>JAZKJV010010469.1:0-600000 GCA_037367405.1 Ottelia alismoides
TACACCTCGGAATCTCTATTCCCATACAGAGGACCTGCATCAAGAGGTCGGTTAGATATCAGCCTATGTGAGAAAAGATTGCCATCTCCTACTCATGCTGGAGATCATCTCTTAATAATCATTTGACGGTACTTGATGAGTCCTCAATCTAACTCTTTAGATATTCACCCAAGCATCAACCTCTATGATTCAATAATTGAATCAACAACTGTATGATCATCAAGATGGCCATGGTACATAACCCTAATTGTACTAAGGGACCTATTATGCAAATTATTTATTCTTCATTTCAGATCAGGGAATGTATGTGCAATAACATTTATTGCATAATTGGCTCGTCGTGGGCTCGCATGTCCAACAGTTTGCACAACTATTGTGGGGATGACTCCACCTAATTTCTCTGCTCTCTAGAGAGCAGAATCTATCACTTTCGAAGGAAACACATAAAGAAAATGTAGGGCTCTAACTTTTGTTCCTAACTTCACTCCCCACATCCCCTTCCTCTGGTGGTTCTTGGTGCATGCAAAAGCGTTGCAGACACCTGCGCGATGCGGCAACAAGGCTTCTTTTGGGAGAGAGCATCGGATTTTAGTCTCCTTCTTGATGAAAATACTCCATCTCCATCTTTTATCTTGGTGGTGGTATTCATATTGGTTGATAGACCAATAACAGGGTTTTGGCTTGTGTAGCCTTTGTGCAGAACAAGTATATCACTATTATAATGGAGTGGTTTTGGGCCGTCGTTCCCGTTAATTTCTTCCCCATCATTTTTTGGGGATTTCTACGTTAAAAATCCGTGTGTGTGTACTGTGGTTGCTTGTTGAATTTGTTTGTTCGCTTGTTCACAAGGGTTATTAATCTATGTTATTTCACCCGATGTTTCTTCGTCCCATGCATCCTCATTGTAGTGAAGTCTTCGTCGACGTTGCTACGTTCTTGAGCGGTTCAGGCGTAGCTCCAGGTTGTGGATGCGCTCCACTATCTTTTGTCGTTGATATTTGACTTCTCTTGCTCTCTACAAGCATCCGTCTCCAGAATGGGTTATACAGAAATTTGACAATCTAAATCGGCGATTACAAGATCCTCTACTGCCGCCGACGAACTTGGGGATCAGAAGCCTGGCCGTCTTAACTTAGAGACGGAGGGCTTCATAGAGACGGAGGCTGCAGGATGCACCGGAGAGGCATTGGGCTGTGAGATGACGTTTGTTGGAAGGGGATTACTAATGACAATCTGGGTATAATCGGCATTGTCGAAATTTGCAGAAAAGTAATGCATGATCGGCGGAGTCCCCTCTCCTCTTTGATAAATGTTAATAAATAAATAAATAGATGGAAATAAAAAAAGGAAGATGGGTCGAGAATAGGCTATAGCTTCGGATATTTTGACACAGACGAGTCTCGAAATTTGTCAACTTTCCGCTTTGCTCTTCACCGGAAGCTTCCTTTGCATGTCCGGACACGATCGGAATGATCCGGATCCTTTCACTGCTCTTTCCCTTCCTTTTCTCTTTGCCTTGATGCTCCTGTAATAAGCATTCATAGGGACTTGTCTGTGTGCACAGAAAGAATGTATTAATTGAATGACAGAATGGCCCTCGGGCCTCGGCAACCAGATCCGGTCAAAGTGCAGGTCAAGCAGTTCGATCGGGCACAACCGTGTGGTAGGTACAATAGGTAGCTTGATTAACAAACAATGAGACAAAAAAATAGAGGCTAAGAAGCATCTTTTTGTAGGACTCCCCTTCGAGAGACTGTGTCCCCCTCGCCACAACAGACGATCCTCACTCCTGATGAGCGGGGATGCTAGACATACTCAATACACCATAGTTTTTGATCCAAGCCCGATCATGAGCGGATTTGGAAGGTAGGCCATCGACCTACTGACAAGGTCCACCGACCACCCGCACTCTTCCAAACTCTACCTGACGAGTCGCCGCTTGGCACCATTCCGCCGCCATGTCTTGATTTCCCAAATGCCCACGTAGACATTGCTCCCTCCAAGTACCTTCTATGGATGGTCGTGGCGTCGGCAAAGCTCATGTGCTTTTTCGAGCGACAGCCTCCTCCTCCCCACACCTCCTAGCCGACATCGATAGTATCTGCACAAACAGCAATGTGGAGGCCTTGCCGGAAATATGACCAGCCTAAGCCTACACTGGGAAAGAGAGGTCGGACGGTAGAAGTTATGTGTCATTTATGAAATAGATATACACGCAAGTATTATAAAAAAAGTAAAATAGGAGTGTCTTTGTTGTTAATACCACTTTAAATTATTATTTTTTAAATCCCTTTAGAAAATAACACATCATAACTCGAGGGGCATCAACGCAAACATCATACTAACGTTATTGTATGTAAATAAACACATAGTATGAGGTCTTGCTTCTGTAACATCATATTTTACAGGGCCCAATACGAAACTTGTGAGAAAAAGAAAAACCAATGAAGGCCTCATTGCAATATCTCCCCTGTGTATAAAAACGAGCACCCGCCTTTTATTCCCTCCCGGCTCCATAATTCAGATCTCCCACTCTCACTCGCACACTCTCCAGACAGAACCCCCGAACTTCTCTGTCCCAATCCCAATGTCCGAGGGATCGCCACCTCCCCCTCCCACCGGTGACCCCTCCGCCCTCCTCCTCTCCCTCCTCCACCTCAGACCCCACCGCTTCGCGCTCCTTCGCCTCTCCGCCTCCGCCTTCCTCGCCCTCCGCTGCCGCCGCCTCCTCTCTCTCCTCCTCTCCCCTGCCCTCTTCTCCCTCTCGCTCTCCCGCCTCCGATCCCTCCCGCTCACCTCCAAGACCTCCCTCCTCGCGCGCCTCCTCCTCCGCCCCCTTTATCTCCTTGCCTCCGCCCACCGCCCCCTCCTATCCCCCTCCTCCCCACCCGCCGGTCGCGACCTCGACGCCGCAGTCCTCCTTCTCGCCATGTGCGACTCCCTCCCAGAAGACTATCCCCCGGACACAATCACCGACGACCAGTGGCGCTTCCACATCGCGCGCCGCATCTCCGCCTCCGCGTTGAGCATCGCAGGGCTCGGGCGGGAGGCAGAGTTTGTGGAGTGCATCGATGAGGCGGTCAAGTGTTGCCGGCTGCTGGTAGCCGCTGAGGGAGACGGCGGGAAGGTGGGGAGGACGGCGGCGGCCTCACCAGCAGCAGTGATCCGGCTGGCAGCGGCGGCGGATGGGGGGTGGTGTGCGGTGTGCCTCGAAGTGACGGCGGCAGAGGCGTGCGGGATGCCTTGCGGGCATAGGTTCCACTGGGGGTGCATACTTCCGTGGCTGAGGAGGAGGAACACGTGCCCGTGCTGCCGCTTCGAGCTGCCTGCCGACGACGTGTTCTGTGAAATCGGAAGGATGTGGCGGGCGGTGGTCGCGGCGGGGCGGAGGCCGCCGATGGGATGAGCGTGAAGGTAGGAAATGAAGTATCTATAGTTGTTCTCTATTCTCCAAGTTGTTGAGGGAACACATTAAAGAAAAATAAGATTGACGGCATTTGTTGAAATGATTGGGTACATTTTTTCCTTTTTTGGAACCATTGATATAATTAAATAGGTTCTGGAAAGTGCTTATTTCAACCGTTAAATAATAAGGCGTAATCAAGATAGGTTAGAACTTCTAATCTTGATAATACGTTGATATAAAATTATGCAGTTTAACATTTCAACTTCCCATCAATTAACTCCCCCCCTACTAGCTTCAATTCATCTGTCACTAAATCAACTTAAATGATGTGGTGGTTGAATAGTTAGCATCATAGTTATCAATATTATTCATGTTAATCACAACTAAAATATATGAAAACATTAATGTAAATAAGACCACATGTAATTCTTAAGATAAGAGACAAAAAGTTAAGATAATTTATATGAATAGATGAAAATAAAATAAAAATCAATATGGAATTCAACTAGGATAGAAAACATTATTTCCAATACAATAAATTATTTGCGTTAATGTTACATCTAATTTAGTTAATTTTGATTTTGTTGTCATTATATAAGATATATATATATATATTCATTTATTTATATATATTTATATTTATATAGAAAATACATAAAAATAATAAAAGATAAATATTGTAAAATCGGGAGAGTATCTATAAATATCAAAGGTATATCAAGAGGGCGGGAGGGGGCTGGCCCCTGTCTCCCAACTAATTCTCTACATATATTATATTATTATAATAGAACATGATTTATATATAAAATAGTGAACTCTATACATTAATAAGTTGTATATAATGCCCCCATCTCTCATTTACAAGTTGTATAGATATGGATATATCTGTATCTGATCCGCCATCGTATCCATATCATACAAATTTTGACATCCGTATCCACATCTGTTTTCAAATGGATACGTATATCAATATCACATTCATATCAATAAAAATCTATATCCTTATCCGTATATCCATTTATATATAAAAAATAGTTGTACATTTATTTTTAACTTTATATAACATAATTGTATACCTTATTTTATCATATTTAATATAATTATTATGATATAAGCACATTTATATTTATATCATTTGTATCCCATCCATACATGCATATTTAATCTAATATATGGAGTATTTATAATATCAATCATAGGCGATGGATATCTGTTTTATATCTATCCATTTTTTTACGGATATGATAACATATTTTTCATCCGCCAATATCTATATATGTATCGAATTCGTATTTAAAAAAAGATAAGGATATGAGAACACCTATCCATATCCATATGTATGCATCCCTAATCCCTCCCATCTTCCAATAAAAAAATAATAATGTGACATGAATGCAATAATCTAATTACCAACATTGGTATGCTTTACGTAACTACATGTTACACATAACTCCAACAATAAAATAACTATATAGTGATCTTTGATCTATCACTATACCACCCCTTTTAAATTGTTAATGACATGTATTATTTCATTGTGAAAATATCTTTTTATACTTAAAATTAAGAATAAATGTAATACCCAGTGTGACATCAAAACTAGTTATCCATATATAAACATTGAGCTACCGTGATTTTAATAACCACGATTAGTTCAAATTATGAAACATAGAAATTGGTAAGCACTATATATGATCCTTCACTAATTATATACCAATAAATATGACATTCATCATTAATTCTAACATACAAATTATTCGGTAACAAATACTATTCATTATTGTATACTTAAGAATGGACGAAATATGACAGATTAAAAAAAATCCATATAGCCTCATTTTGTTGTAGTAACTATTCCTTTTATTAAAGAAATACAATTGAATATTATCATTTACATATTAGCAATGTATTATTAGAATTTACATACTGTACAATACATATTTTATATATTTTTAAACACTTTCAGTTAAAAATATATAAACTCAACAAAAAGGTGAAAATACTAAGTCATCTAGAGTATAAAGAGTAATCTATGATAAATCTCTGATTTATCATCATATTTCTTATTTATTATCCCTCTGTCTTAGTATTTTCAATAAAATGTACAACTAATTAACAATTATATATTAACAAACTAACCTTTATTGTAATTAACCCTAATTATTATGAATTTTTATTTTTATTTTATTTCCATTATTTCTTTTATTTTATTATTATTTAAAATTCAATAATTAGATAATTATTGTATATATGTTTTGGCATTAACTATAAATTAAAAATACAAAAATAGAAAAATAAATTAAAAGTTGTGTTTTTAATTCATTAAAAATACTTACAAAAATATTTGTTTGTATATGTGACTTTTTTGGCTTTTTGTTCAACATGAAATGAAACTAGTAGATCGCATAAAGATCTATAACTTTCATATTTTACACTTTTTGATTTGAAGCTTGTTTTTATTTCTTTTTAATTATTTCCTTAATTTTCTTCTAATTTTCTTATTGGGCCACGTGACACCCCTAAGACTGCCTACGTGGTTGTGCCCTTCTTCTCCACGCACCTCGCTTTCCAGCTGTTAGATCCATCTCGATGGATCCGATCTAGGCCGCTCACCTCTGTTCCTCTTGCTGAACCCTATTTTTACCCTTCTAACTATGTATAATTAGCAGTGTTCGTTGCAGCCGGGTAAAATAGAGTCAATAAAAAACCCGCTTCGAAACAATGTATGAATTAAAGGTCAAAGCGATTGATTTATTTTTTACTTGAGCAAGGTCAAGGTCGAACTCAGGGACACGAGCCTCTTAAGCGTATTTTTAGACTCTTATTATTTGAACTAAGTGTTGCATTAATGTTACATAGGTCAATGAATGCATGGAGATAGACAATATGCATAAATAAACATGAACAATGCATTTTTTATTCATTTTTAATGCATGCGACAAATACAAAGAAATGCAATGTTATAATGATGCGAAAAATGCCCTAAGTAGATAAAATAATTGAGCCATAAATATTAGTCAAGTTAGGTTCAAATTATGAAGCTAGTTCAATTAATGAAAATAATACAAGGCATACAAAGCAATATACGTGAGACACTAAGCTTTAATCGAGTCATCAAAATTCACAATGTCAACATAAGATATAAAATATGCCATCAGAAGGATCATTAGATTAACTTTGAAACGAGACCAAAATTGACTAAAACGAAGCTCGCATGCTCAAGTTATTAACAAAGGAAACCAGAGGCATAAACGCAAGAAAACATGAAAAAATCTAGCAAATAGGTCCCTAAAAGGGACTAAAATGTAAATAAAATAAAGAGCGAGGCCTTCCCTGTAAATTACCCATCACATGCAAGGATATTTTTACAATTATTAAAAACTCCAGGGGGTAGGGTACAAAATACCCAATGCGCGCGTGGTTATCACATGATTTCAAGACCTGATTGCGATTTGGAATAGTTCTGAGGGCCTCCTTGCAAATTTAACCCAGACCGCACGTGAAGATCACTCGAACCTAGGCCCGATTGACACTGGAGGCTCGGAGGAGGCTCGGAGGGTTCTGGTGCTTCGGCGGTGGCTCGAGAATAGCCTCGGCTTCGGATGTGGCTCGGAGATGGCTCGGAGGTCCCAAGCCTATAGATGTGGTGCTGAGGCTCGGATCTGCTACAGCGCTGACACATGGACGATTAAGGACCGCCCGATCTTCGAGATCGGACGGTTGCTGGAAGCTGTGGACGGTGTCGACGTGGCTCCTTGTAGACCATGGATGAGCACCGGAAGGGTGTCATCCAACGGTAATTGTGTCTCCTCCTCCTCTGCGTCGGGCGATGGAGTCAGGCCTCCAGTGTTGGGCTCCGAGCTCCGCCACCTCCTATCAAGCGTCGATGAAGCTCATGAAGCCTTTGGAATGAATGTCGATGATGCTTAAGGCTCGGGTGAGCTGTGACGATGTCTGGAATGGGCCTTCGATGCTGAGATACCGGGAGATGGAGTTTGTGAAGTTGCTCCGGTGAGAGCTCCGACCATTGAAGGATATCCTGCAATTGTTAGTGGAACAATAGCCAAAGCTTCGTGCAGGGGGTGAAAGTGAGTGAAATGAGGGTCGTGCGGTACGCAGAAGCGGAGGGCCCAGTCATCTTCTCCAGCGAAGTGGAGAAGAGAGGGGGTGGACGTGAACAGGGCATGGAGAAGGAGGTATGACCGTCAGAGGGATGCACGAAGGTGGTTGTGGATGGGTGAAACTCGGGCGATGATTAATGGAGGATGATCGAGCGTGTGGAGTCCTAATTAATTAAGAGAAAAGAAGGGAAAATGCAGAGAAAGATCGAAGGCCTACCTGGTCGGAGTTTAGTGAAGGCGGCAGTCTATGCTGAGCTCCGAGGGGAGATCGGGTCATTGCTGGACTCCGGCGACCCCTCGGAGCAGCTTGGTGGGGGCGGAGCCACCGCGAGCCTGGCTATGATGGGCCAGGGGTCAACACTGGAGGAGATTGTCGTCTTCGCGCTCCATACTGTTCCCTCGCTGTCACCAAGGAGCGGAGGCTTGCTAGGTGACTCCCCACGTAAAGGTGGACCCCAGTGGAGTGGGGCGGAGGGGGAGTATTTGAAGAGAGATATAGGTGGTTGTGGATGATGACCGACGTGGATTGCGTGGAAGATGTGGATCGCAGGAGAGGGGGACATGGTGATCTAAGGTACTCGCGAGGATGGTGGACGTCAGGGCTCCATCGTGGGGTAGTCGTAGGATGGTGAGTATGATGGAGAAGGTGGGGGTAATGGAAAGGGCGGAGTGGCCGCGCAAGGTGGGCGACGTGGGCGAGGAGGTAGCAGGAGGTAGGAGAAGGGTCCTTGGATGTTGGATCGCACGATCCAATGGCTGAGAGACGGGCGCTAAGGATCGGTTGTGATTAGATCGGAGCGACGCAATCGAAGGGCGTGAGAGGCACCATGTGTCGTGCTGAGGGCCTGACGCTGGCGGACGATGATGATGAGATCTGGGGTCGGATCGAACGGATGTCACTAGTAGAAAAGATGACGGCTGAGATGGATACTATCAGGCGGTGGTTGGACATGACGCATGGCAGGCTGAGGTGAAGGCGGGAACGAACGGAGGAGATGTAGTTTGTGGGTTGATCGGATGGTGGTGATGAGTTGCGGATTCAAATGGATGGGATGAAAGGAGAGAAAAATAATTGGATGGTTGGGGAAGCAGAGTGTGTGGCGTGCAAGGGATGGGCCGTGTGGCGCAACCAGAGGGCGCCACATGGCCCAATCAAATTATTCAGAAAATAAAAGTGAAATAAAAGGGAGAAGGAGGCTAATTTTGGAAAAACTCAAAACATGGAAGTTGTAGATCTCGACGAGCTCTACAAGTTTTATGTTGACAAAAATGCAGATGATGTCAAACAAAGGAAGAAATATTTTTGTGAGCGTTTTTAATGGTAAAAACACTACGAATTTTGTTTTGCTATTTTTTGTATTTTTAATTTATTCAAGGAGTCAGATAATTACAAGGATTAATCTGGTTCTTATTGAGACTTAGTCTAAGCTAGGGGATTAATATCTGTGAATTAAGAGCCTGAAACTGGGTTTCATCACCTCTCCCCGTCATTTGATTGCTTTGACAAAATGCAATCATAACCACTCCATAGTGCCCTAGTCTTAACCGTTGGATCGCATGATTCAACGATCCACACACTTCGCCAATCTCCAGCGCCCCCTTCATCCCATGACATGCCTTCTCTAACCACCCATGTTCTCCACGTTTTTCGAACCACCTCCGACCGCTACTCCCATAACCAACCTCTCTTCGTCGGAGCCCTAACTTCCCTCATCCTTGCACGACACCTAGGAACCTCTCATCTCCAACCGTTGGTCATGGAGGGGCGGTTTAAGGCACTCCCACCACCATCTGGAGCTGATCCCCTTCTCCTTCAAATATCTCCACTCCGACCAATTTTAGGCCCATCTGCCCTGGCGCGAGTGATCTCCCAAGCCACATCTTCCTTCCTGTGACAATGCTTAGGCTGATTTATGTGCGACGATAGGGGAGCATCTCCGACGGTATCAACAACTATCTCCGTCATATCGCAGCTCCGCTTCGAGTTGCTCGAGCTTAGCCTCTAGCCGCGTCTTTGAGCGAGGAACCTAAGAACTTCTCACCTCCGCTCTTAGGCCAACCCATTCGTCTCTGATGATCTCCTCCGTTATCCAGGTGATCATTTATCCATTTCTTCTCCCTTTCTCCTTTTTATTCGCACGCACACACACATCCCCATTTACTCCGCCCACTCTCCCAGCTCCACAGTTGCCTCACCAACTTCACGCACCACCTCTTCTTCTCCCTCGGCTTCTTCGTAGTCTCCTCCCCCTCAATCTTTCACACATCTCTCACAGAGGTGGGGACCCATTAGATCTTCAATCTATCACCTCTAGCGAGCCATCATTCTGTCCCCTTTCAATCCAAATCTCCCCCATTTGCTTTGGTTATTCGCTAACATCTGCATGCACTTGATAACTCCTTTAACAGCCGGAATTCGCACGCCTCGACGATCTCGATCTCCACCTCTGATCACATGCCATTGACCCATTGATCCTGACCTCATCGGAGCTTCCCAGATCTCCAAAATCTTCACGACACCTTCGTGAAGGTGTCTAGAGCCTCAGGCATCAAGGAGGAGCATGAAAGAGCTCGAGCCACCTTGCTGGAGCTCCGTTGGAGCGCTACTGTCTTCGACCAAAGAGGAGGAATAAGGACGAGCTGATACCATTGGATCAGATCTCATTGATCTGACCTAATGGCCAGGATTAGATTCGAGCCTCTATTCGGAGCATCGATTCACGCATGTGGCTTGGAGCAACCGAGCCTAGCATCAAAGCACATGAAGCAGACACATTGCCCAAGCTTGCAGTGCCTCTCGAGCTTGGACCCTCACATGACATGAAGCACGTGATGGGGTAAATTGCAGTGCGTAGATCCAAACTTCCCGATATTGCAGATAGGTCCAAAGTGTGCAAAGCGTGTTTCGCTAGGAAAAATTACAGATACGACCTACAACCTATTTAAATTGCATTTATACCCCCGCATATGGTGAAATTACATGTTTGCCCTAACATTTGCAAATATTGCACTTTGGTCCTTTTTGGACCTTTTTGTTAAATATTTTTATGTTTTATTACAATTAAGCTCCTGACTTATGTGCTAATAACTTGAGCATCCTTGATCCAAATCAAATGAAATCAATGACATTTTAACGCATCTTTTCATGCTCTTTATTGTGGTGACTTTAAATCTCTGTCGTATACTACTGAGATCAAATTAAAATCCAGAGAGTTATAGTTACATGAATCTTTGATTGATTGATCATTAATTCACCATTTCATTATTTTAATGTGTCTCGAGCCCCTGATGTATCTCCGTTGATTTTTGTGGAATAAAAAAACCTTGCATGGTCAACTCAGTTAATTTATTTCTGATTTTTGAGATCTTTTTAAGGAGATGCATGGACCAATTGATCAATATATTGACTAAGTGACACATTGCCTCATATTTTAATGTATTTGACTTAGTGAATTATTTGCCGATGACATATATGGATATCTCAATCATTGAATGTGCTTGAATATTAATTCAGGAGCTTGGTTGTGAGTTCTGTACATCTTTGTGTTGTTTGTGTAATTTACATTAGTGATCATTGTATTTCATCAAAAGCTGATTTGAAAATCCATAAAAAATTGTATATTCATTGAGTATTGCATTTTGCATATCTTAACCAAGATAGTATCTAAGAGTAGTTTATTGCCCACTTTAGGCCCCTATTATATACATTGATCAGTTGTGTCCATGTGTTTGACCTCGGACTTATCCAGGATATTTTAGACCAAGCCACTCCTCGCAGAGATTCTCGCTCAGGTTATGATTGATTCATTTTTTACCATATTATATTGAGCTTATTTTATCATAGCTGAAAGTTGATTCATCATATGGTGCCATTGTCATAACATGACTTGATTAGAGTATTTAATTAGGCTTAATTTAGGTGATCAAATAATATTAGAGCTATTTGAGTTCTGCATGTTTACGTTTGTTGTTTTTATCTTTGTTATATTGAGTGAATTAATTAATAAACTTGTTAGCTGTTTGTCTCTTTAGAGTATCTGACCACATGTTGTTTTGACCAGGCTCTGCGAAGAGACCTGACGAGGAGTGATGCGTAGGTTTGGGCTTTATGCTCGAGTTGAAGAGGGTTGATTCAACCACCTTGAAGAGCGAGATTTAACTACTTAGATAGATAATTAATTTCAACTTTAGTAATTATAATAATTTATTGTACATATTTGTTGTAATAATTTAGGTAATTGCATCTTTACAATGGCTCTTATTTGGGAGCTCACATTTGTAAACAGGGACTGGCCACTTTATTCTTTCATTGTGATGTGGTTGTATCGTGAGTGGTTCTCGACTTGAGTGGCGAAATTAGGATAGGCACACGGTAGTATAATTCAAATAGTTATGTGTCCTTCACAATTTAGGCCGCACCATCTTAAGATTCACATCCTTAAGATTTATTAATGAGACACACTTAAACACATTCTGTTTAGCCAAATTGAAATCAACTTCTTCCCTACTATAGGTGTGATTTTTATCGACTTGCATGCATCTAGTGGAAATTTAAAAATTCTGCCTTGCGTAACACATGGAGAGTACAGGGAATCGCTTCAAGTATAATTTCTTCTGAGCATTCATCATTGTTTCTCGCCTGCATTCCGTTCTTTTTCGACTCCCTCCTTGGTTATAACTTAGGTCTAAAAGGAAAAAATGGAATGAATGGTAGACATGATTTTGTGCTCACATTAATTTCAAGTAATAACCTAACTCTAAAATCGAGATTGGATTGAGCATGTCGATTAAAACAACTTGAAATAAAATGAATACTTATTTTACGGGTGCATAAAGCCTTCCTTAGACACATGTACTTACCTCCAGACAAAGTGGGTAAGGAAGGATCCCTAAGGTTTGAGATCAAATCTCTGAATTCCATCCTAAGTATCCAGGTCTGACTTTCATGAATTTTGGGAGCTGCAAGTGGTTGCCATCGACCTTGGAAATACATTTTGGTTGTTTGCACTTGTAAGTTTCTTTTAGGGTGTGATGTTGAACCTGATATCCAAGGAAGATCACTTCATTGATTGAGAGCTTACAAGACTTCAACTGGGCATAGTAGGAGACTCCTTGTGTGCTCGTAAAGATTGGATTCATTAACTAAAAGAGACAAGATAAATTCAGCGGAACCCTTACAACCTGCACGTGTGAAGTTGGTGAATAAAAGGGTTTGGTGTTGTGATTGAATTGCTTTAGTTTTTCTCTGCACATTTATGTGCCCCGTAGAGCATAGATACTCCTTGCCTCTCATATTCATTTGTGCTCCTTTTGACATCGAAGGTGACTAGTTGGGGGGGGGGGGGTTTGTTCAGAATTTGCGAATTTATCACCGAACCCTCCAAAGAGTACATTTTTCGAGGTCCCTACACTTCTTGGACCTCCCTAAACTCATGAACCTCTTGGTCCAGGTTCACTCACTTTGGGGAGGTTCACACACCGAGTAACCCCTTCCTCTCTTCTCTACTCACCGAGGAAGACATTCACCTCAATGAAGTTGATTTGAGTTCAACAACCTCCTCTAATCTGAACCCCTTTGCTGATAAAGGTTTCAGACAATATTCAACCAAAATTCCTCCAAACAAGAGAGAAGATGAGGAGGAATAACACGAGGACCTCATACATATGGTACTCACTAGACTTGCTGCATCTGTACAATAACATGCTTTACTTAGAGCTCGGATGGGATAGTTAAATGTTGGGGTTGATGCACTCATGTATGCGGCATAAAATCGGGGACAATATAGAGTGCAAAATTGCCCGAGTCCTGTACCGCCAGAAGTCGAGTACAATTTGAAGCCACAATTCTTAAATCTGCTGCCACATTTCAACGGGAATGCCAATGAGGAACACAATGCATTCTTAAGGGACTTTGAGCTCGTCTGTGCTAACCTCAGATACCCTAGGGTTAGCCAAGATTATATTAGGCTCACTGACCTACCATTTGCATTGGACGGTAAGGCAGACTACTGGTTGAAAAATTTAGGTGTCGTGGTGACCACTTACAACCAGTTCAAGGACCTGTTCCTAAATAAGTTCTACCTTTTGAGTAGAACTAATCAAATAAGGACACACATTAATAGCTTTTCCTAGCTCCCCAATGAGCCATTATATGATACCTGGGAAAGGTTCAAAGACATATTGCAGAATTGTCTATGTGGTATTGAAGATACCATTCTAGTCGCTTTTCAACGGTCTCAACCCGAAGGTGTAAGGTTTGGTGAGTGCTTCCTGTGGAGGAAGCTATACATCATTGAGAGCGGATACCGTATGGAAGGTATTCGAGAAGAAGACTGAGACAAGCCGCTCACAGACAACTAGCAGGGCGTATACTGAATCCCCCATTTTACTCCTATCAAAAGGGGAAAGCAAGACATGCTTGATCTCTCGCAGGACTTGATTCTAGCATAGAAATCATTGCGGACAAGCTGACAGTAGTCAAGAGAATTGACTAGAGGATGAATGAGTTGGATAGTAGTCTCTCCAAGCTTCTAAAGCAGATGGAGGAGTTATCTGAGAAGGTGTCTAAGATGAAGATACTTGCCATGACTGCATCTACTACCCCTGTCTTCTGTGTTCACCATGTACATGAGAAGCTGATGTTAGGGCCACCCCAACCCAATATTACCAGCAACATCCACCACCAGCAAAGATAGACAAGGAGGAGCCTCCCTAGGTGTGGGAGGTGAATGATGTTTGGTCTATAAAGGACCCTGTTAGGAAGGGAAGTACCGGAAACTGACAATCTTACCAGCGTCCAACGACCTTTTACGACACTGCATTCACCGTCGCACCACATCCTACATATCTCTGGTTCTTACCAGCCCCAGCAGCAGAGGCAATAACAACAGTAGTATGGCTGTCGGGGCCGATACCAGGCGGACCAGCAGGGCCCGAATTTCCAACATCACCCCCAACGACATCAACAACAGTACCGGGGCCAGCATGGCCATTCCTCATGATTTTCTTCACAACAACATCCCTCTTCATTAGGCCATACAAACTTTTAGCATCATATTCTTGAGGAGATTCGTTCCTACTGCAATGAGATTCAGGACTTGCGAGTGGACGTCAACCGCTTGTCCCGATGGCGAGACGAGCAATCTGCACCATCGACCTCCATTCCTGCCTAGGTTCAGGCTAACCCCAATAGCTTGAACATGTCTCAACCTTGGCAACAGTTTGGTCCGGTATACTACTCTGACACTTTTAGATCTGAGCACGAGTTTCTTTTGTGTAATGATGTTAGCAATATGTCACTCAGGAGCGAAAGGACCATGGTCGTACTTGATCGAGCAAGAGAAGTGGAGAGGGTCACCCAGGAAGCTCGACTTAAGGAGTTTTCAGAGGATGAGGAGGAGAGGCGTCACTTGCAGCAACCCCTTCAACAAAGAACGAGGAGATCCACTCAGGGGATAGAGAGGAAGAGGAGGACACGAGCGCAACGACGACATGGAGACATCTTAGAGTCTACGGAGGACCTTGTATCTCCAGTTGAGGAAAATATACCTTAAGCAGTTGTCCCCCAACCTATAGTAGATAAAAAATTTTAAATTCCAAGTTGCATTCAAAAGATTCATGTATGAAGAATTCTGTTTCAACTAATGCAAAGATGATGTTTCAATTTTCGAGTCAGATTCTTCATCTTTTATTTCCCTTGCTTCAATCCCTTTGCTCCATGCTATTATGGAAGGAAAGCACAACATAAAAAAGATTCATAAGGATGACCCCAAAATGACATGGTTTTTTAAGGAAAATATTATGGTTAAGATACCATTTGAAGATTATGTGGCTAATAATCCTGCATTCCAAAAAAATACCTTAAGGTGCAATGCACACCTACAAGGGTTAGTAGGAAGAAACCAGACCAATATGTGAAGACTCATGTCTTATTAATAGCTACTACCTATTGTCTCAAGAATCAACAATTACCAAGGAAGAAGAGAGGCATGGGTGCTTACTATGTGGAGAGTCACATCGGTGACATTACATTTGCACACACTCTCCTAGATGAAGGTTCTTAAATCAACATTCTTCCCTTAGCACTTTATGAGAAATTGGAGTTATGACCGCTTCTGAAATCATGAACATTACTCCAATTCACCGACAAGTCAATGAAGAGACCTAAGGGAGAAGTGAAGAATGTGGTCATCTCGATTGAGGGACAAGACTATAAGGTGAACTTCACGATCCTTGACATTGAAAACCCCGATCATTGGAGAGAATCTCATATCATTCTTGGACAACCATTCTAAGGATCGTCGGTGCATCATTTGATTATCAGATGGGAATGATGAAGTTCCATTCTCCATGCAGAGAAATGAACTTAGAGATAAAGCAAAGACAGTGGTAGTGACCTAACTCCG
The DNA here is from genome assembly GCA_037367405.1 of Ottelia alismoides. NCBI lineage: Eukaryota > Viridiplantae > Streptophyta > Magnoliopsida > Alismatales > Hydrocharitaceae > Ottelia > Ottelia alismoides. The sequence goes on from JAZKJV010010469.1 coordinate 15,933, forward strand.
GGACCAACATAGAATACTCATCTTCAGAGGTAGATTGCAAGATGATCAACACTATTGGGATTTAGAGACAGACCCCAGCATGGCAGAGTGAAACTCCCTCATCTAGATAGGATTTATTGCCTGATGTTGCTGAGGAAGCCTCTCCAGGAGACATACGCCCGAATATGGTACGACCGATCGAGGGCGAGGTGAGGGGCGACTTGGCCGAGGTGGTACGACTCCAACTGCTGCGATGTTGAGGTGGGCGCGCATGGAGAAGACAAGGGCATGGTGATCTGGAGAGGGACCGGAAGCTCCGCAGGCGACGGTTGTTAACGTATGAAAGGTGAAAGAGATGGGTGTAGCTGATCAAAAGTGAAAAGGAAAGGAGCAACGAAGAGAAATAGGGACATAGAAGAAGCAAAGGAGAAAGGGGAGTAAAGAAGAATGGTAGAGGAAGAAAAGGAAGGGAGGTGTTTACCTGTGAGGTTTGTTGGATGAGGTGCCTGTGGAGGGAGCTCGTAGAGGCTCCGATCTTTGCACAGATCGCAGCGATGGTCGAGCTCAAGCAACAATAAGAGAAGCTGCTGCAATAAGGCCCCGAAGGGCCTTGGATCTCGCCTAAGAAGGTCGAGGTCTTCCTTCGAGCGACGACACCTACTGCTGTGGTCGAGCTTTAAAGGCAGTTGCGAGGGGGGATCAGTGTGGGTGGAGATCGTGGGGCCAGTGGAGAGATTGAGCGAGAGAGTCGGAGCGACTGTGGGCATTGGTTGAGTGCACAAAGTGTGGGATGGGAAGAGAGATGACAACCTAGTCAAAGGGAGATGGGGGAATAGAAGAACCGATGGGAGTGGGCAGTTGCGCCCCGCAAGGTGAAGGAGCGGTTACATGGAGAGAGAGTTGCAGAGGAGAGAGATAAGTGGGAGGCGGTTGGTGAAGAGAGAGATGGGCGATGGGGGTCTTGCTGGTGATGGAGAGCAGGCGGTTTTGGATTACCGCACAAGGCGCGGTATGGGGAGGCGAGGAACGAATGACGAGAAAGAGAGGGCGTGGGTGGCACATGGGTTGCATGGGAGAAGAGAGAGAGAGCACGAGAGGGTAGAGAGGTAGAGAGAGAAAGATGAAGGGGAGAGGGGTATGAGGTGGCCATGTGGCGCGTAAAGGTGCGGCCATGTGGCAAGCAGAATAATAAATAATAATAATAATAAATAATAAATAATAAATAAATAAAAATACATAAAATAAGATAAATAAATAAGGAATTTTTATCCAACAGACCCTATAAATTTTGCCAATCACCTCTACGGCCTTTGAAACAACCTAATTCCTCCTTCGACCCCGTAAACTTGCCAACTCTTATCCCATGAACCCTCCGGGTAATATGTTTTAGGCCCTTGAGGGTTCTTGGGGTAATTTACAGGGTCGATGGGGTAATTATGTTGTGCAAAAGGTCGTACAGACATTTTAAAACGTTTATAGGGTCTGCTGGGTAAAAATCCCTAAATAAACTAAAATAATTAAAATAAATAATAAAAATAGATAATAAAAAATTAAATTAATAAATAAATTGAATAAATAAGTAAATAGTAATGTAATAAAACAAATAATTAAAAGAAAAATGGGAGTGACACGTGGTGGCTCTAGGAGCTGCCACATGTCGCTCCCTGAAAAATCGAAAATTAAATCAAAAGAAAAATAAAAATAACAAAAGAGGTCAAATCAAAAAGTGGTCAACATAAAAGTTGCTCGTCTTGATGAATCTACAATTTTTGTGAAGGGTCGATAATCAAAAGAAGTCATCTATATAAAAGTATTTTTTAGGGTATCTTAGAGGTATAAAATACCATTTGCAGATTTTTTGGCATTTTTAAAATATGATAAAAAATCAATAATAATTAGAGCAAATATAAAAAAAAGTTACACTTTAATCTATTTTTTGTATTTTTAATAATTAATAAAATAAAAAGACAAAATAAAGGGGTAATTTGGTCAATACGTATAATATACAATAGGGGCCCCAAAACTCAAGTTTCACATACAAACTCCGATTCTTTTGAAATTGGTCACGTTTTGAGGGTAATTGAATGTACAATAATTCAAAAGTGAGTAGAGAACCATAGGAGACTGTATGAGAAAGATATTCACGTTTTAAGATTTTTAGTCACCAACCAGGGTTAGGGTTTTATTGGTCAATTTTACATGGTAGTGTTTTTTATACCTTTCCTTTATTAATGTTAGTAATATATACACTATAGAGTTGATTTTGTTCAACTTTGAGTTACATATAATAAACAAAAATAATGGAAATATGGTAAAATACAGGTGATATTTACAAGTGAATTTGGCTTATCATTTAATGCAAATATGCATGCTAAAATACAGATATTAATTCTAAATGTATGAATGAGAATAATGCAAAATAAGTAGAGATATGCAGCCGATTACTCAAGAACAAAGCTCTATTAATGAATCACAGATTCATCAATGATCATGTAGAGTACCTCAGTAGCTGAAACCATCATTTGAACCTGGAGATTTTGTGATTTGATGCAAGGTTGAGTGGTTGTTCTTCGCTGTTCTTTGTGAGCAGCATCAACCGTTCGATTGAGGAGAAGCTCCTGATGAAGTCATAGTTGTTGGATCCATCACCTCATAGCCATCGGATCGAGAGTTGGGATCTGATCTCAACCATCCATCAACGAACCTTCATCCATCGTTGGGAGGCACGCGCGTATAAGTGAAGTGATCTGAGTCGCCGCCCCGTGCGCCTTTGCAGATAATTTTGCAATATATCCCCCTTGTTTTTTATTTTCTATTTAGTCCAGAAACTTTTATCTATTATTATAATATTTTTTAAACTTTGTAAGTTGAAATCCATATTTTATTATTTGCAATTGCCACGTCACCTCACGTACGCATACACATGTGGGGGTGAGCATTTTGTAGGGACCCCCTGCGGGTTTTGGTTATTATTTAGTCCATGAAGTTTTGAATTAAGGGTAATATTTTGTGGTTAAATTGCACGCATGCGCTATAGCTTCTTGGATATTACATTTATACCTCTGCCAGCATAGTATTAATAGAATATTCAGGAAATTTTGTGCCTATGACCCTAGACTTTGATTTTGTGTTCTGAAATGCATTTTGAGTTTATTTAAATTACGTTTAGGTCCCTGCTAGGATATTAATTTTTCTTATATTTTGATCATTAAAAATATCATTCTATATCAAAACTTTGTAGGAAAATTATTTTAAGTGCTTGACATAATATTACATCACACATATTTTTCATAGGACAATTAAAACTAATTTCATGTATTTAAATTTTCAAAAATACTGTATTTATTCCCTATTTGTATTAAAAAAATATTAACATACTTTGAAAAATTCCATAAAAATTACATTATGTTTGTTATTGCATTTTTGAACTTTAGACCAAAAATTATTAAAAAAATTCAAAAGAAACATACTAAAACTTCAAAACCCCTAAAAGCCTATTAAAATTTATTTAAAAATAAAAAAAGTTCTATTTCTTTATCTTATTTACATTATATACTTATTAAAAATAGTTTTGGAAAATTATGAGGTTCTTACCTATTTTTAAATTCCAAAACCATGTGTTCATGTATTATTGTCCATTATTTTGCCATTTTAATTCAAGTAAACATACAAAAATAGAAAAAAAATAAAAATTCTAAAAATATAGCAAAATATGAAAAGGACAAAAATATTTCCTTTCACCAATTTTGAGTATTTGTAGCTATATATATACTATCATATATTATATATAGCTATATATACTGATATTATTATTACTATTATTCTTAAAAATATCAAAAATATTTTGAAACCTTAATAAAATAAAAGGATTGTACATTAGGGTATTTTTCTGATATATATATATGTATTACATATATTTATATGCTATGCAGCTATTATATTAGATATATCATCCCTATATATGCATATATACATCTATATTATATATATATTAAAAAGAAAACAAAAAATTTAGAAAATATAAAACCAAAACAAAAAATATAAATTAAAAATCCAAAAAATAAAATATTGAAAACTCAATTTAAATAAAAAATCCCTATAAAAACACCAAAACATTTATTGTCTTTTTTATCATTTTTTGTGGTATATTCCCATTGCTCCTTAATGGTTCCACCCCTATGCTTCCATACTATACATATCATTTCGTAGGGTATAATAAATTTTAGCACACTACTGTTCATTGATTGAGCATTAGTGTGGCTTAATTGTTGATGCGACACTGAGATAAAGAATATCTGAGAGCTGAGAGAGCGGTCGGCACAATGATTGCCGAACTCGACTTGCCGGGCACCATAGACCCTCCAAGACTGGATGATATGACAACTCCCTTGTCTCCAACTCAGTTCCCCATGGTTGGACTGGAATAAGTATTGATTGACTGAAGTCGAATTCGAGGAGATATGATGAACGCGAAATTCGCCTCTTTAAGAATCAATAATTGTAGTATAGGAGGCAAAATCAGTTGATCAAAAACCACAATCTTTGAATGTTGTGGAGTATTTTTACTTAGCAAGTCTACCAAGGTCGAATACAGGGAACGGTGATTCTTAGTTGTATGGTTTTAAATAAAATAAAATAAGTAATTAATGTTGGATTAGTTTCTGTGTTGGGACAATATAATACAATGCAATGATGAATATGCTATGCAAAGAAAATAAACAGAGAAGATTATGCCCAGGATCTGTGATTTTAAACATGTTAAATCCTCAAATAATATGATCAATAAATCCTCAAAATCAATCACAGATCAAAAAGAAATTCAAATTGTAATTTATCCAATCAAATTCAAGTTGCAAGGAGGGTAATGAATTATCCTATCAGGACTTATTGTAATTCGCTCCTCAAAAATCACTATTTAATTAGAGAAATGATAAGGAAATTAAATTCTTCCTCGATGTAGCCCCCTGCACAGATTAATTTATTGAGAATAATCCACAATGATATCAAGGGGTTAATCCAATTAAATTCCTCAATTGAACTCCTGCAGAAGATATCGTTAATTTCTCAATGAAAATGTAGCGTAGATATGTCAAAATTAGCCTGCATTTGTCAACAGAGATCCTCAAATAATAATTATAAATAAACAATCTCAGATCTGTCTACAAACTATGCTAAATGATAGAGCATGAAAATAGCTTTAAAATGACATATTATATTCTTAAATAAGAGTTCGGATGAAAAAGATATGATGAAATGAAATTTCAGGGACTAAAATGTAATTAAAATAAAGTTTTTTTCAAACAGGTCCCTGAAGGGGCTTATCTGTAATTTCGCAATGTCAGGGGGGGGATGATGGGGGTATATCTGCAATATCAGGAACCCTTAAGGACATTTTGCAATTTACCCCGCAGCACATGCCTCACACGTGCGTATGGAGGGTCGGACGGCGAGGCGGAGGTTCGGTGAGGCCGAGCCTATGGTTCGGGCACGTGGCCGAGGTTCGGAGCCCGAACCAGAGGCTCGATGAGGGAGGCGAGAGGCTTGGACCGAGGCTGAGGATCGGCTGGCCCGAGCCTCCACGTGGCGACGGTCGGTGGTCCGGTAGTCCTGAGCCTCAAGGCTGGGGCCGAGGCTTGGAGGGGGAGTGATGATGATCGTTAGATCAGGGGCTTGGCCCTCATCCAACGGTGGCTACGCTGCAGAGGGCGGAGAAGGAGCTCGTCCGACACACAGCCGAGCGGTTGAACCGAGGGCATCGAGCAGAGGAGATCGGCCTCAGGCAACACACGCCGAGGCAGAACTGCTGTTGGCGAAGCGCGAGGGCGGTCTGCGGCAGTCCTCGTGGTGGGAGGGCAGGGAGCGAGGCGGCGGAGCCAGTCGTTGACGCGGGGCGACTAGCAGAGCCCGAAGGGCAGAGCGCCGGTCGGGGCTGGACGCGGGCGGAAGATCGAGGAGGCGGAGGCGCTAGGGGTGAATTCACTTCCTGCAAGGGTTAGACCCAACCAAGAACGAAAAAGGAAGGGGGGGGTGAGCGTCGGTGATGGTTGTCGGAGCTAACACCAGCCTTTGCGAGGCCGGAGATAGGGTAACATAGGAGGGTAGAATGATGGGCGTGGAAGACAGTGTTTATAGCCAGTGGTGGGTAGAAGATGAACTTGAAGCAGAGGAGGAGTACATGGTCCTGCCTCCAAGAGCTTCGGCGGAAGCTTCTGCAGTGCACTGGAGTGGAGTTGCTACAAGGAGGAGGCCTCCTTGGATCTCGCCAGCGAGATTGAATGTTCAGCTTGAGGGTGTCGTGTCTCTGTCATAGGTCAACAACCCAAGAGCCTTCCTCTCCAATTGGCGGATGGGTGAAATGGTCGGAGCGGCGGGCTTTTATGGGAGCGAGGGTGGCAGCGGTTACGTGAGGGGGAGGTGGACGGCTGGGCATTGACGGGGGTGGTGTGTAACGGCCAAGGGCCGTGCATGGCGGAGCCGTAAGGGGAGAAATAACTCGAGGTGGAAGAAGGTGGGGTCACGTGCTGGGCACGTGACCTGGAGTGGCTTGGAGAGAGACAAAGTGGGATGCCACGTGGCACGCCCAGGAGCTGCCACGTGGCGCCCCCAAAAAAATTTCAAAATTAAAGAGGAAAGAAAAATGAAAAAGAAATAAGAGGAGACCTCGGATCGAAAAATTTTCTTCACGAAATTGTTCGTCTCGACGGGATCTACAATTTTCATGAAGGACCCGAGAGCAAAAGAGATCACCTGTGCGAAGTGGTATTTTTGGTGGTTCTCCATTTGTATAGAAAACAAGCTTTTTGGAGTTTTGTAATTTTTTTAGTTGTTTTAGAGAGGATAGAAATCTAGAAAAGTTACAATAAAATACAAGAAAATTAATTACACGCTAATCTGATTTTTTTTGGATTTTTAATAAATAAGAAAGTGGGAAAATAAAATAGAAGTATGAAACATACAATTTTTGTACAGACCGACAATGGACACCCGGACACAGTCAGTTTCTTTGATTTCAGTTTTAATCTAGATTTGTATTTTTGTATCGCTTAATAAAACTTTCATCAGAGAACATAAATGATGAAGAAAAATTTTTTAAAGGATTAATTATGTACATAAAACTTCGATCAAAATTAGCAAAAAGTTAAAATGCGCAAAAGAGACCCAAAACCCAACTTTCACATATGAGCTCCAAATTTTACGAAATTGGTCTTGTTTTGAAGGTATTTGAAAATGGAGTACTTTAAAAGTGAGTAAATCAAAATCGGACATTGTATGAGGGAGATATACTCATTTTAGTCTGTCAGATGTGAAATTAGACTTTGGGATTATTTGACACTTATTTGAGTTAGTAATTTTTTCATATTTTTTATTTATTCTTGTTAGTAACCCAGTTGCGCCTACCCATTTAAAATAGTCTTCCACTCTTGTTCGACGAGGCTGAAAGTACCTGACAAATCGGAAGTCATCTATTAAGAAGACCCTCGTGAGGTACGAGAAGAGCGAGCAACTCTGTAAGAGCAAGCAACTCCGGAGAGCCAGAGCCGAAATGACCGATAGGGAGTTAGGTAGGGACTTGTGTAATGGGAGCAGCAAGCCCTTAGGCGCGCAGTCAATTAGGCTCTAAACTAGTATATAAAAGGTCGTTTTGAGGACTGCTTTTGACGTATTTACACAAAGAAGGTGGTTTGGGATCAATCAGAGTTAGGATGAATTAATTAAAAATATGATAAGTTAGCAGCTTTTTGGGCTAATTTACAAATGGAATTTTTAATGCAATTATAAATGATGAAACACAAATATTATTTACACATGTATGTATGCTAACGATGCTCTATTAATGATTAAATGCATGTGAATTTTGGGGAACAGAGCCTAATTGACCACTTTTAGCATGATGAATACGAGATTCATCATACCCATATACTTAAACCATGCTCCTCCCCGAGCATCAATGAATGAATGACTTAGTTGAATACATCCCTGACTGTGCATGTGAATTTTCAAGGCTCAATTCATATAAGACCCTTAATTTGAGTGATCCTAAAATTCTGGGTGCAACCATGCTTTAATCAGAAGGAATCCAACTTTTCTAATTTTCAGACTCTCTGTTTGTACATATAATATAAGGATATAATTTTTAATGTACTGCATTCATGAGAGTCAAGTCAAGACGTCACCCAAAGTTCCAATCCAAGAGACTCTCCTCTAGACCTAATCCTCAACACTAGGGAATAAGTCTATTCTTGCTTCAGTCAACCGCCTCATTAATTTGTCAGACTTGAAAGTGTAGATGGACGGCCAGATGATGGAGGGCATAGGATTGTGTCTAATTTTCTCTCCCTCACATTGGAACAAGGTGCCTCTCGAGTGCCTTATTACTCAACACAAGTATATTTTTATTTTGTTGATCAATGTGTCCGTCAAGAGAATTTGGAGTCATCTGCACTTGTTTTTCTGGAGTACACCGGGGTGTGTCTCTTTTGAGTATCTAAGATACCTTCGACACCCAGACTTGTATCGCTTACGATGCAGAGCGCTTTTATGGTGTCAGCCTGACTCCTTGGTCCTAATTAGCGCTTGGTCCAAGTGGACACTTTGAAAATGTTTGGGAGCGCTCGCCATTGGTGGAAGCTCATTTGAAATTTGACTTTGGATGATAGATTTTTTCTTTGAAATTTCTTTTCTATTTTTTGTGTTGGCTACTTACACTGCTTTTACCAAAAGTTAGCGCACACTGATCAACAATTTCCATTAAGTTCCATCCCACCCTGGCACATAGGTAGATATCAAAGAGATAGCATATGAACTTGTTCACATACTGGCAGGGATTTTGATGACACTCAGGTTTTCTGAAGCCTTCATTAACTTTATCCCATCCTCAAATATCATTAGATCAGGTCTAAACTCAAATCTCTAGTCCTAGTTCCTCAAGTGATATATCAACTCATCTCAGCAATAATGCAGCTGTGAAAGTGATTGTGCTGATCATATTCTTTTTGAAGGTAGAGATGAAGAGTGCAATATAGCGCTCAATCTTTCAAACTAGGGAAGTGTGGATAATTAAGTTCAAAATCCTAATGACTAAGGCTGGCTAACTCAGAATCTCAAGATCTCAGACATCAGGTGTCCTCAAAAATCCTCAAGTCTTGAGTGATAGTGAATGTGTCAGGAATATCTCAACAAAGGAATGCATGAAATGCTTGATGAAGTGCAGGATCATGAGTGATTTTTTTTGTTTTATTTTTTTTGAAAATAGGTATTATAAACATAATATACACTACTTGTACCCATCCCCGATGTTAGATAAAATGATTAAAGTATGAGCTATAGATAAAGTAGATAGAATATATATAAACACCCCCTATACTTAGCTTGTGCTATGTCCTCATGGCCCAAAGTGAAATGTAGACATAGCTCGTAATAAGTATAACTGAGACAATAAAAATAGAAGTCGACATGCAACCCTATACTTAGACTTTTGAGGGACTAAGCATGGAAGAAAAACATGAAATGAGGCAGTCGAGGGTGAACGGAAAGAATGGAAGTGATGTATACACAATGATATTGGTCTCCTTATACTAAGTATTGGGGAACCGAGGGCGGGTTGATGGATATACATGATAGTATTGGATTCGAAGAGGTGGTCTATCTAGGCAGTTCAAATCTTTCGTCAAAAGTTATGCCCTGAGTGAAGGAGATCTTTTCTACTTGTACCAATTGCTCGTTGGATTCGACAAAGTGTTTAAGTAGTTGATCGTTGACTACAGATGTTTGTGTGCTATCTGCGGTCTTTGAGATCTCAACACTATCGTTATTGTGTACCTCTCTTTTGATGAAGGGTCCCGCCCATTTTGATTTCAATTTACCTTGGAAAATTTTCAATTTTACATTAAATAACTATACTTTCTGCCCTGGGACAAAGGTCTTTGTTCGAATGTTCTTGTCATGCCATCTCTTTACTTTGTCATTGTAAATGGTGTTGTTTTCATAAGCATGATTTCAGATTTCGGATAGTTCATTCAAATCCATTTCTCGGTTCTTCTTCCCTTGGTGACAGTTTCAATTAATCTTTTTGATTGCCCATTCTGATTTATGCACGAGTTCTACAGGCAAATGGCATGACTTTCCATATACCATTCGAAATGGGGAGGTGCCCAATAGGGTCTTATAAGCCGTCCGATAAGCCCATAGAACCTGGTCCAGGAGTTGGGACCAGTTCTTCCTGTCAGGATGGACGAGCTTCTGTAAAATTCCTTTAACCTCCCTGTTTGGCACCTCGTCCATGCAATTGGATTGTGGATGGTAAGGACTAGCGACAAGGTGCTCGATGTTATATTCCTTAGTCAACTTCTTCACCTCCCGATTGACAAAGTGGCTACCCCCATCGGATATTAATACTTTTGGAATTCCAAACCTCGAAATAATATTATCTTTCAAAAATTTGCAAACAGTTTTGCTATCTGCTGCTCGAGTAGGGATAGCCTCTACCCACCTAGATAAATAATCTACCGCGAGAAGAATATATTAAAATCCTTGACTATTAGGGAATGGACCCATAAAGTCAATGCCCCATGCGTCGAATACATCACAAATGATCACTGGTTGCATAGGCATGGCATCTTTAGGACCAATGGTCCCTCCCATTCTCTGACAGACCTGACACAACCTGACAAAATTGTAAGCATTTTTAAACAAGGTTGGCCAATAAAATCCACATTGTAGTATCTTTTCAGCGATCCTCTTCCCAGAATGATGTCCTCGTGCCTCCAGGTTGTGGCACAGATTGAGGATGCTTTGGTATTCCTCTTGAGGAATACATCTTCTCCATATGCAATCCGATCCTTCAAAGAAAAGGAACGGATCCTCTCAGTGGTAGTGTCTGGCTTCCGATATGAGTCGATCGATTTTATTCTTGGGCCAACCCTGAGGAACTTTCTTGGAGACAAGATAATTCACCGTGTTGGCATACCATGGGAGTGAGTCAATAGTAGAAATTGACTCATCTGGGAAGGTTTCACTGATGGGTTCAGATTCAAGGATTTTGTTATTTTCGATCCGTGATAAATGATCAACCATGGCATTCTTAACCCCAGGTTTGTGTTTAATCTCCAAATCAAATTCCTGAAACAATAGTATCCACCTAAGGAGTCGTGATTTTACTTCTTTTTTGGCCATTAAGTATCGAAGGGAAGAATGGTCTGTGTAAACTGTCACCTTCGATCCTAAAGTATAGATCGAAATTTTTCCAAGGTAAAAACTACAACAAGCATTTTCTTTTCGGTCATAGTGCAATTTTTCTGAACATGGTCTAAAACTTTTCTTGCGTAGTGAATAACATACGGGATTCCATCTTTTCTTGTCCTAACACAGCTCCTACTACGAAATCGGATGTGTCTGTCATGATCTCGAAGGGAAGAGACCAGTCAGGAGCTTGTAGGACATGAGTCTCAATGATCCTCCTTTTTAGTAGTTCAAAGGCTTCAAGACACTTATGATCTACAAAGAACTCGATGTCTTTCTCTAGGAGGTCAGTTAGTGGTCGGGCAATTTTTGAAAAATCCATGATCAATCTCCTGTAAAATCCGACATGCCCCAGAAAAGACCGTACTTATTTCACATTGGTATGTGGCTCGAGTTTCTTGATCACATCAACTTTGGCAGGGTCTGCCTCCATTCCCTTCTTGGAGATGACATGCCCCATTACAATGCCCTCTTTTACCATGAAATGGCTTTTATCCCAAGAGAGCACTAGATTCACTTCCCTACACTTTTGGAGGACTCAATCCAGGTGCGCTAGACAATCATCGAATGAATCACCATGGACCGAGAAGTCATCCATGAAGACTTCCAGGAAATCGCCAAACATTTCGGCAAAAATTGCAATCATGCATCGCAGAAAAGTGTCGGGGGCATTGCAAAGCCCAAAAGGCATAAGCTTGAATGCGTATGTGCCGAAAGGACATGTAAAAGTAGTTTTTTCCTGGTCTTCGGGGGCGATGGCTACCTGATTGTAGCCCGAGTACCCGTCTAAGAAGCATAAGTATTCTCTTCTTGCCAATCTCTCCAAGATTTGATCAATAAAAGGCAATGGAAAGTGATCCTTTTTCGTTGCGGCATTCAGGCACCTGTAATCCACACAGACGTGCCACGACATGGGTACCCATGTCGTGATCTCTTCTCCCTCCTCATTGGTGATAATCTGATGTCCCGACTTTTTCGAAACAACATGCAAAGGTGACACCCACTTGGAGTCGGAGATGGGATATATGAAACCAACCTTACATTATTTTTCGATCTCAGTCTTAACCACTTCCCGTAAGTTTGAATTCAACCTACGTTGGCATTCACGGGAGGGTTTGGCATTATCCTCTAGGTAAATATGGCGTGAGCACATGACTGGCTTTATCCCTAGAAGATCAGACAATCTCCAGCCTATAGCCTTGCGATTTTTCTACAAAACATTAAGCATGCGGATCTCCCGCTCTTCGGTCAGATGTAAACTGATGATGACCGGAAACCGTCCCTTATCTCCTACAAGGAAGGCATACTTAAGCGTAGGGGGCAATGGTTTGAGCTCATGTAAGTCTGTATTGTTACCCGAATCTGGTCCTCTCAGAGGTGATTCTTGTTGTGATGTGGATGATTGCAGTGTATTAATATTGGCCACCATCATGGTTGTTTCTGGGATCTGATCGCTAATAATGGAATGTGGTGTGGCAAGCGCCACGTCCGTTCTGTGTACCTCACTCTGGGATTGTCCATAAGGAGAATGGACTGACAGGTCCATAGGGGCCTCTGAGTCTCCGAGAGTATATGTAGATGCATGAATGAGCTAGCAGACTAAATCATCAACAATTTCCTCTTCAGATGAGATTGATTCTATCATAGCGGTTGGGTTTTGTCTCCAGGGCCCAACTGTTGCTTCTGTATATTCTGCCTCAGTTTCTGATTTTTTAGACTCGGTGCTCGACTCAGTGTCAGGTCTTTGAAACCTAGTTTGCTTCATTTTAAGTTGCACTTTTCCAAACTGGATTCTCCCAGATGTGTAATCGAATATAGCTCATGCGGTCCTAAGGAAGGGTCTCCCTAGTATCATTTGGGAGTCTTTCTAATTTCTAGGGACATCCATGTCAAGTATTGTGAAATATACTGAGTAATTTTGTCCCTCTATGTTGATGACAATGTTTCGAGTCTCCCCCTTAGGTTTCGTAGTTGATGTATCTGCGAATTGAAGTACAGCTGCAGATTGCTTAAGAGGACCTAGATTCAGATGTTCAAATAGGGTTTTGGGAATGAGATTGATGGATGAGCCATTGTCTAACAATGTTCTTGCAAACCTAAATTCTTTGATTTGGCTAGTGACAAAGTGATCACCCATATCTCTTTTCTTCCTTGGCATCTCATTTTTTATAAGACGAGATGTGGCAATAGAGAGTATGTGCTTCTTTGTTCGGTTAGGAGTCTTTTTGTTGGCCCTTGTTGGTGTGCATCTCACCTTAAGGTACTTTCGAAAAGCCGTGTCTCTTTCTATGATCTCGTCTAGGGACAGAATGACCTTGATATTTTCTTTACAGATGCGGACCATCTCGTTATCATTTTTTTTGTTTTTTATTTTTTCTTCTTTCCGGCCGTAAGAGCACGGGGGAAAGGGATGGACTTGTTGTGATAAAAAACATCAATTTTATTAAATGAAAATTGTTTACATGACTCGGACTAAAAGCAAGGAAATTGGTGGTCAGTTGTTGTGGATGTCTTGGTGGTGTTTCTTCGTCAGATTCAGATTCTGACTCTCCATTATCTCTGATGGTGCAATGTATCATGGGTGGTGTGTGTGAGTCTTCTTCTTTCTCCTCTTGTCTTTCTTCCTCAATTCCCCAAGATTGTGTGAATTTGTGGACACTGGGGCTATGTCCAGTGTTCCTTCTCTCGATCAGGCATGGTTACGGTCCTTCCGCTCCTAAGAGAAATATGATAAGCGTTATTATTCGACAAGAGCTCTTGTTCAGGTAAGGAATACTCAGAGATTAATACATGATTATGTCCGAGGCTATTTGAGTTAGCTTGGACTTGAGCTGGAATCAGGGTTTGGGGTGCGTTCACCTCATATCTCCATCAAGAGAGTCGATTTATGTCGACTCTCATGTCATGAAGCTCGTCCAGCACTCTCTGGAGTTCCGAAGAGATAGAAGAAGAGGAGGACCCCTGGCTCTTCCTGGCCTGAGGCTGCTGATATTGTATGAATTGGCCCGGCTGGCCTTGGCGTTGATTCTACTGTGGTTGTGGTTGCGGGTTCTGATAACCCGTACGGTACTGTTGTCGTTGTTGCTGTTGAGGGTGGTAGGTGGATCGGGCTTGTAGTGGATGAGGGTTCGGAGTAGAGTTTTGGTCTGAGCGGTTGACAGGTTCCATGTTATACCAAACTCCGTTTATCTCCATGACTTGCGGAGGTTCCTCATAAATAGCTTGAGCAGAGGTTTCTTCAGTTTGATGGGACAAGACTTGGTCTCCACCCCAATGGCTCTGTTGCCCTATCCCTTGACCTTGAATGTAGTGAATATGGTGTATGGGGGTAGGGGTGAAGTTAGGGCAAGTATCTGAATCTTAGATACCCTGTCAGCCAATTCCTCCATTTGCTTAGGCAATTTAGCAAATTTCTCCATATCAGATGATTTATGGAGTTCGTCCACCTTTTTATAAATCAGTTCGACCATAGTTAGCTTATCAGCTATTATTCCCATATCTGCACTCTGATCGGTTGTCAGATTATTCACCATCTTTTTGGAGCCGGCTATGTAAGCCCGTCTGGTGGTTTGTGCACGGCTGGATTCAACAAGTCATTCGAACACCTTTAGTCAGTGTCCTCGTGGCGTCCCATATGGCTTCCTCCTCAGGATGCACTCACTAATCCTTGGGTCTCAGGTTTTAGTCCACTGATAAGACTTTGGACCAGCATCATTTTGCCTATCTGTGAATCTTTCCTAGGTTTCATGGAATGGTTCACTTGGGTGTTGGTTAAAGCTCGTGAGCTTGATCCTCATCTGATTGATTCTACTAACTGGGTAGAATTTCTTTAAAAGCAGAGTCTTAAATGTGGTTCATGCAGTGACTACTTCCCCTAAGTTTTTCAGCCAGTAAGCCGCCTTATCAGTCAAGGCGAAGGGGACAACTCTCAACCTTATGTAGTCCTGGTTAACCCTAGGGTGGCATAGGTTAGCACAAACTAACTCAAAAACACAGAGGAAGATATATGGTTCTTCATGATTACTCCCTCCAAACTTCGGCAATAGAGCAAGGAAATGCGGTTTGTGTTCGAACGCATCCTCAGGGGATACCGGCCTCAACCAGTTATAGTCATCATCCAATTCAGGGAGGTACATGTCTTCCATAGCAGCCTCGACGCGTTGAATTACTGCTATATGTGCCCTAAGCAGTTCATTGTGTTGTTCAACAACGGTTATCCTAGCCAAGAGTGCTCGAACGGGGTCATTGTCATTCTCGTCATCACCAGGGTTCTTCTTTGGAGGGATTGTGACTCACCTTTAGAAGAAAAGAGTTCAGAATTAAGTGTCGGGATTAAGTGAAGAATTGCTAAGGATAAAAGTTTCCTTAGTGGAGGAGTGAAATGAAGGGTTACTCTAGGATTGACTGGACCCTGAAAGAGGAGGAGTGATAAAGATGATGACCCTAAGACCAAGAAGGTCGAGAAGAGAGTCTTCACGAGTACACAAAAACAAAGCTAACACAAGTCAAATTCTCAGGTTCACCCGCTCAACACTGATGAAGGCACGTCAGGGTTCGGCTGCTTATCTTTTCAATTTTATTTTAATGACAAAACAATCTTGAAAACTCAGCGGAGCAGTTAGGTACTGAAATATTTCACAAAGACTATCCCGAGTTCGTACAACTAGTTGCACCTACTTTCAGCCAGTATAGGGGTAAGTACGGACCATTTAAATGGCTACCCGTGTTACTTGAGGACGGAGCCTTCCGCAGTATCCTCTAAACTACCCATCTGCTAAGGGAAGTCTGACCGTAAAACGGCTACCCGAAACCCTCACTGAAAAGTAGCTAAATGTTTTTAAAAATAGTAGTCTTTGTGAAATTTCTCAGTTTTGGCTCTGTCCTAAGTGTGTGTTCCAGTCCTTACAAACAATGAGTGGGTTTCTCTCCACCAGACACATGTTAATTTTATGTCAGTTTTATTTACAGTTGCCTTGATTAGCAATCCTAATTATAAATTAAGGTTGTCACTGAAGTTTATGTGAGCACAGAAATTCACTCCTAACGAGCAATCCCAATTCCTTTAATTCCTAAGTTATAAAACTTGAGGAAGGAGAATCGAAAAAGCCGATGCAAACGTAAATCAATGATGCATGCTTAAGAATAAGACTTACAGTGAATCCTCGCATTCTTCATGTGGGATGCAAGACAAGGAATTTAAATTACACTAAATGATATGCACAGATGAAAAATGCCCTAAGCAGATATTTCTATTAGCGGGAAGAATTGATTCAAAATTTGGCTAATGTTGAACGATCTATAGTGTGTATAGTTAGTGAGAGTGTGACCTAAGAACTACGAGCACAATCATGATAAATAAACAAACGTATATATGCCTAAATCCTACGTCACTCAAGCCGGGCCCCAACCACACAGAAGGGGTTGAAATAGACCCGACACACCACAGATAAGTTCAGTCCAAATTATTACAAGGGTTCAGAGAGAGGGACCCTGGGAATACTGCAGAAAATTAAACCTAGACTAAGCTCTCTCTCACATAAATTAAAATTCAATCCTCTTTGCAGATCCTTGCTTATATCCCAAAATTTGGCTCCCAGTAGTCTGCAAAGAGAGAAATTACGGTTAGTAGCAGAAATAAGAGAGAAATACAGAAGAAAAAAATTGACACAGAAACAATTTTCACAAAAAAATAATTACAAAATAATTTAAAACCCTAAAAATTCATCGTTCCCTGGCAATGGCGCCATTTGATGAACACACAATTCGCCTCTTTAAGAATCGATAGTTGTAGTATAGGAGGCAAAAATCGGTTGATCAAAAACCACAATCTTTGAATTTTGTGGAGTATTTTTACTTGGCAAGTCTACCAAGGTCGAACATAGGGAACGGTGATTCTTAGTTGCGTGGTTTTAAATAAAATAAAATAACTAATTAATGCTTGATTCGTTTTTGTGTTGGGACAATATAATACACTGCAATGATGAAGATGCTATGCAAAGAAAATAAACAAAGAAGATTATGCGCAGGATCTGTGATTTTAAACGTGTTAAATCCTCAAATAACATGATCAATAAATCCTCAAAATCAATCACAGATCAAAAAGAAATTCAAATTGTAATTTATCCAATCAAATTCAAGTAGCAATGAGGGTAATGAATCATCCTGTCAGGACTTATTGTAATTTGCTCCTCAAAAATCACCATTTAATAAGAGAAGTGATAAGGAAATTAAATTCTTCCTCGATTTAGCCTCCTGCACAGATTAATTTATTGAGAATAATCCACAATGATATCAAGGGTTTAATCCAATTAAATTCCTCAACTGAACTCCTGCAGAAGATATCGTTAATTTCTCAATGAAAATGTAGCACAGATATGTCAAAATTAGCCTACATTTGTCAAAAGAGATACTCCACGTGGCGGTGATCGATGGTTCGGTGGTCCCGAGCCTCAAGGCTGGGGCCGAGGCTCGAAGGGGGAGTGACGATGATCGTTAAATCAGGGGCCTGGCCTTGATCCAACGGTGGCTACGACGGTAGAGGGCAAAGAAGGGGCTCGACCCACATGACCGAGCGGTGGAACCGAGGGCATCGAGCGGAGGAGCTCGGCCTCAGGCGACACACGCCCGAGGCAGAACTGCTGTTGGCGAAGCGCGAGGGTGTTCTGCGATGGTCCTCGTGGTGGGAGCGTGGGGAGTGAGGCAGCGGAGCCAGTCGTCGACGTGGGGCGACGTGGCAGAGCGCGGAGGGCGGAGCGCCGGTCATGGCTGGACGCAGGCGGAAGATCGAGGAGGCGGAGGCTCTAAAGGTGACTTTACTTCCTGCAAGGGTTAGACCCAACCAAGAATGAAAAAGGAAGGGGGGGGACTGAGCATCGGTGATGGTTGTCGGAGCTAACACCATCCTTTGCGAGGTTGGAGATAGGGTAACGTAGGAGGGTAGAACGATGGGCGCGGGAGACAGTGTTGATAGCTGGTGGTGGGTAGAAGATGGACTTGAGGCAGAGGAGGAGTACGTGGTCCTGCCTCCAAGAGCTTCGGCGGAAGCTTCTGCAGCACACTGGAGTGGAGTTGCTACAAGGAGGAGGCCTCCTTGGATCTCGTCGGCGAGATTGAATGTTCAGTTCGAGGGTGTCGTGCCTCTGTCACAGGTCAACAGCCCGAGAGCCTTCCTCTCCGATTGGAGGATGGGTGAAATGGCCGGAGCGGCGGGCTTTTATAGGAGCGAGGGTGGCGGCGGATACGTGAGGGGGAGGTGGACGACTGGGCATTGATGGGGGTGGTGTGTAACGGCCAAGGGCCGTGCATGGCGGAGCCGCAAGGGGAGAAACAGCTCGAGGTGGAAGAAGGTGGGGTCACGTGCTGGGCACGTGACCTGGAGTGGCATGGAGAGAGACAAAGTGGGATGCCATGTGGCACGCCCTCAACAAAATTTCAAAATTAAAGAGGAAAGAAAAATGAAAAAGAAATAAGAAGAGACCTCGGCTTGAAAAATTTCCTTCACAAAAGTTGTTCATCTCGACGGGACTACAACTTTTATGAAGGACTCGGGAGCAAAAGAGATCATCTGTGCGAAGTGGTATTTTTGGTGGTTCTCCATGTGTATAGAAAACCGGTTTTTTGGAGTTTTGTAATTTTTTGGTGGTTTTGGAGAGGATAAAAATCTAGAAAAATTAAGATAAAATACAAGAAAATTAATTACACACTAATCTGATTTTTTTGGATTTTTAGTAAATAAGAAAGTGGAAAAAATAAAATAGAAGTATGAAACACACGATTTTTGTACAGACCGACAACAGAGACCCGGACACAGTCAGTTTCTTTGATTTTAGTGTTAATCTGGATTTGAATTTTTGTGTCGCTTAATAAAACTTTCATCAAAAAACATAAATGATGAAGAAATAAAATAAAAGGGTTAATTATGTACATAAAAACTTCGGTCAAAATTTGCAAAAAGTTGAAATGCGTAAAAGAGGCCTAAAACCCAACTTTCACATATGAGCTCCGGATTTTACGAAATTGGTCTTGTTTTGAAAGTATTTGAAAATGGAGTACTTTAAAAGTGAGTAGACCAAAATCAGACACTGTATGAGGGAGATATGCTTATTTTAGTCCGTCAGATGTGAAATTAGACTTTGGGATTATTTGACACTTATTTGAGTTGCAACATGATGGAGAAATTGATGGAGATGTTACTAATAGAATAAATGCAGGTTGGCTAAAGTGGAGAGGAGCCTCTGCTGTTCTATGTGATAAGAAAATTCCTTTAAAAATTAAAGGAAAGTTTTACAAAGCAATCGTGAGACCTGCTATGCTCTATGGATCTGAATGTTGGCATGTGAATCATAGACGTGTGCAGAGAATGGCTGTAGCAGAAATGAAAATGCTAAAGTGGATGTGTGGACACACATGTAAAGATCGGATTCGGAATGATGCAATCAAAAAGAAAGTTGGTGTTGCTCCGATCGAGGATAAGATGCGAGAAAACCGCTTAAGATGGTTTGGTCATTTGCAAAGAAGATCCTCTTGATGCACCGGTTAGGAGATGCGAGTGTTGGGATGTTGAGCCGGCTAAGAGAGGGCGGGGACGGCCCAAGAAGTGTTGGAAAGAGACCATGTGAAAGGATCTTTGTTTTGTGGATATAAGCCCGGGATTGACCCAAGATAGATCTGAAATGGAGGCGAAGAAACCATGTAGCCGACCCTACTTAATTGTGGGAAAATGCTTTGTTGTTGTTGTTGTATTTGAGTTAGTATTTTTTTGTCTTTTTTGTTTATTCTTGTTAGTAATATTTACACAAAGGAGTGGTTTGAGGTCAATCGGAGTTAGGATAATTAATTAAAAATATGATAAGTTAGCGGCTTTTTGGGCTAACTTACAAATGGAATTTTTAATGCAATTATAAATGATAAAATGTAAATATTATTTACACATGTATGTATGCTAATGATGCTCTATTAATGATTAAATGCATGTGAATTTTGGTGAATAGAGCCTAATTGACCAATTTTAGCATGATGAATACGAGATTCATCAAGATACCACTGGGAGGTTCTGTTCCTTTCCTTTGAAGAACCATATTGTATATGGAGAAGGTGTATTCCTCAGGAGGAATACTAGAGTGTCCTCACATACTATCATTCACTTGAGGTTGGAGGACATCATTTGGAAAAGAGAACCGCGCACACGGTACTCCAATGTGGATTCTGGCCGACCCTGATTAGAGATGCCATTGATTTTGTACGGTAGCACTCGATCTGTCAGAGGATGGGAGGCATTGTTGGATGCAAAGATGAGATGCACATGCAGTTAGTGATTTTCTGTGATGTTTTTGACGCATGAGGCGTACATTTTATGGGTCTCTTTCCCAACAACAATGGACATGAATACATCTTATTGGTGGTTGACTACTTGTCTAGGTTGGTGGATGATATCCCAACCGGAGACGCAGACATCAAGACTGCCTATAAGTTTATGAAAGACCATATCATTGCTAGGTTCAGGTGCCAAAAGTCTTAATTTATGATGGGGGTAACCACTTTGTGAATAGAGATGTGAGATCATTAGCTAAGGACTATAGATTTTAGCATAGAGTGACTAGTTCTTACGACCCAAAATCTAATGGCATGACAAGGGTTTCAAATCAAGAGGTGAAGAGCATTCTTCAGAAGATGGTTCATCCCGATAGGAAAAACTGGTCTCATCTCTTGGACCAAGTTCTGTGGGCCTATAAGATAGCCTACAAGACCCCACTCAGTACTGCACCTTTTCGGATGATTTATAGCAATCCATGCCATTTTCCCGCGGAGTTAATTCATTAGTTAGAATGGGATATCAAATAAAAAAACTAGAGTTGTCACCTAGGGAAGCTTTGTCATGACTTGAACTTGAATGAGCTCGTGGAAATCAGAAACCGGACATAGGACAACAATCTGATATGTAATGACAAGGTTAAGAAGTGGCATGATCGGCACATTATGTGCAAGAACTTTGTCCAGGGGTAAAAGGATGGTTGTTCAATGTCAAGTTGAAGATGTTCCACGAGAATCTCAAATCCAAATGGGCAGGTCCCTACATTGTTACGGAAGTGCACATCAATGGAAGTGTACAGATAGTTGATCTCATAGACGGTGCATGTTCCTTTCTGGTTAATGGACAACTATTGAAGCACTTCGTAGATTCTAAAGAGCAGTTAGTCCAAGTTGAGGTCATCAACTTCATGCAGAGCAGTACAGTACTGACACATCAGACCACTCCTAATGAAGATGTAGCATCCTGATTCAATAGCAAAGAAGATTCACCTATTCTTTCACGATTGATTTATCTGTTCTTTTAGAGCTTAGGTTCCTTCTCTTGTAGATACTCACTCCGTATTTAGTCCGTTTAGAGCCTAAATATAGGGGGAACCCCTGCTCTTGTTTGTATATTCTTGTCAGTCTCCTGAGTCATTCCATCGACCCTCTTCTTTACCCTTACATCCTTCATACTTAGACTATTTTTAACCTAAGTATGGGGGGGGGGGACTCCGTGTCATCTCCATACCTCTCTTTTATTCATTCATTGATCTCTCCTCTTGGTCTTCTTCTTACTTAGGTTATTTTTAAGCTAAGTATAGGGAAGAGACATGAGTTAGTTCATGTATATCTTTCTATATTCCAGCATAAGCTTTGGTTGCATATCACTTTGTACTATGAGGACATGGCAAAAGCTAAGTATAGGGGGTATATCATATATATTTCATGTATACTTTAGCCATATCTCATATTTTTTATTTTTTTCAATTTTTTTGGGGTTAGAGTAAAGTACCTTCGAATTGATTTGTGTAAATGTTTGTAAATACTTTGAAAATTTTTCTGACTATGTGACATTGTTTTGAAAAATTTTTGACATTGGTTTGAAAAAAATGCGGATTTTACTTATTTTGAAAATATTTTTAAAATATTTTGAAAATCTATATATATTATGGGACATGGTTTGGAAAATATTTTTCAAAATTCTTTTCAAAAAAAGAGTGACTAAATGAGACTAACTTTGTATTTGTAAATACTTCTAACCTTATTCAAAAATCCATAAAAATTAAAAATTTCAAAAATCACAAAAAGCATTAACCAATTGAGTTGGTGTATCCCTAACACTTTTCACTATCACTAAAGACTTGAGGAATAATGAAATTTTGATTTATCGGGTCTTAAGAGCCTAAGTTAACCATCCTTGATCATCAGAGTTTGAGACTTAATAATCCACACTTCCCTGTTTGAAAGATATGGGTGCTATATTGCACACGTCATCTCTACCTTAAAGAATATGACCCGCACATCATATGCACAACTACATTAATGATGAGATGAGTTGGGATTTCACTTGAGGAACTGGGATTTGAGATTTGAGTCTAGACTTGATCTTATAATATTCGAGGATGGGATAAAATCGACGAAGGCTTCATGAAACCTGAGTGTCAGCAACTTAAGCCACTATAATAACAAGTTCTCATATTATCTCTTGATAGTGACCTATGTGTGAGGGTGTGATAAAATCTAAAAAATGATTAGTGTGTGCCAACTTTGTAAAAGCAGTGGAGCAAGCCAAAAATGAAAATAAAAGAAAGAGAGAGAAAAACTCTCGCACTTCAAAAGACAGATATAAAGAGCTTCCACCAAAGGCAAGCGCTCCCAACCTTTCAAGTGCACACTTGGACCATCCTTTTAGGCTTTTATGAGTCGGTCTAGTACCCAAAAAGGTCTCTACATCGTATAGTGATACACGCCTAGATGTCAAAGGTATTTAGATACTCAAAAGAGACACATCCGGTGCATTTACAAGAAAACAAGTGCATGCGACTCAACACAATCTTGACGGACGCATTGATCAACAATCAAAAATATTTGTGTCAAGTAATAAGGCACTCGAGAAGATCCTTGTTCCAATGAGAGGGAGAGAAGAAATTATACAAACATATACCCTCCACCAACTGGCCTTCCGCAATCACTTTCAAAATCTGACAACTAAAGAGATGGTGGATTGAGTGCAAAAAAATGATTTAATCCCTAGTGTTGAGGATTGGGTCCTGAGACTAGAACTTTGGGTGACATTTCAGACGACTCTCATAAATGCAATGCATACTAAATGTTATATCTCTATACTATGTGTACATATAGAGAGTATGATAATTAGAGAAGTTGGATTCCTTTCGACTAGAGCTTGGTTCATCTTAGAATTTTAGGATCACTAAAACCGAGGATTCTTAAATGAATCAAGTCTTGAAATATCACATGCACAGTCATGTATTAATCCGACTCAATCAATCTTTAAATACTCGAGGACGAGCATGGTTTAAGTATAGGGGGTGATAAATCTGTGATTTATCATCATATTTCTTATTTATTATCCCTCTATCTTAGATTTTTCAATAAAATGTACAAGTAATTAATAGTTATTAACAAACTAACCCATGTTTACAACTAACCTTAATTATTGTGTATATCTAATTTAATTTAATTTCTTTTATTTTATTATTTTTTGAAATTCAAAAAAATAGATAAGTATTGTATATATTTATTTTGACATTAACTATAAATTGAAAATGAAAAAAATAGCAAAAGAAATTAAAAGAAGTGTTTTCAATTCATTAAAAAGATTTGCAAAAAAATTTCTTTGTATATATGACTTTTTTTGGCTTTTTTTAACATAAAACTTGTAGACCTCATCTAGATCATGTTTTACACTTTTTGATTTAAAGCTTGATTATATTTCTTTTTTATTTTTTCTTTAATTTTCTTCTTTTCTAATTTTCTTATAAAGCCATGTGGTGCCCTGGGTAGCCCTACCCTTCTTCCCCACGCACATTGCTTTCCAGTTGTTAGATCCATCTCGATGAATCTAATCTAAGTTGCTCACCCCCGCTCCTCCTCACTATCTGATTGTTTTGATCAAATGCGATTGCAGTCACTCCTTCGCACCCTAACCTTAGTCGTTGGATCGCATGATCCAACGGTCTACACACTTCCTCAACCTCCAGCGCCCCTTCATCCTACAACGTGCCTCCTCTAACCACACACCTTCTCCACGTTCTTCCAACCACCTTTGACCACTACTCCCATAACCAATCTCTCTTAACCAGAGCCCTAAACTTCCCTCATCCTCATGCGATACCTAGCAACCTCTCATCTCCAACTATCGGTCGTGAAGGAGCGGTTGAAGGCACACCCACCACCACCTAGAGCGGATCCCCTTCTTCTTCAAATACCTCCACTTTGGCCAATTTTTTTGACCCATCCGCCCTTGCGCGAGTGATCTCCCAAGCCACATATTCTTTCCTATGAGGTTGACCTGCCTCCTCCCCGGTCCTTGCCTCCTCTGACCTTGACCTGACCTCCTCCCCCATCCTCCATCCGAACCTTCCCCTTCTCTCCCCAACCATTGGAACATACTCTGTCACATTTGCCCACAGCCCTCGCCCAGAGCCCCCTGACTTCAAGCCCTCAAGCTTGAGCGTGCTACCAATCTCATCACCAAACAACCATAACTGGAGTTTGAAGCTTCTAGTCATTTGTCGATGGTGAGCTCCATCCAGGGACATTGAATTTAGAATGCAGGGTTATAAGTAAGTGCAATAAATTAATCCTTAACCAGAGCTTGATTTGAATAAATCATGACTAGGTTCACTGCATTGACAACTAAACTAATGGAAGGGTACGAGAGTAAACGGTGCAAGAATATATGGATATAGGTGGTATTGAAAAAAAAAAGTAGAGGCATAATTGTAATTGTATAAACTTGGAGGGGCACAAGTGCAAAAAACATTTTTTTTATAAGAGCAACATATATTTACATTTTTTTAAAATTTTATGAATTTACATCGTGAACTTATATATCACGGGGCCCCACCTAGCCTAGAATTCGAGGTCCGCCTCTGCTTTGTTATTCATGTTCTAGATCTGCGAGAATTACCTCACAGAAAGAACTCGTGGACAGATGCAAATAAAGAACTTACGGATAAATATCACGCAACTTGGCACGAGCTTACGATCTACTTCACATGATTTATCCAATATTCCAGATGCAAACCATATGCCATATCACATCTCAAAGCGGCTACGTTGGAACTATCTGGAACATGCCCTCCTCCTTAAACAAACCCATCCAGAAGATGAACAGATAGATCACAGACCAAATGGCCAACCACTGCTTTATCCATAGGCTTGTCCCCCCTATATATTTCAGTCTTAACCACGATTCCGATGAACAGATTACCCGAAAGGATAAAAACAAAAAGATTCCAAGACGATATAATCCTCCACTGAGCAAGGCCTACGTGACCTTGCTGTGC
Organism: Ottelia alismoides; assembly: GCA_037367405.1. Taxonomy (NCBI): domain Eukaryota; kingdom Viridiplantae; phylum Streptophyta; class Magnoliopsida; order Alismatales; family Hydrocharitaceae; genus Ottelia; species Ottelia alismoides. Next base: position 41,474 of record JAZKJV010010469.1, read on the forward strand.
ACAGCTGTTGAATCGAGGCAATGGGTGGAGGTGATAGTTTTGTGGATTTTGGAATGTGGGGCTGCTGTGAGGGTTGGTGGTTATATAAAAGGTTGAGGTATTGATATTATATAGGTCGATGGGGGTAATAAGATTAGGGTTTTGTCGGGTTATAAGGTGTCCTGTTGAGCTCCTTTTTAGGGCTCTTCCCTCCTCTTCTCCACTCTCATTCGTTTCCTCTCGGGATCTCAATGCATATATACATATATAGTCCCCACATGCGAGAATTACATGACTTGCTTCCACGCCATGCTTATCCCAATGATTGACCTCTAGATGTGATGTAAACTCTGGATAATGTTCTACAGTAACTGAAAGTTTTGTAGGTAAAATAATAAGATAAATAGAGATACATATAAAAATAAATATATATACATATAAGGAGGGTTAGATAATACCGGATTTGGTGAGATACCGGTATGATGACGAGATGAACTACCAACTTGCCGAGGCGTGCAAAAGCACTGACCTTAAGAATGGATTCGTACCCCCACGGAGATTCCGATAGTGCAATTGGTATTGGTACGACTACTCTCCAGGATACAACGACGAGATCTCAATGGACGTGCACACGCTAACATCAATATCGTTGAGCAACAATAGACCGTTCCTTCAATCTCTCGACACAAGAATAACACACTCGATATATGGTGGCAATACTCTGAGTAAGATATTGTATTCTTCGGCAAAGAAAATGTTCATATATAAGATATCCACAAATAACGTCATAACCACCCAAATTAATATTTTAATTAAATCACCTAATTAATTATCTAATTAAAAGGTGAAATGCAATGCAAACTCAACGTCAATTGACGTTTAGATTTTGCAGATTAAAAATCCAATAAAGAACTTGAATTTAACGTATATAAACAAATGTAATAAAGTTATGATAAAGAGAATTCGACTATTCTCTTAATTAGTATAAAAAATAATAATAATTTGTTGTTACTGAAACAGTCATCGTTAGTGTAATATAATTAATTATGATAATTTAATGAAGAAAATTATTATTAAAATAACAAGTATTTGAAATATAAAGATATACCAACAATCCCCCACTATTTCAAATACTTTTTTTTAGAACTATCACTTTTCATCCCCCACAATTTCAAAAAAGAAATACAGATAACCATAAAAGAGGAATAAAAATTTAAAGATGACACTTGAAGGAATTCGAAATGCAATACATAAGACTTGGTGTCTTATCGACTATGAACCAAGACGTAGAGAATATGAATGTAGTTTCTAAACGTTGGTGGAATTGCAATTCCTATGAACCAATCCTTTATTTTTAAAACCATTGACTCATATCTCACATTACATTTTTTAAATCTTTGTTGCTCATGCGGGTTGACACGTTTCGGTCATATGTCTACCTGGATTTTTCATGAGTGCTCTAGAGATTTTGCTCAAAAATCTCATAGGAAGCGGCCTCACCTCCACACCCATATAGGTGGATTATCATCAAGTGTATACTTCTTTTACACACCACCCAATTTGGACTATGATGTCCATTAAGAACAAGTATGTTCAACCTCACCATATTGATACTATCATGTTGTACACCATAGGAATAGGGAATAATTGATAGTATCCTCTAAGTCGTCTAATGACTTGTTTATCCCATATGAACCTTCCCGGGATCTACGTTCATGAAGGTTGGGTTTCCATCACTTTGACTTTTGAATTGGGCATAATCCCCATTCCCCTCGATGTACTCTCCACAAGCTTTCCGCTTTGTGGTTTAGTCAGAGGATCAGCCAAATTCCACTCTGACTTCACATATCTATGGATATGATGTCATGAGATGTCTCACAATATTGTCTCTCAAGAGAATATGCCTGCTTCTCCCATTATAAAATATTTTTAGCAGCACGGCTTCACAATAGAAATATTCATGGCATTAGCTTCATCAAAATGGAAAGATCTGCTGAGAAGATTCTCATCCACGACATGAGAACATGCCTTATCTAACGCAATGAACTCGGATTCTATTTTATATCGAGAAATGCATGTTTCCAATGTTGATTTCAAAGAATAGCTCCACTTTCATATTAAGAATATTCTAGTAGCATTATTCAACTCAAGAATCAAGGATCGAATTTGCATCATGATATCCTTCACGAATTGGATGATCTCCACAAAACATTAAACAATAGCCCCTTTCTTCCTTAAGATATTGAAGCATTATAGCTAGAGCATCAAATACTCTCTTCTGAATTCTGAGTAAACCTGCACAACTTTCAACAACATATGCAATATCTTGTATAATGCATAAGATAGTCAATAGTTGTGCATATCAAATTTGAAGTATACAATCATTGTACTATTTTTAAAACGAGTTTGCAGTAAAAGGAGTACTTTCCGGCTTGAATTCAAAAGAATAAATCTTTTGCTAATCTTCCAATATAATATTCAGGCAAGAAAAAATTAATAATTAAAATTTATCACAAGTATTTATGTCTCCCATGTTTTTTGATATCAAACGAACATGTAAAAAAATGAGGCTCATTCTTTTTTAATCGCAAGAGATCACATTATGATCATATTTCATGATCAGTCTAAGCAATTTTGTTTCAATGCATGTTTACTTTTCTTATCCTCAATAAATAAGAGTATAGTTAAAGCCCCCACATTTTTGGATATTTCAAGCCTTTTATTTTGAGAATATAATGACATCATTCAATTCTAGTGATAAAAAATATTCCATGAATTTTTTTCAATGTCACAAGGAGTCCAAAAACTACTCAATTACAATAAGGAAACCTCTGAATCTATTCTTAAGAATGTAGGTAAAATAATAAGATAAATATAGATACATATAAATATAAATATATGTATATATATATAAATATATAAGGAGGGTTAGATAATATCGGATTTGGTGAGATACCAGTATGATGACGAGATAAACTACCAACTTGCCGAGGCGTGCAAAAGCACTGATCTTAAGAATAGATTCGTACCCCCACGGAGATTCCGATGGTGCAATCGGTATTGGTATGTCTACTCTCTAGGATACAACAGTAAGATCTCAATGGACGTGCACGCGCCAACATCAAGATCATTGAGCAACAATAGACCATTCCTTCAATCTCTCGACACAAGAATAACGCACTCGATATATGGTGGCAATACTCTGTGTAAGATATTGTATTCTTCGGTAAAGAAAATGTTCATATATAAGATATCCACAAATAACGTCACAACCATCCAAATTAATATTTTAATTAAATCATCTAATTAATTATCTAATTAAAAGGTGAAATGCAATGCAAACTTAACGTCAATTGACGTTTAGATTTTGCAGATTAAAAATCCAATAAAGAACTTGAATTCAACGTATATAAACAAATGTAATAAAGTTATATATGTTAAAGAGAATTCGACTATTCTCTTAATTAGTATAAAATAATAATAATAATAATATGTTGTTACTGTAACAGTCATCGTTAGTATAATATAATTAATTATGATAATTTAATGAAGAAAATTATTATTAAAATAACAAGTATTTGAAATATAAAGATATACCAACAAGTTTTGCTTGGCATGTAAGGGTTTCTGGTTGGGGGCTCTTTATGAATGTATTCTCTTGCTATCATGATCAGCGCTCCAAATTATTCGTTGAAGAGCGAACTACTATCACAACGTTCCTTCAATTCGTCGATTGGGTTTAAAACATGGAAGGACATATCGATATTGGTATCGATATCGGTACCATGTCGATACCGATATATCGCCGATATATCGACGATATATTGACCCATATCGCCGACATCGAACCAATCTCGTGAATAAAATGGCATGTCGATACCGATATCGACCATATCGGCGATATATCGGTGACCTGTCGATACCGATATATTGCCAATATATCACGATACGACCGTCACACGTAAAGAGTGAGCTAAAATAATCCAGTAAAGCAAGTAGAAGTCGTGTTTTTTTCCAGATGGGTAAATTCAATCTATCCCAACTTAAGGGTTAGCACAGGAAAGCACGATAAAACCCTCACAAAATGGCTTGTAGTTATGGACAAAAACCTTACATGGGCAAGGAGAGAATAATAGATAGAATGAGGATGGCGAGGGAGTTTGTCCTCGGTGCTCGATTATCGACCCATCGGCGGTTCCATTAATGCCATAGATACCAAGTGTAAAAACAATGAAAGTATAATCTCCTCTAGCATCGCCTCATCAAGTCGATAGCCAACGCTGCATAAATTCTGGAAGTAGAAGGTTACGGACCTTGATATCTTGTAGTAACTCTAGTAGACGAAGATCATGCATGGCTTGGAGATCTGGTTTCCTTATAGACGGATAAGTTGTCTCACATGATCCAAGCCATTTGATCACATGATGGTAGACAATAGGTATGTTTAAGTGTGCAATTGCATGGCCAGACTTCATAGTTCCAATAAACCTTATCCCATCGAGCATGCATAGAGTTACAGGCAGCATAATGGAAATAAAAGCTACCACCAAGTGGAAAACCCAGCCCTAAAGCAAAGTCCTCCAGATGGGGGAGGCAAAGGCAGGTGTACAAATACCCCAAAAATCCCCTCTTGCAAAAAAATCAGCCTAGATGGAGAATAGGTATTTGATTGGGCATCATGTCTAACAGATGAGCATGGTGTGTAATTCTATGCACTTCGTCTAACATATTCGACTTGATAAGACCTCGGACCTACGGTCCAACTCACACTACAAGGAAAACAACTTGTGGCTACAGAATTATGCCCAAGGATGTGGGGTTTGTGACCACAGAATTGGGCTCTGGTCACAACACGTCGTGATCAATAGTCATAGCTACAAGTCTCGTCGCGAGAGTTCTCCAATCACGAATTTGTCGTGACCACTAAGACTTTGGTCACGGATTGTAGCTACGAGAAGCTAGTGGCTACGGAATTATCGTGGCCACAAGTTTCCGTAACCACATTCCGTGACCACAACTCATTTTTCTTATAGTGTCATCCAGTATCTTTGATAATCGACAAGCTCATCTCAGCACATTAGATTAAAAATCAAAATACTTACTTTCAGAGAAACGCTACGAAATAATATGGTGGCATTGCATTCATTCTCTTTAATCATATATTAAGTATCCATGTCCAAAATGAGATACTAATGTATAGCTATGAAAAGTACAGAAAAAATCAAAGCATCTCACTATAGAGTCTCTCAAAGAAAAAAAATAGTGTGCTGAATCAAAGAAACTACACCAAAATCTTTACGCATCATGTCTGGTGCAAGTGGACTTGTAGACGCTTTGACTTGTCTTAACTACTAGTGTCACTACACCAAAATTGAGCTATAGTGATGGTTTTTTTAAAATCCATCATTGCCCGTTGTTAAATATATAATGACGATATTATTCGTTGCGAAATGAGTTTTCGTACTCAAAAATAGCAGCGAATGTAATATTGTCATTATATCATTAGCAACGGTCCACATAGCGATGCTTATCCGTTGCTATTTATCAAAATATCAGCTAATCGTCGCTAATTTTTTTAGTTCAAAATTTAACGACAATTAATTAGAAGTTTGAAAAATAACAACGAATAAGCGTCGCTATGTGGACCGTTGCTAATGATATAGTGATGTATCTCACAGCTCAGGGACAGAGGGGGCCCGACCTCCCTGTTGTTTCACGAGTCCATGATTTTAGGAGGAGATTGGCCTCCCCATTGCAGTAAGTAATTTATGATTATTTCCTTTTTAAATAATAAAAAAGATATTCTTTTCGTCCTCGATCCAGGATGGGATTGGCCTCCCATTATGTAATTATTTGAAAAATGACAATTGCTTTTTTTGTTTAAAATACAAAATAACTTGTTTACTATAAATAGGTGATAGATTATTTCTCTCTTACAAGATCCTTTCATCATCTCTGCCTCCTCGTATTTATTAAATCCCGTCCTACATATTGACTCTCCCGGGATGCAAGTCGTAGACAATAAATTTTGATCTGTTTTAACTTTTCTCAACGAATTCATAGGTGAGTATGTTGTAAATTTTTTATATCGATTCAGATATACCATTGATTTAAAATCGTAAGCCTTTTTTTCTTTAAAACCATCACGACAATTTTTCAAATAGTAAATAAAAGGACATCCATACTTCAACTTTACCTTCACTAATATTTACTATCAACCAGCAACTCATGTATTTTTTAATTAAAAAATTACTTAGAATGACCCCTCAAATGTAAAAAAATGGAGTGGTTGCCCTTTTACCGAATAAATGAATTATAGAAGATGAGTCTTGAATCCCCATGTAAAGTTGTATTTTGTAATATTCCAAACCAATTATAATGTTAAAATTTTACTATAAAATTAGCATATGGTAGGCACTACAATCCATCCAAGTATATAATTTCACTTCGCAGTTCACACACTACAATAAATTTGGACAACGTTAATGAATAATTTAACATTCATGACTATATCATCCGTGACTATATTTATAACAAATATCGTTATTTGTTACCAAATTGTATTTATTCTTTAAATTCACAAAAATATTCTATTTGTTGTTATATCACTAACAAAGATTCATATAATAGTGATTATGTGTGTAAGTAAAAATAATATCTCGCATCATTTTATGTAAAATAATCTATTGTTAGAAAAAATATTTTTCTATTTTATTTAGCCCCCCAAGCCAACAATCTTGGCTCTGTCACTGTCACACAGGTAGTGCTCAATTATTCTTGTCATATCCATATATAAGCAATGTTAACAATGATACTAACATTAAACACTAGCGCAACAATAAACAAGCAAAAATGTACTCACCTTCTCATCGGGGTATGCACACATATACTACGAAATATACCTTGGCAAGGGATCTCTCACCAGGTCATTCATATGCTAATTTGTATGAGTTATCAATGATTCCAATTATGAATTATCATACTCATCTTTAGGTCACTACGTGTTGACAAGAGTTCACGATGGTGTAGGGCATAAAATCATGTACCGAATACTCGATACTTTCTTATATAAGCACACAGACGTATGAAACTCATAGGCCTTCGCTTTGTGGGCTCTTGAGTATAGTCCTTGGGTGAAACCTCTTGAGTCCCCCTATTCAAGCTAGAAAAGGAAAATCGTATTTGTCGTATCACCATCTTCATAAATATGTCATGAAATACCTTTCACGATTTTAACACTCAAAATAACACTTGATATGACCACCCCTAGTGTTATTCTTAGTACTAAAATCATGTAGAATTGTGAAAATAAGAATGCTAACCATGTTGGTGTGCATGTACAAGTGTTAGCATATACATGCACGATGCTAATATACATGTACACGGGTCTGATGTACTGGTGCACCAGCCTAATACACCTGTACATATGCTTGTTGTATTGGTACACATGTCTAGTGTACCAGCACATAAGTAATAGTTTCACATTCTAAGTGCATGATGTACCAATACACACATCAAGTATACTCATGTATCAGTGACCTAGGCACATTCTAAGCATGTCTTTTGTTGTTATCAGGAGCAAAGATGGTGGAGATAGACTTCTTTACTCTTGCTGTAAACAAAGTCATGCAAAGCTCTCGAAGCCTCACTTCACCCTGTTGAAATGGAAGGATGGTGATACCATACACATAATCTGTCTACCTTGCTCAGTCCCACGAACTTCTAAACTGACCAAAGAGGCTAGTCTGACTCTGCAGCATACGACTATGAGACCTTGCCCTCATCATCAGTCAGTCTTAGTGAGTGAAGGAATAAAATCACTTTGCCGGAGTATGGTACTCGATCTCATGCTACCCGCGAACACCTCCGTCAAGCAAGGCCATCCATCTTCCCTATTGAAAAGCAAGCTGGACTTTTGGAGCTATTTTCGAAACTAACCGAAAACACTATAAAAGCACTAATTCCGGGAAAGATTGCTCGAGAAATCTCTTATAGTCTAGACCTCAGAAAGGCTGAGACCAGATAGATAAAGGTCGCATCCGGGGTAGCAATGATCTAGTTGCCTCGTTGGAGGCACATACGTCTGAGCCTGGACCAGGGAATCAATCAGTTGGTGGGTCTTCAACGGATCCTGCCTCTTCGGGCTAATTCTAACTTATCCCCTTGTTGCTCTGCCGGTTGCTTCTCTGTCTTTTGCGACGGTTCAGGATGCATCAGTCTATCGATTCGTCAACTATATATGACGTACTTTGGGATTCACGCATTGAGAAGGCTTTCTTTTTTCCGTTTATGTCTTGAATTGGCAAAAGAGTGAGCTTTAAAGTGTGTCGAGTACCTTATATCGTCAGATGTATTTAAGTGGTATAAATAAGATAATATCATGCCTTGTGAGGGCGAGTTTCAATCGGGATTCGAGCAGGGAGTTCACACCTCTCACCCTTTGCAGGAAAACAAGCCCTTGAGATATATAGTAGGAAAAGATCTTCCAGTGACAAAAGCGAGAATTTCTCATACGAGTAGAATGACAAGAGGCATCGGATGAGAAGAGATGCGAGGCGACGATGCTTTAAACCATCTTTCTATAGTCGTGAGTGTAGCGAATTGATTGGGCATCCCGAGAAGGAAAGGGAAGGATCTTTCCAGGTAAGCCTTTAAGCAAATACTAGTCCGGGTGACGACGACGGATGAGACTAGAAGAGAAGACAATCTCAGCCTAGTAGAATTCCTTAGGAGTGCCCGTCAACCGACCCTTGACCCCTAGGTTGACAATCATACACATCTTCACTTCATTTTTTGAAAAAGCGGCAGCTTCAAAGTTATCCCACTCCACTCGACAGGGGTTCGGGTGGGCATCTTACTGCCCCTTTTTTCTTTGACTCAACAATTTCTTCATGATATCTAAAGTACTCCCCACCCCCTCCTCAGTGGCACTCACGCCAATGCTCGGGATTGCCCCCTAGCAGGAAGCGGGTGAGCCATCGTGTAGATCACAGGGCAAGCTATATACACCTCAAACTCATCGAGGGGATCATGGAGGATGATGAAGCTGAGCAAGGTAGGTAGATTATGTGTATGGCATCACCATCCTTCCATTTCAACAGGGTGAAGTGAGGCTTAGGGAGTTTTGCCTGACTTTGTTCGCAGCCGGAGGAAAGAAGTCTCCCGACCCCCCCCCCCCCCCCCAACCCCCTACTACATATTGGGGTTGTTTGTTGGATGCCCTTCTTCCTGACAAGATCAAATCGAAAAGCACAACATACTAGTGCCATGCCCAAACAAGAATGCTTACGTTCTCTTTTCCATAGTTGATGTTTCCTCATCACTATCATGTTTTCTAACACATCTTTAATCACAGTAATTATAGACATTCACCAAAGCACGAGGTTGTGATACGTCAAGGAAAGCATGAAAATATACCACAAGTTCCTCTTAGTGTTCTATGTATGTTCAAGAATTTAGGATCGAGAAATCACTACAACCAACTGCAAGGAGGAAGTAGAATTTCATTACCTGAAGGATGTTCTCAGTTTTCCTTTAGGGCTCGTTTCTTATGCTGGAATATGTTGTATTAAGAATTGTAATTAGATTTTAACTGAAAAATCCATGTAATTACAATTGAAGTTAATTTGGTTTCAATTGGGAAATCAAATGGTTTGGAGGGAAAGTTGGGAATTCCCAAATTTGAAACATGAAAAAGTTTAGGTGGAAGTTTAGTACCATACTTTGGAGCTCTAAACTTTTGGTGGGCTTATATATGAGCTCACACCTCAAGCTCTTGTAGCTAGAAAGGAGGAATGGAGGATCATACATGCGCGCGCACTCCGCTCCCGTCTCGAACTCGGGCTCGGGAGAGTCAATTCAGATCTCGATACCTTTGCTGTGGGTTTCATTTGGTAAGTCGATTAAATTAATCACACGATTAATTTGGTAAGTCGAATAAAATGAGGACGCGATTCTGACCGTGATTTCAGGATCCGAAATGACGCGCCCGTTCAGGGGCGTTTTCGGAAATCGAAAGGTATTGCGCTAGGGCACGCGACCGTATTTATATACCCCTTCCCCCACCGTTGTTTTAAACATTCGCAAGAAATTCTCTCACGCCGTCTTGGCTCTGCTTTTGTTCTTCATCTCGCGGACGAACCTGTTTCTCCTTCTCTCGGCTGCAGTTCTCTGAGGTACATTCGAGGACGATCTCGTCGGTGTGCGCAGACGAAGATCGTGTGTCATCGTATCCTGGGAGCGGATCGCTAGTACCCTATGCACCGGTATTGTGGGGGCTATATCCTCTCTAAGGACAGTCCATTTCATGGATGCTTCGGTGATTTCTAATCTAATCTCTCTCTTATTTTGTTTGCCGCAATTTGTTTATTGATTTACCTTTCTTGGATCTCGTCTGGTTTTATGTTTCCGTTTGTTTAATCAGTTCATGTTTGCATTCTGTAATCGGATTATAGATTGGAACTGCATGATATTAATTTTGATAATCTGTAATGCCTTTCTATCAATCCATTTGGATCTGTGTTATTACTGTTTATTATATGCATGGTTGATCCTGTTAACAACAATCTTAGAGAGGATATCCATAACCGTTTTTAAAAATATGTCGGAAACGATGTTTAAATCGAGGGTAGATATGACGGATATGCCTGAAAATTCGGTGGTCAGAATTTCAAGCGTTAGCAATAACGCATGAAGATCTGGTTAATACCATAGGATTAATCTCTATGCTTGAAACTGATTGTCCTACGGTGGAAACGGAAAACCCCACACCCTATAGCCAGAAGGCGCAATCCGCGTGGAAAGAACGCAATCGTATATGTCAAGGTTACAGCCTGTTGGCTCTGTCCAACACGTTGTTTCACATGTATTGTTCGTCCACACAGACTGTGAAGGGGCTATGGGAAGATTTGGATCGGAAGTATAACACCGAAGATCTTGGCATTGAAAAATACTCCGTGGCCAAGTTTTCAAAGTTTTCCATGACCGAAGGGAAGTCGATTTTTGAACAGGCACACGAGTTCTTACTCTTGCTCCATGGTTTAGAAGATGCCGAAATGAAACTTCCAGAGAAGTTTCAGGTCATGTGCATCATAGAAAAATTCTCCAAGTCGTGGGAAGACTTCGGTATGACCCTGAAACACATGAAGGAAAAATTTTCTATGGATGACTTGATGGTGACAATTGCCATAGAGGAGGAATAAAGGAAACAAAAACATGTGCTTCCTATCGATATTCTGGCTAAGATCAATCTCATGACCTCGAAGGGCAAAGATAAGAAGGGAAAGGGTGCTAATAACAATAAAATGAAACCAAAGGGCAAGATCCAGAAAAAGGCAAAGAATAAACCCTGCTGGCACTGTAATAAGGTTGGCCATTGGAAGAAGGACTATCCGTCCTTAAAGGTTCAACCTAAGGCTGCGGACGGGAGTCCACAAGTGAATATGATCACTATGGGACTCGGGGCTAGCGAGGGGTATGTCTCTGTAAAATCCGAACTATACCATATTCATGATCCAAATGAGTGGCTCGTGGATACAAGAACCAATGTAAACATTTGATCTGACAGAACTTTGTTTTCTTCTTATCAGACCTGCAGTGGTGGGACTGTGAAGATGGGGAACGATTCTGCAGCCAGGATGCTGGGGTCGGGACAAGTCAACTTGAGATTCTCCTCTGGACGTGTCTGGACATTGCACAGGGTGCTGCATGTTCCTGATATCAAGAAGAATATTTTATCTGGCTCTATCTTAGTTAGAAATGGTTTTGAATTGAACTTTAAATGTAATAAAGTTGTCATTCGGAGACATGGTATTTTTTATGGAAAAGGCTATTTGGCAGATTTTGATTTGTTATTTAGAATTAGACGTGATTCAGTAAACATTGATGAAATGAATGTTTTAAATTCCGAATGTTCTAATTCTGTATCTCATTTTGTGAATAATCTAGAATCCTGTGATCTGTGGCATGGTAGATTGGGACATGTGAACTTAAATTCAATTAGAGAATGATGAATTTAGAGTTGATCCCTAAATACACTATTGATAAAACTCAAAAATGTGAAATCTGTGTGCAAGCTAAGACACCTAGGAAGTCTTTTCAGTCTGTCTCTAGAGATAGTGAGATCTGGATCTAGTGCACACAAATATCTGTGAGTTTAATGGTGTGTTGATCCGAGACAATAAGAAATACTTTATCACCTTTATAGATGATGGTAGTAGATACTGCTATGTATATCTAATGAAAACCAAGGATGAAGCCTTAGAGACATTTCTTATATTTAAGAATGAGGTTGAGACACAAACAAGAAAAGTGCTCAAACGCCTTAGGTCAGATAGAGGAGGTGAATATACCTCTAACTTATTTGATGAACAATGCAAACATTTGGCATAGTTCATGAAGTTACGACCCCGTATTCACCGCAATCAAATGGGATAGCAGAACAAAAAAATAGAACCTTAACTGACATGATCAATGCTCTCCTACAGAGTTCCGGACTTCCAACCTATATGTGGGGAGAAGCCTTGAATACAGCTTGCCATATTCTGAATAGGATTTCTCTAAGGCATATAGAAAAGTATCCTTTTGAACTTTAAAGAAATAGGAAACCGAGCTAAAGATATCTCAAAGTGTGGGGCTATCTCGCTAAGGTTTTAGTCCTAGAACACAAGAGAAAGAAGCTTGGTCTTAAAACTGTTGATGCGGTCTTCTTATGCTATTTGGAAAATAGCTATGCATTTAGGTTCTTGGTAATTCGGTCTGAGATATCAGGCATAGAAGTCAACACCATTGTTGAACTCCGTGATGCTACCTTCTTTGAGGATGTCTTCCTGCTGAAGACTAGGATTCCTCAGAATCTGATCATTGAGGGCGCCTCCACATCAGGATCTATTCCAGATCAAGTGGAAAGGATAACGAATGTGGGGGATGAGACTTAACCTGAACCCAATGACCTTTCTGAAGAGATTGAGCCGAGGAGGTGTAAAAGACCTCGGATAGCCAAGGATCTGGGTAGCGACTTTGTTGTCTACCAGATCGAGGGTGATCCACCAAGTTACAAGGAAGCCATGGCTTCATCTGAAGTAAAACAATGGAAGGAAGCCATCAAATCTGAGATGGATTCCATTATGGCGAATGGAACTTGGGAGTTGGTTGATTTACCCAAAGGGTGCTCTACCATTGGGTGCAAGTGGGTGTTTAAGAGAAAGCTTAGGCCTGACGGATCAATAGAAAAGTACAAAGCCAGATTAGTTGTCAAGGGCTTTAGGCAAAAGGAAGGTATCGATTATTTTGACACCTATTCCCCTGTGACTAGGATGACCACAATCCGGATGCTCATAGCATTGGCATCTGTATATGATCTATCTATCCACCAAATGGATGTGAAGACCACCTTCTTACATGGCGATCTTGAGGAAGAGATCTATATGGATCAACCTGATGGACTTGTGACTCCTGGGAATGAGGGAAAGGTTTGCAAGCTTGTCAAATCCCTTTACGGATTGAAACAAGCACCAAAATAGTGGCATGAAAAATTTGACAAAACTATTTTGTCATGTGGCTTTAAGGTTAATGAATCCGATAAGTGTGTCTATTCCAAGGTAAAAGATGATGAGTGTATTGTCTTGTGCCTGTATGTTGATGACATATTGTTGTTCGGATCACATATGAGGATTATTAATGAGAATAAAGCATTCTTAAGTAGCAAGTTTGAGATGAAGGACATGGGTGTTGTTGATGTGATCTTGGGTCTCAAACTGTCAAGGTCAGTTGATGGGATTGTAGTTTCTCAATCTCACTATGTTGAGAAGGTACTTGAGAAATTTGGATATCAAGATTGCAAAGCTGTAAGCACTCCTTTTGATTCATCCAAAATGTTGTTTAAGAATAAAAGTGGAGTACCTATAGCTCAACTAAGGTATTCACAAGTGATAGGAAGTTTAATGTATCTTGCAAATTGCACAAGACCTGATATTTCATTCTCGATTGCAAAGCTGAGTAGATACACTAGTTGTCCTGACCGTACTCACTGGGAGGCTCTGGATCGAGTACTAAAGTACTTGAAGGGAATTATTTCCCTTAGTTTGCGTTATGGTAGACATCCATCTGTACTAGAAGGATATAGTGATGCAAGCTGGATAGGGAAAATGGAGGAGTCTGGGAGTAATGGTGTTACTGGGTATGTATTTACCCTTGGAGGCGGTGCAGTCTTCTGGAGGTCTGTAAAGCAGACCATTCTAGCTCGATCCACTTTTGAGGCCGAGCTGTGTGCTTTGGACACCACTGGAATTGAGGCTGAATGGCTAAGGGAACTTCTGTCTGAAATTCCCATGTTAGGTCAACAAGGAGACACATACAAATCAGACTTAAGACGTTAAGGGATTTGGTGTCTTGAGGGGTGTTGGCTGTGGATTTTGTTGGATCCAAAGACAACACGGCAGATCTATTGACTAAGGGAATTGATAGATCTTTAGTCCTAAAGTCTAGGCTTGGGATGGGACTGAGATCCATTGGGAGTTCCTCTGCAGTAGCAACCCAACCTACCTGAATGGAGATCTCACAAAGTAGGTTCAATGTGGTAATAACAAGCTGTTTGGAGAACTGGTTGGCACTCTAATCTTAATGCGTATGCATAAGTGTCTTATCCTTGGAAGCCTGAGGGCCATTTAAGCTGCAAGTTTAGGAAGAGCATACGCTCTGAATGGGTTCAAGCCTTTGGGCAGGATGTTAGCAGTGCATCCTTGAAGAACGCCACCTATATGAGTGTTACTGTAGGCCGCAGTTAAAGGAAGAGGGTCTTTCCTGAATACACTCATGAAATAGGATAAGGGTGCATGGCCTTTAAGAGCACCAACCCTGAAGATTGTACCAAGAATAACGCTTTGTTGTTTCTACTGTATATTTTAACACCAAGGTCTGAAGTTCAAGACGTAGTTCACTTCGTTCCTGTTAAAGTGAAAGTAGTAAACTCAGGTAGATGTTCAAACCGGAAGGTACCTTTACTGAAAGCAAAGTGTGGCAGCCGAAAGTTATGTTTTAACTCTTTTTGAATCTCTTTTTCAAATTGGTGAATTCGTGGGGGATTGTTGTATTAAGAATCGTAATTAGATTTTAACTGGAAAATCTATGTATTTACAATTGAAGTTAATTTGATTTCAATTGAGAAACCAAATGGTTTGAAGGAAAAGTTGGGAATTCTCAAATTTGAAGCATGGAAAAGTTTGGGTGGAAGTTTAGTACCATACTTGGAGCTCTAAACTTTTGGTGGGCTTATATATGAGCTCACACCTCAAGCTCTTGTAGCAATAGTAGAAAGGAGGAATGGAGGACCACACACGCGCGCGCACGCTCCGCTCCGGCTCCGGCTTGGGAGAGTCAATTCGGATCTCGATACTTTTGCTGCGGGTCCGAAATGACGCGCCTGTTGAGGGGCGTTTTCGGAAATCGAAAGGTATTGCGCTAGGGCACACGACTGTCTTTATATACCCCTTCCCCCACCGTTGTTTTACACACTCGCAAGAAATTCTCTCACGACGTCTTGGCTCTGCTTTTGTTCTTCCTCTCGCGGACGAACCTATTTCTCCTTCTCTCGGCTGCAGTTCTTTGACGTACATTCGAGGACGATCTCGTCGGTGTGCGCAGACGAAGATTGTGGGCCGTCGTATCCTGGGAGCGGATCGCAAGTACCCTACGCACCGGTATTGTGGGGGCGATGTCCTCTCTAAGGATAGTCCATTTCATGGACGCTTCACTGATTTCTAATCTAATCTCTCTCTTATTTTATTTGCCGCAATTTGTTTATTTCTTTACCTTTTTGGATCTCGCCAGGTTTTATGTTTCCGTTTGTTTAATCGGTTCATGTTTGCATTCTGTGATCGGATAATGGATTGGAACTGCATGATATTAATTTTGATAATCTGTAATGCCTTTCTATCAATCCATTTGGATCCGTGTTATTACTGTTTATTATATGCGTGGTTGATCCCGTTAACAACAGAATAGAGGTGGGAATGGAATCACCATTCCTCCGTCGATTCCATTTCCGTGTTTGTTAGATCATAGTAAGGCATGAATAACGATTACAATGGAAATCGGATTCTCTCATATATGGAAATTGCCATTCCTAGGTACCCCTTAGGAATTGAGATTTCATTCCTTACAAATGCTAATAAATGTATTCTTCTTCAATATTTTTTGATTATTATATTCATATTATAAATATATGGTTAGCGACATGGATATGCGTTTTTCTTCTTTAGATATTTTTGGATACCGATATGAATATGATTTTTTGGACATGGATATAAGGACACTAACATGATATAAATATATAGATGCAAAAAGTCGGATAAGTTAAAAATATGTGCATCTATGGATACTAACATCGATATGGGATTTTATTGTGGATACAGATATAGATACGCTTCAATTCTTTTGGATACGGATACAAATATGGTTACAAGATATTCCAGCAGATACAAATACATACATATATATAATATCTATTATATGGATAAAATAGATCAGATATGATTTGTTTTGCGGATACGGATAGGAACATGGATGTGCTTTTTTCAGATATGGATATGGACAAGGAGATATAATTTTTTTTCTAATATGAATATGGATGCATTTTTTAATTTTTTCTAAGACATGCATATTGATTATATTCTAGCAGATACATATATGGATATGGATATGGGTTATGATTTTTTTTCAGACACAAATATGGACATGGATGAGGATTTTTTGTCGGAAACGGATATGGACATGAAAATGGGTTTTATTTTTTGTAGCTATGATATGGATACAGATACGGGTTACATTTTAGTGGATATTTATACGGACATGGATATGTGTTTTTATTTTTTGCGAATACAGATACCCATAACATTTTCATTTTTTAGGATACGGATATGGATACGGTAATAAAATATTCTAGCAGATACAGATATGGATATATCAAATATATCAATTGCATGGTAATTTCTATTTTAATTTGTCTATTGACTCCTTATATGAAATATATTAATTATATGAAAAAATGAATCGGAGGATACTGATTATTTTTTCTATTTAACGAAATATATCAAAGGAATGTTATTTTCTTTATATTCTTTTCCCTTTCCAAACATAAGAAAGGAATATGTCTCATAATAAATGTTTCAATTCCAAATATGCACCAAACAATGGAATGAAAAAACGCATTCCTTTCCATTCCATTGTCAATTATATTCTTGTCTTGATTCCATTCCATTGTATTTCCTTTCCAACCAACCAAACATGCCGTTAATGTGGAAATGACGGTCTCCGACCACGAGAGCACATATACAGGGATCACTTCAAGAAGCTCTACACGAAGACACCCAAGCTTGCAAAAGGTGGTAGTTGATTTTAGTTAGAAGGACCATTGAGAAAGGATACATATGCATTCAAGCGAGTAATTAGATTTAGCAAATTATGTATTTTTTGGTATTTTTAATATAAATAATTTTTTCTACATATATTTGTATATTCATAAATTTGGACATTTTAATATTATAATAATGAACTAAAAAAATAATTAAATTCCATTCAAAATTTAACCATCTTGTTGGATTGTTTTAATATAATAAATAAATATTAAATGGTTGTTGAAAAAGAGATCGATCGATAGGTCCAATCGACCTGTTAGAAGATCGACCATTATTCGGATTGAGCACCCTAGTTGGTTGACTTTTGCAAGCTTGATTAGACCATAGGATTAACAGTCTGAATAGTCAGTATCTAAAATCTACCCCACCTCCTTGTGTTATAATTGGACGACGCCAAGTAAAAAAGGAACTGCACACAGTACTTCACCGACACTAAGATATTTTGTGTGGATTATAAACAATCGGTTTCCTTCCGATACTACAACTCGACTAAATTAAGTTAAGGGAAAACGGTTAATCAGTATCATAGTCATCTTCTCACATAAGAAATGACCACTTTTCCTTTCTCAATCAATACCACAGTCTCCCTCGAAAGAGAGAACATCGCCACCACCAGTGGCTGAAATCTTCTAGCTGTACATCTACCTTGCGACAATAATGGAATATGTTGAATTCAATGTCTTACATTCCAAGAGAAAGGATAAATGAGTAGATTTATCTATATTAGGCAGGTTTAAAAAGGGATAGATGGAGCACATCAGCTCGGAAGCGAAGGGTAGGCAGACCATGTTCGGAAGACAAAGATCTCGCAAGGCGAAACTCCTCCTTTCTTGACTTTATCTTGGACTATTTATAATGGAAATTAGGTTCTATAATATTAATCATGAATCGCAGGAAAGAGAGGGGAAAGACCTCAACTACTCACTATTTAATGCCTTCTCTCTTACTTCTCTTAGGATGTGTTTGTTTGAGAGATAGCTCCAACAATAAAGGCGTTATTCCTCTCCCCTCTCCTTGCTCATACAGCTATTCTCTCCATACAGATCTCTTTCTACCCGTATTCCACCCTCATTCATATCTTCATTCCACCTTACATACCCTTATTCCACCTTACTCATATCCTTTCAGTCAAACAAGAATAGTAACTTATTCAAATTTATTCATCATCCAGAAACAAGGATGAGGAATAATGAAAATAAGGGCATACGGGTAGTGTTTATTCTCCAAACAAACATGACCATACAATCTAGCCTTTATACTTGAGCTATCTAAAATCCATACCTTTTCTTTCATGTAGTATGCATATCCTCTGTCCCCCTATCGGAAGGCAGACGTCCTTTCGAACATTTGTTCCCTCCTTGGTGCATTTGGGCTCACGACAATCATATACATCATCGCATTGATAACTGCAGTCTACCATTTAACCACACCATGCGGGGAAGACATTTTGGTAATGGTGTCTTCGAATCTGGGACCGGTTTCAATCTTGGGTCGAACCTATTCACTTGTCCTTGCTCGCAGCGGTAGGTTGCTCTTGTCTGGACGCAATCAACATGAGATGAAATCACACGCAACAAAACAAGAAATTAGTCACACAGTCAGTACCTTTACTCATCCCTGGGAAATATGCACACGCATAAACACACACCAACTAGAGAATCGGACGAGTGCCAGCGATCGATTTGTCGGGTTTTCTTTCAGGCATGCAACAGTTAAGGCCACTCACTGGTCACTAATGTTTCAGATTTTAAAGGAGAGAACCCAAAATTAACTCAACAGCATCCAACTGCGCACTCTGAGTGCTGCATCTTCCATTGCTCAGCCATAAATGATAAACAAATACGTACGTAACAACTACTGTTTGGATACAGTTGTAGCCACTCTCCAATAATGCACTACTTAACATGCAAAGCTCCTTCCTCCCCTATCGATTCGGGAACCTGGAGTTGGGACACCAACATGATTAAACATCAACCAATTATAAAGTACTTTTTCGATAGTGTTGTAGTCGGTAAGTACTAACCAATAATGCACTAGTTAACATGCTAAGCTCCTTCCTCCTCCCCTACCACTGATCGATTCAAAACAATCGGGTTGCGACACCAACATGACTAACCATCAACCAACTATAAAGTGCATATACTACATATGGTTGAGACAAGAAGAACGACTGTACAGATATCGATCACAGATATTGACTGATGAAAGGCGTCGTAAGACTGCGACTGCGCACCGATTCCGAATGCTGTTTGATCTTCAGCAAGGTGTGATCACTTCTCAAAATACACTAGCATCTTGTAAAAAGCGATATGGCCTGAAAAATAAGTATTAACAAGATCAAACACCTGAACAAACTCTAGATTTCTCTCGCAACAGCCCTACAATGGTATTAACCACACCAAGTCAGAACCAAAACCCATTATCAAGCACATTTGTATTCAATATCACATCCAGACAGTGTATTACACGGGTGTGGAAGTGATGTGATACATTTAGCAATTAGCAAACAATTATACTCAGTGACATAACAATTTTAATGGCGGGCCATGTTTGCCCGAAAGAAACCACTATCACTATCATGTAAACTTATGACAACCAACATCTTCAGTTCTGCCTACTCATGGATCCAAGCCATTGAGTTCACTCATGTGTGCAGCTACATGGACAGAAAAAAAGCACCAAATCACGAGAAGCGGGGATAAATTCTAGCATGAGGTGCACGCACCTTCTGGCTTCTGCACCAGCCATCTCATACCATTCAAACTGCAAATGCAAGGCAAAAAAGGGTAACCACATGGACTGTCAATGCATTCCCTATTTTTAGTTTGTATCGGTATGGTTCAAATATGATAATGTTGATGATGTATAAATTGAACACTGGACCTTTGATGTAAGAGTGATATTGAGAAAAATAAAAAAAATGCTCACTATTTCTTGGATTCATGGATCACATTACATTCAGTCGTTAAGGCATTAGGTGCTCAAATGCTCTAGGGGGTGGGCCAATACAACGCACTAGACAAAAAAACTAATGTTTTTCACACATGCACGCACAGCAGCGCGCGTGCACGTGCACAGCATCCTTCTGAATACATGCCAGATATAATGTCCATGTATTGTTACAGGAAATAATATTTATTTAGTTTCTATTTCCTTATTTAATTTTTCCCATTGGTTATTTCACCTAAAAGGGTTTCTCCTCTATATAAATTAACCCTATAGCCCATGAATAAACAAGTTATTATTTTTTACTCATCAACAACAGTGTGATGATCTTGTCTTCCAATAAAGGGAGAAATTATGGTGACATGGTCCCCTCTGTCGATTTATTAGTGCCCTCCGGCCTAATCTGAAAATATTGCAGTGGAGAAGAATACTTTGTTGTTTTTTTCATAGAGCCCAAGGGTTCTCTTATATAGAAGAGAGAAACCCTAATGAGTAAATTACATATTACGGACAAAGGAAGTAAATAGCTATAAAACAGTGGCATAACATAAAACTCTTCAACACTCCCCCTCAAGCTAGAACATAGATGTCGATCAGGCTCAGCTTGGAACATCTCTGAAAGGGTCCTCTGGCTAGAGCCTTGGTGAGCACATCTGTCATCTGCTCACTACAACTGACATGAGATGTAAATATGAGACCTTTCTGGATCATATCTTGAGTATAGTAACAGTCTACCTCGATATGCTTGATTCGCTCACGGAAGGTTGGATTCTTGGCAATGAACAATGTGGCTTGGTTGTCGCATTGGAGGTGCATAAGAGGCACCTCAATGGCTAGGTCAGTCAGAACTGATCTAATCCACATCATCTCTATATTGTTGTGTGCCATAGCTCTGTATTTTGATTCAATACTCAACCGGGAAACAATTGTCTGTTTTTTTCTCTTCCATGATACTAATGAATTCCTTACAAATACTGCAAATCCGGAAGTTGACTTCCCATCCTTGGAACATCCTTCATAGTCTACATCTGCACAAATTGTAACAGCAAGGGATGTGCCTCTGCTAAACAAAAGACCAGTGCCAGGTGAGGTCTTCAGATACCTCAAAATCATATGGACTGCATCCATATGGGCCTGTCTCGGTTGCTCCATGAATTGGCTCACTTTGCTTACTGCAAAGGATATGTTTGGCCTAGTGATGGTCACATATAGCAGCTTCCCAACTGGCTCCGTGTATCTCCTCTTGCCAGCATCATCAGTGTCGTCATCATAGAACTTCATGCTCGGGTCCAAGGGAGTAGTGGTTGATTTACAATATGCCATACCTATCTCGAAAAGGAGATCTGTAACATACTTCCTCTGGGTCATCACAATACCTCGCTGGTTTCCGGTGAGTTCCAGTCCAAGTAACGCAGACTGCCAAGCTCCTTAGTCACAAACTGCTGATCCAGGAAAGCATTAGCTGCCTGAATCCCCTGTGCATTGTCCCCCATAATGATGATCTCATCAATGTATAGCAATATAGCAATGGTGCTCTTCTGGACCTATGAACAAACAAAGAGTGATCTGCAATAGATCTCACAAAACCCTTTTGTTCTATCACATCTGAGAGCTTCTGAAACCATAATCTCGAACTCTGCTTAAGGCCACTGTTGTAAAAGTCAGTCATAGCCAACTTGACTAGGCCTAGTCAGCCATTAGTAGGTCAACCTGACTAATCGGGTTGACTAGTGAACCTAGTCGTTCGACTTTTACATAGAGTTTTTTTAAAATTGTTTGCTTTTTTTAAAAGCAAATTTATTATAATATCCTTAATGTTATATTTAAAGTCAATTACTTCTTTTATTTCATTATGATAATATAGAAAATATATAAATCTATGCAAATATATAAGAATATATGTATAAGAATGACATTTAAAATAATTAAAAAAATTCAAAATTGACTAATGGTTGACTAAATATGATTAGTCGTCTGACTGCCGATTAATCCTTTGTCAGTGACCCCGTCGACCGAGTACCGACTACCGATTTCTACAACCTTGCTTAAGGCCATAGATCACCTTATGAAGTTTGCACACCTTTTGAGACTCCCCCTCGACAGCGAACCCAAGTGGTTGTTGCACATAGACTTCCTCCAGAAGATCACCATAGAGAAAGGCATTTGTCACATCAAGCTGGTACAAAGGTCAGTCTTGTGTGATAGCAATAGAGAGACGAAGCCGAGTAGAGTGTCGAGCTACAGGAGAGAAAGTGTCCCGACAGTCCATCCCATAGGTGTGGGTGAACCCGCAAGCTACGAGCCGTGCCTTGTAGCGATCAATGTTGACATCTGCTCGATGCTTCACAGTGAATACCCACTTGCATCCTACATCAGACACGTCTGCGGGAGCTGTAGCAGTACTCCACGTGTCACAAGACTGTAAAGCAACCATCTTTGCTTCCATAGTCAAACGTCATTCGCTCACTTTGAGTGCCACCTGATATGTGCGTGGGATTTCAACAACGGATAATCCCACAATAAATTTCTGAAAATCTGGTGAGAGCTACTCCAGAGACACCTAACCTGCAATTGGATATCGTGTACAACGTTTGCCTTTCCGCAAGGCAATAGACCGCCCTAAATCATTCTCTGCTAGTGGTTCTGGCACAACCTATATATCAACATGCTCATCATGTACATCATGCACACTACTAGTTCCATCAGTCAAAACCACACTTCCAGAATTTACCTGGGGTGTGCTGGATGTTGGGGAAGGTGTTGGAACATGGAGTGCAAGTTGAGGTATATGTGTAGGTGGAGGTGGGAGAATAACATCATCCTCAGATTCAGGACTCATCATGTCATCTGTAGGAGAGTAGTACACGATGGACTCAAAGAAGGTAACGTCAGCACTAATATAGTGATGTCCCCGTACAGGATCAAAACACTGATAACCCTTCTAAGTGCGGGAGTAACCAACAAACAAATATTTGACAGCTCGAGGAGTGAGCTTGTCATGACCAGGATGTAGGATATGGACAAATACCACGCACCCAAACACTCGTGGGGTAAGAGAGGATGTCGTTATCAGGAAAAGCAAGACCAAATGGTGTCTTTTCACCCAAGATTGTGGAGGCCATCCAGTTTATAAGATAACAAGATGTCATCACAGCATCACCCCAAAAGGAATGTGGAGCTCGACTCTATAAGAGGAGAGTCCTGGTGATATCTAGAAAATGTCAGTGTTTGAGTTCTTCCGCACCATTGAGAGTACAAGGACAAGATGTCTGGTGAATGATGCCACGCAAGCTAAAAAATGTGACAAATGTGCAGTACAAAACTCAAGTGCATTATCTGAATGAATGTATTTTATTGAAGCAGAGAAAATATTTTTGATTTCAACCACAAAATTTTGAATAATAGTACTCGCCTCAGACTAATGCTTCAAAAGAAGACCTAGGACAGTCTAGAAAAATCATCAACATAAACAAGATAATACATGTGTCCCTGATGATCAAGTACATGAATTGGACCCACAAATCCGGATGAAATAAATCAAGAAGATCGTGACTACTCTGACCTTGACGACTTGGAAAATTGGACTGATGATGCTTTCCAAGTTCACAAGACTCATGCTAGAAACTAGACTTGATCAAGACACCATGTATGAGACGGCAGATTTTCTACACCGATAGGTGACCGAATATGAGATGCCACATGTAGGGAGAAATGGATCATGCAGAAAGGGAAGTAGCACCAGCTTACAGAGACTAAGACAACCTGTATAGCCCTCCATATTCAAGGCCACATCCAATCACCCTACCCGTAAGTATATCCTGAAAAATAAGGGAACTAGGGTTAAATATAGCATGATGGTTAAAATCTTTTGTAATCTGGCTAATAGACATTGAATTCATGGAAAATGCAGGTACATGAAGAACATTCTGCAGGTGTATGGAGGGCGTCAAATGAGCCTCCACCTGCCCAGTAATTGGGGACTGAGTCCCATCAGCAATTACTACCAATCTACCTGGTTGTGATGGACTGTATATATCAAACTGCAATCTACCTCTACAGAGATGGTGTGATGCTCCGGAATCCGTTATCCACTCTGAATCTAGTCGAGCGACCATTAAATGCACGAGTAATACCTGAGCCACTAGTAGATGCAAAGGCTGCAGTATCTGATGGACCGGTGTTGGAAGATCCGACGACTGGAGGCATGATCTCTCCCAGGCGAGCAACAAAATCATCGTAGCGATGATCAGTAAGATCAGGAGCAGTCTGACTATGCTCTGTGGCACGAGCTGATGGTGAGAATCCGTACTTGGAGTAGCATGTATCCTCTGAATGATATGTACGTTGGAAGTATGAACATGTCCAACATGGGCGTGAAGTGCCCCTGTCGCGTGTGCCTCATCCTCTGAAAGGAGTAGATCCACCTCTAGCACGTGATGCAGCCATAACCAACGAAATCTGAGGTGTGGTAGAGGAGACACACAATCGGCTCAGCCTACGGTATGCTTCCTCCAAAGGAAGTTGAGAGCGAGCCGAGCCATATTCTGGGTTGAGGGCAGCAAGAAAAACATCAGTCGTGACAGAGTCTCTATAGGAATTATGCTGCTCTGGAGAGGCCGTCATGGGAATGTAGCTGTGAAGTCGCTCAAACATACCTGTTGGGAAAAATGAAAGAGATGATTATTCCATGAGCCCTAGGCTCTCTTATATAGGAGAGTAACCTATGGGTAAATTACATAAAGCATACAGCTGAAAATAAAAATAACAGAGAGACACACAGAAAACCAATATCTACGTTAACACTCCCCCTCAAGATGGAGCATAGATATCAATCATGCTCAGCTTGGACGCACACTTCTGGAATGGGCCTCGTAGTAATGCCTTGGTGAATATATCAGCAGTTTGATTTTCTGAGGTGATATGAGATGTAGCAATGAACCCCTTCTGAATCATGTCACGTATGAAGTGACAGTCAACCTCAATATGCTTGGTCCGCTCATGGAATGCTGGATTGATTGCAATGAATAAGGCTGCCTGATTATCACATTCTAAGTCCATAGGAAGTGGTACATC
Organism: Ottelia alismoides; assembly: GCA_037367405.1. NCBI lineage: Eukaryota > Viridiplantae > Streptophyta > Magnoliopsida > Alismatales > Hydrocharitaceae > Ottelia > Ottelia alismoides. Next base: position 66,883 of record JAZKJV010010469.1, read on the forward strand.
TAGGCATAGATCTGTAAGTACAGCCTTTACCTACATCATCTCTGTGCTAACCTGGGCCATAGCCCTATATTCGGATTCAGCATTAGATCTGGCTACCACCGTCTGTTTCTTGCTCCTCCATGAGATTAGAGAATCTCCAACGTAGACTGCAAACCCCGAAGTGGACTTCCTGTCCTTGGGACAACCTGCATAGTCTGCATCCGCACATGCTGAGATAGAGATCCCCTTTCCCTTCTTGAATAGCAAACCTGCACCTGGAGAAGATTTGAGGTATCTAAGTATCATATGTATGGCATCCATATGAACCTGACGTGGTTGCTCCATGAACTGGCTCACACGACTCACTGCAAAGGATATATCGGGCCTAGTGATCGTGACATACAACAGTTTGCCTACCGGTTCTCTGTATCTTCTCCTGTCCACCTCATCTGTGTCATCATCATATAGCTTCATGCTGGGGTCCATTAGTGTCGTAGCAGGCCAACACCCAAGCATACTTGTTTCACTCAACAGGTCCGTAACATATTTCCTCTGCGACATTACTAATCCATACGGATTTCTAGCGAATTCCAGCCCCAGGAAATATCTAAGGACCCCAAGATCCTTAGTGACAAATTCGCTCCCCAGCTTCTCTTTCGCCTGCTTTATGCCTTACTCATCATCTCCTGTAATCAAGATGTCATCTACGTAAACCATAATTGCAATAATACCTCTTGAAGTCTTCTGTACAAACAATGAATGATCAGCATTGGAGCATTTGTATCCTTGTTTTTCAAAGAGGTCTGAGAGCTTCTGAAACCATGCTTTGGGGCTCTGCTTAAGTCCATAGATAGCCTTATGAAGTCTGCACACCTTGGAACACTCCCCCTCAACAGCAAAACCGGGTGGTTGTTGCATATAGACTTCCTCCTTTAGGTCTCCATATAAGAACGTGTTCCTCACATCCAACTTATATAGCGACCACTCTTTATTGACTGCGACTGACAGCAAGATCCGTAGAGTAGAATGACGGGCTACTGGCGAGAATGTATCAAGGTAATCCACCCCGTATGTCTGTGAAAAGCCACGTGCAACAAGGCGGGCCTTGTATCTGTCAATACTACCATCTGCATTTTGCTTCACCGTAAATACCCACTTGCAGCTCACCGGGGTCACATCTGAAGGTATAGGAACTAGACCTTAAACGTCATCTACTATCCTGCAGAGCATCTTGATAATTCCGCAGAATATCTACATCTGACAAGGCCACCACAAAGTTCCTGAAATCCCCAGATAGTCGCTCAAATGACACAGAGGCTGCTAATGGATATGTAACGCAACTCCTCTTCGATTTGCGTATAGCAATAGGAACATCTAAATCAGCTGTGTCCTTATCTGGCCCCTGCAACATATCTTGCTCAGAAATATCATTAGATCCATCAAGAGAAGTATCTTCAGTACATACCATAGGCGAGCTAGGAGATGAGTCATGACCATGAACTGGAGGAGGCATGCGGGTATAATGGAATGGTAGTGGTGAAACGGGGATCTGTGGTGGTGGTGGTAGTGGTGGTGGTGACGATGCTGGAGGTGGTGGTGTCATATATATGGCGTCGGTGGTCAGTGGAGGTAGCTGCTGATCACCTGAAGATGAAAAATACATTACGGATTCAAAAAATGTAACATCTGCACTGACCATATACCGCCTACGCAAAGGATCAAAACACTTGTACCCCTTTTGAGTTTTTTCTGGAGTACCCAACAAACACACACTTGACAGCCCTAGGAGAGAGCTTGTCGGTAGCAGGAGACAACTGGTGGACAAAGGCAACTGAACCAAACACACGGGGAGTAAATGAAAACAGATCCTTCCCAGGATATATAATGGAAAAAGGAATCTGTTCATCCAAGACAGAGGACGGCATCCGGCTAATTAGGTAACATGCTGTGAGAACCGCGTCACCCCAGTAAGAATAAGGAACATGACTCTGTATAAGGAGTGATCTTGTGACATCAAGTAGGTGGCGATGTTTCCTTTCAGCGATCCCATTTTGTTGAGAGGTATAAGCACAGGATGTTTGACGGATAATCCCTTTTTATGAGTAGTAGGTGGCTAGGGCATGAGTGCACAGTTCTAGGGCATTATCACTTCTCATAAATTTCACAGATGTGGAAAAAACATTTTGAATTTCATTCAGAAACTGGATAATAATATTGCCTGCTTCAGATTTATTTCTCATCAAAAATACCCATGACACACGAGAGAAGTCATCCACAATAACTATATAAAATTTATGTCCCTGATGATCAGGTACACGACTCGGACCCCAGATATCAATATGAAGTAACTCGAACTTGGAGGTACTACTCCGACCTGGACGACTGGGAAAGGTAGACCGGTGATACTTTCCCAACAGACAAGCCTCACATTGGATAGATGTGTGATGAAAACCCTGGGGTAACACACGACGCAACTTCTGAAGTGGTAGATGCCCAAAGCGCAGATGCCACAGCAAAGGAGATACTGGTCCGGTGGGAAGGGATGAGGTTCCAGCGAATGGAGTCTGATTTAGGCGATAGAGGCCTCCTTGCTCATAGCCACGACCAATCACGTTGCCCGTACGGATGTCCTGAAAAATAAGAGAAGATGGATCAAAAATTGCCCGACATTGTAAATCCTTCGTAATCTGACCGATTGATAACAAATTCATTGAAAAATCAGGTGCATGTAGCACATTCTTGAGCTGCATAGAAGATGTCAGTCTAATCTCCCCCTGACCAGTTATGGGAGAATGTGTACCATTGACGATGACCACTGTTCGGCCTGGAGGAATCTGAGAATATCCTGTAAGTAAACTCTGATCGCCACATAGATGATGTGTAGCGCCCGAGTCCATAATCCAAGGTAATGTATCTAATCTACTACTGGTAAATGCAAGTATGCTACCTGAAGCACTGGTAGACGCAGAGGCAGAAGCAGCGGCATCAGGTTGACTCTCAGTAGTAGGTGTTGGGCCAGATGGGGGAATAATGCCCCTTAGACGGGCAACTAGATCATCGAACCGCTGATCCAAAGTAGCAGCAGATGGAGGCTCTATCTGCTCAGCAACTCGTGCAGATGCAGGAAATCCATGCTTCGCGTAGCACGTGTCTTCATTGTGTCCAACACGATGACAGTAGGTACATGTTGGCCGAGTGCGGCCTCCTCTGCCACGAGGTCCACGTCCACGGGTCTGATGATGAAATCCGCGACCCCTGTTGGCGGCCATGGCTGAAGCATTCTGATTCGTGGCTGTGGAAGGAACGGTGGTGCGGCTCAGTCTATGGAAGGCTTCCTCCATGGGAGGAATAGTAGAATCGGCCAAGATCTGGGATCATGCCGCCTCATACTCTGGATCAAGTGCAGCAAGGAACACGCCCACCATAGTCGCATTCCGATATGTCTTCTGTTGTTCTGGCGTGGCTGTCAGAGGCATGAAGCTGTAGAGCTTCTCGAACATCCCTCTCAGGGATGTGTAGAGTGAATGTAGAGGGCGACCATTTTGTTTTATAGTGAATATATCATGCTGAAGTTGCAGAATCTTTGTCTCGTTCTTCGCCTGAGAATATGTGGCCGCCAGAATGTCCCACATGTCTTTGACCGTGGGCTGATGTAGAATGTCATTGGCAATCTCGATCGCCAACGTGCCAGATAGCCAAACTTTGGCGTATGCGTCATCGGTCTCCCACGAGGCATTGGCTCCAGTCTTCTCAGCAGGCTCTGGTTCGGTAAGAATATGCTTCTTACCTGTTGACTTCATCATGCTCATGAACTGCATCGCCCACAGTTCATAATTTGTACCGTCCATTTTGACGATAGGCATTGGACCACGGAAGGCGCCAATGGATGGGATATCCGCCTTGCTTTCTGACATACTGGAAACTGAAGACTGGAGCGATTGACTGAAGATAAGATTTGTCTACAAAGACATAGACAGGTTTAGTTGCTTGTGTAGACCTCAAACAACTAAACCCATGTAGGTGACGGTGTGCTCTTTAGGGCTTCGCGCACGCTTAGGGCTCCTTGGTGCCCTCTGACCTCGCAGAAACGCAAGGTCAACCTATTAGTCGTGCATCGTGAAGTTGCGCACCGACGCATGCAAGATCAGGCGCACAGGTGCATAGTCGAGATCAGGCGCACAGGCGAGATCAGGCGCACAGGCGCAGACGAGCGCGCACCCGCGCGTGAAGTTACGCGCACAGGCGCGTGAAGGCACCCACAGGCGCGTGAAGGCGCGCGCGCGCAGAGGCGCACAGGCAGGCGCGCAGGGGCGCTAGCAGGTGTGCGGTGGTGGCGCACAGGCGCGTAGGCACCGGCGGAGGCGCAGCGGCGGAGCAGAAGCGCTGGCGGCGTCGGCGATGAGAGAGAGGGGATCGCGGGTGGGGTGGGGTAGGGTTAGGGTTTCGAGAACTCCGGTCTAGGACCGTCGCTCTGATACCATGTTGGGAAAAATGAAAGAGATGATTATTCCATGAGCCCTAGGCTCTCTTATATAGGAGAGTAGCCTATGGGTAAATTACATAAAGCATACAGCTGAAAATAAAAATAACAGAGAGACACACAGAAAACCAATATATACGTTAACATACCCCTCAGAGATTTATACAAGGTGAGAAGGGGATGATCACCCTATTTGGACGCGAAGATATCGTGCTGAAGCTGCAGTATCTTCGACTCATTCTTCTCCTGAAAGTATGTCCCTGCGAGGGTGTCCTACATTGCCTTGGTTGTGAGTTGTGAACCCCTCAGGATCCGGGTACCCGTTTACGCGCATTTCGCAATATATCATTCACATTTAATCACACAAGTCGCACAAATACAGGGAAAATTTTTCGCATAATTATGACATTCATTCTCAACACATGACCACAAGTAAAAGAGACAATGGCACCAAAATTTTCTTTTCATTAATATTCATATTAAGTTACAACATGTACAAGGATCTTCCATTACAACATATATCCCAAAGTATGATACAAAAGCGATAACATTTACATCATTATCTGAACAAAAACTGAGACAAGGAATTCATACCGTCTTGTATATACTCTGTCTCCTGGAAGCATGTAGCTACTGAGCGGCTACTGAACTGCAGGCTGTTTGCCTGCCACACACACAATAGGAAAGAAGAGGCGTCAGCCATTGCTGGTACCTCCCTAAAATTTATAAAAATAACTTGACATTTAATATGTACAAAAGCAGGCAAGTAGAAAGGTGATACCAGTAAAATTTACATCTACTTGCGTAAGTAAAAAGAGGTTTGTTTGTAATGCGTTTCTAATGTTTTCCCCCAGAACCCGGCATTTCCCATATGTCATATTTATATAGCAGTTGCGTAATCATGAGTGTATGAGCGTAAATGCATATATCATTTTCTTCAGAGATCATGTTGATGAGTGAAAAATGGAAAAGTTGAGATTGTAGAGATCTATTAATTTATTTAATTCTTGGGTAGAGAGAATGGTCTTTTGATCATAACTTCTCAACTTCTCAACTTCAATGTTTCAGATATAGCTCCAGTTATTGTAGATGTAGATATGGATGATCTAGATATAGAATCGCCAAGTTTGTTTGGCGAAGTAACTCAAGCGGTGAAGAAGCCTGCAAATGGCTCTTCCGTCTCGCCCTCTAATTGGAAGCGCGGTCCAATAGAGGGATAGGTCTACTCCCCAACTACGCCACTGAGACGGGTGAGAGAGACTCTCTAGAAAAGTCGCTCTAGAAAACTGTCCGACTAGTACGGGCGGACGAGCTCGTACGTAAAACTGAAAACCAAGGATCCCCCGCCTGGGTATCCTAAAAGACAGGGTCAACAGAATTGGTCTAAAGTCAGGATCCCAACGAGGCGTAAAAACACTGCGAGCTCGCGTAAAAACCGTGTAAAAGACTGGGATCCTAGACCCGCGCATTAAGCGGCCGCTGCCCTAACTGGGCTTCCTATTCTTCCGCCCAGGTGAGGGTCACCGCGCCCTCGCATAGTCCGGTATGAAAGTTACCATGACCAGCATGAATATTGATTGTCATTAATTCTTATTATCTTCATTTGATCACTGATCCTCCACAATTTCACTTAATCACTGATTTCCATTATATTCTCTCGTTGGTATTTATATAAAACATATAGAATCGAGATTGTTAGATGATTATGATCTCGTAGAAGGTATCCAGGAAAGGTTTACCCTGGAAGTTGTTAAGACCTATGTAATGATATCAAGTGAATGATTAATGTAGTGAGAGAGATTAACGATTTTATTGGGAATATAGTATCATTATATAAAATTCTGATCCTGGTAGTGAGTAAGGTCTAAGTAATAAAGTAGATAATTAGATTCCCAGTAATTGCTTAAATCTTGAATCCAACTGTAACTAAGTATATATAGTAACCATATGTATATATATGTATCTATATACTTGTCTTTTTATACAAATAACATTTTATTTTCCAACTAACTTATTATACATATATATATATACTTTTACACATCAATTTAAAAACCATAGAACCCAATCCTATTCAGATCCACTTTCAATTCTTTTAAATCTCAATTTCAGACTTAACAGTAATAGTGAACTGATTGGTAAAAATTTTAGGGATTTAGTATATATAGATAGTTAATAACCTATACAACATGAGATATGCAATTTGTTTGAATATATAATTAGTATTCAATTCTTCTTTGATGCAACTAATTCATTCTATCCAAGAAATGACAGTGATGTGCTACTTCACAGATCATGTATGCTAACATTAGTTCATTCGTATTACCCAAAAAGACCAGGAAATAGCCTCCAAGATTATTCAAGCACAAGTATTAGGTACTGCAGCCATTGATTTTAATAACAATGTGAAAATGTTAATAATGGTGCAAAGTGACATTGAAGGTGAAGATCAAGCTCTCAAAATGCTCTATCTCTAATAAGAGCAACCATCTTCACGACTTGGATTATTCAAAAACAAAAAACCCAGATCTTTTCATGAACTGTATTAAGGTCTTAAGTAATCCATAAATTATAAGCAGCAACATTTTTTTGAAGGTTATATACATTTTTTTCTACTATTTGTTACCTCCCTAAAAGGCCCCTATTTCAATATTCTGTTTACAAAACTAGTGCTATCAAAAACATAATTGAGTTTATTAGTAACATCGAATATATCTTCAGATTGAATAAACAGATCCAATCACTATATAAAAAAAACCATAAATTTTCAGAATATGGTTATCGACAGCTCAAGATCGGTTCTAATTTCATGGTTCCAGATTTTATATAGATGGATTCCATAGTTAAAGAACATGCCAAGATACATAGCATGTTGCAGAAAACCCTAAGGAGTAGATAAAACAAAAAAAACAAAAAAGAAAGTTCTTGATTTTGCATGCATGGCAGCAAGGGATGGGAAAGAAGGTACCTTGGATGACCTTAGAATTGAAGAAGATGGCCTGGATTTAAAGCATGCAATCAGCTCTATTTGGAGAGCTGCAGATCCAGCAATTGAAAAGTGAAATTTTGGTTCCCTTAGGGCTAGAGAAGTGGAGAATTTGGAAGAGAAGGGCTGCTATATATAGAGGGAGAAGGATTATACCTCTTAATCTCTCTAAAATTCTTCCAAGCAGTGCTGGAAATCTGGAACAGCAGCTGGATTTCAGAAGGAGAAGAGGGCTGGAAGCTCTCCTTCGTTGGAGAAATAAAAGAGGAGAGAATTTGGGGGATTTGGGGAGAGATTACGTGAGAGGAAGGTAGGGGGAAGAGCTATTTATAAGGAGTTAGGCTCTAAGGGTATTTGACAAGTGGAGAAAGGGAAAAGATGAGGTGGCTGCTATATAGAGAAAACAACAATTGATATAAATAATTTTTTTTTATATAGAACAGCCGACTGTTTACTTGAAATTTATATATTTTATTTTTTTTACATATTTAAAACGGACCGTACGCACATCTCGAGCGTCGGATTTCGGCGCGAAATATCTTGTTTTGACCGTCTCGGAACGACGATCAATATGAGTACAATGTTGATATACTTTCGATCGAGTTTCGAATACCCGAAATTTTCGGATACGACTTTTGTCTAAGACTAAATTTTGTAATTTAAAATATCATATGACCTCCGATTGACGAACGGTCGATTCCGTTGGTCTCGTGTCATCGAATCGGATCTAATAACGGTCTCGGTTCGTTTCGCGGTTTCCGAATTTGCGTCGCGGCTTTTCACGGCGCGCGTTACGAAGGGACCGATTTTTGGTCGATTTCGTCCGAACGACTTTTGATTTACTACTAATTGGTCGTTTTAGGTTGTTTAGTATTGACCGTCAATGTTATTGGGTTCATTAGACCCAAAATCGGACGAGTTCGGGTTTACGCAAATTCCCGGATGTTACATGAGTTGACTAAGTATATCTTTAGCTATCTCCACAGAAACAGTACCAGATAGCCACACCTTGGCATATGCATCATCAGCCTCTCATGAGGCATTGGTCTCAGTCTTGTCCATCGGCTCATCCTGCGTCGGAATATGCTTCTTGGCATGGCACTGCATCAGATTCATGAACTGCATTGTCCACAACTCGTAGTTGGTGTTGTCCATCTTGACAATAGGTGTAGGAGTCTTGAAAGCACTTGTAAATGGTGTATCAACTCTGCTTTCTGAAAGCATGAACATTACAATCACTAGGACCTTAGACCAATCGTAAGGTATCTAAACATACATGAGAAGAGACGGTTGTGGACTTAGACTCATACCACAACCATCTTTAGACAAAACGTGATCTAATTTTGATCTTAGATAAGGTAAATCAGATTTAAACCTCAAAATCAAACCAAAAAAATACGAACTTAGGACTGCAAGAACACCTGGACAACGCCTGCGGGGTCACGAATCGTCTTTAGGAGGCCAAAAAAACCCCATTGGGTTGGCTCCGTCGGGCTGTTACTAAAAGGCAGAGTAGCAGAGAAGCCGCTAGGGAGCGACGCACGAGGAAGCAGCAGTCGTGAGTGGGCGGCACACGAGGTGACAGCCCCTGGCTGCTACTGTTGGTGGCGCATGAGGTGGCAGCAGCCACGAGGGGGTGGTGCACGAGGAGGCAATCGATGCTGGGCGGCGGTGCTATCGCGCACGCGGAAGATGGGGGTTACAAGGGCTCTGCGCGAAGGAAGGGGGCATGGAGGAGGCTAGAAGGTAGGGTTGGGGTTTTGGCTCAAAGCTCAGATCTAGGAACCCTACTCTGATACCATGTGAAGAAGAATGCTTTGTTATTTTTTATAGAGACCAAGGGTTCTTATATAGAAGAGAGAAACATTAATGAGTAAATTACATATTACGGACAAAGAAAATAAATAATTGTAAAACAGTGACATAACATAAAACTCTTCAACAGTTGCCTCCATCATTACCTCGGGTACATATTGTGTTTTTACCACATATTACAGTGTAGATATTTCAGAATGGATCATGGATTCTGGACACCTCATCATTTCTACGGTGACAGAACATTTTACATCCTACAAAATCGTTAATCCTGGTCGATCTGTATTCATTTCCTATGGGATACATTCTCCTATTACAGCACTTTGAAAGATGAGGGGTACATGTGCTATGTACCCTCTCTCGGGACATATTTCACTAGGGCGTCCATTAGAGGTCTTCAGGAAGTTGGTGGCGGGATTGTCATCTATTTCCACACATATTAGAGGACCATGCAAGACAGTCAATGGCATCTTGTTATGGAGGAATAAATAACGACACTCTAGTCACGAAGCACATTAGTTATAAATATTATTAAAACATGCAAGGGTTTCTCCTTAATATAAATGAACCATATCGTCCTGGAATAAACAAGTTGTTCATTTCTTTCCACATGTTTTAATAATATTTATAACTAATATATATCTAGTTTAAAAAAGTCCCTTTTCTCATGGGTGTTGAAGGTGAGCGTCTAGCGCTTTAATTAGGCACTCACATGGGCGACATGTAATACAAAATCCCTCACTTAGGACAAGTCAAGGTATCAGCGCCGTGCCTCAGCTCAGTGCCATGACGAGGGCTTTAGTAAAGGATGATGTTAATGTACCGTAACATACTCAAGAATCAAGTATAAACATTATTTCATATAAATACATTGTAGCATAAGAAAAAAGCTCGAGTACATGCAAACATGAACACTATCAAGGGGGTTCTCATTGCCGATGTATTTTTCTCAAAGCACAAATTTTTTCACACCCCAACTTCAGTAAAAAAAGGTTTTAGGACAACTCTTACAAGTTTATAGGAGACGTTAAAAGTATCTCATTCATATCAGGAAACAAAACCACGTGACAGGCCTCTGCTCGTAATCATCTCTCTCCAAAAATCACATTTGTTTATTAAAAATATATCACCATAAAGAATCAGTGAAAATATATGAAATATTTAATGATATAAATAGATATTTCATATCACGTCCAATGAGATGGAACTTCAGATGTATAGTAGATTAACTACTAGCATCCTACAGTATAAAGAGATAGAAGTTGACTTGCATTACCATTCATGAATATGGATGATGTCTGTGGCGGTCCTTGTCCCGAGATGAATGTGAAGTGCGGTACTCACCATGGTCTAGAAAAAATATAGTTTTAGCAAGAAAATACAATGTGTTGCAATGAATTAAAAAGCCTATTCGGAAACCTGTAGAAGTACCTCGTGATGAATGATGCCTTGATTGTTCGGAATGACCTGCGGCAGAAAATAACTATACAAGTCAAAATAATAACAGCATTGTTATATTTATATTATTAGTCAAGGAATTGGAACTGAAAAACAGTGGGGTAAAGTCATAATTGGGAATAAGATTTACGGAGACTAAAGCGGCTTCCAACACCTTCTTTCAAAAATAACCTCCAATACTAGGAAGTACAGGAACGGCAGAAGAATAGTTTATCATAACCAATGAGGTTTGCGATGCCAATAAAAAATAGATACCTTTTTTAAAATCTGTAAGGCATGAAGAATTGACAACTTCACAGTGTGGAAATCATACAAGGCCTTCTAGTTGACGACGGTAGGGAGGAGCATAGGGTTGGGCCAGCCACACCTAGTCCGAAGCCCAGCCCAAATAGCCCGGCCCGGCTCAAGCCCAAATTAAATCGGGCCAGGCTTGGGCCAACTTTTTAGGCTCAAATTTTTTTGAGCTGGGCTCGAGCATGGCTCGGCCCGGCACGCGAGCTTGGCCCGGTATGTGACCCGCAACCGGGCCCGAGTTAGGCCCGAAACATGGCCCGATAAGGCCCAAAGGTTGGCCGAAACCCTGCCCATATTCCCCAATCAAATTAGATAGGAACCAACCCCCTGTTTCCCAACAAAAACCCACGCCCTCCCCCCTGTTCCCCACAAACCCCCCATTTTCCCCTCCCCATCGTCAGCCCTACCTCCAATCATCCACCATCGCGCTCCCACCCCCCCTCTCCCCCCTGTCGGCACTCCTCCACCGAGTCCGCCCCCTCCGACGTGTTTCCCACAGCAAGGGCCACGACCCATGCACAGCTCCACCCCTTCGTGGTGCCAACAATCCAACACCCTCGCTCCTCGAAGGCTCCAAGCCCCTCCACGAGTCCACCGCATGATGCAACTTAGCTCGTTACTCATCCACCTCGATCTAAATACAATGGTAAAGCGGTAAACGTTCTCGATCTCATCATATTCGTTGTCCCTCAAATGTTTATATGTGTAGTATAGTTTTATAGGGTGTTATTGAAAATGTTTCATGTAATCATCACATACAAGTCTTTCATTTTCCTTTGACAACTTCAATATGATTTGGGGAAATCCATGTATTGTGTAATGTTAGAGTAATTAGATTTACATTTATATTTGTAACACTTCGGGTTCCGTAACCTCCCGTGATCATTCGGGTTCCGTAACCCTCTGCGACCCTTCAAGTTCCGTAACCCCCTGTGACCTCTCGGGTTCCGTAACTCTTGTCCTCTATAGGGTTTTCTCTCTATATAAGAGACCCTAGCTCTATGGAATAAACATCTCATTTGTTCCTCTTCTCAACATGGTATCAGAGCAACGGTGCTAGACCGGAGTCTAATACCCTAAATCCGCCGCCACCACCAGCTCTCTCTGCCAAGAAGGAGAGAGGGCTGGACCTCCTGCATCTCTTGTGGATTCCATGGTCTCGTGCAAGTCAATCCGAGACCCTAGCAGCACCAACTACCGCCTCCAGCGACACCTAAAGCACCACCCGAGGCTCCAACAGTTCCTGCCTCTCCTCCGGCGTCGTCGACACTGCCTGGAGCCCCCCTCCAACAACCCATGCTTCATCACGACTTGTTTCTCCTAACTTTTTGTTTCTCCCAACTTCATGTTCCATACTCTTTATTCTATCAAGTATGGGAGAAAGGGGGGGTCAGAGATGATTCTTCAGGACGTCTATTGCCCTACCATGACTGACAAACCTCTGCTCCAGACTACTACTCAGATCATCCATCTTCACCGAGCATTGACTTCTTCGTTAGGGTGTATACTTCTTCTTCTACGACCTGACTACTACTCCGCGCTGGACTTCTTCTACAGCGATTATTCTCCAGGCACGACAGAGATATGTTCCGGTGACCTGCAGGCAGGACAGAGATACGTTCTGGTGACCTAATATCGCAGTGACTCTACAGGCATGACAGGGATACGTTCTGGTGACCTGAAAGCCACAGACCTGTCCTCGAGCGAGGTCTTCTACCAACAGTGGACATATATTCTTATGATGCTTCGTGTGAAGATGTGGTGTATACTTTTTCTTTTTTTTTACAAGCTACAGCTTTCTTACCTCCAACTTGAGGGGGAGTATTAGAGTTATTAGATTCACATTTATATTTGTAACCCTTCGGGTTCCGTAACCTCCTGTGACCCTTCGGGTTCCGTAACCCTCTGTGACCCTTCGAGTTCCGTAACCCCCTGTGACCTCTCGGGTTCCGTAACCCTTGTCCTCTCTAGGGTTTTCTCTCTATATAAGAGACCTTACCTCTATGGAATAAACATCTCATTTGTTCCTCTTTTATAGGGTGTTATTGAAAATGTTTCATGTAATCATCACATACAAGTCTTTCATTTTTCCTTTGACAACTTCAATATGATTTAGGGAAATCCATGACGTATTGTGTAACAAAGCCTGGAAGCACGAATTAATTGTGCGATCATCTTTAGGGATGCTACATATCGTGCTCTCATATAACTCTGAAATTTGATGCATTCTGGTAATGTTGTTTATGAACTAGAGCTCAATTAGTTGGAGGTGTTTCCTCTTTCTTTTTTCCCTCCATAACTTGTCAGAGTCGTCATGAAATATGGTATTTATGCTATTGTCATTCCCCTTCCCTTTTGCTTTCACAGTGAGAGGATATTCGTTATCAAAATTAGTTTGTGAGGTACACACTAATTTATATGGGTCCCTCAAACAAGCAACCCCTGCTATGGAAACTTGATTTTAATTAACTGAAAGAAATTATATATAAACAAGTATGATGGTTAGCAGCAACAATAACAATGATAATGGCAATAAAAATGTCTTCCTACTATTTTAATTCCTTTTTGAATAAAAGATGAATTATGAATTGGGTCCGAAAGGATTGTCTGAATTGCACATGTTTTTCAAACCAGAAATCTTTAATTGGAATAGTCGCCATTTTTTTAAGAAAAAGAGGGTGAAGTCTCGAGATGGGATTCACCGCTAGTGCATTAAGATGAAAATAGGAAGAATATTACATCACCTGGAGGACCAAAAATTGCAAAGTTCCTTACAGTGAGCCATAACATTCTCGGAGTAGAACCTCTGGTCCTTAAAAATGAGATCATTACGACCGCTCCAGATTGCCCAGAGAACCGCAAACGACAGAGAGCAGTCATCCCTAGAGTTGCCCCCCCACAACCCTCACCGAGGCCCAAAAATCAGACGCTCCCAACCCGTAGCCACGACACACCCACATTCCCCCACACCTACGCCGAAGAAGGACAAGAGAAGAAGAGATGGTTAGAGTCCTCAGCAACCACATCCATTTGTCGAGAGTACGTCAGGCTACCCAAAAATCCTTCCCCTTCTGGCCTTGTCACACAATGCTCTCTTCTAAGGCACCATAGGAACACCTTTACTCTGCACGGGACCTTGCTGCTCCAGATAATCTTCATATCCCGACGGAAGTCGTCACCCTGCTCCTCTCCGATTCCTCATAACTTAAAGTAGGCCTTCTTAGTAGAGAATCTCCCCATGCTCCAGACATGATGGTCCCTACCCTGCGTGAGACCAACAGGAGCCGGAAGTTCAGCCTGCAGTCTCGGGAGATCCTCCATACGCTAATCAGAGAGATCCATAGCAAACTCAGGCATCCAGGTCCTAGATACACCTGCCTGTGAAACCGAGCAACTCCGCATTGAAACCAAGGCAAGTAGCGAGACGAAAGGTCACCATCACCACTCCAGTCGTCCAACCAGAAATGAAAAGTATTCCCATTTTCGAGCACTGGCTTCAATTTAGGTAACAACTCCGACAACACATTTCTAATTCCCTCCCACAATGGAGATGAGAAGCAAATTCATCCCACCACAAGAGGGCCCTTTGCCCCATAAATCTCGCACACGAATCTGCACGCCAAATTATCGGACTCTCCCCAAATCTGAACCACCCGTTTTGCCAGTAGAGCCTTATTCATACAATCCACATCTGAGAACGGTCTAGTAATAGACTCCCAATCAACCAAACGCAAACCCATCCCATGTTGCTTCCCATCCGACGAGAACTTCCTCATCAATGTTTCAATCTTTCTTACCCCTACAGAAAGCAGCCTTGTAGAGTAGAAAAAAGAGGGATAGCAGATAGTACATGCTTTACCAGAATCAATTTTCCACCCCTCGAGAGTGTTACTGCTTTCCAGCCAGCCAACCGTTGCTCCATACGGTGAATCAACAAATCCCAATTTGTCCTTTGTAGCTTTCTCACAAACAAAGGCAGACCTAGGTATGAGATCGACATCTCCCCCACTGGGCAACCAAGCGCCACCGAGAGCCGTTCACTTTCAGCTTCTGACATCCCGAAAGGCACCACCACAGATTTAGGCCTATTAATCTCAAGACCAGATAGATTGGTGAAGATCTCCAACAGTTGCGATATACGATAAACCTTCTCCTCAACCCCTCCCAGGAAAAGCACAGTATCATCGG
Source organism: Ottelia alismoides (assembly GCA_037367405.1). NCBI lineage: Eukaryota > Viridiplantae > Streptophyta > Magnoliopsida > Alismatales > Hydrocharitaceae > Ottelia > Ottelia alismoides. The sequence continues at coordinate 82,083 of JAZKJV010010469.1, forward strand.
CATATTGCAACAGAGGAAGATCACTACAACGAGAACCATCACACCAGTCATTGTCCACCGCCATATTGCACCAACACCGCCAACGCATCAGCCACAATCACGAACAACATCGGAGCCAGGAGACACCCATGTCTCACCCCTCTCTGAGGCTGGGAAAATCCCCCCTCCGGTCTTTCGTTAATCAGCACGGAGAAAGATGTGGTAGTAACACACCTCTTCATACAGGAGATCCACAAGCTAGGAAAATCATGACGTTGAAGAGAAGCCCAAAGAAATTTCCAATCTACACAGTCATATACCTTCGAGAAGTTGATCTTCCACAACGCACCCCTCTCCTCTCGCCTCTGCCAATCAAGACAAATCTCGGTCGCCATTACCAAGCCATCGGCCATCTGACGTCCCAGGATAAAAGCACTCCGCTCCTGAGAGATAATGCAATCCAACACCAACTTCAGCCTATTCACCAACACCTTTACAATAATGAGATATAAAGCATTTGACAATGCAATGGGCCTGAAGTCCTCTACCCTAATTGGCAACTCCTTCTTAGGCAGAAGGAAGAAGAGAGCTCTATTGATCTTCTCAAGCCCCCTGTTACCATCTCTAAATTCATTGACCACCTCATGACCTCCCCATGTAACAGGTCCCATAATTCACAGTAGAAAGAGATCGGAAATCCATCAGGACCTGGTCGCCATCTGCATTTAGCCCCCCAAACAGCCCTCTTCACCTCCTCAACAGAAAATGATGCCAACAGAGCCTCAACCATGGAATGGGCGTCATTAAACTGAAGTCGGTTCTTGCTTTACGGTAGCATGATCTTTCCTCTATTTTGATGAAGCTCTGGACATGTTGCCGTAAATATCAGATAGAACGTAGATGGAGACGCTGTCGAACTCTATTTTTTGATAAGCTTGCAGATCAGGTTAGTTTTTTTAGTTATTTTATGTATTGATCGTTCGTACTGTTGGCTTGAAATAAAGTAATATGGCACCTTTGTATTTACTCTCGTGAAGATTTAAATCAATTTGGGTACCTAAGTTCAACGAATAACTTTATAAAATCGATTTTATAAATCTTGGTTAAGGATTTATATGGGCCGACCCAACCCAACCACGGCCCATGAAAATTGGACCAGGCTTGGGCTTGGGTCGTCCAAACAAAAAAATACAAGCCTTGGGCCAGATCTAAAGCCCACAATTTTATATGGGCATGGGCCTAGGCTCTTCAGGGCATGGCCCATCCCGACCCCTGCTCATCTCTAGACGACGATCTTTGATCCAACTGGCGTCACTGCGGTCCAGATTTTCATCGGTTGCTGAAAAGGAATTGTTTGATGACCGGTGAGCGAAGAGCTAGGTTCTTCCATGGGAGTGGTGGCACATGCCAATGATGTTAGATGGTAAACGATCTTGGTGAGCACATCCTATTTGGTTACTATGTTGCAAAGGGCGTGTAGGCAACCTCGCTTTTTGATGGTTTCAACCTCTGACTGGGTTGGTTTTTGGGAATCTCTAGATGAAATTGTAAATGGTAACAACCTCACCAAGGTATGGATGGCAATATTTTATGGTATATGTGGTTTGCGTGAAATGGTCTACATTCTGGAGAGAGAATATACATGGAGAATGCAATTGAGCTTGCAAATAGTCTAAGGACCTTTTGATCTTTGTAACTATTCTATGATAACGTAAATATATAAAAGTTTACAGGTGGACATCTCCTCGACATCACAACCTCTTTTTCCTCAAAAAAATGTGATGGCTAGAGAAATAGATAATATTTGAGGTGGAAATTATATATGTTGTGCAAAGCTAAGTTAAATGATAGGTACCTGTAGAGATATTTCAATGGTTCTATATTCCTTGTAGGTATTTTATTTTTTTATGTCTATCTCTTGTAATTTACCCATAGGTCTCTCCTCTATATAAGAGAGCATAGGGTTCCTGAAATAAACATCTCGACTATTTCTTCCAACATGGTATCAGAGCGACGGTCCTAGACCGGAGCTCGGGTATCCAAAACCCTAGACCCCACCTTCCAGTCCCGCGCTCCCGCGCCTCCACTCCGGACACGTACCAACCTCGTGTGTCCCCGCGCGCTCCTGTGCATCCACGTGCCTCCATGTGCCGCCCGCACTGCCTCCAGTGCACCTGCGCCGCCAACGTGCTGCTCACGTGCAGAACCTTCATGCACAGCCCGCGTGTGTAGCTACGCACGTCGCTACTTGCAGGCCGACGTCGACCCTCTTCCCTGGTTGATGGATTTGAGTGCATAAGTCTACATATGCATTCAAATCCACATATGTCTGTGTAGACATTCACCTTCTGGTCTTCACAAGCCCTAGTCTACTACCTCCGGTATCATGTCTGAGAACAAAGTAGATGTACCCGCCATAGGCGCTTTCAGAGGTCCAGCGCCTATTGTCAAAATGGACGGGACAAACTATGAGCTCTGGGCTATGCATTTCACGAGTCTTACGAAGTCAAATGGTAAGAAACATAATCTTACCGAGGAGGAGCCGATGGAGAAGACTGGAGTTAATGCCTCCTTGGAGGCAAATGACGTGTATGCCAAAGTATGGCTCTCTGGTACATTGACGATAGAAATCGCCAATGACGTACTACATCTGCCTACTACCAAGGCAATGTGGGATATCATCGCAACAACATATTCTCAGGCGAGGAATGAGACGAAGATCCTCCAACTCCAACATGATATCACTATCAAGCAGAATGGACACCCCCTGCATTCCTTGTATACATCCATGAGAGGGATGTTTGAGAAGCTACACAGTTTCATACCTCTCATTGCCACCCATGAGTAGCAGAAGACATATAGGAATGCAACCATGGTTGGTGTCTTTCTAGCGGCTCTTGATCCTGAATAAGATCCTGCTCACTCCCAGATACTCGCAGACGCTACAATTCCTCCCATGGAGGAAGCCTTCCGCAGGCTTAGCAGGCTTACTGTTTCGTCTACTACTAGTGGTCAGACTTCCTTAACGATGGCAGCCTCCCGGGGAAGAGGAGGCTCGTCTACTTTCTGTGGACGTGGACCCCGGGGTAGAGGGGGTCGAATCCGTCAGCCCTACACGTTTTATCATCATCCTGGCCATTCAGAGGATACATGCTATTCCAAGCATGGGTTTCCTCCATCCTCCCGTGTTCAGAAACAGGTTGAGTATCCTACAGTTCCTACATCAGATCAGTGATTTGATGACCTCGTGACCAGACTGAGGGACATTATGCCTACTTCCACTTCACCATCTTCAGGTGGCCACTCAAATGTTGCAGCCTCTTCTTCTGCTAGTACCTCTACTACAGCTAGTACCTCAGGTACTTATGCTTTTACACCTTGTCATGGATCCGAGATTACAGAGTGGATTATGGACTCCAGTGCAACACATCATTTATGAGACAGACAACAGCTTACGTCATATAGACAGGTTCCTCCAGAGAGAACAATTGCGATAGCTGATGGGACTCATTCCTCAATCACAGGACAGGGGGAGATCACTTTGACGCCCTCTATGCATTTACAGAATGTGCTACATGCTCCTGATTTCTCTATGAACTTGCTTTCTATTAGTCAGATTACAAAGGATTTGCACTGTCGAGCTATTTTGGTGCATCATCTCTTATTTTTCAGGACATTCTTACGAAGCGAGTGATTGGGTGTGTCCGTGAGCAGGACGACCTTTATCACCTAGTTCGGACTCCCAATGCAGGCGTATCTTCTCATTCGTCTGAACCAATCTCTCTGTCCTCTTGGTACCTTCGATTTGGTCATCTCCCTCTTCAGAAGATGTGTGACATGTTGCCTCAGATTTCACCTGGTTCTTCCTTCAAGTGAGAGGCATGTCAGTTGGGAAAGCATCACCGGTCTGCTTTTCCTAGTCGTCAGAGTCAGAGCAGTAGCTCCCTTTTCGAGTTATTTCATGTAGACATTTGGGATCCGAGTCGTGTTCCTGAATCCTGATCACCAGAGACACATGTTTTATCTTATGGTTGTGGATAATTTCTCTCGATTGTCATGGGTGTTTCTTTTGAAAAATAAGTCTGAAGCAGGGGATGTGATCAAAACTTTTATTAATGAAGTACAGAATGTTTTTTCTACCTCTGTAAAATTTGTGCGGACTGACAATGCTTTAGAATTCTGTACTCTCTATCCTATTTTTTTCTCATCTCGAGGGATTATTCATCAAACATCTTGTGCTTAAACTTCGCAGCAAAATGGTGTTGCTGAGAGAAAGCGACACCATCTACTCGATGTTACGACTCTCCTCATTCGGAGTCGTGCCCCACATTCATTTTAGGGTGGTGCGATTCTTTGTGGTGCGGTTCTTACAGCATGCTATTTGGTGAATCGTATGTCGTCGTCTGTCTTGGGTGAGAAAATTCCTCTCTCTATAGCTTTCCATGAGAAGGAGTTATTCTCGCTCACTCCTCGTGTGTTCGGCTCTGTTGTGTTTGTTCACCAGTTGATTTCAAGTCTTGACAAGCTCTCTCCTAAAGTTGTCAAATATGTATTTGTTGGGTACTCCATGACCCAAAAGGGATACATGTGTTATAATCCGTTGCGCAAGAAATACTTTATCAGTTCTGATGTCACATTTTTTGAGTATGTAATGTATTTCTCTCCTACATGTGACAGGTTGGCTTCATCAGACTCAGATGATGAAGTTTACACGCCACCCCCTCCTACGGGTTTTTCACCACCTCCTCATGTACTTGTGGTCCCACCACCACCACCACCTCCACCTCCTACTAACTAGTCGAATGTGCCAACTGTTCCACCATTACCTAAATTCTATACATGTCGGACTGCTTCTGCTCATGGTCATCGCACGTCATCCAATATACCCCTGGATTGTTTTGATAGCATGGTTTCTAATGATGGGTCTGGAGATATATCTGTACAGGAATCTTTGCAGGAGAATAGCCAATAGATGGATGAGGCTCCCTATGACCTAGATATTCCTATTGCAGTTTGCAAGCAGAAGCGGTCTTATGCTTCTTACCCCCTTCCTTCTCAAGTTTCCTTTCATCGTCTGACAGGTGAATTTTAGAGATTTGCAGTGGCTCTATCTGCTGTGGAAATTCCACGGAATTATAAGGAGGCATTGAAGGATAGTTGTTGGTGCTTGGCTATAGAGGAAGATATGGTTGCGTTGCAATCACGTGGTACATGGAGTTACGTGCCTACTCCCCCTGGGCGTCTGTAGTCAGTTGCAAATGGATGTTTACTATAAAACACCATGCAGATGGTAGTCTTGATCGCTACAAGGCAAGGTTAGTGGCGCGTGGCAATACTCAGATATACAGTGTGGATTACTGGGACACTTTTTCTCCAGCGGCATGTCATCTACACTACGTATCCTACTTTCAGTAGCAGTGGTACATGATTGGCCTTTATTTCAGTTAGATGTTAAAAATGTATTTTGGTATGGAGATCTACACGAAGAAGTTTACATGCAGCAGCCTCTGGGGTTTGTTGTTGAGGGGGAGTGCCAGTAGGTCTGTAGACTCCATAAGGCGATATATGGCCTTAAGCAATGTCCAAGGGTGTGGTTTCAGAAGCTCTCGGATTTGATTGAGAAACAGGGGTTTAAGAGGTCTAATGCAGACCATTCACTTTTTGTGCAGAGGACACCTAGAGGTACTATTGTCATAATGGTCTATGTTGATGATATTCTTGTTACACGAGATGATATGCAGGGGGATAAAGATGGCAAAAGAGTTTCTAGGCCGTCAGTTTGTTACTAAGGATCTGGACACTCTAAGGTATTTCTTAGGGTTGGAATTTGCTAGGAACGCGTAGGGTCTTGTGATGACCCAAAGAAAATATGTTACAAACATGCTTGTTGAGAAGGGAATGATTGGATGCTGACCCTCTACTACTTCTATGGATTCTAGCAAGAAATTATACGACGATGATACAGATGAAGTTGATAAGAGAAGATATAGAGAGATGGTAGGAAGGCTTCTGTATGTTACTATTACCAGACCGGATATCTCTTTTGTTGTGGGTCGAGTGAGTCAGTTCATGGAGCAGCCTCGGCAAGTACACATGGACGATATATGCATGATATTGAGATATCTAAAATCTTCTTCAGGTGCAGGATTACTCTTCAAGAAAAGAGAAACTCTTTCTGTATTTGTGTGTGATGATGTTTACTATGCAGGGTGTCCAAAGGATAGGAAGTCCACTTCGGGCTTTGCAGTATTCGTTGGCAGTTCTCTTGTTTTTTGGAAAAGCAAGAAACAAACTGTTGTGGCCAAATCAAGTGCCGAATCTGAGTATAGGGTTATGGCGCAAGCAAGTACAGAAATGATGTGGGTTCGAGTAGTGTTAGCAGATTTGCATCTAGATGTTCCTCTACCCATGCAGTTACATTGTGATAATCAGGCTACCTTATTCATTGCAAACAACCCCGCATTCCATGAGAGAACGAAACATATTGAGGTAGAGTGCTATTATACTAGAGTTATGATCTAGAAGTATTTGATTTATACCTCTCATGTTAGTTCAGGAGAGCAAACAACAGATATTTTTTTACCAAGACACTACTCAAGGGGCCATTTCAGAAGTGGTCATCCAAGCTGAGCATGATTGACATCTATGCTCCATCTTGAGGGGGAGTGTAGAGATATTTCTATGTTTTTATGTACCTTTTCGGTATTTTATTTCTTTATGTCTATCTCTTGGAGTTTACCCATAGGTTTCTCCTCTATATAAGAGAGCCTAAGGTTCCTGAAATAAACATCTCGACTATTTCTTCCAACAGTATCCAGCTCAACTTTCTGAGTGTAGCCTAAACAATCACTTTCAGGAGCTTGTGTGTTCCTTTTAGTTCTTTTTTCCCAGAGAAACTACATGTGTCATTGTATAATTACATAGTTGAACTACAATAACTAATACACTTCATAATTACATGACGACTCATGTGGTATCCTCCATTTTAGACTATACCTTATGGAATATGTTAGTCAAACTGCTAACTTTGTTTTTTTAGAAATCAATGGACGAACCTCCAGAGATGGATGACCTAACTCATATATTCAAAATTAAAAAAGATAGTATATAGAATTACACGGATCGCGTCTAATAAAGGACCTTGACATGCTCTATTATATTTACATAATAATATCTCACACGTCTAAAAATCAGTCTGTTCCTCGCTAGACATAAAGCCCACACATGATCTAACACCTTTATCATGCGTTCTCAGTCCCTCCAGTTACCACCCACAAAATCCCAAAAACACAGGTCCATCCTCACAATGCAGACCAAGCAAACAAGTGTCCTCCCAAGTCTGTGTGGAATCAGGACATGTGAAAAGTAGATGGTTGATATCCTCAAAGCTTCCCCGCAATGAGCACAAAGCCCATTGCAACCTGGGAAGAACTTCTCCCCTTACCCTTCACACACAATATGCCCCCTTTTGGACAGCCATAAGAAGACATTAGTCCTAATGTGAATCTTCCACTCCCATATGAGTTTGCAATCGCACATCATGTCCCCTAAGTAGAACACCATGGAAGCAGTAAGAACCTTGTAAGCCTTTTTGACCGAGAACAAGTCTTCTCTCCTACATCACGAGTACCTCCCCTCAGAAGGCCCCTCCGCCCCGACAAGCTTATTTGACATGCACATGATATCTCCAACTCTTTGATTAGAGAGATTAGAGGTAAAAAGTGGTGTTCAAGCCCCCTTACACCAAACCTCTGCTTTACGGGCCTCCTTGTCCATCACCAGAGCAAATAAATGAGGATAAAGTACTCATAGAGAACTTTCCTCACTCTAATCATTTTCAAAATAGAAAGCCACTCCCGTATCCCATCACTGTACAAAGTGATGGAACCACCTCAGGCAAAACCAAGCAAATTCCCTTCAAAAACGTAGAGGGAGATGCAACCGTATCCACTCACGCAAAAGGGCCAACGAGAATCAAGTATATAGGTTGGACCAGCCTCGACAGTAAGCCTGGATTATCACCTATATTCTGATGACCCATGTTACAAGTAGGGTCGTATTTCATCTCCTCTAACCGTTGAATCCCCAAGCCCCCTCCTTGATAGGCATGTCACATCATCCCTCCACCAGGGGAATCCCCATGCATACTCTTGAGAAAGCACCTTATCAATGATTCCAGACACTTGCATACACTAATGGGTAATACACATGAAGATAATCAACAGACATTACAACATCGATAGTGATATATCAAGAGCATCTATGAATTTACACTAAGTGGTCATACTGGTTTAAGAGATCTTATATTGGTTTGCTCAGACACTTGCCCCTTTACATCTTAAAGGGTTATACCTGCATATGGGATCTATACATGTATATTGCAATCTCCAGGCATCTTAAGTATACTTAATGTGGAGTATGCGCAGAAGCCCCATTTCCTTTCCTTATTGCTTAAGTATAATGGGAATGCGATTAGTTAGTCTGTGATAACCTTATACATCCTAGAATATGACAAGACTACATCAGATTCAAAGTTTTTTTCTTTTTCCTTGGAAGATAATGCAGATTATTGGGTGAAGAACTTTGGGTATAACTACCTATACTCAATTCAAGGATTTATTCCTGAAGAACTTTTATCCTCTGAGTAGGACAACTCAAATGCGAACTCGCATCACTAGCTGCACCCAACTACCTAATGAGTCATTCTGTGATACTTTAAGAGGTTTAAAGAGTTGCTTCAGAAGTGTATGTGTCATGATATGGAGAATACTATCATGGTTCAGGTTTTTTCAGTGGCCTCACCCATGAGATGCAGAAGTTCGTCAGTGTTGCATGTGGTGGCAGCTATACATCCAAGGGAGCGGTTACCGTTTAAAAGGTATTTGAGCAGATGGCTGATGCTAGCCATTCACAGACCACCGACAAGGCATACATAGATTCTCATCTTTCATTCCTATCTAAGGAGAAGGGTAAGCAAGTTGTAGTTGATCTAGCAGAGGACATGATTTCGAGCATGGGAATCATTTCAGATAAGTTGGCACTCTTCAAGCAGATCAACAATAGAGTTAGTGAACTGGAGAGTTTTATTAGCGACTTAGATTGTGTTAATGACTCAGTTGCATATTTGTTTTATATCCCGATTAACTTTTCAAGTAGAAGCTCGTAGAAGCTCTTTGATGAAAAGTGTAGAAAAGCTAGAAGCCAACTCAAAGTCTAAAAGCGACTCTGAAAGAGTCTGCTTAAAGGCTCCAAATTCGAAATCATATTGATGAAAGAATCAAAGAAAAACTCAATTCTAAAAGCGTGAATTTTGAAGACTTCAGGTGCTGATGTGACATATTACATAAGTTTTTATTTGATGATAAAACTAATCTTATAGTTTTTGCATATTCTTGATCAGCAAGCAAACTTAAGCCAGAACTATCAATTTCACGAAATCAATTTTTGGACATATGATCGATCACCTTGACGCCTCTTATCGATCACCAATGATCGACCATTTTTGTTTCTCAAGCTCGATCAACCATGATAGACCATCCTCTTGACCATGATCGGTCACTTTTTGAATTTCAGGTCCATGGTCAAATATGATCGACCACTTTTGTGATCTGATCGATCACCCACGATCGATCAACTTGTTTCTATGATCGATCATTTCATGAATTTTGGAAATCAAAACGTTGGACTTTTCATTTTTGGACACCAACGGTTCTTTTGAGGCCAATCCTATATAAGAGACCATATGACTCATTGTTTGAGACACACAACCAAGAGAAACATCTTCTACACTCAAAGAAAGAGAGGTCGTTTTGTGCGATATTCGAGTTCTTACAGTGTTTTTACGTTCTCGAGCTATCTTCAATCCAAAGTTTTTTGCTACTGAAGTTGTTTGTGCTCTTTGTGCTCTACTATGATCATCATCATCATTCTCGAGCATATTTTGTGCTTACAATCTGTAAGATTGTGAATTCAAGTTTCATTGCTTAACTATTTCTATTTAGCATTTTTTGTATAGGTGTCCGAGTTGTAGATTCATTTCTTTGTGAAGGATAAAATCTTCCTTTGGGAGTTGTCCAAGGAGGGGAACAAGTTGTACGGGAGGTTGTGCTACTCGCGGGTTAAAGTAACGTTGGAATAGTGGGAACAAGCTTCGTCGAGAGAGCGAAGAGGAAATCTGAGAACATGGTTCTAGGTCACGATTTTCACCTGCTTGGGTTTCTACATAAAAATCATTGTGCAATTTATAGTTTGATATTCTTCTATCTCTATATTTTGTGAATTAATATTTAATTGAATGTTATTATTGAGATAATTGTATATTGCACAATTCATCCCCCCCCCTCTTCTGACGGACTCACATTTGGTATCAGAGCGGGTTCAAGTTAGCAAGTATAACAACCTACTTGCATGTCCTAAATGGCACAAGCAAATGTATCCACAACGCAAGCGGGACATCCTACTCGATTACAAAGCTTCCCCACTTTGACAGCACCAACTATTCCTACGGGGCTAATCGCATGGAGATATATATATATATATATATATATGCAGTCCATAGATTTCACAAATGTTGACATGCACGATAAAAACCTTTGTGAAGCCAACATTGAAGGAAGGTGTAGAAGAATTCGCAGATGGTGAGATCAAGGATTTGGTGAGGAATGTTAAAGCCATGAACGTGTTCTATTGTGCTCTTTCTACTGACGAGTACAATCGTGTCTCTCAATCTAAGACAACCCATGAAATCTGGAAGACACTCCATGTTACATATGAAGGTGCACACAAAGTCAAGAGCTCTAAAGTTATGATGCTTACCAGATAGTATGAGAATTTCGAGATGAAGGAAGGAGAATCCATCAAAGAAATGTATATGATGTTCACCACCATTGTGAACAACTCAACGCTCTGAGAAAGAACTTCATCAAAGGAGATCTAGAAAGGAAAGTCATTTATTATCTCTCAAGTAAATGAGAACAAAAGGTCAAAGCTATAGAAGAAGCAAATGCAACGGAAGATATCGAGATGGACGACCTCATAGGAAACATAATGGCTTATGAAGTCAAGAAGAAGACAAAGAAGCCGATCGAGGAAGCCAAGAAAAAGTCTCTAACTTTCTATGTCAGCAACCAAGACTCATCTGATGAAGAGGTGAATCATAAAGATCGTTTCCTACTTGTCAGAAAGTTCAAGAAATTGATGGGTAACAAAAGAAGCTTCAAGTCAAAGAAAGAAAACAACGAAGATGCACCAACCTGCTATGAGTTGTAAAAAGAAGGAACATCTGAGAATAGACTGTCTTTTAATTAAGCACGAGAGAAAACAAAGAGCGATCCAGAAGTTCAGGAATGTTCATAAGAAGAAGGCACTTCGAGCCATGTAGAGTGACTCGGACTCAAGCAACTCCGACTCATACTCAAGCGAACAAGAATCAGCAAGCCTCGGACCAATGGCTCTTGAAGATGAAGTAACTCAAGAAACTTATGCTGAACTTTTAGATGTTTTTCATGAAGTTTTTGCAGAACTAGATAAGCATAAATTGAAAAATCAAAAGTCAATTAAAAAGATAGATTAGTTCGTGAAAAAGAAACCTTTAGTGAAGGATCATCCTTCTTAAAAAAGAACAATACTTTTTTTGAGAAAGATATTAGTAGTCTTAAATTAAAATGTGATAAGTGTATTAATGACCTTGCTAGGTTTACAAAAGGAAAAGAGAATTTAGATAAACTACTAGGTTCTAACAGAAATTATGGAGATAAAAATGGCCTAGGATTTAATGGTATCTCATCACCTCATAACAAATTGTTTAATCGAATCATGGACCCAAAAGATGTGCACCAAAAGATTTTCTCAACACATGTTTTGTAGGAGGAGAGAATGTAGATCACAAGAAGTGGATGTACACATTATCTCAAACTGGATTAAAAGCCACAAAACCTATTGGATCAAGAATGACGTCAACGTCAACTGTTGTAGAAAAATGGAGGAAGCCGATGGATCATGTATTTAGGATGTTTGAAGCATATGGCAGAAACAAGAAGCTATTTACCACCCTAAAACGCAAAGAAGGAGGTTAAGTCACATTTGGGAACAACCACAAGGGTCGTATCATAGGTATTGGTCAAGTTGGTGTGGGTAAAGCTATTTTCGATAATGTATCTTTAGTTATTGGTTTAAAGCATAACTTACTTAGTGTAAGTCAAATTTATGATAAAGGTTTTAATGGTTTGTTTTCATCAGATTGCTTTAAAATCTAGATGAATCTAATAATGAACCCTTGTTAATTGGAAAAAGGTTTTAAGATATTTACGTTGTAGAGATTAAAAAAGATATTGCTTATGATGGCTTAGTTGCTATAAATAATGAGATTAATATTTGGTAAGAAGACTAGATAACTTACACATCAAGTACTCAAACAAGTTGATAAGAATAACTTAGTAAGTGGATTGTCCATCAATATGATAAATTTTAAAACGCCCTATGATGCTTGCTAATTAGGAAAACTTCACAAAAGCTCAATCAAAAGCAAGAACTTAATTTCAACTTCTAGACCCCAAGAACTACTTCACTTAGATCGGTTTGGATCAACAAAGGTAGAAAGCCTTAGTGTTGTAGATATTGTCTTGTAATAGTAGATGACTACTATATGGACCATCTTCTTAAAAACAAAAAACGAACAATAGAATCTTTTATAAACTTTTCAAAACTAATTCAAAAAGAAAATAATGAAGAAATCCTCAAAATTCCTACAGATCATGGAGAGTTTGAAAATAAACAACTCACTAACTTTTGTGAAAAACATGGAATAAAACACGAATATTCATTTTCTTTTTGATCTACATAAATACTTCTGGGTACAAGCTACTAATACCTCCTGCTATGTACTAAACAAAGAATTAATATGACCAATCCTTAAAAAGACTAGTTATGAACTTTAAAAAGGTAAAATTCCCAAGATTAGCCACTTTAAAGTATTTAAAAGTAAATGTTTTTACACTAAACACAAAAGATAACTTGGATAAGTTTGATGCTAAAGCGAAGAATGCATATTCATTGGTTACTCAAACTGTAGTAAGACTTATAGAGTTTTTAATAAGAACAAACTGTTAGTGGAAGAATCAATGCACATAAAATTCGATGAAAATTCACAAGAAATAAATAGTCAAGAAAATATTATTAAAGATGAAGAACAAACAATCATTGATATAACTAAGACAAAAGAAACTAATACACATAATCTTCCTAAACAAAGGATTTAACAAGGAACATCCTAAAACTCAAATAATTGGAGAAATATCAAATAAAGTTAAGATTAGATTTCGACTTGATTATTAACTTTGTACTTGATGCTTATGTATCACAAATTGAACCTAATAAGATAGAAGAAGCACTAAAAATTGAATCTTGAATAATAATAATGCAAAAAGAACTAAATCAATTCACAAGAAATAAAGTTTGTGAACTTGTACCTAAACCAGAAAACACCTCAATAATTGTAACTAATAGGGTTTACAGAGAAAAAATCAAATGAGGAAGGTCAAGTAATTAGGAACAAAGCTAGAGTAGTTGCACAAGGTTACAACCAACAGGAAGGTGTAGAATTTGATGAAACCTATGTATATGTAGCCAGACTAGAATCAATTAGGATGATACTTAGACTAGAATCAATTAGGATGATACTTACTTGTATTGTACAGAAAAACCGCCAGCACAAGGCTATCTTGATTTTTTTGGCTGAGCTAAAGTCGAGCTACGTTGCAGCCAGCGACCAGATGATTATTGTTGTTGTTCTCTCCACTATTGAGGAGCCCTATAATACCCTGAGTTGTCTAGTTGTCCCTACCACCGACACTGCTACTGACGTTCATGGATGATTACTGCATTCGCTACCACATCTGGACGAGGAGGTCGGGGTTGTTTGGGTACAGGTCGAAGTCAAAGCACTTATCCGGTACACTTACTGTCACAAGTTCGTGCACACAGAGGCTGCCAGCTACACAGAGGTTGCAGAAGTAAGTAGTCATTACTCGATCGACAGGGTTGCGGATTAAGGGTTAATCAGTAGTTGACAACTAATCAGATTTAGTCGATTTTTAGTCAGTTTTGAATTTTCAATGATTTTAAATATATAAATCAATTTTTATAGATTTATTTGTATATATTTGCATAGTTTTGAACATTTTCAATACTATAATACATTCATAAAAACATAATAACAATACTACACCTATTAAAAAAATCAGCATTCGTAAAAATAAACAGCATAAATTATTTCATAAATATTTTTGAAAGAAAAAAGGGTTTCCATTGTATAGGTGTGTGCCCATAAACTTCATTAAATCACCAAAATTGTATAGGCCTATTACAATCTAAGATAATACATGAATAATATAAATATATTGACCAATAAGAAAAACAGTGAATGAATAACATACAAAAATAAATCATCCATGTCTATATGTTTATAGTAAGTGTTGAAATATAAATGTGAAAGCAAAATCGTTAATCAGAGACAAAAAACTAAACATAAAAATCTTGTTTAACATTGAACCCTACTCCCTAAGAACGGGATGAAACCACGGGAGAAGGCCTTAAAGACTTTATCTTGTATTGCAATCTCTTAATGAATACAAGGAGTGTAGAGTTCCTTATATAGCCCTACAAACAGACCAAACCTCTCAAATAGTAGATGTTGGACTAAACATGAGTGGTAGTAATTGAATCTAACCAAGTCCCTTAAGTAGTCGACATGAGACTAAACATGGGTGGGGGTAATTAGATCTTGGAGAGATCTAATTACCCAAATATTACATACTCTAACACTCTCCCTCAAGATGGAACTGAGAAAGTTGTAGCTTGCAATAAAAATATACACAACACATCTCCATCCTCTTGGGAACCCAACTCTCATTGTCCACCAATAGCGCTCCTTCTAGATTCCAAATCATTGCCACAGTAGATGATGTCCAAGAAAACATGGGAGGTTTTGCCTTATAGGTTCTTGCGGAGGAGGGCAGCACCACCTAATGTGAAAGAGCGCATAGCTCACACGTGGAATTACAATGCATGAGGGACGAGCATCATCACACATGGATGAGGGATGCAACATGCAGCTCGCGCGTGAAGAGGAAGGTGTTGGAGAAGAGGGCACCGCGAATTGGGGTTGATGTTGCAAGGGCATGGCTTTTGAGAACTTGGCTTCTTCTTCTTCATCTCTCGGGTAGGAGATGGGATCGGCGTGAGGAAGTGTGGGTGATCTCATCGCTAGAGGGTTGGGAGATCCCAAATGTGCTAGCAAGTGACAGTGGCTACTAGATGGAGGAGGTTTTATGCACAGAGATTGAACCATAATTCTGCACATCTTTAAACAGCTTCAGGAATTCTAGTCGTCTATTGTACAGCGGTGCAAGACGATGACTTAAACATAAAAAACTGCCCTCCAAAACTCACATAAAAACAAGAACAATAATTAAAAATATCTTGAAGACAAATCCCAAAATCGACTTGCGTTGATACCATGTTGAAATATAAACAACAACAAAGCATTTTTCCCACATTAATTAGGGATGTTGAAATATAAACGCGGAAGCAAAAATCGATAATCAAAGACAAAACACCAAACATAAACATCTTGTTTTACGCGGAACTCTACTACTTAATGAGCGGTATGAAACCACAGGAAAAACCTTCGAAGGGTCGAGTTTTCTATCGCGATCTCTCAATGAATACAAGGGGTGTAGGTCTTATATAGCCCCACAGACAGACCAAGTCCATCAAATAGTAGATGTAGGACTAAATACGAGTGAGGGTCAATGGATCTTGGAGAGATTCAATTACTCAACTATTACATGCTTCAACGGTAAGCAATAACATCAACAATAATAAAAAAATGAATAGTATAAACTATTGATATGCCTAGAATCCTGACCATCTGATATCCCTTTTGTGCCACCATTGCCCGATCAGTGAGCATATGGGGGGGCTAGGAGGGAGCAGATGCCCCCTTCCCCTAAATTTTTTGATTTAGGTATGTAGTTCCATTTACAACATAAACTAAATATACAACATGATAGCATGAATTTTCCAAAAAAAAACGACAGCTTATAAATGGTTTAAACCATACATGGATGACTTCTACGACCTTGAGGAAGCATAAAAACTAGGAACACAAATCATGAGAAATAGAAGCCATCAGGAGAGTGT
The DNA here is from genome assembly GCA_037367405.1 of Ottelia alismoides. Taxonomy (NCBI): domain Eukaryota; kingdom Viridiplantae; phylum Streptophyta; class Magnoliopsida; order Alismatales; family Hydrocharitaceae; genus Ottelia; species Ottelia alismoides. The sequence continues at coordinate 98,262 of JAZKJV010010469.1, forward strand.
AAAAAATTAATAACAAATCTCATGTAAAAATCGTTCGATTAGTCAGCCCGATTAATGGGAGCCAACTAGGCCTAGTTGAATCGACTACCCCCACCCCCCACCCCGGGGACTCCACTAATCAATCGGCCAATTTTTACAATAATGCTCATATTGCTCGAGTCATTACCCGGAGGGTGTTGTACAGTGGAAGTCCCTAGAAGGGACTTTGAACATTTGATGTGCCTGAACATGCTCCACCCGAGAGAGATTACATACTCACAGAGTCACAGCATAGTGATCTTCCAGAAATTGTGTCTTTCGCCCGTTTAGGTATCTTTATTGGTTCGACAAATAACTTTGTGAAAATAGAATGGTTGATTGATATGCCTCCACCTCTCTTTTGAGGTGAACAGACCCTAATACATCGGATGCACCAAATCCTATCGAACTTGTAGAGATATAGTTCATATTTATCTATCGTTTATATATTTTTCATGTTTCTTCTGTCCACTTTATGTAATTTGCCCATAGGTCTCTCCCTATATAAGCGAGCATAGGGCCCAAGGAATAAACTACTCTTTCTATCTTCCCAACATGGTATCAGAGCGGTGGTCCTAGACCGGAGCTCCTATACTGAAACCCTAAACCCCACCTCAAGCCTCTCTCTCACGCACGCCTTGGGCCTCCGCCGCCCCGACGCCCAGCCCTCATGGCCTATCCGCCCCGTCGCCAAGCCCCACAGCCTGAGCACCGTCGCCCGGTCCACGCCGCTAGGGCCCCACCGACCGGCCCTATAGCCCCTCCTCTCGGCCCTGCAGTCCCGTTGCTCGACCCATGCACCTTCTCTCTCCAATAGGTGTCGCCACACCTCCCTTTTCAAAAGGGGACACCGCCGCAGAGTCCTCTCTCTTGATGAGATTGGTTGCATAAGTCTACATATGCAACCAAATCTCTCTATGTCGGTGTAGACAAACACTTGTCTAGTCTTCAACCCTAGTCCTCTCTATACGTCATGTCAGAAAGCAAGGTAGATATCCCCTCCATGGGTATCTTCAGAGGTCATGCGCCTATAGTAAAGATGGATGGGTTAAACTATGAACTGTGGGCTATGCAGTTCATGAGCATGATGAAGTCTACGGGTAAGAACCACATTCTTACCGAGGAAGAGCTGGCTGAGAAGATTGGGGTTAACGCCTCATGGGAGGCGGATGATGCGTATGCCAAGGTTTGGCTTTCAAGGACATTGGTCATAGAGATCGCCAGTGAGATAATCCATCAGCTCACAGCCAAGGCGATGTGAGATATTCTTGAGGCTACTTATTCACAGGCAAAGAATGATACAAAGATTCTACAACTCCAGCATGATATCTTTACTATCAAGCAGAATGGACGCCCTCTTCATTCGCAATATAAATCCTTGAGTGGGATGTTCGAGAAGCTCTATAGCTTCATGCCTCTCACATCTACTCCTGAACAACAGAAGACTTATAGGAATGCTACCACGGTTGGTGTATTTCTGGCAGCCCTTGATCTTGAGTATGAGGCGGCTCGTTCCCAGATTTTGACAGAGGCTGCTATTCCTCCAATGGAGGAAGCCTTTTGCAGGCTCAGTCGGATCACTATCCCATCTACTACTGTCAATCAGACTTCTTCAGTGATGGCGGCCTCCCGAGGTCGAGGAGGCTCTTCTCAGTTTCGTGGATGTGGACCTCGTGGTAGAAGGGGTCGTGTTCGTCAGCCATGTACTTTTTGCCATCGTCTTGGACATACAGAGGATACGTGCTACTCCAAGCATGGATTTCCTGCCTCTACTCGAGTAGCTAAGCAGATTAAGCCCCTGGCTGCTTCTTCTTTGGATCAACGATTTGATGACCTTGTAGCACGAATGAGGGGCATTATACCTCCTATCAGTCCCGTTATGTCTTCATCGGCCTCCGGGAGTCATTCTGATGTTGTTGTTTCAGCCTCCTCCAGTACCTCAGGTAGTACTTATACACTTACTAGCAGTAGTGGATCTGATGTTATAGAATGAATTATGGACTCTGGTGCCACACATCACTTGTGTAGAGACATGAGTCAACTTACGACATATAAACAGGTTCCTCCAGGACGATTTGTGGCTATTGGAGATGGGACTCATTCCCAATCACTGGACAGGGGGAGATTAGCTTGACGCCCTCTATGCATCTACAGAATGTGTTGCATGCATCTGACTTCTCTATGAACTTGTTATCTATTAGTCAGATTATGAAGGATCTACATTGTCGAGCCATTTTTGACCCATCTTCTCTTGTATTTCAGGACATCCTTACGTTCAAGGTGATTGGGTGTGGCCGTGAGCAGGGCGGTCTCTATCGCTTAGTTCGAACTCTCTATGCCAGAATATCCTCTCTTTCTGTTGGACCCCGCTCTCCCTTTACGTGGCACCTGCACTTTGGTCATCTCCCGCTCCAGAAAATATATCGTGTTCTGCCTCGGGTCTCTCCTCACTCGTCTTTTCAATGTGAAGCATGTCAGTTGGGAAAGCATCATCAGTCTGCCTTCCCCAATCGTCAGAGTCAGAGCAGTAGTTCTTTTTTTGAGTTATTTCATATAGATATTTGGGGTCCCTGTAGTGTTCCTTGGAATTCTATAACCATACGCTTTCCAATTATTTTTCAACCCAAGGTATTATTCATCAAATATCATGTGCCTATACTTCCCAAAAAAATGGTATTGCAGGCAGGAAGCATCGTCATTTGCTTGATGTTACAAGGACTCTTCTCATTCAGAGTCGTGCTCTGCTTTTTGGGACGATGTTGTTCTATCAGCATGCTATCTTATTAATCGCATACTGTTAGAAAATCGGAAGCAGAAGCGGAAACATGGATAAAGAATAAAGAAATATGAACAGCGGGATTTACGCGGAACCCTACTCCGTGAGGAGCGGGATGAAACCACGGGAGAAGCCCTCAAAGGGGTGATACTTCATTCCTTTTTCTCTATGAGTACAGGAGGTCTGGGGCTCTTTATATAGCCTCTCTAGAGCCTCCAAGTCCCACCACTGGACGATGTGGGACTAAACACTGGATGGGGTAAATGGATCTCCTCCAGGATCCATTTACCATGTTACAACTCAATGGGCGCACACACGAATACTCCAACACTCCCCCTCAAGCTGGAGCATGCAATGCTCAGCTTGGACAAACAGAAATAAACTCAACTCAACGCTACAGGACACTACGGACAATATCAACCCAACGCGCACATTGCTGCAGTCGAGGACGTTGCTTCTCATGCCGTGCAGGTGAGGAGGACGAACGGACTGGAGTGTGAGTCAACTGAATCTCCTCGTCGGAGAGCATGTGCTCTGAACTGCGCCTGTCAGAGTCACTGCAACTAGAATGAGTCTCCTCGTCAGAGTACTCTGGCCCGCCACAATAATGTGGACAACCGCTCCATCTCTGAAAAGGGCCGAACTGAATAGGCCGTGGTTGTGCAATCCTCGTCAGAGTCCACAGTCGCTGGAGAATGGAGTCTGAACAAGTCTCCTCGTCGGAGAACTGGGTCTCTCCCATCTGGCTCAGAGAATGGTGCACTGCTCTGGTGTACCTATGATACCACATGAAAACCCTTGCCAACATATGGCATAGGGAATGGTCCTCTACTCTGGAGTCCCTATGGCTCACATGAAAACTCTGGCCAAACAACAACAAGAATGATGGGGACCTCGAACTGATGATGGCAACTTATGCTCATCTGACAATGACCGCAAACTCGTGCGTGTCTGAAACTGGAGACTCGGAAACAATGATCGTCGAGTCTGAACAACTGTAAAGTCTGATCAACTGGTTGGTCTGGAGACTGGCATCTGAATCTGGAATCTGGATCATGAACAGACCTGTGACTCTATATATACTCCCCCTTTCTCCCATACTTGTCGGAACATGAATATCGACAAAGTTGGGAGAAGACAAGATAAATAGGGGGTAAACAACAAGAACATGAAACTTGCGGCTTTTCATTTTTTTAATAAGCCATTATTTTTTTGAAAACAATTTTTTTTAACTAAGCCATTCATTTTTTTTCCGACTTTTCTCTTTTCCTTTTTTTTCGTACAGATTTTTTTTGTACGATTCCATTTTTTTCCGTACGATTTTTTTGTACGCAGCTTTTTTTTAAATCACTTCACCGGCCCATTTGGGCTCAACTCTCTCTTCTCTCTCTCTCTTTTTTTACACACAGCAGACCCATTTGCCCCCCCCCAAAACAGAGATAACGTTTAAGGCCATCGGGCCCCCAATCAAAAAAAAATTTAATGAATGGCAACGGGCCTCCTTAGGGTTCCCAATCGTGGGAACCCCTTCGTATCCATGCGCTGCCCCATGGTCGAGGTGGATTTCATGCTGCGGGGGATAGAGATGGAGCGCGCGAGGGGCTGGGGGCGTCGCCTTGCGCCTGGTGTGCGCCGCCTCGTGTTGGGGCTGAAGGGGGCGCGCGAGGGCTGGACAGGGAGATCTCGATGGTGCGAGAGATCGCGGTGGACTGGGAGGCATCGCGCGAGGGCTTGTTGTTGACTGGGAGGCATCGCGCGAGGACTGGGTTGCGTTGTGCGAAGGGGAGGCTGATGGACAACGTGGAGAGCGGCTGCCTGCCGCTCGCGCGTCTTCGAATCGCCTGGCGAGGGCTTGCTGTTGCGGCTTCAGCGCCGCCTGGAGAGGTGCATGTGCGCCGTGCAGGAGGCGCACTGCGTGGGCCGACTGGAGGGGGAGGTGCGGGACTGGGCTCCACCAGGAAGGGTGCGCCTGTGGATAGCGCCGCCAAGGGTGAATTTGGAGATGCGGAAGGACGCGATGCGCCGCCGAGATGCGATGGATGCGCCGCCGCTGGAAGGAGGCGCCGCCAGGAGTTGAGAGCTATGCGCGCCTGCGCACAATGGAGGCATGGAGGATGCCACCCGCGCCGCCTTCGGGAATGGGCAAGGAGGAGATCCTACATATGGAGCCCCTGCTGCCGTTGAAGATCGCATGGATGCAATCTGATGTCGCCGCTAGGTTCCCAGTTGGAACCTGATGTCCGCGCAAGGGAGAAGGATGGGATCTGCCGGAGGAGATCTCGCCAGGAGGAGAGAATGAAAGGGCCTTTCGCCATTCGAGTGACAGAAATTGTGATCGATCACGGTTGGCCCTTCAGCATCGTTTCGAGGGCAGGGGCCTGGAAGATGAGAGCTTTGACGGCAGAAATTAGGGTTTCAAAAATGAAACCCTATAACATAAATCCAGTCGTAGAACAAGAATGAAAAGATCTCGAGCACGAACCACAGATCTTCAACATAAAACGAATCTCGAACATATTACAAACGAACATAAAGAAAACCCTCGAGAATCGACCCGCTCTGATACCATGTTAGAAAATCGGAAGCGGAAGCGGAAACATGGATAAAGAATAAAGAAATATGAACAGCGGGATTTACGTGGAACCCTACTCCGTGAGGAGCGGGATGAAACCACGGGAGAAGCCCTCAAAGGGGCAGATACTTCATTCCTTTTTCTCTATGAGTACAGGAGGTCTGGGGCTCTTTATATAGCCTTTCCAGAGCCTCCAAGTCCCACCACTGGACGATGTGGGACTAAACACTGGATGGGGTAAATGGATCTCCTCCAGGATCCATTTACCCTATTACAACTCAATGGGCGCACACACGAATATTCCAACACATACCCTCGTCGGTTTTGGGTGAGAAAATTCCCTTCTCTATCGCTTTTCCTAAAAAGAAATTGTTCTCACTTACTCCTCGTGTGTTTGGCTCGGTCGCCTTCGTCCACCAGTTGTCTGCAGGTATTGACAAGCTCTCTCCTAGAGTTGTCAAGTGTGTCTCTGTCGGGTACTCTAGGACACAAAAGGTGTAGATAAGTTATGATCCAATGGGCAGGAAGTATTATATTAGTGTTGATGTCACATTTTTCGAGATTGTGATGTACTTTTCTCCCACAGGTGATCGGTTGGCTTCCACAGACTCCGATGATGAAATATACATGCCACCACCACCATCATCACCTCCTTCACCTCTAGCATCATCACATCCCTCACCACCACCGCCGCCACCGCCACCACCGCCGTCGCCGCCTCCAACTACTATGGTCGCAGTCCCACCGTTGCTGCATCACTATACCCGTCGGCCTACTTATGCTCATGGTCACCGCTCATCATCTAGCATGCATGAGGTATGTTTTGAATACATAGTTTCTAACTATGGATCTAATGGTCTACCTGAGTAGGATTCTTTACGAGGGGCAGATGTGGAGATTACAGTGTAGTTGTGTGTCATATCCTCTTGCATCTATGGTCTCCTTTTGATCACTTGACTGGCGATTTCAGGAAATTTGCAGTTGCATTATCAACCGTGGTCATTCCACGGAATTATCAAAAGGCTTTGAAGGATGGTCGGTGGCGATTAGCTATGGAAGAAGAGATGGTTCTCCTTCAGTCGAGAGGTACTTGGAGCCTTATCCCAACTCCCACTAGAGCATCTGTAATAAGTTGTAAATGGGTATTTACAGTGAAGCAAAATGCAGATGATAGCATTGATAGGTACAAGGCACGGCTAGTTGCACGAGGGTTTACTCAGACATACAGGGTGGATTATGTTGACACATTCTCCCCAGTTGCTCGTTGTTCGACCTTACGGATTCTTCCCTCTGTTGTCGTGGTTCGAGATTGACTCCTTTTTCATATGGATGAGAAGAATGCATTTCTATATGGTGATCTTCAGGAGGAAGTCTACATGCAACAGCCACCGGGGTTTGCTGTTGAGGGGGAGTGTTCACAGGTATGTAGACTTCATAAGGCAATCTATGTCCTTAAGCAGAGCCCTGGAGCTTGGTTCAAGAAGCTCTCAGATTTGTTTGAGAAATATGGGTTCAAATGGTCGAATGCAGATCACTCTCTTTTTATACAGAGAAACTCCATAGGTATGACTGCTATTATGTTGTATGTTGATGATATACTTATTACAGGAGATGATATGCGTGGAATAAAGAGGGCGAAAGAATTTCTGGATCGTGAATTTGTTACCAAGGATCTAGGAGCTCTTAGATACTTTCTAGGATTGGAGTTTGCCAGAAATCAACAAGGGCTTATCATGACTCAGAGAAAATATATCACTGACTTATTAAGTGACATGGGTATGCTTGGATGTCGACCTGCAACTACACCCATAGATCCAAGCATGAAGCTCTATGATGATGATACTGATAAGGTTGACAGGAGAAGATACCGGGAGTTGGTTGGAAAGCTTCTTTATGTTACTACTACCAACCCCAATATTTCATTTACAGCTAGTCGGGTGAGCCAATTCATGGAACAACCTCGTCAGGTTCATATGGATGCTATATAAATGATACTAAGATATCTTAAATCATCTCCAGGTACATGGTTGCTACTTAAAAAGGGTGGTTCTGTTACTATTTCAGCATGCGCAGATGCAGACTACGCAGGGTGTCCCAAGGATAGGAAGTCTACATCATGATTTACTATATTTGTTGGAGACTCACTAGTCTCATGGAAAAAAAAGAAGCAAACCATTGTTGCTAGATCTAGTGTTGAATCTGAGTATAGAGCCATGGCACAAGCATGTACAGAAATGATGTGGGTTCGAGCAGTCCTAATAGATCTACATATAGATGTACATCTTCCCATGTCGTTGGAATGCGACAATCTGGCTGCCTTATTCATTGCTAATAATCATGCATTCCATGAGAGGACAAAGCACATTGAGATTGATTGCCATTATATACGTGACATGATCCAGAAGGGCTTCATTTCTACATCTCATGTCAGCTCAGGGGACCAGACGCAGACATTTTCACTAAAGCCCACTGTGGAAATGCAAAAGAGAGATCAATTCATCGTAGCCCTAGAGATCTCTTATATAGGAGAAAAACTCTAGGGATAAATTACATAAATAGCCGAAAGAATTGAAACATTACAGAATAGTATCTAAAGAGATATAAATATCTCAACACTCCCCCACAAGCTGGAGCATAAATATCTATCATTCTCAGCTTGGAACAACAACGATGAAATGGTCCCTTTGCAAGTGCGTTGGTGAACATATCATCAACCTGATCGCCTGAAGCAACATAAGAGGTGAATATAAACCCCTTTTGAATCAGATCACAGTTATAGTGGCAGTCAGCCTCAATGTGTTTTGTTCTTTCATGAAAGGCTGGGTTATTTGCTATAAACAGCGCAGCTTGATTATCACATTGTAGATGCATTGGAAGCGGCACCTCCATAGTTAGGTCAGTCAGAACTAACTTGACCCACATCATTTATGTGCTCCTTGGGCCATTGCCCTATACTCTGATTCCGCGCTTGATTTGGCTACAACAGTCTATTTCTTACTTTTCCATGAAACCAACGAGCTTCCTACAAACACTGTGAAGCCTGAGATTGACTTTCTATCCTTGGGGCACCCAGCATAGTCTGCATCTACACATCCTGATACTGTCAGGGTTGTGTCTCTCCTGAATAGAAGTCCTACACCTGGAGAGGACTTGAGATACCTCAAGATCATATTGACTGCATCCATATGAGATTGTCTAGGTTTCTCCATAAATTGGCTAACCCTGCTGACAGCAAACGATATATCAGGCCTGGTAATAGTGACATACAATTTCCCTACCAGCTCTCTGTAATGTCTCTTATCTACCTCTGCAGAGTCATCATCATATAGTCGTGCATTGGGATTCATCGGAGTAGTATAGTAGCAGGTCTACATCCCGTCATACCCATCTCGGATAAGAGATCAATGACATATTTCCTTTGTGTCATTACCATTCCCTACTGATTCCTTGTAAATTCTAGGCCAAGAAAATACCTCAGCTTTCCACGATCCTTGGTCACGAACTCCTGCCCAAAAAAATCCTTGCCGCCTGAGTACCTTCATTATCACTGTCTGTGACAACAATATCATCAACATAAACCAGAATAGCAACCCGACCCTTCTGGGTATTCTTAACAAATAGAAAATGATCCGCAGTAGATCTGACAAAACTTTGTAGTTCAATCAACTCTGAGAGCTTCTGAAACCAAGCCCTCGGACTCTGGTTAAGACCATATATGGCCTTATAAAGTTTGTACACCATAGTAGACTCCTCAACAGCGAATCATGGTGGTTGCTACATATACACTTCTTCGTGCAAATCGCCATATAGGAATGCATTCTTGACATCTAATTGGAAAAGAGGTCAGTCCTTTATCACAGCCACAGCAACAAGGATGCATAGTGTAGAATGACGCGCAACAGGAGAAAAGGTGTCTTGATAGTCCACCAAATAAGATTGAGTGAATCCACGAGCAACCAACCGAGCCGTGTATCGGTCCACGGAACCATTTGCACGATGTTTAATAGTAAACACCCATTTACTGCCAACAACAGAAGCACCTGGTGGAGCAGAGACAACACTCCAGGTACCATAGGATTGTAAAGTAGCCATCTCCTCTTCTATAGCAAATCGCCACGGACCACTCTGTAAAACTTCCTGATAGGATCTCAGTATCCGTACTGCAGATAAGGCAACAACAAACCTCTGAAAGTCCTCAGATAACCGCGCCAGAGAGACATGAGAGGAAAGAGGATGCATCGTACAGGCATGTTGCTTCCTCCGTATAGCAATAGGCACATCCGGGTCTGTTGTATCCTCAGGAATGGGATCATTCAGAACATCCTGCAAACTCAAATCACCAATACCATCAGTAGAACTCAAATGCTCAGGACATACCTTGGGTGTGCTAGATGTTGGTGGAGGCACATGAGCACGAGGTCAGCGCTGATACACCTGAGGAAGAAAGGTGCGATTCGGAAGATTGACTATGCGAAGGCTTATGATTGTTTCAGCTGGAAGTTCCTGTGGACGTCGCTTGAGAAGAAGGGATTTCCTCCTCTTTGGGTGGACGGGGTTAAGAGGTGTGTCACTACGTGCTCTTGCTCGGTGCTGGTCAATGGGAGTCAGGAGGGAGGCTGGTTCCAACCGCAGAGGGGGGTGCGCCAGGGATGCCCTCTTGCTCCCCTTTTGTTTGTTTTGGTTGCGGATTGTCTTGCGGTTTTATTTCGGCAGGCAGTGGAGGAAGGTTGGTGTGAGGGGTTCTCGTTGGGGGACATCTCCGTCCCGGTTTTGCAATATGCTGACGACATGCTGATTTTTTTGGGGGGGGACGGAGGCTCAGAACCACAATGTTGTTGTCCTGGTGGATGTGTTTGGATGTCTTTCTGGCTTGCAGATCAACAGGCAGAAGTCTGTTCTGGTAACTCTTGGGATGCAGGAGGACGAGAGGATCCGGTTAGCTGAGTGGGCGGGCTGCCCCGTTGGTACATTACCCATCTCCTACTTGGGTTTGCCTTTGGTCGACGGCAGACTGAGGAAGTCCGATTGGGACTGTGTTATTCGGAGGCTGGAGGAGCGGATGGAGGGGTGGAAGGCTGTCACTTTGTCCAAGGGCGGGAAGCATACCCTGCTCAAACATGTTCTTTCTGCGATTCCGATTTTCTTCTTCTCTACCCGCTTGATGCCTGTTGGAGTTAGAAAGAAGGTGGAGGGTTTGATGAGATCTTTCTTCTGGTCTAGTGGAAAGCAGGATAAGAAGGGGTTGCACCTGGTGGCTTGGAGGGATCTTACTCTACCCATTTCCGAGGGCGGGTTGGGGGTCAGGGATGTGGAATGTATGAACAGGGTGTTGCTTGCGAAGTGGGTCGTGCGCATCTGGGGCCCGTCGGACTTACTGGTGGCGCGGCTGCTGAGGAAGATTTATGGGGTCTCAGGCGAGTTGGTGGCGGCGAGGCGGCGTCAGGAGTCTTCGCTGTGGAGTGGGGTCCGGGCGGTTCTGCCAGCTATGAGGCCTCTTCTTCGCCCGCGGCTGGGAGATGGGCTTCTGTTCAGATTTTAGCATGATGACTGGACGGGAGAGGGGCCCTTGGGGCTCCGTTTCCCTAGGTTGATGGCGTTGGTTGTGGACAAGGAGGCGTGGGTAGCGGAGGTGGACTCTGGTACTTGGGCTCCGAGGTTCACTGCGGTTCTGTCTGAGCAGAGGATGCAATATTTTTTGCAGTTGCTTTCGGAGATTCCCTCTGCCGGGGAGTTGTCGGGGGAGCCGGACTGTTTTGAGTGGGTGGAGGGTAAGTTCTCGGTTAAGAAGGCGTACCGGAGGTTGTGTGCTAGAGGGTTGGAGCAAGACGAGCACCTATGTGTGGACCTGAAGATTATTTGGGCGGCAAAGATTCCTACCAGGGTTAAGGTGTTCCTCTGGTGTCTACGGCAGGGTCGTCTGTGTGACAAGGTTAGAAGGGGAAGGTTGTTGGGCGCGACGGGCGTTCATTGTGACAGATGCACTGATGGCATGGAGGATGCGAATCACATCTTCTTCGGTTGCAGGTTGTCGGTGGACGTCTGGGAGTCCTTGGGGTTGCCGTGGGTTCAGTCTTCCTGTGCAGATCTTTTTTGGGGCTCTATTTGGGCGGTGGGTGCCGGCTCCACCGGTGATGTTTCCAGAGTCTTTGCGGTACTTTGGGCTATATGGCTTGGTAGAAATGATGTCATATTCAAGGGGCAGCGCTTTTACTATGAGAATGTGGTGGCGCAGTGTAACGCTTTGTACAACTTCTGGGTATCCGGATGATGATGTATCTTTTTCAATATCAATGAAATTTGTGGTGTGGTGACTCCCATCTTGGGAGTGCACCCCCTTGTTCTTATTCAAAAAAAAAGAAGGTGGTGGTGGTGGCGGAGGTGTAGGTGGCGGTGGTCCAGGAGGAGGAGGTGTAGAGATAGGAGGTGGTGGCATGTAAACCTCTTCTCCACTCTCTGAGGGACTGAGCTTGTCACATGTAGGAGAAAAATACATGATGGATTCAAAGAAGGTGACATCAGCACTAACATAGTACCTTCGCCAAGCAGGACCAAAACAACGATACCCCTTTTGGGTCTTGGAATACCCAACAAACACACACTTGACTGCTCTAGGAGAGCTTGTCAAGACCTAGAGATAACTGATGAACAAAGGCAATACAACCAAAAATATGAGGTGTGAGAGAAAAAAGTTCCTTCTCGGGAAATGCAATTGAGAACAGAATTTTTTCTCCCAGAATCGATGAAGGCATCCGATTCACCAAATAACATGCAGTGAGAATATAGTCCCCCCAGTATGAGTGGGGAGTACAACTCTGATCAGAAGAGTTTTGGAGACATCCAAGAGATGGCGATGTTTCCTCTTGGCCACTCGATTCTGTTGGGGCGTAGAAGCACACGATGTCTGATGCACTATGTCATATGATCTAAGACATTGAGAAAGTTGTGTACTACAGAATTCAAGTGCATTATCAGAACGTATATACTTGACATTTGCAGAAAAGACGTCCCTTATTTCATTAATAAAAGACTGAATGATAGGACTAACATCAAACTTGTTCTTAAGTAGAAAGACCCGTGACAATCTAGAAAACTCATCAACTGCAACAAGATAAAATCGGTAACCCTGAAGATCAGGAACACGACTAGGACCCCAAATATCCAAATGAATCAACTCAAAGAGCCCGTTCGGTTGGGAGGTTACCCCCCAATTTGGGAGGTTTACCCCCCCCCCCCCCAAACCCCACATTCCTAACCCACTAGTGGGGCCCACTCCCTTTTTTTGAAGACCAGGGGCCCACTCCCTTTCCATCAAAAAAAATATATATTATACCATCATATCATCTAAAAATCATAAAATACTCAACTTCTACTCGCTATTTCAAACTTCAATACAATCACATCACAACAACTACCCACTTTTTCAAATTTCAATACAATCATACCATAATAACTATCAACTTTTTCAAATTTCAATACAATCACATCACACAAACCCTCCCAACCCTTAATCACCAATCAAAAACACTAACACATAAACAGGTTATCCTCCCTCGGATAACCCACCAACCAAACGCACCCAAAGAGACCATGAATGCTTTGATCCTGACGACTCTGAAATGTGGACCTATGATGCTCCCAATCTGGCACGCCACACACAGGAAGGAAGAGCGATGAGAAATCTGAGGAAGGACATGACACAGCTTTTGCAGAGGAAGATGACCAAAACGAAGGTGCCACGTATAAGGTGAGATAGATCCAGTGCGAAGAGAAGAGACAGCAACATACGAAGATTGCACCAGTCTATATAGGCCTCCTTGCTCACGGCCAGTTCCAATGCCCGTTAGAATATCATGAAACACAAGAGCAGAGGGGTCAAATATAGCACGACAATGCAAATCCTTGGTGATTTGACTAATAGATAATAGATTCATAGAGAATTCAGGCGCGTAAAGAACATTCTGAAGCCGCATTTTGGAGGTTAGCTGCACCTTCCCCTGACCAGCGATGGGAGAGTGAGTCCCATCAGCAATCATCACAGATTTGTCTGACTGAATCAGGCTATAGGTATTAAAATGTCCTCTATCATCAAAAAGATGATGGGATGCTCCTGAATCCATGATCCATTCTGACAAGTCTTCCCTGTAACAGCTAGTAAAAGCATATGTTGTACCTGATGTGGATGTTGTAGCTGAGGTTGCTACCTCTGAAGATCCTGACTGTGAGCTAGTTGACCCTGGATATAGCACAATCTCCCTGAGCCGTGCTACTAACTCGTCAAACCTCTGGTCAGATGCACTGGAGGAGCTGCTGCACTGCTGGATCTGTTCTGCCACACGAGCTGAAGCAAGAAAGCCATGCTTAAAATAGCATGTTTCCTCTGAATGACCTGGCATGTGGCAAAAAGTGCAAGGCTGACGAGGGGGTCTACTACCTCCTCTTCCCTGGCCTCCTCGGCCACGGAACTATGTAGCGCTCCCCCTACCACGAGATATTGCATGGCTGAAGACGTCTATGACACGGATGAACTACCAGGGATATGGAGAGCATGGCCTCAAATTTCATCGAAATTCGGTCTAATTTCTGTCGAATGTCGATATCCTGTCGAAATCGAAATTCGACCGAAATGGCTGAAATGACCGAAATATGGGGGGCCCTAATACAAAAAATGACCGGAATTTCGGTTTCGACCGAATTCCATTTAGGTTGGTCACCGAAATGGTGACCGAAACCGACATTTAGGGCCTTGATGGAGAATGCTCAGACGGCGATATGCCTCCTCCATCGGAGGTATAGTGACATCAGTGAGAATCTGTGCCCTAGCTGCATCATACTCTAGATCCAGTGCAGCTAGGAAGACTCTCGTCATCACTGAATATCCATATGCCTTGAGTTGCTCTGGTGTAGCAGTCAAGGGAATGTAACCATGTAGCTTTTCAAACATACCCCTTAGAGACGTGTAACGGATATGTAGAGGACGACCGTTCTGCTTAGATGTGAAGATATCATGCTGAAGTTGCAGAATCTTTGACTCATTCTTCGCCGGAGAATGTGTGGCAACGAGAATGTCCCACATGGCCTTTGTTGTAGGCAGACTCAAAATGTCATTGGCTATCTTCCATGGATACTGTTCCAGACAGCCATACTCGCGCATACGCATCATCTGCCTCCCATTAAGCGTTAACCCCAGTCTTATCAACAGGCTCCTCCAGTGTAAGGATATGCTTCTTGCCATTACATTGCATTAGACTCATGAACTGCATGGCCCACAGTTCATAATTAGTTCCATCCATCTTCACAATGGGTTTTGGTCCTTTGAAGGCACCTAGGGATGGAATGTCTGCCCTGTTGTCAGACATGATGGAAGCAATTCTCAAAACTGGGGTTATAGACTTGAACACAGATCGTCTACACGGATATATAGGAAGATGGTTGTGGGTGTAGACTCCACAACCACTTCCATTCTCTGAAGACTCCTTCGAAAGGCTAGGGTGTTTATCGGATGTCGATTCACACCCTAGAGAGTCAGGCCAAAGCCCAACGAGGGACTTGCGGAGGTGTCAGGCGCACTGGATCGCACAGGCGCGAAGAGGCATGTTGGGCGCAGGCGAAGGGTTGCGCAGGAGTGCGCGCGGGGGCGCGCTGGAGCATGCGACGCAGGCGCACGGGTGCGTGCAGGCGCGTGAGGCACACAGGTGCGCGGAGCCACAGGCGCACAGGTGCGGTGACGCGGAGGAGCGTGCGGCGGCACGCCGGTGCGCGGAGGCGCAGACGCGGAGCCGTGGAGGAGCGTGCGGCGGCGAGTCCTTGAGACGATACAAGGGTTTTGGTGGGGGCTAGGGTTTTGGGTGTGGGCTCTGGTCTAGGACCGTCGCTCTGATACCATGTGGAAATGCAAAAGATAGATGGGATATTTACACCCATAACCCTGAGAAACTTCGTAATTACCCCAGGAACCCTTGATAATCACGAATTACACCCAAGACCCTTAATAACTGCTCTATTTTACACCCATAACCCTCCGTTAGTTTAGTTCATTAACTCAACCAGATGGCTTAGTTAATCTAACCACTCCGTGATCTAATGGCTGAGATTAATCAAAAAAAAAGAAAAGAGAGGAGGAGATGGGTTCGATGCTGAAGCTTGCTGCAGGCAGTGGAGGCGTGAGAGGGAGCTGGAACTTGCGAGGTTAGAGCTTGCGGGGGGAGGAGGCACAAGGCTCGAGCTTATGGGGGGCAGAGGCGCGACGTTGGAGCTTGTGGACGACGGGGTCTGGAGGCGCAGTCGGGGGGGCTGGAGCTTGCGGAGGCGCGGTTTGGGGCGAGGAGGGCCTGGACCATGCGGGCGACGGGGTCTGGAGGCGCAGGGCAGGAGCTTGGGGGACGGAGGCGCAGTCCGGGGAGGGGGGCGTTGGGGCTGGAGCAGGCGGGTGAGGAGGGGGGTGGAGGCACGGGTTTGGAGCTTGCGGGCCGAGCGGGGGCCGCGGGGGAGGGGGGAGCTTGCGGAGGCGCGGATTTGGGGCGGGGAGGGCCTGGAGTCTGCGGGCGGCGGGGTCTGGAGGCGCAGGGCAGGGCCCCAAGGCTAGGGGGGTTCTGGAGCTTGCGGCCGAGCAAGCAGTGGAGGCGCAGGGATGGAGCTTGCGGCCAAGCGGAGGGTCGCGGGGGTGGGGGTTCTAGAGCTTGTGGTCGAGCAAGCGGTGGAGGCGGGGGATGGAGCTTGCGGTCAAGCGGACGGACACGGGGGGTGGGGGTGACGAAGGCGCAGTAGGGGGGAGTTTGGAGCTTGCGGCCGAGCAAGCAGTAGAGGCACGGAGAGGATCTGGGCCTTGGAAGGCGCATGCACGGGGGACTTGGGCCTTGCCGGGGGTGGGGAGGAGGGTGTACAGAATGGCATCACATTATAAATATAATGTGTTTCGACGGGTAAAATGGTCAACATATGACTTTTTCCGTGAGGTTTAACGGAGAATTAAGACGGAACTTGACACAGGGTTATGCCATGTAAAGGTTAAGCATTATTCATGATCTTGGGTATAATTCGTGATTATCAAGGGTTCTTGGGGTAATTATGAAGTTACTCGGGATGATGGGTGTAAATATCCCAAGATAGATCGATTCATCGTAGCCCTAGAGCTCTCTTATATAGGAGAAAAGCTCTATGGAAAAATTACATAAATAGCCGAAAGAATAGAAACATTACATAATAGTATCTAAAGAGATATAAATATCTCAACACCCTCCTTAGAGGGTCCTTCCAGAAGTGTTCGTCCAAGCTGAGCATGATAGATATATATGCTCCATCTTTAGGCGAAGTGTAGAGATATAGTTCATATTTGTCTATCGTTTATATATTTTTCATGTTCCACCTGTTCACTTTATGTAATTTGCCCATAGGCCTCTCCCTATATAAGAGAGCCTAGAGCCCAAGGAATAAACTGCTCTTTCTATTTTCCCAATAGAACTGTACACACTGCATAAGTTTGATCTAAATACAAAGAGAGTTGCTTCGTACTTACAGCATAACATCTACAAATCAGACAATCGATATGCTCACCAAACCACTTGCTTGTACGCAGCTCGAGGAATGTTGCAACAAGCAAAGCATGATTGATATATATGCTCTAGTTTGAAAGGGAGTGTTGAGTACTTAATAATGAACCCTAAGCCTCAGGATTCCGATTGACTTGCTATATAAGAGTTAACACCTTCTATAACCCTAACCCTATGACTCCACATATATAAGGAGCCATGAAGTTTTCATTCAATACAATGGAATATTCATTCTGAATTCGAACTAAAGATTTGTAAGAAATAACATGCTTATAAAAAGAATTCATTTCAAAGGCAAAACAGCAATTGGTTGCAAAAATAAAGGATTTTAGCTCTCCTTATAATATCAAAGAATATAAACTGATTGAATGGAAAAAGAGAAGATCCATTGACTAGACTATTTATTTCCATAATATCTTTTGATTATTACTTGAGTTCCGAACATCCCTTCTTTAATGGTACAGCCGCCAGTAGCAATGTCACGTTGCAGTTTGAAGATTTGCTCATAAACTCACTAAAGAGGAGTCGTTTTCATTTTTACTCATCCTATTTAAATAAGATATGCTTGCCTAAGAGACGCATGGCAATCATAGTCAAATCAGGAGCCTTGCAGCAAATTCAATAAATCTGCATGTTTATTAAAGCGAAGAGAAGAAGAAAATCTTGAATTGAGGGAATCTCGGACATTTATATTTATTTCATTATCATACATTTTATTCCGATCCGCTTTTTGTACCCCTGAGTTTCTTATAGTGGTTTGCACAATGCAATAGACAGATTTTCTTCGAAAAATCTGATTCAATCAGAAAGTCAAGAGCATGCATATCTAGGAAGTTTAATTACCATCACAAAGCAACCAATGGATTTTTTTCGAGTCTGATTGGATCAGGAAGCAATGGGTCTTATATCTAGAAAATTTAAACCAATTCAAGGATCAGAAGAAGCAGAACTAGTGAGGCGTGCCAATTACTACCCCGAGCCAATCCTTGCCACCAGTGTTGTAAAAGTCGGCCGACTAGGCCGACTAGTCGGTCCGACTAGTCGAGTCGGGGGGGTACCCGACTCGACTAGGCCAAATCGGCCAATAGTCGGTCAGACCCGATTAATCGCCCGATTAGTCGGCCTAGTCGGCCGACTAGTCGGCCGACTTTTGCATAGAGATTTCTTGGTTGACTTTTGCTTAGAGAAAATTCTGTATACTTCTGTACTTTAAATTATAGTTTTTCATCAAGATATAAAATATCAACTAATTAATATACTATCCTGGATAATTTTACTTAAAACTTTGTGATTTAATTTCATGTTGGTTAACTTATATAAGATTAGAATTGTGTTTATTACGCCTAAATGTTCGTTAACTTAGATACTTCTTGTTGATTTGCATGATAGTTAGGTAACTTAGGTTATTTACCTTTTGTGGTTATTGATTAGCTTTGTATTAATTTATTTCTAACTTCAACTCATGCTATGTACCAAATATTTTGTCCGTGCTATAAACCAAACATTTTTAATCTTAACTTGCTTCGTTTTTCTTCTGTTGCTATAATTTTTTAAGCTCTCAAAAATATTAAAACTGCTAAATATATGAATATAAATGAGAGTATATGTTATAAAACTTGATTTATATATTTAAAATAATTAAAAAATTCAAAACCGACTAATGCCCGACTAAATCCGATTACTCTCCCGACTGCCGATTAATCCTTAGTCAGTGACCCTGCCGACCGAGTACCGACTGCCGACTTCTGCAACCTTGCTTGCCACGTACACCTGGTTGAAAAACTTTCCTTAAGACAACCACCCTCTCTGCATGTCCAGTAAACAAAATGTTCTTGGTGTCTTAAAGGGGTACATACTCGAGCATCGCAGTCCACGGTGATCTTGAGGGGGTTCACGATTTGGTCAATCCATCTCATACAAATATGCATGGTCTTAAACAAGTTGCAGAAAGCGGTAGTCGGTACTCGGTCGGCGGGGTCACTGACTAAGGATTAATCGGCAGTCGGGCGTCTAATCGGATTTAGTTGGGCATTAGTTGGTTTTGAATTTTTAAAATTATTTAAAATATATAAATCATTTTTATACATATATTCGTATATAATTACATAGGTTTGTACAATTTCTATATTATCATATTGAAAAAAAAGAAGTAATTGACTTTAAATATAACATTAAGCATATTAGAATAAGTTTGCTTTTAAAAAAATTAAATAAGCTCTGAATTTGACCGATTAGTCAGGTTAACCAACTAATAGACGACTAGGCCTAGTCGAGTCCCCCCCCCCGACTCGACTAGTCGACTGACTTTTACAAGCTTTGCCTTAAATGTTGATTTTGATGTTGTTACACGAAACCCAGAAACTTACATGTCATCGACATGCCGCCGAAATCGTCAAAAAGCGCAGAAACAACTATAAAATTTGACTTTTTCTGTAAATTATGGTTTCGAATATTCTTTGATTTATAAATAAGATATGAATAGACACTTAATTGTTAAAATAGATGTCAAAATACAAGTTTTCTAGTAGAATTGTCATCATAATCACTGCAAAGACCGATATGCAATATTGAATAAGGCAAGCAATTAGGAGTCTAGTCATGTAGAAGATATAACTAAGTTAGAAATAACAAATAACACAGTCTCGTAAACTTAAAATTCTTATTTTAGCAATAATAAGAATATTTACTATATAAATAAGTTGGAAAATTGCCACTCTTCAGAATTCAAACTACAACTGAACATCAAAAAATTAAAATTAACAAGCTTATATGTCATGAACTTGTTAATATTTAAGCAATAAACAATAAAGTAAAGAACATCCTGAAATGGGTAAAGCAACAAAAGTTAATGGAATACTAAGAATACTTACTATATAAACTTAAATTCATAATATAGCAATACTAAGAATATTTACTCTACAAATAAGTTGGGAAATCGTCAATCGTCAGAATTCAAACAACATCTAAACATCAAAAAAAATAAAATTAACAAACTTATATTGGGCGCGAGCACACTATATATTATATTAACCATATATATCATGAACTTGTTAATATTTAGGCAAATCCTTTTATTTGTATTGATGAATTTTATAGGTTTATCTATCACGGGTAGAAACAACAACAACAAAGCCTTTTCCCACAAATTTTACAAGCAGTCGTGAGATATGCTATGCTCTATGGATCTGAATGTTGGCCTGTGAACCATAGACATGTGTAGAAAATGTCACTTTTAGAAATGAAAATGCTAAGATGGATGTATGGACATACACGTAAAGATCGGATTCGGAATGACGCAATCATAAGGAAAGTGAGCGTAGCTCCGATCGAGGATAAGATGCGAGAAAACTGCTTAAGGTGGTTTGACCATTTGCAAAGGAGACCAGGTGAGCATTGGTTAGGAGATGCGAGTGTTGGGATGTTGAGCCAGCTAAGAGAGGGCGAGGAAGGTCCAAGAAGTATTGGAATGAGACTAGCCAAAGGGATACTTAGTTTTTTGGATCTAAGTTGGGGAATGACCCAAGATAGATCTAAATGGAGGCAAAGAATCCATGTAACCGACCCTACTTAATGTGGGAAAGGCTTTGTTGTTTTTGTGTATCTATCACGTGTAGCATCTGCCTCCAAAAAAAGGCATATATTGTTCTTATAAATTAATCCTAGAAAGTACGTTATTCATTAAATGAACAGTCACCCTCAAAGAAAACCATAAGTCAAGGGTGAATGTATGGATCCCATATATTCCTCCTAAATAGTTCAGGATAACTGGTGCAATAGAAGCCCTGCTTCAATATATAGAGCAGCTTACTTCTACGCCTCTTGGGCCATGCATGCAAATAGAGTCCAAAAAGTTAAAACCTCACTATGCAGGACGAAAAGAACAGCAAACTAAAGAACTACAACAAGCTAGCAATCGGTTAGGTAAAAATGAAGCTTACCAGAGCCCTTTCCCTTGGAATGGTCACTTCTTTCCCTGCGCTTATCTCTGTCCCTATCAACCTCTCTGCCTCTTTCTCTATCCCTTTCAGAGTCCCTGCTTCCTCTACCATCAGGATCTCTCCCTCTTTCACGATCATTAGCTCTAGACCTATCTTTGTCTCTATCTTTTTCTTTGTTCCTCTCTCCATTGGCGTCACTTCTCGAATCACCCCTAGATTTTCCATCAATATCTTTCATTTCACCTTCATTTAAAGAGTTTTTCCCATCATCTTCATTCTTTTTCGACCCTTTTAGCTTATCTAGAGCCAATCTTATACGGGCCTCCTTCGACAAACTAGGATCTGTCCTTGGAGTGTTGTCATTTCCTGAGCCATCCGCTGGAGATTCCTATAGAAAAAAACTTCCGTTTAAAACACTAATATATTAATGAATGAAATTTTATTTGAGATTATAATGAAAGAAAATTTTCTTTGAGTCTAATGAATGAAATTTCACCTTCAAGAAAAGTTTGATCCACCCCTGCACAGTTGACTTATAAGACTAGCTTGATGCCAGTCCATAGTAACTACAATCTAACTATAAAATGTAATATAAATATTCTAATTCTCATATTCTATCGAGAAGATTGTTTTTCACCTTTGCTATTGGTGCCTGAGGATCAGGAGTCCTTATACGTGCAAAGGAATCATTATCTTTGCATACCGATATATACTGAGCCTTTGGGAGACTATATAGATGAGCAAGAACTCTGCAAACTTTTTCAATATTCAAAATATCCGCATCAAAAACATCCCACCAGGCTGGATTTTCAGGAAGAGGGACCTGGACTCGGCGAGCTGCAGCATACACAACCCCACATGCAACAACCTCGCTCTTGAATCGAACGCACAGTGTTGTCCGCAAACTGATGGAAATATTGCAAATTATTTGTTTTACAAAAAAATAATCCGTATTTCTAACAATAAACAATAAAGTAAAGAACGTCCTGAAATGGGTAAAGCAACAAAAGTTACTGGATCCTTCACACATATGGCAACTCAACCAAACAAGAAAATAATAGAGATACCTCACCATTCTATCTCCCAGTTTTTCAGGTTATCAGCCAAAATAAATATCCATTACATAGACATAATAGAGAACTCTAAGAAAGTTCTGAAGAGCAGTTTGTGCACACATTTGAATGCTCCTAAAAGCTGATCAAATCGACGTAAAATAAATAAAATGCCACTATTTTGATAAAGAAATTGATAGTAATCCATAGTTAATCACCATTCTTTTACAAACAAGAAAGTCTATTGTGCACATCAAGATAATTGAAAATTGGAAAAAAAATAATGGCCCACAGTGGCCTTTGGAAAAGGAAATCTAAAATCTCAAAGCATGTGTAAACATAAAGGCACTATTTTCAATGTTGGTAAACAATAGCATTAAAAGTGAAAGGATTCAGCAAGGATATAGTGTAAGGGTTGCCTCTAACCCTTGTATTGTTTGAGTTGATAGCTGGCATCACAGTGGCAAGGGTCTCCCAAGCTAGTGATAGTGGAGTTATTTCTACTTTCTCAGGAAGGGGCAACCTATCAGTGAAGGGTCAATGATCGGCCCAAGTTCCTATTCCACAATACATTGATGAAATGATCTTCTTCGTACAAATTACTCTTCTTAATGTCATAGGGCACATAGTGATATTGTGGGGTGTGTGGCAGTCATGAGCAGAAGATTCGAGTAATTTTGAAAAAAGGATGAACAGATATTATTGAGTTGGAGGTGAAAATTTCTCTCCACACGGAATGGTTGGTCTTGCTAAACCAACAATAATTTCATTGCATGATTTCTTTGTCGGTCTCAAGTTGCCGATGAAGGGAAAAATACAATGACAAAATCAGAAGAAGATTATTATGAAACGGGCTAAGAGTGATGGGGAAGGGGATTGCCCCATAAGGATGGTCAGTGGATGTTGACACATGTATGTCCAAAAGCTGGTAGGAGAGGGAAATGATTAGTGCATTAGGGTTATTACAGGATGTTAGGGAAGATGTGTGTCCTTGATGATAGACATTAGGCTATGGTGACCTTTTGATGAGGATACTACAGCATGCAGTGAAGTGTCTTCCACGGATTCGTGGAGACGACATGGATTTCAGGTTTTAATTGGAAAATCAGTCAAAAAAAGGCGCTCACAATGAATTCATTCCTAGATTTTTGCCTTGGGTATTAATGGTGGTGCTTCAACAATGCAGTATTAAAGTAGAGATACTGAGGGAGTGTGGCTCAAATTTGTGACAATGTTTTCCGACCAGAGGTTTTCTGAAAAAGGGGGAAATGCTATGGTGCCTATCCCAAATGTATTAAACAGTTAAAACGCATTACAATAGCCAGGAATCAAGAAGAATCCTAGCAAGATGCACATTTCTATATAAAAACACTTTGCTCTAAATATTACACCGTTGTAAGTAAGCCAAAGTAACGAAAAGATTGCAACCAACATCTGTAGCACTTTGTTGGAGCGAAACCAAAAGAGGAAGATGGAATCAGATAAGCTGCCAAGATTCAGGATATCCACCCACTCGATACCCAATGCAAACAAGATATCCTACACTTTCTCACAGGCAAGAGAAGGTGTTCCACTGTCCTCTACCTCACAAAAGGAGCAACCGTTGTCACTGCTCGAAAAAAATTGATAAGGTGAGGCCAAGCTGCGGAAGACCGTCCAAAGAGTATATAGATAGTAGGAAAATCAGCTCATGAAGACATCGTCGTTCGTAAAGTCAAGACGATCGAGGGAGAGATTTGGCTGCTAGGGAATCTGCTCGAGTGAAAACTGCATATTGGAGAAGGTCACTCCTATATATGAATGGCCGTCTATAACCAGTTGTGGGAAGACAAAATGTCTCTGCATATACTCAATGTGGGGGAGGAGTCTGATCTCCGTAGCACTTCCGATCAAAACTATAAAAAATGCTAAGCCTTAGGTTAGCTCTACCATCCGCAGAGAAAAATCATCAAGCCAAAATTGATCGGAGATCAAAGAGAAGAGCGAGGAGCTTAGACAGCAAGATTATAGGCTTGGGTCAAGTGGCACTGCCCATGTTCATGCACCAGTGACCACCTCTAGTTGGTCAACAATATATCGTGCCATAGTAACCAATGAAAGACCTTAATCCATAGAGGAAAATGCATGTCTCATATGAGCTTGCAATCTCGAAATAGCTCCGTACGGGGTGTAGTATCCGAGCGCCTAACCAGTGCCTGATAAGCCTGCCTCATTAAGGACTCCCTTGCTCGCCACCGCCAATGGACTCAACCACACGTGGGGCCTCCAAAAGTGCCAATGGCCTCCAATAACTATAGAAACTCTCGAAGATGTTGCTCTGAAAACTCCGTCAAGAAAGTTGGAAGCCAAGTATCATCCTCTCATTCTTTCGAAACTAACAAGCCAAGATCAGTTGCCGGAGCGAATAAATGTGAAATTGTTCCGCCAAAGGTCCCCCATCAGTCCAATCATCCTTCCAAAATGCAAAAAGAGCAATTATAACCCAAGATTGAGAGAAACAACGTTAGGAGTTGAGGCAACACGATGCAAATCCTCTTCCAAAAAACCAAGCATAATGAAGTGGGTGTTAACCATAGAAAGCTAGTCATGAACTCCATAAATGCCACGGATCAATCTACACCATAAATCATTGCCTCCCCAGATTCTCGCCACCCACTTTATCAACAATGGCTATGTTCAAAGTCTATGGAAGAAGGGGACTAAGTCCCCCACTCCTCTGGGAGCGTAGCAGTGTCTCAGTCCACCAAAGGTTTCCTCAAAAGCACTCTGACGAGAGATTCCTCGGAAGAACCTCATCATGGTCACCTCTAATACAACGAATCCCGACTGCCAATAGTCTCAACGGCATGAAGAACATCGAAATTGCCGCAAAAATCGCTTTTACTAGTAACCCCCCAAACAAGCACGACTCCTTCCACCTTGACAATTTCTGCTCTAACTTCTTAATAACTAGCAAACAGTCTTCACATCGAGACCGACCGAACATAATGGTGATTCCATGTAGCGAAACGATTGCGAGCCACGAGCAGTTCCCGACATCACATTGTACTCAAGAGCATCAACCTCTGAAAGACAAAGCGAGACCACATCAGACTTGACTCCATTAATATTCAAGCCAAAAAACTTTCCAAAGTTGTTAGGGTTTATAGCCATTGCTTTTGCCTCCTCTGTGCCCCCTTCAATAAAGAATATCATGTTGTCTGCATAGTGACGAATATGATAGGATATCTCTCTGCCATGGTTTTAAAAAGCGGCGCCTCGAGGCCCAAAGACGTATTCCTCGAGGCAAGTCATGCCAAAATCGCCCCGAGGCACCCGCCTCAGGTCCTTGGGTTGGGGCGTACACCTTGACCTGGCTTGAGGCGTTCAAGACGCGAGGTGGTCGAGGCGAGGCGGAGGCGTAAGCCACGAGCTGGAGGCTTTTTTAACTTTTTGATTAGTTGCTTTGCACTCGACCCTATTTTTACCTAAGCATTATTTTTTATGTTTGCGTTTATGTTTCCATGTTAAACCTTGCAAAGTTGCATATTTCTATATATAGCCCCATGCAAAAAAAGAAAAGATCACCTGAAACAAAAGAAGCTCAATGATCTTGTATACATCATGTTCAATTTATCATACATCGACACATACTAGTTCTATTGCACATAGATTTGAGTTTGAATTGTAATAAATATTTTATATTAGTTCAAGTTTACAACTTAATATTGCTATTTGGTTGTATGAGTTGTAAATCTTAGAATAGTTATCACATATGAAGAAGCAAGGTTGAAAAACAAAAGTGAAGTAAAATAATTATTAGATTTTATTGTGAATAGCCAAATAGAATTAGAAACATTAGTAAAAAATCATCGGGGACGCTGCCCCCACACCCCTGCAGAGGGGAGCGCACCTGCTCCCCCCTAGACCCCCCACAGGCTCGCTGACCAGGCAGCGAGAACCACATCTTGTTGTGGTATGATATGGCAAAAGGAGATGCATATGACGGTTCTCCAACTACGTCCAGCAAGACAAATGGTTGGGATTCAAGGCACATTACTATTTTTTACTTCGAACACTAAAAATTATGGTTTCCATTGTACTTTAGTATTAAATATAGACTTTAGTTCAATACTCATATAGAATCATTGAATTTGGAGTTGAAACTTGATATTCCGTATAATAGTGGCTTAGTATTAGTTTTTTTAACTTCAATATCTTCATCACTTGTGTATTGTATATTTTACTAGTTTTTAATAATTCTTGAATGTGTTTTTGACAAATCTTAATATTATTATACACTTTTTTCAATGTATTTTGCTTTGATTTTAAGTCTTTTTCCAAATATTGAGGCTTATGCCTCGACCGCCTCGCTCGCCTCAATTTCGAAGAAAACGCCTCGAACCACCTTGCACTTTTTTAAACCTTGCTCTCTACGTGTATAGCCCGCAGTGAACCCCGGACATACCACCTACTCAATCATACATGCAAGAACATATGCGGCGAGGACAAAAAAGCAACAGTGTCAGCAGGCTTCCCGGACAGGCCTCTACTAAGGTTGAAAAACCTTCCTTTGGATATTTGTTCACCAAAGACGAATAGAACAAATCTCTACATCTACAAGGTCCACACATCTGGAAAACCTCACCTAGTCAGCTCTCAATTCAAGAATCGCCCATCCACTCTATCATGTGCTTTGGAGAAATCAACCTTCTAAAGCAACCCACCGATCTACCTCCTTTTTCCAATCTGCCGCTATCTCTGTGACCACCGCCAGATTATCCACAATCTACCTCCTCAGATAAAGGATGATTGTACCGGTGAATAATATCACTCAAGATTTGCTAGAGTTTTGTTACCCAGAATTCGCCTCTAAAATATAAATAACATTCAATTAAGAGATTGGGAGAAAATCCTCAGCATACTCCGATACCTCCTTTTTATGTAGCAGAAACAATAGAGCTCTATTAACTCTATCAAAAGCAGCAATTCCATGGACAAATTCATTCAATAAAGCCTCAGGCTATGTTTGGATTGAGGGTTAACCCTCCCTTTAGGGAGTTTACCCTCCAAAATCCACCCCTTCTCTCACTTGTGGGGTCCATTCTTCTTCTATTTTTAATATATTATATAAATTATTTCTCTTTCATCTATTCCATCAAAAAATAATATATTATACCATCATTATCTAAAAATTATAAACTACTCAACTTCTACTCACTTTTCCAAACTTTAATACAATCACATCACAATAACTACTCACTTTCCAAACACCAATACAATCATATCCCAAAAAACCTACTCAACACAAAACCCTCTATCCAAACACCAAAACATAAAGACGGGTCACCCTCCTCCAGTGTACCCTGAAGTAACTGGGCAACCAAACGCACCCTAAGAGCATGTTCGGTTAGGGGGTTAACTCCCCCTTTGGCGGGTTTACCCCCACAAACCTTCCTTTTTCTCTCTCATGTGGGGCCCACTATTCCTCTCTTTTTTAATAGATTAAATAAATTATTTCTCTTTTATCTATTCTAAATTATACCATCATATCATCTAAAAAATATAAACTACTCAACTTCTACCTATTTTCCAAACTCCAATACAATTACATCACAATAACTACTCAAATTTCTAAACTTCAATACAATCATATCACAATAAACCCACAACAAACCCACCCCCAGTTTAACCCTCTATCCAAACACCTAAACACAAAAACGGGTTACCCCCTACCAGTTTAACCCACCTTAATCCGCATACCAAACGCACCCTCAATGTCACCACCACATCCAAGATTTACATCAGAAGAAAAACAAGAAGCGCAGCGCAGGGATTTTTTAGCTTATTGATTGTGCTAGAGGGAGTGACCCCTATAACGGGGTGCGGGACAAGAATTGGTTGGGTAGGAGTAACCTGTTGTAAAAGAATCAGTCAGATGAGTACCTTTTATGGATAATAGTTATTTAGATGGTTAACGGGGATTGGAATGGCAAATGTGATGTCATGTCATCTTTTTATGGAAAAATGTGACATTGAGGAGCTACACACCTGTAAACTTCTATATATTTATATTATCAAAATAATCCCTCCTTGTGGAGGTTGCGTTAGGTAGCCGACAGCCAGCGTAAAAAATAGTCGGATCTTTCAGCATGGATTTGAGCAAGAATCCATGTAGCCGGCCCTACTTAAAGTGGGAGAAGGCTTCGCCATTTTTAGCCAACCCTACTTAATTGTGGGAAAAAGTTTTGTTGTTGTTGTATCAAAATAATGCATTTAAAATGTATGAAGGCTTTTGCATGTTGTAATGCAATTTCATACAAATTATGTCTCCTCGAAATATGGATCCACTCAGTGCCATAAGATAGTTGCTACCCAAGTCTTTAGGACTACTCCAAAGTTATAAAAAATGAAATGTGGAATGGTGCGCATTACATACAATTGAGGTGAGGTGTAGGCTCGAGGCAATTGAGGCATACGCCTCGATATTTCCCCAAAAATATGTAATTTTAATGCAAATATTGTATTAACATCAAGAGTTTCATATATATTTTCATATTTCTAAAGCATCGAAATTGCTTTTTGGTGTAATTTTTTCAATGTAAAGAAGAACAAATGATGTTGCTAGAATGCTAGTGATAAATTAAAGCACAACACATAATTTTATAATGATTACAAAACATAACTTTCAAGTTTTAATTTCTAATTTGCGTCCAAAATAACATATATAACTACAATACCTCGAAACATGTTGAAACCACAAAAATAAATCTATTCATATCTGTTGGGAAAATGAATGAGATGATCTATTCCATAAGCCCTAGGCTCTCTTATATAGGAGAGTAGCCTATGGGAAAATTACATAAAGAGAATAACAGGAAAAATAAAATAACAAAGAGGTACAGTTATTCTATATGCGTCAACACTCCCCCTCAAGATGGAGCATAGATATCAATCATGCTCAGCTTGGACGCACACTTCTGGAATGGGCCTCTAAGTAATGCCTTGGTGAAAATATCAGCAGTCTGATTCTCTGATGTGACGTGAGATGTAGCAATGAACCCCTTCTGAATCATGTCACGTACGTAGTGACAGTCGACCTCAATGTGCTTGGTCCTCTCATGAAAGGCTGGGTTATTTGCAATGAACAAGGCGGCCTGATTGTCACATTCCAACATCATATGAAGAGGTATATCAAGACATTGATAGAGATCTCCTTTCCTTTCTTAAATAGCAAGCCTGCACCTGGAGATGATTTTAAATATCTCAGAATCATGTGTATTGCATCCATATGGGCCTGACGTGGTTGCTCCATGAACTGGCTCACACGACTCACTGGAAATGATATATCAGGTCTAGTGATCGTGACATACATTAGTTTTCCTACCAGTTCTCTGTACCTTCTCTTATCCACCTCTTCTGTGTCATCATCATACAGCTTCATGCTAGGATCCATTGGTGTCGTAGCAGGTCGACACCCTAGCATACCTGTCTCACTCAGTAGATCTGTAACATACTTCCTCTGTGACATGACTAATCCATATGGATTTCTAGCAAACTCCAGCCCC
The DNA here is from genome assembly GCA_037367405.1 of Ottelia alismoides. Taxonomy (NCBI): domain Eukaryota; kingdom Viridiplantae; phylum Streptophyta; class Magnoliopsida; order Alismatales; family Hydrocharitaceae; genus Ottelia; species Ottelia alismoides. The sequence goes on from JAZKJV010010469.1 coordinate 127,711, forward strand.
AGAAAATATCTAAGGACTCCCAAGTCCTTGGTGACAAACTCGGTCCCCAGCCTTTCCTTTGCCTGCTTAATGCCCTGGTCATCATCACCTGTAATCAAGATATCATCAACATAAACCATGATTACAATGATACCTATAGCCGTCTTCTGTACAAACAAGGAATGATCAGCATTGGAGCGCTTATATCCTTGTTTCTCAAAGAGGTCTGAAAGCTTCTGAAACCATGCTCTGGGGCTCTGCTTAAGGCCATAGATGGCCTTATGTAATCTGCAAACCTTGGAACACTCCCCCTCAACAGCAAAACCAGGTGGCTGTTGCATATAGACTTCCTCCTGCAAGTCGCCATACAGAAATGCATTCTTCACGTCCAGTTGATAAAGTGGCCAGTCTCTAGCAACTGCAACTGATAACAGGATCCGTAGAGTGGAATGACGCGCCACAGGGGAGAATGTGTCAAGGTAATCTACCCCATATGTCTGTGTGAAGCCCCGTGCAACCAGGCGTGCCTTGTACCTGTCAATGGAACCATCTGCATTGTGCTTAACTGTAAACACCCATTTGCAACTCACCGGGCTGACATCTGGAGGTATAGGAACCAAAGTCCAGGTTCCTCTAGACTGAAGTGCCGCCATCTCTTCTTCCATTGCTAGCCGCCATCTAGCATCCTGCAAAGCATCATGATGATTCCGTGGAATGTCTGTAGCTGAAAGTGCCAATGCAAACTTCCTGAAGTCTCCAGATAGCCTCTCAAAAGACACAGCTGCTGATAATGGATATTTGGCACAGCTTCTCTTCAGCTTGCGTAGAGCAATTGGAACATCCAGATCATATGTGTTATCACCATGCTCCTGTAATGCATCCTGCTGAGAAATGTCGTCAGATCCATCAACACTAATATTTTCATTACATACCATAGGCGAGCTAGATGACGGGTCAGGACCATGAGCTGGAGGAGGCCTGCGGGTGTAATGGAATGGTAGCGGTGATACTAGCGATGGCGGTGGTGGTGGCGGTGGTGGTGGCGGTGGCGATGGTGGTGACGGTGGTGTTGTTTGTGGCAATGGTGGTGGTGGTGCCATGAATACGGCATCAGGAGATATAGGTGGTAGCTGCATGTTTCCAGATTCTGAAAAGTACATAATAGATTCAAAAAATGTAACATCTGCACTGATCATATACCGCCGACGCACAGGATCAAAACACTTGTACCCCTTTTGAGTTCTGGAGTACCCCACAAAAACGCACTTGACAGCCCTAGGAGAGAGCTTGTCAGTACCAGGCGACAACTGATGGACAAATGCGACTGACCCAAACACACAAGGGGTAAGAATGAAATCCTTGTCAGGGTAAATGAGTGAAAAAGGAATCTGTTCATTCAAGACAGACGAAGGCATACGGTTGATTAGGTAACATGCAGTAAGGACTGCATCACCCCAGTAGGAGTACGGAACATGACTCTGAATAAGAAGTGACCTTGTGACATCAAGAAGGTGACGGTGTTTTCTTTCAGCAACCCCATTCTGTTGAGACGTATGAGCACAAGATGTTTGGTGAATAATTCCTTTTGAGGAGTAGTAATTGGCTAGAATGTTGGTGCACAACTCTAAGGCATTATCACTTCTCACAATCTTGACAGATGTGGAAAAAACATTTTGAATTTCATTAAGAAAGTGGATAATAATATTTCCTGCTTCAGATTTATTTTTCATTAGAAAGACCCATGACGCTCTAGAGAAATCATCCACAAATACAATATAAAATCTGTGTCCCTGATGATCGGGAACACGACTCGGACCCCAGACATCGACATGAAACAACTCAAACTTGGAGCTACTACTCCGACCTTGACTACTGGGAAAAGACGACCTGTGATGCTTTCCCAACTGACATGCCTCACACTGGATAGGTGTGTGAGAGAGACCATAGGGTAGAACTAGACGCAACTTCTGAAGCGGTAAATGACCAAAACGCAGATGCCACAGGAGAGGAGATACTTGTCCAGCAGAAGAAGATGTGGTTCCGGCAAATGGGGTCTGGTTCAGACGGTAAAGGCCTCCTTGCTCATAGCCATGACCAATCACGTTGCCCGTACGGATGTCCTGAAAAATCAAAGAAGATGGATCAAAAATAGCTCGACAATGGAGATCCTTCGTAATCTGACTAATTGACAACAGATTCATAGAAAAATGCGGTGCATGTAGGACATTCTTGAGCTGCATAGAAGATGTCAATCTAATCTACCCCTGACCCGTGATAGGGGAGTGCGTGCCATTGGCAATCACTACTGTCCGTCCTGGAGGAATCTGAGTGTATCCTGTAAGTAGACTCTGGTCGCCACATAGATGATGTGTAGCGCCCGAGTCCATGATCCATAGCAATGTATCAGATCTACTACTGTGGAGTGCAAGTGTACTACCTGAAGTACTAGTAGAGGCAGAGGCAGAAGCAGCAGCATCAGTATGACTCTCTGTAGTCGGTGCTGGACCAGATGGTGGGATAATGCCCCTGAGGCGGGCAACTAGATCATCAAATCGTTGATCCAAAGTAGCAGCAGATGGGGGCTCTATCTGCTCAGCGGCTCGTGCAGATGCAGGAAATCCGTGCTTGGAATAGCATGTGTCTTCATTATGTCCGACTCGGTGACAATATGAGCATGTTGGCCTAGTGCGGCCACTCCTTCCACGAGGAGTACGTCCACGGCCCTGGTGATGAAAACCACGGCCTCTGTTGGTCGCCATAGCTGAGGAATTCTGACTCGCAGCTGCTGAAGGCACTGTGATCCTACTCAATCTGTGAAAAGCTTCCTCCATGGGAGGAATAGTCGAGTCCGCCAAAATCTGAGAACGTGCTGCCCCATACTCTGGATCAAGTGCAGCGAGAAACACACCCACCATCGTCGCATTCCTGTATGTCTTCTGCTGTTCTGGCGTGGCGGTAAGAGGCATGAAGCTATAGAGCTTCTCGAACATCCCTCTCAGTGATGTATAGAGAGAATGTAAAGGATGGTCGTTCTGTTTTATTGTGAATATATCATGCTGTAGTTGCAGGATCTTCGTCTCATTCTTCGCCTGAGAATATGTCGCTGCCAGGATATCCCACATGTCTTTGGCTGTGGGTTGATGTAGAATGTCATTGGCAATTTCAATAGCCAATGTGCCAGATAGCCACACCTTGGCATATGCATCATCGGCCTCCCATGAGGCATGGACTCCAGTCTTCTCTGCAGGCTCGGGCTCGGTAAGAATGTGCTTCTTACCTGTAGACTTCATCATACTCATGAACTGCATTGCCCACAGTTCATAGTTCGTACCATCCATCTTGACAATGGGCGCTGGACCACGAAACGCGCCAATAGACAGGATATCTGCCTTGCTTTCTGACATACTGGAGACGGAAGACTGGAGCGAATGACAAGAGATAATCTTTGTCTACAATGACATAGACGGGATTAGTTGCATGTGTAGACCTCAAGCAACTATCCCCATGAATTTGTGCGTGCTACAATCCGCACACGCACAGGAATGACAACGATGCACACAGTATGTGCACGCGGTATGTAGCCTTCACGCGCAGGTGCACTGGAGATGGAGCCCTTCACGCGCAGGCGCACTGGAGATGGTGCGCTTGGAGATGATGCGCGCTCGTGGCGTAGGCGCAGATGCGCTACCTCGTGCGCAGGTGCGCCTGTGCGCAGGTGCGCAGGTGCGCCTGTGCGCAGGCGGTGTAGGCGCAGGTGCGCCTGTGCGCGGATGCGCAGGTGCGCCTGTGCGTAGTTGCGCAGATGCGCAGGCGATTGACGCGCCGATCGATGTGCTGGAGAAGATGTGCGAAGATCGCAGGCGCGCCGGAGAAGATGTGCTGGAGAAGATCGACGCGCGAGGGAGGAGAGGCGGCGGTGTTGGAGGCGCGCCGATCGAGGGAGAGAGAGATAGGGCCGGTGGGTGGGGTGGGTAGGGTTAGGATTTCGAGAACTCCGGTCTAGGACCGTCACTCTGATACCATGTTGGGAAAAATGAATGAGATGATCTATTCCATAAGCCCTAGGCTCTCTTATATAGGAGAGTAGCCTATGGGTAAATTACATAAAGAGAATAACAGGAAAAATAAAATAACAAAGAGGTACAGTTATTCTATATGCGTCAACAATATCAATCTAATCAAAGCAGTCGTGAAATCTAGTATGCTATATGGATAAAAATGCTGGCTTGTGATAAAAAGACATGTGCAGAGAATGACAGTAACAGAAATGAAAATGCTATGACGGATGTGTTGTCATACACGAAAAGATGGGATTCAAAACAATGCGATCAGAAGGAAAGTTGGTATAGCTCTGATAGAGAATAAGATGAGAGAAAACTGATTAGATGATTTGACCATTTGTAAAAGAGGTCAGTTGATGCACAAGTTAGAAGATGTGAGATTTGCAATGTTGAGTTGGCTAAGAGATAGCAAGGAAGGCCCAAGAAATGTTGGAAGGAGAGTATCTGAAGAGATCGTGCTTATTTGGAACTTAACCAGAGAAAGACCCAAGATAGATCTGAACAAGGCCTTAAATGTTGGATTTCGGTTTAGTTTCGGTAAAGAAGAGAAATTCTGTGGAATTTTGGTGAAATGGCCAGAAATTGGGAAAATTACTTGAAAACTCGATTTTTCTAAAATTAAGATTTCACTCTTTAATCAACAAATAAGATAGAAATACATAGTTTTTGCTAATAATAAGATATTAACATGATATGTTACCTTAAATTTACATATAATCTCTCCAACAGTCTTAATATGACGCTTAGAGCCAGAGCCATATTTGGAATCGGAATTAGAAATCATCAGTTTCACCTCGTGAACATGAAGAGAATGGTGACACGTGCAAGGTGGTAGCTTAGACGAACTCCTTGTTGAGGCTAGAAAAAACCTCCCTCTGGCGTCCGTTAACAAGAACTGAGTAAGATGCTATAGTCACACATCTTTTCAACCAGGAGATTCATGAGTATGGGAACCCATGCCTTATCTTTATTAACAAGAGGAATCGTCAATCCACGGTGTCAAGCATGGGAGAAATCTACCTTCCAAATGAGGTTGCTAGTATGTTGCCTTTTCCGGTCTGCATTAATCTCATTTGCAATAGCCATGCATTTGTTATTGATGATGATGTCTTGGCATGTATAGTTGTTCAGGCAACCCAACAGGGTGTCACTTATGGCTACTCTCTTGGGGACATCTCTATCCCTCTTTTGCCATATGTGGATGATACATTTTTCATAGAAGGTGGAAAAGAAGAGGCCACGGGAATGGTTGCAGTTGTTGAAATTGATGGTGAACTCTATGGCTTATCAATGAAAAGAAACAAGTCGAGTGTAATTCCTTTCAGTCTATTAAAGGTCGAAGTTTCAGCATGCATTACATGGTTGGACACAAATGCTCCTTTCTGATTCGCTATCTTAATCTTCCTTTGACTTGTAGTAGACTTACAGCCACTAATTGATTACTGATCATTGAGAAGATGGAGAAAAAATTGGGTGGCTGGAAAGCCTCTTTGCTTTTCTCGTGGAGATGCATGGTCCTCGTAAAGGTTGTTATTATTGTTATACCTATTTTTTCATGTCAGCTAGATTAATGCATGTGGGTGTAAGGTGTTGCATTGAGATGATTATGCGGAGATTTTTTGGAGTAATTCGGGGCACGTGAAACTCAACCATGGTTGGTCCCAAGCCCGGGTAAATGAGGAGTGTTGCGTTAGGCAGGCGACAACCGTCGTAAAATAGTCGGAGACAAATTCCTAAATAGTATTTAAAAAATACTATTTAGGAATTTGTCTCAAGACAATCAGATCTTTTCAACATGGATTTAAGCAAACATCTGGGCGTCCCCGACTACCGACGTGTTGCATTGCTCGAATCCAATGATAAATTGGCAAGGGTCGCTACATCGATGCATGGATGTAGTTCAAAATTTACAAGGGTTCTCGCATGAGGTACGTATATGAGTAAATAAGCTAGTTTTGTTCAATCGCCACCGATATGCAATCCAAAATTTACAAGGGTTCTTGCATGATGGATGCATGCGCATGAAGAAGTTTGTCCAAACGAGGATGCAAAAGAAGTTGAGGATAGGTAGTTGGAATATTGGCACTTTGACTGGTAAATCGATGGAGATAGTAGATACGATGGAAAGAAGGAAGATTCAGATACTATGTCTCCAGGTGACAAAATGGGTTGGAAAGAAAGTAAGAGAGATCGAGAAAATAGGATATAAATTACGGTATTCGGGTAAAGAGGGGTAGAAATGATGTTGGAGCGGTTGTCCATAATGACTTGAAGGATAGTGCGGTTGAGGTGCAAAGATTTGGGGATCGAAATATTTTGCGAAAATTGGTGCTAGAAGAAGTTATGAATATAATCTCATTTTATGCACTACACGTTGGTTTAGAGGAAAGGTTAAACAAGTTTTTTGGGAGAATTTGGATAAGATTATGCAAGGAATCCCACAAAGAGAGATTATTTGCCTAGGTGGAAATCTTAATAGATATGTGGGAAAGGATGCTTCCGGGTATGCTAGTATTCATGGAGGCCATGGCTTCGGGGATAGAAATGACGAGGGAAAAGTCATTCTGGATTTTATAATGGCTTGTGACCTTTTAATAGTGAACACTATCTTCAAGAGGAAGGAGGAGCATTTAATTACTTATAAGAGTGGCCTGACTAAAATACAGATAGATTACTTTACGATGAGAAGAGATCGGTTGTGTTATAGAGATTGCAAAGTAATCCCATGAGAGAGCGTGGCATCTCAACATCAGTATCGGTTGCTAGTCATGGACGTCAAAATAAAAGTGTTGGAAAAGAAGAGGATGGTTCCCAAGATCATTAGAACTAAATGATGGAATCTTCAATTGAAGCAATAAAGCTTCAAGGAGAATGTTTTAGAAGACTTATCTTGGGATTGTAACTAAAATGCAAACGAGATGTGGAAGGCAGCAGCATCTTATAGCTGAAAGGTAGCCAAATATATGGTAGGTGAATCTAAGGGAGGAGTTACAGGCCAAAAGGAGGTTCGGTAGTGGAGTGAAGGGGTGCAAGAGAAGCTCAAAATTAAAAAAAAAACTTGCTTTAAAGCTATGTATAAGGATAGAACTCAGTAAACCGTCACAAACTACAAAATAGCGAAGAAGGAAGCAAAGAAGATTGTAAGTGAAGCTAAGTCAAAAGCTTATAATTTTTTGTACAAAAAGCTTGGCTCGAAGAAGGGACAGAAAGATATATTTAGATTGGCCAAAGCAAGAGAAAAAAATAACAAAGATCTTTCTCAAGTGAGATGCATCAAGGATATAGAGACTAGATGGAAGCAATATTTCCATATACTTTTCATTGGGAAAGGGAATAAAGAGATGCTTTGGGAGAACTTGCCGGTAGTGAATGTTACCTGAATCGTGCAAGCTATAGACGGATATAAAGGAAGTAGAGGAGGCTTTAGAGGTTATGAAACCTGGAAAAGGGGTAGGACCTGATGACATTCCTATAGAAGTTTGGAGAGATCTAGGTGAACGGGGTTTGACTTGGCTCACAAATTTATTCAATGTTATTTGGCGAACCAAGAAAATGCCTGAAGAATGGAGAGGTATTGTGGTGCCTCTTTATAAAAATAAAGGAGACATTCAAAAATTTTCAAATTATAGAGGTATCAAACTAATGAGTCATAATATGAAAATTTGGGAACATGGGATCGAAAGGTTAAGGCAAGTTTCTAAAGTAATTGAAAACCAATTCAGATTCATGCAATGTTGCTCAACTATTGAAGTTATACACTTGTTGATGAGAACAATGAAGATTTATAGAACTAAAAAGAAGAATCTCCATATGATTTTTATTTATTTGGAGAAGGTATATGATTCAGTCCCAATTCCCAAAGGAGATATTGTGGAGAGCATTGGAGACAAAAGGATTTCATATAAGTAGGGATAAGATTGAATATATGGAATTCATATTTGATGGAAACAACGGTGACAGACTCGGCGTGAAGATTGGAGACGATAACATTCAGAATAAATATTCTTTTAGATACTTGGGATCTATTTTGCAACAAGATGGGGAAATTGATGGGGATGTTACTCATATAATAAATGCGGGTTGGCTAAAGTGGAGAAGAGTCTCTACTATTCTTTGTGATAAGAAAATCCAGTTGAAAGTCAAAGTAAAGTATTACAAAGCAGATGTAAGACCTAGTATGCTCTATGGATCAGAATGTTGGCTTGTGAACCATAAACATGCGCAGAGAATGGCGGTAGTAGAAATAACAATGTTAAGGTGGATGTATGGTCATACACGAAAAGATCGGATTCAGAATGATGAGATCAGAAGGAAAGTTGATGTACCTCCGATAGAGGATAAGATGAAAGAAAATCGCTTAAGATGTTTTGGCCATTTGCAAAGGTGGTCGGTTGATGCACTAGTTAGAAGATGCGAGATTTGGGATGTTGAGCCGGTTAAGAGAGGGCGAGGAAGGACCAAGAAGTGTTGGAAGGAGACTATCCGAAGAAATCTTAGTTATTTGGATATAAGCCCGAGAATGACTCAAAATAGATCTAAATAGAAGCAGAAAATCAATGACCCTACTTAATTGTGGGAAAAGGCTTTGTTGTTGTTGTGATTTGGGACATGTGTGAATACTGAGATCCATTTGATTAACTGGGATACGGTCACACTCCCAAGTCAAAGGACATCTTAGGATCTCATGTCTGGAAATAATAAACAAAGTACTCCTTTTAAAGTGGATTAAGACGATCTAGGGCAGAGATGATGATCATTGTTGCAAGTCGTACAATTTATCATACATGCACAAGACCGCTCAGCCCATAACCCTTCTTACATCTTTGGTTTTTGGAAAGGAATATATTCTTTGATGCCACAGTTTCCCGATTCATTCTGTTCGGTTCTTAGGTGAATTGTTGGGAATGATATGTGGATGCCAACTGTTCTTTCAAACGTATCGAATCACCTGTTAGAGGATCTTCGCGAGCTCCTTGATTTTATTGAGCATCTAGGACAAATGTAGGGGAGAGACCACTGGACCTGGCAAGATGGGATTTTTCAGTGAGATGAGTCAATAAAGCAAAGGGCAACCCACTATCCCTATGCCTGCACAACTTGTTCATGATTGCAAGCTTCTATGGGAGCTAAAAATCCTACGTCGAATCAAGATTTTCTTTTGGTTGATGCACATGGGGTGAATCTTGGCTTAATGCAAATGAAAAATCGCAACAGTAAAAAAATAATCTAGATGGTGGAAATTTTGGTGGATAAGAAAATGGAGTGGTTGAGAGGAGAAAACTCGTCAAAGAGTGAAAGATTTTGGAGAAGAGAATCTTTCGCGCAGGTGGTGAGTGGTGGAGGCGGTCAGGCGGCGGAGGGTTTCCATTATGGGTTTCATCCTTCGGGGGGAGACTCGGATGGTTGTCGTTAGGGGTGCACATAGATCGGATTGGATCGGATTTTAGCCTAATCCGTGTCCAATCCAACCTTAACGGATTTTCACTTTTCTCAATCCAATCCAATCCATCAAACATTTGAATCCAAACCAATCCAATCCATCGGATTATGGATTGGATCGGATTGGATCGGATTTTTTATACTTACACATTTCCATTCAATAATTTATCGTGTAATATTTGTATTTTATAGCACATTAGCCTTCGACATTTGAAATATGACTTCAAAATTGATAATTTGGATAGATATAATGAAAAGAATATTTGAAGAGTGCACAATCAAATTAAAATTGATGAACTCCATTAATTCATTATAAAAAAGTTGAAGACCACACGATGAATCTAAAGAATTATATTGAATTTGATATCTAAGTTTCTTTTTATTAATGGTGCATTAGTATATTTTTTGTAAATAATTTTCGACATATGATTTATACAAGATACCAAATATGAATGTAAAAAATTAGATACCAAAAAATATGATTTCTTTTGATGGATATTGATGAAGTTTATGATGTATTTAGAATGTTAAGTTATGCCAAAATCTGATCACTCCTAAGAACACACTTCAAGGAACTATAATATATCATAAACATTCAAGAATCATAAAACATTCATATTCGATTTGGTATACAAGACAAAATCAATTTAAAAAAATAGTCCAATTAGGCAACATGCCTCTCATTTAAAATAGACTTGAAATGGAATTTATTTGTTAGAGTTGTACCTATAAAGAAAATATGTAAAATTTTTAAAAAAAATATGAATCAAATCCATATATCAATTTAATATGAAAAAGAATTCAAGTATGTTTGTTCTTACATGATATGGTACATCTCAACATATAGCTAATCTAGTTTCATACATGGGAAAGGTTGCAAACTGGAACAAGCAAAAGGGTCAAGAATAAAAAATACATGTGCTAAGCAATCTTCATGATTCTATTTTCTTTTAATGGGTATCGGATGAGTTGTAGTGTGCTTAGGGCAAACGGTATTGTGCCAGAGAAGGACGATATTGAGTGAGACATGTGGCATCATAAGGGAGGGTGAACTATTGTACTTGAGGGGGACAACATTGTGCATGAGAGGAGGCATCAAAATGGACTAAGGTGTGAGAGAACAATAGTTAGATATTGGCGGTTGAGAGTGAAATGACAGGGAGGTGGAGTTGGAGTGGAATGGTCGAAGAGGGTTCACAACAATACAAGTTATAATCATATTTTATTATTTTTGAGATTTAGCATTTGGCTTTCAAGAGAAAGAGGTGTGTGTGGTAATAAGACTTGTATCCCACAAAAATTGTGATGAATGACATTGATTAAGGCTTTATGGGAAATTTTGGACTGGTGAAAATAGATGTTATGTATGTATTATATTTATATATGTAAATATATAAATATATGTTAACGGGTTAACGGATCGGATCGGATTTTGATAATAATCCGATCCAATCCATACTTTTAAGGATTTTAAAAATTCCAATCCAATCCGATCCGTTAAAGTGATAAAACCAATCCAATCCAATAACATCGGATTGGATCGGATTACGGATTTTGTCCGATCCGTGTGCACCCCTAGTTGTCGTGGTAATTCTGCGGTGGGGAGCGGGGCGAGAGGTGCTGTTTTTTCAAAGGGGGCTTCTCATGGAGCGTGGGTGGTCGCTAGTGAGGGGGATGGTGCAAATCGTGGGGAGGCGGTTCAGGGGGAGGGTGTGCTTGGTGAGGCTTTGCGGGGTGTCGGAGGAGGGGGGGATGGTGCAGGGGCCGGCGGTTTGCGAGGTTGCGGTGCTTGGCCTGCCGCACCTCGCGGGGTGGCGGTGCAAGGGGTGCAGTTGTTTGAAGAGGTGATGCATGGGGCGGCGGTGTTCGGGGAGCCTTTGCAGGTGGAGCTTGAGGGGGAGCGTCGTGACGATGGCGGTTGCATGGTGGCGGTGGGGGTCTTACTTCGACCGGGCGTCGATTGGTCGACGGTTCGCGTCGCCACCATGGAGTTCCTGGGTCCTCACTTCAGCGGGGACTTCATCATTTTAGATGTTTCTCGGTGATGCGTTCGCGGTCTCTCCCCGGAGCAACGGGAGCGACTGTTCTCTCAGTTCGAAGCCGGTTACGTAGTGTGGCGCCGTTTGAGGGTGGCGGACGGCGCTTTCTATGACTCGGAGGTCTGTGTGGCAGTCGCGAGGGGTGTGTCGTTCCTTTCGCGCACCTTCCCCGCCCTTTCGAAGGTGGTTCGTGCCTGGGGGGAAGTTTTGGCGTTTCTGGACGATGGCCTTGGGCCAGGCAAGGACTGGACGTGCATTCGTCTTCTGCTCGAGTGCTCTCGAGCATTTCTTTCCTCAGCAGCTGACAAGGTTTTGTTCGAAACACTGAAGATATGTCGTTGGACCTTCAAGCTGGAATTATCAATTTTACCGCCGGCGAATCCGATGGGATCTCCGTCACCCTCTCCGGCGGGTCACGGTGGTTCTGTGGTTGCTCGCGACAGTGACGATGCGGTGGTGGGGCGTCGTGCCAACGGTTCAGCTTCTCCTGGCCACGTGTCGCCCCTTGGGGGAGTTTACGAAGAGGCGCCTGGGGCTTCTATCTGGTCTGTACCGTTTATTCGACCTTTGTGGGAAACGTGTGCTAACCCACTCACGCGGGGTTTGGAGGCTTCGCGCTCTTTCGATGTCGATTCGCACTCTCTGGTTCCCTCTGTTATGTCGGCTGATTCTTTGCGTGTATCAATCTCGGGCCACGTGAACAGTATACCGTGGCATCCGGTTCTCGGATCGGTCGTTCTCGGATCCTCTGGGCCTCCCATGCGGGCTTCTGCGGACCCGTTATTGCTGCCCTGGTATTCCAGGCCCCTCATCTCGGATCCTCTCTTCTCAGATCCTCGTCCACTCGCATCCGTTTATCTGTCAGCCAGCCCGCCCAGTGCTTCCTTGCATATGACTTCGCGGATTCAGTTGGAGGAAATACTCTCGACCCCTGTCATTTCATCGGGTACATCCGAGCCTTCTTCTGTTGTGTTTGGTGGATCTTTCGCTTCCATTGCGGTGGGGATCTCCTCTGCCTCCCGCTTTGGGAAGTGCTATTCAAGGCGTGTTTTATCAGCCCGGGGTCAGCCTTTGGTGTCTACTTGTCTCTCGCTGCGCGACACGGTTGCGGAGGCCGCTGGACTCTCTTGTGTCGGGGGAAATTCAATGGGTTCTCCATGAAGGTTTTATCTTGGAATGTTCGCGGGCTTGGGGAGCCCGACAGGCGGCGTGCGGTGGGGGCGCGTCTCCTTGAGTGGGATTGCGACATCGCTTTTATCCAGGAGTCGAAGTTGGCAGGGATGGATGATTCTTCTTGGCGGTCCTTCGGTGCGGCGCCTGTGGATGCGTTCCGCTCATTGGACGCGGTCGGCGCGTCGGGAGGCATTATTTTGGCCTGGCGATTGTAGCATCCGGTTTCCAATCAAACCCGAAGTCGTCCGATTTTGGGCCTAATGAACCCAAAAACGTTGTTGGTCAATACCAAACAACCTAAAACGATCAATTAATCGTGAATCAAAAGTCGTTCGGGCGAAATCGACCGAAAATCGGTCGCATCGTAATGCGTGCCGTGAAAAAGCCGCAACGAAAATTCGGAAACCGCGAAACGAACCGAAACCATCATTAGATCCGATTCGACGGCATGAGACCAACGGAATCGACCGTTCGTCAATCGGAGGTTGTTTGATATTTTAAATTCACAAAATTTAAACCCAAACCAAAAACCGTATTTGAAAATTTCGGGTATTCAAACCCGATCAAAACTATATCAATATTATACTCATATTGATCGGTGTTATGGGACGATCAAATTGATATATTGTGCGTCAAAATCTAAGGCTTGAGGTACACATACGATCCATTTTAAGTGTGTTAATATATATATATATTACATTTTTGATAAATAGGAGCAGACGGTGGTTACTGTCTGCTGTTTGTCGGTATAAAAAAAATATTATTAATTTGATTTTTTTTTTTATAGCACTTCCTCCACTTGTCTCTCCAATTACCTTTCCACTTGGACTCTTTCAAATCCAGGTGTCAATAGGCAAGGGACTTACCTCCCTTATTTATATCACCAAACCCCCTAATATAAACCCTCCCAACTCCAACGTGAAGCTCAACTTCCTACCCTTTTTCTTCTATATCTCAAATCCAACGACAAAGGCTTTCTCTCTTCCTCTTTTAATTTATCAATTCTGCTCAAAGATCTCTTGTGTTCTCAGCCGAAAAGAAAAGCCCGACCCTTTTCTTCCCAGTGAAGTGGCTGCCTGCAACTTGGAAATAGCTACTTCAACCACAGCCTGGAGATACGAACTTCATTGGAAGCCCAGAATTCAGCCCCAAATTCCAAACTTTGGACAAATTTGTTGATGCTTTGATAGCAGCTAGTGGAGCTGCTGCTTCAGCATGGTAGTAGCTGCTGATATGGCCGATTGAAGGTACCAATTTGTTGCAATTTGCTGCTCCTTGAGTTGTTCCAAGGATCACATTGCATGCAAGCCTTGATCTTCAATTTGAGACCAAAAAAAAAAAGGTACAATCCCTAACCTCTCACTTGCTGTCATGCATGTACAATCTTACCCCTCTTTTGATGTCATAAGTGTGGTTTTATACAATTTGATTTCCAAATTCAAGTTCGGTTCTTAACTCTTGATTTCAGAAAATTAAGTTGAAAATTTAGGAGTTTTGCATGCAAGTTACTGCTGCTCAAATTTTAAAAAAAATTTATTCTAAATATTGTTCTCTGCTCAAATTTCAAATTGAAGGATTTAATTTAATTACTAGTATCTTGATCTGGAGAAATTAAATTCAAGATACCGTTCTGTTATCTGCTTAAAAATTCAAATTGAAAGATTTAATTTAATTATTAGTATTTCGATTTATAGAAATTAAATTTAAGATAATGTTCTGTTCTATCCTCAAATTACAAATTGAAAGATTTAATTTACTGTTGATTTGAATTAAAGAAATCAAATTTAAGATATTGTTCTCCCCTCTGATCCTAAATTGAAAGATTTAAATTATTTAATTAATCTGAAGAAATTAAATTTAAGATATGCTGTTGTCCTTTGTAAAAAAAAATGTGGTGAATAAAATTGAAATTTGTGATTCTCTACTCTATTATAGCATGCTGCTACTGTATATAAATATATATATATATATATTTGTATTGTAGGATCTTCATGGAGGTGATGAAAATTGTACAGAAATGCATACTTACATATATTTTGTTGTTATTTTCTTTACTTCTATTTAAATGAGGTAAAATATGAAAACCGTTACAAAACAAATTGGTCTATGACATATTACAATATTACTGTAAATTATATACCTTTGTAGTATCATTAATTCAAAATAAATAGAAGGTCTGATTATTCCTGTATGATAATATCATCTAAGTTAAAACTCTTGTATTGATCTAGCTACATCTTAATATCAGATTTGATTTTGGAATATCTTTTGAAGCAATGAAAATTACATCTCAAATAGGACGAAGTTTTAAAATAATGAAAAAAAAATGATCATGACTATCTGATATGTTTCCATTGACCAGTTAAGAGTATACTAAATAACTAATTAGTTGAATTGATCATTCCCTCGTGCATGTATTACTGCCTTTGATGCATGCAGAGATGGCCATGCATTTGACATATCAAAAAAGAGATTATTAATACATCTTATATTATTGGTCTTCTGCTGAACATCCTTTCTTATCTGAGAAAAAGAATAATATTTTGGTTTAGGAATATCTCCTGGCAGAATAAAAATTTAGTATTCAAATTTGTATAGCAATTGATGATCGGAAGATATCAATTTTTATTTCTTCTTGAAAGAAGACATTTCAATTAAATCTTGGGTATCTTTACAAGTATCTCTAAGTAAGAGTATAATTTACTAAGATATTAAGTGTTCCTTTTTGACAACTTCTAGTATATATGTGGCAGATTGTGGTAATGTGCAAATACAAGGATCATTATAAATTTGATAAACCTTAAGATTCATATATGGAATACTTGATCAACAAATCCAACCAAAGATAAGGTGGAAGTGAATATGTAATCTAGTTCATCTACATGGTTGATGGCTAATCAATAATGGCAATTAATCGTGTCGGTCATGGTGACTTTTACACCTGACCGTGCGAGAGCGCGGTGACTCTCACCTGGGCGGAGGAAAGGAAGCCCAGTTTGGGCAGCGGCCGCTAAGTGCGCGGGTCTAGGATCCCAGTCCCTTTTCGGTTTTACGCAAGCTTGCAGTATTTTCACGCCTCGTTGGGATCCAGACTTTAGACCAGTTCCGCTGACCCTGTCTTTTAGGATACCCAGGCGGGGGTTCCTTGGTTTTCAGTTTTACGTACGAGCTCGGTTGCCCGTTACCGGTCGGGCTGTTTTTCTAGAGCGACTTCCCGGGAAGTCCCTCTCACCCGTCTCAGTGGCGTAGTTGGGGAGTAGACCTATCCCTCTATTGGACCGTCCTTCCAACTAGAGGGCGAGACGGAAGAGCCATTTGTAGGCTTCTTCACCGCTTGAGTTTACCTTCGCCAAACAGACTTGGCGATTCTACATCCAGATCATCCATATCTACATCTACATCTAAATCATCAAGAGTTGCATCTAAGAGAGTTAGAGTGAAGGTTTGGAGGAAATTACAATTAAAATTGAGTTGATTGGAGGTGACTTTAATCTGATTCGAAATCCCTATAAGTTAGTGGACGTGTTGGGAACTTAGTTAGGATGCATTACACAACACCGCATGCCTACGGAGGCCCCCCAACCCTAAGGTAGTTTAATACCTTAGAGTCATAGTGTGAGGCTACACACAGACCAAGACCACGGACTATCCACTAACTTAAAAGGAGTAAATAGAATTAAGGATCAAATCAGTCATCATTATATCAGTCCATCATCGGAAACCATGACATGATCTCAATGACAAGAAATTAGCAATTTCATGTGCCATCATGTTCTACGACATGATCTCCAAGACCCAGAATCATGATCTTTATCTACATCATCTGGAGTTATATCTGAAACAATTGAAATTAAGAATTAGATGCCTATCTATTGAACTTGAGAATCAAGTAATCTATAAATATTTCATATTCCATCTTTCACATCGACAAATCCGCAGATTTGATATCTGGTTAATATAATAATAGAGATATATACTTATATGCATACTCCTATAATTATAATTTATCAACATTTGAGTACAAAATAAATATGTTAAATATGAAAAGTGTTTGGGTAATGAGAGTTTATGAGAAATGCTTACAAGCCTGACTACCTTTTTACTCACGCAAGTAGATGTAAATAGTGTTTATTCCACCTTTCTACTTGCTCTCTTTTGCACATTAAATTACTTGTTAATTTTTTTAAAACTACGGGTTTGTATTCACAATTGTGACTCCTTTTCTTCCTTGCACGCATGGCAGGAAAGGAGTCTGTTGTTCAGTAGCTATACAGGGTTCGAAGAGACAAGGTCTGTACCATACGGTATGTTATTCTTTTTGTCTCAGTTTTTGTTCGGTTGTTAATGTTATATGCTTCTTTTCTCTTCAGTCAGATTTTGGGATATACCGTATGTACTTTCAGACATTGTACAGGTTGAAAATGAAATGAAAGTTAATGAAATAAATTCTTGGTGACATTTATCTTTATTATCTTGTGGTTGTGAATGTGAATGTCGAATGTCACTTGCAATTATATTCATTGCGAAAAAAAAAATTTTCCCTGTTTTCCTATAACTTAGGCGATCTTTAGCGAATGAAATGCCGCGAAAATGTCGTAAACGGGTACCCGGATCCCGGGGGTTCACAGTTTGGTATCAGAGCAGTGGTACCCCGATACGCACATTCGCAGTATTACAATTCCGATCGCATTAAGTTCTCGGATAGCGACAGTCTTCCGACATGTCGTGAGTCCGAGAAGGGAAATTATGACATTCATATTCAATAACCACAGATGTCACCAATTTCATTAATTTTTATATTATATCCCAAGAAGAGAAAATCATTATGATAAGTATCTGTTTATGACATATTTATGACTAATTATGGTTCTTATGCAGAGCCATGACATCCCGACCAGGCCAGGAGATAACTGGCCAGCTAGCATACACACTGACTGCTCCTATCAAGCTTTTCACGTTTTATTTTATTCTGGAGCAACACACATTTTTCTTACTTTGAGACTACTAGTTTCTTTAGGTAGAGTCGCAGAGACTCTCTCTTCTCCATATCACATCCGAGGGCCAGGTGGACAGTTATTCATTATTTCACTGATAGTCAGGCACTTGCCCGTACTGATTGGCGGTCACGAGATGATCGCAGATTGTCTACTTCTGCAGCTTGATGAGTTCGACTTGATTTTGGGCATGGATTGGCTATCTACTCATCATGTACTAGTTGATTGTTTTAGGAAGACAGTTGTCTTCAGGATTCCAGGTTTACCCGAGTTCACTTTTGAGGGTACTATACATGACTCCACCATGGAGTACATTTCAGTATTGCGAGCCCAGCGACTTGTTGACCAGGGTTGTGATTCATACCTTGCATTTGTGTGGGAGGATCTGATCAAGAGCCGATGACACAGGACATCCGAGTAGTCTCAGAATACCCTAACGTGTTTCCTGATGAGCTACCAGGATTACCTCCTGAGAGAGAGATCGAATTCGAGATCACATTGCTGCCCGATACACAGCCAATCTCTATGGCACCATATCGCATGGCACCAGCCGAGTTGAGGGAGCTGAAGGTGCAGTTGCAGGAGTGGCTTGACTTGGGATTCGTGAGGGCGAGCACTTCACCTTGGGGTGCTCCGATTTTATTTGTCAAGAAGAAGGATGGATCCATGAGGTTATGTATTGACTACAGGCAGTTGAACAAGAGAACGGTGAAGAACCGTTATCCTTTGCCGCTCATCGATGATTTGTTTGACCAGCTCCAAGGATCTTCAGTCTTCTCGAAGATCGATCTTCGCTCCGGTTATCATCAGCTGAGGATCCGCGAGTCGGATATTCCGAAGACAGCCTTCAGGACTCGTTATGGACACTACGAGTTTGTGGTGATGCCGTTTGGGCTCACCAATGCACCTGCGGCTTTCATGGATATGATGAACCGTATCTTCCGTCCATACTTGGACAAGTTTGTAGTGGTGTTCATCGATGATGTGCTCATCTATTCACGGAATGAATGGGATCATGCGAATGATCTACGGATTGTCTTAGATACACTGCGGGAGCACAAACTATATGCCAAGTTGAGCAAGTGTGAGTTCTGGTTATCCCAGGTCTCATTTCTCGGGCATATCATTTCTGGAGCAGGCATTGCAGTTGATCCTGCAAAGATAGATGCAGTTATGTCTTGGGAGCAGCCCAAGACAGTTACTCAGATTCAGAGCTTTCTCGGATTAACAGGTTATTACAGACGCTTCGTCAGCGGATTTTCACGAATCGTCCGTCCATTGACACGAATGACACAGAAGGGAGTTCCATTCATTTGGAACGATTCATGTGAGCAGGCCTTCCAGACACTGAAGGAGAGATTGACTACAGCGCCTATTCTTGCTCTTCCTTCAGGCACTCAGGATTATGCAGTCTACACAGATGCATCTGGGGAAGGTCTGGGAGCAGTGTTGATGCAGAGAGGACAGGTGATTGCTTACGCATCACGGCAGTTGAGACCGCACGAGCGGAACTACCCCACACATGACTTGGAGTTGGCGGCAGTTGTCTTTGCTTTGAAGATCTGGCGCCACTATCTATATGGGGTGAACTTCGAGATTTTCACAGACCACAAGAGTCTGAAGTACATCTTTGATCAGAAGGAGCTGAACATGAGACATCGTAGATGGCTCGAATTGCTGAAGGATTATGATTGCACGATCTCTTACCATCCCGGTAAGGGAAACATGGTGGATGATGCACTTAGCAGGAGAGCGCATGCTGATGGTACGGCGAACTGGCTATACACGTGGGATACGCTTGCAGCTTTGACCGATTGGCATCCTCAGGAGAGCGCATCCATTTCTACCGTCGTGCCTCCACGATACAGCAGTCTTTGGGATCGTATTGTAGAGGGTCAGAAGACCGATCCTTGGATTCATGATAGATACATGCGCGCCGTCAAGGACGAAGTTGGTGATTTTGTCGTGGTAGAGTCTATTTTATGGAAGGCAGGACGGGTCGTTGTACCCAATGACGAGCAGCTTCGCAGAGATATTCTGGATGAGGTACACAGTTCACGGTTATCTATCCATCCAGGTAGTACGAAGATGTACCGTGATCTGCGTCGACATTTTTGGTGGGATGGAATGAAGCGCGATGTGGCGCTACATGTTAGCAGATGCATGACCTGTCAGATGGTCAAGGCCGAGCACAGGAGACCACCAGGATTACTGCAGTCTCTCCCCATTCCCGAGTGGAAGTGGGAGAGCATTTCTATGGATTTTGTCACGGCATTGCCAAAGATACCGGGTGGCCATGATTCCATTTGGGTCGTTGTTGATAGGTTGACCAAGTCAGCCCATTTTATACCTGTCAACACGACTTACACTCCATCCAGATTGGCCAAGCTCTATGTGCAGAACATTATCAGGCTGCATGGTATACCACGAGAGGTGGTGTCTGACAGGGATTCGAGATTTACAACTCATTATTGCACCAGTTCATGTCAGCACTACAGACAGAGCTGAAGATGAGTTCTGCTTATCATCCGCAGACAGATGGGCAGAGTGAGCGCACCATTCAGACACTAGAGGATTTATTCCACGCTTGCACTTTGGAATGGAAAGGGTCCTGGAAGGACCATCTGCCTTTAATAGAATTCACGTACAACAACAATTATCACTCCAGTATTGACATGGCACCATTCGAAGCCCTATACTGGCGGAGATGCCTCACACCTCTCAGTTGGCGTGAGGTAGGCGATCATGCTTCATATTCCGTAGATCTCTTAGAGGAGACTGCGAGAGCTGTTGATCTTGTGAGACGGAGGCTTCTGGCGGCACAGAGTCGCCAGAAGAGTTATGTAGACCGTCGGAGAAGAGACTTAGAGTTCCAGGTAATCCAATTTTTCCTCTTCATCCATCCAATTATCACTTATATATGTTCAACTTAATCTCATACTAACGACATTCCTATAAATTATAAGGTGGAGATTGGGTATTTCTCCGTGTATCTCCCATGAAATGAGTGCAGAGATTTGGCGTTCGTGGCAAATTGGCGCCACGATATATTGGACCTTTTGAGATTATAACTAGAGTGGGGAAGGTGGCCTATCGAATTGCCATTCCTCCACATCTATCAACTATTCATAATGTTTTCCACATATCCAACTTGAGGAAATATGTTCATGACCCTCGACACGTCATCAGCTACGAGAATCTAGACGTGGAACCAAACTTGACTTACGAGGAAAAGCCAGTCCAGATACTTGATCATGATGTAAAGAAGCTTCGCAGCAAAGAGATTTCATTGGTTAAGGTTTTGTGGCACCGTCACAGAGTTAAGGAAGCGACATGGGAGACTGAAGCCGACATACGGGCACGATACCCGCAGCTTTTCTGATGTAATCATCAAAACAAGCTTTTATAATTAGATAAATTATAAATATATGGCTTGTTTTCTCTTTGAGGTTTTTATGGGTTCAAAACCCTTTGAGGTTTTTATGAACATATGAAATTTAAACAAGTCACCGAATAGCCTTAACTCAAGTCTCGAGGACGAGACTCCCTTTGAGGTTTTTATATTTGTAGCATCCGGTTTCCAATCAAACCCGAAGTCGTCCGATTTTGGGCCTAATGAACCCAAAAACGTTGTTGATCAATACCAAACAACCTAAAACGATCAATTAATCGTGAATCAAAAGTCGTTCGGGCGAAATCGACCGAAAATCGGTCGCATCGTAATGTGTGCCGTGAAAAAGCCGCAACGAAAATTCGGAAACCGCGAAACGAACCGAAACCATCATTAGATCCGATTCGACGGCATGAGACCAACGGAATCGACCGTTCGTCAATCGGAGGTTGTTTGATATTTTAAATTCACAAAATTTAAACCCAAACCAAAAACCGTATTTGAAAATTTCGGGTATTCAAACCCGATCAAAACTATATCAATATTATACTCATATTGATCGGTGTTATGGGACGATCAAATTGATATATTGTGCGTCAAAATCTAAGGCTTGAGGTACACATACGATCCATTTTAAGTGTGTTAATATATATATATATTACATTTTTGATAAATAGGAGCAGACGGTGGTTACTGTCTGCTGTTTGTCGGTATAAAAAAAATATTATTAATTTGATTTTTTTTTATAGCACTTCCTCCACTTGTCTCTCCAATTACCTTTCCACTTGGACTCTTTCAAATCCAGGTGTCAATAGGCAAGGGACTTACCTCCCTTATTTATATCACCAAACCCCCTAATATAAACCCTCCCAACTCCAACGTGAAGCTCAACTTCCTACCCTTTTTCTTCTATATCTCAAATCCAACGACAAAGGCTTTCTCTCTTCCTCTTTTAATTTATCAATTCTGCTCAAAGATCTCTTGTGTTCTCAGCCGAAAAGAAAAGCCCGACCCTTTTCTTCCCAGTGAAGTGGCTGCCTGCAACTTGGAAATAGCTACTTCAACCACAGCCTGGAGATACGAACTTCATTGGAAGCCCAGAATTCAGCCCCAAATTCCAAACTTTGGACAAATTTGTTGATGCTTTGATAGCAGCTAGTGGAGCTGCTGCTTCAGCATGGTAGTAGCTGCTGATATGGCCGATTGAAGGTACCAATTTGTTGCAATTTGCTGCTCCTTGAGTTGTTCCAAGGATCACATTGCATGCAAGCCTTGATCTTCAATTTGAGACCAAAAAAAAAAAAGGTACAATCCCTAACCTCTCACTTGCTGTCATGCATGTACAATCTTACCCCTCTTTTGATGTCATAAGTGTGGTTTTATACAATTTGATTTCCAAATTCAAGTTCGGTTCTTAACTCTTGATTTCAGAAAATTAAGTTGAAAATTTAGGAGTTTTGCATGCAAGTTACTGCTGCTCAAATTTTAAAAAAAAATTATTCTAAATATTGTTCTCTGCTCAAATTTCAAATTGAAGGATTTAATTTAATTACTAGTATCTTGATCTGGAGAAATTAAATTCAAGATACCGTTCTGTTATCTGCTTAAAAATTCAAATTGAAAGATTTAATTTAATTATTAGTATTTCGATTTATAGAAATTAAATTTAAGATAATGTTCTGTTCTATCCTCAAATTACAAATTGAAAGATTTAATTTACTGTTGATTTGAATTAAAGAAATCAAATTTAAGATATTGTTCTCCCCTCTGATCCTAAATTGAAAGATTTAAATTATTTAATTAATCTGAAGAAATTAAATTTAAGATATGTTGTTGTCCTTTGTAAAAAAAATGTGGTGAATAAAATTGAAATTTGTGATTCTCTACTCTATTATAGCATGCTGCTACTGTATATAAATATATATATATATATTTGTATTGTAGGATCTTCATGGAGGTGATGAAAATTGTACAGAAATGCATACTTACATATATTTTGTTGTTATTTTCTTTACTTCTATTTAAATGAGGTAAAATATGAAAACCGTTACAAAACAAATTGGTCTATGACATATTACAATATTACTGTAAATTATATACCTTTGTAGTATCATTAATTCAAAATAAATAGAAGGTCTGATTATTCCTGTATGATAATATCATCTAAGTTAAAACTCTTGTATTGATCTAGCTACATCTTAATATCAGATTTGATTTTGGAATATCTTTTGAAGCAATGAAAATTACATCTCAAATAGGACGAAGTTTTAAAATAATGAAAAAAAAATGATCATGACTATCTGATATGTTTCCATTGACCAGTTAAGAGTATACTAAATAACTAATTAGTTGAATTGATCATTCCCTCGTGCATGTATTACTGCCTTTGATGCATGCAGAGATGGCCATGCATTTGACATATCAAAAAAGAGATTATTAATACATCTTATATTATTGGTCTTCTGCTGAACATCCTTTCTTATCTGAGAAAAAGAATAATATTTTGGTTTAGGAATATCTCCTGGCAGAATAAAAATTTAGTATTCAAATTTGTATAGCAATTGATGATCGGAAGATATCAATTTTTATTTCTTCTTGAAAGAAGACATTTCAATTAAATCTTGGGTATCTTTACAAGTATCTCTAAGTAAGAGTATAATTTACTAAGATATTAAGTGTTCCTTTTTGACAACTTCTAGTATATATGTGGCAGATTGTGGTAATGTGCAAATACAAGGATCATTATAAATTTGATAAACCTTAAGATTCATATATGGAATACTTGATCAACAAATCCAACCAAAGATAAGGTGGAAGTGAATATGTAATCTAGTTCATCTACATGGTTGATGGCTAATCAATAATGGCAATTAATCGTGTCGGTCATGGTGACTTTTACACCTGACCGTGCGAGAGCGCGGTGACTCTCACCTGGGCGGAGGAAAGGAAGCCCAGTTTGGGCAGCGGCCGCTAAGTGCGCGGGTCTAGGATCCCAGTCCCTTTTCGGTTTTACGCAAGCTTGCAGTATTTTCACGCCTCGTTGGGATCCAGACTTTAGACCAGTTCCGCTGACCCTGTCTTTTAGGATACCCAGGCGGGGGATCCTTGGTTTTCAGTTTTGCGTACGAGCTCGGTTGCCCGTTACCGGTCGGGCTGTTTTTCTAGAGCGACTTCCCGGGAAGTCCCTCTCACCCGTCTCAGTGGCGTAGTTGGGGAGTAGACCTATCCCTCTATTGGACCGTCCTTCCAACTAGAGGGCGAGACGGAAGAGCCATTTGTAGGCTTCTTCACCGCTTGAGTTTACCTTCGCCAAACAGACTTGGCGATTCTACATCCAGATCATCCATATCTACATCTACATCTAAATCATCAAGAGTTGCATCTAAGAGAGTTAGAGTGAAGGTTTGGAGGAAATTACAATTAAAATTGAGTTGATTGGAGGTGACTTTAATCTGATTCGAAATCCCTATAAGTTAGTGGACGTGTTGGGAACTTAGTTAGGATGCATTACACAACACCGCATGCCTACGGAGGCCCCCCAACCCTAAGGTAGTTTAATACCTTAGAGTCATAGTGTGAGGCTACACACAGACCAAGACCACGGACTATCCACTAACTTAAAAGGAGTAAATAGAATTAAGGATCAAATCAGTCATCATTATATCAGTCCATCATCGGAAACCATGACATGATCTCAATGACAAGAAATTAGCAATTTCATGTGCCATCATGTTCTACGACATGATCTCCAAGACCCAGAATCATGATCTTTATCTACATCATCTGGAGTTATATCTGAAACAATTGAAATTAAGAATTAGATGCCTATCTATTGAACTTGAGAATCAAGTAATCTATAAATATTTCATATTCCATCTTTCACATCGACAAATCCGCAGATTTGATATCTGGTTAATATAATAATAGAGATATATACTTATATGCATACTCCTATAATTATAATTTATCAACATTTGAGTACAAAATAAATATGTTAAATATGAAAAGTGTTTGGGTAATGAGAGTTTATGAGAAATGCTTACAAGCCTGACTACCTTTTTACTCACGCAAGTAGATGTAAATAGTGCTTATTCCACCTTTCTACTTGCTCTCTTTTGCACATTAAATTACTTGTTAATTTTTTTAAAACTACGGGTTTGTATTCACAATTGTGACTCCTTTTCTTCCTTGCACGCATGGCAGGAAAGGAGTCTGTTGTTCAGTAGCTATACAGGGTTCGAAGAGACAAGGTCTGTACCATACGGTATGTTATTCTTTTTGTCTCAGTTTTTGTTCGGTTGTTAATGTTATATGCTTCTTTTCTCTTCAGTCAGATTTTGGGATATACCGTATGTACTTTCAGACATTGTACAGGTTGAAAATGAAATGAAAGTTAATGAAATAAATTCTTGGTGACATTTATCTTTATTATCTTGTGGTTGTGAATGTGAATGTCGAATGTCACTTGCAATTATATTCATTGCGAAAAAAAAAATTTTCCCTGTTTTCCTATAACTTAGGCGATCTTTAGCGAATGAAATGCCGCGAAAATGTCGTAAACGGGTACCCGGATCCCGGGGGTTCACAGTTTGGTATCAGAGCAGTGGTACCCCGATACGCACATTCGCAGTATTACAATTCCGATCGCATTAAGTTCTCGGATAGCGACAGTCTTCCGACATGTCGTGAGTCCGAGAAGGGAAATTATGACATTCATATTCAATAACCACAGATGTCACCAATTTCATTAATTTTTATATTATATCCCAAGAAGAGAAAATCATTATGATAAGTATCTGTTTATGACATATTTATGACTAATTATGGTTCTTATGCAGAGCCATGACATCCCGACCAGGCCAGGAGATAACTGGCCAGCTAGCATACACACTGACTGCTCCTATCAAGCTTTTCACGTTTTATTTTATTCTGGAGCAACACACATTTTTCTTACTTTGAGACTACTAGTTTCTTTAGGTAGAGTCGCAGAGACTCTCTCTTCTCCATATCACATCCGAGGGCCAGGTGGACAGTTATTCATTATTTCACTGATAGTCAGGCACTTGCCCGTACTGATTGGCGGTCACGAGATGATCGCAGATTGTCTACTTCTGCAGCTTGATGAGTTCGACTTGATTTTGGGCATGGATTGGCTATCTACTCATCATGTACTAGTTGATTGTTTTAGGAAGACAGTTGTCTTCAGGATTCCAGGTTTACCCGAGTTCACTTTTGAGGGTACTATACATGACTCCACCATGGAGTACATTTCAGTATTGCGAGCCCAGCGACTTGTTGACCAGGGTTGTGATTCATACCTTGCATTTGTGTGGGAGGATCTGATCAAGAGCCGATGACACAGGACATCCGAGTAGTCTCAGAATACCCTAACGTGTTTCCTGATGAGCTACCAGGATTACCTCCTGAGAGAGAGATCGAATTCGAGATCACATTGCTGCCCGATACACAGCCAATCTCTATGGCACCATATCGCATGGCACCAGCCGAGTTGAGGGAGCTGAAGGTGCAGCTGCAGGAGTGGCTTGACTTGGGATTCGTGAGGCCGAGCACTTCACCTTGGGGTGCTCCGATTTTATTTGTCAAGAAGAAGGATGGATCCATGAGGTTATGTATTGACTACAGGCAGTTGAACAAGAGAACGGTGAAGAACCGTTATCCTTTGCCGCTCATCGATGATTTGTTTGACCAGCTCCATGGATCTTCAGTCTTCTCGAAGATCGATCTTCGCTCCGGTTATCATCAGCTGAGGATCCGCGAGTCGGATATTCCGAAGACAGCCTTCAGGACTCGTTATGGACACTACGAGTTTGTGGTGATGCCGTTTGGGCTCACCAATGCACCTGCGGCTTTCATGGATATGATGAACCGTATCTTCCGTCCATACTTGGACAAGTTTGTAGTGGTGTTCATCGATGATGTGCTCATCTATTCACGGAATGAATGGGATCATGCGAATGATCTACGGATTGTCTTAGATACACTGCGGGAGCACAAACTATATGCCAAGTTGAGCAAGTGTGAGTTCTGGTTATCCCAGGTCTCATTTCTCGGGCATATCATTTCTGGAGCAGGCATTGCAGTTGATCCTGCAAAGATAGATGCAGTTATGTCTTGGGAGCAGCCCAAGACAGTTACTCAGATTCAGAGCTTTCTCGGATTAACAGGTTATTACAGACGCTTCGTCAGCGGATTTTCACGAATCGTCCGTCCATTGACACGAATGACACAGAAGGGAGTTCCATTCATTTGGAACGATTCATGTGAGCAGGCCTTCCAGACACTGAAGGAGAGATTGACTACAGCGCCTATTCTTGCTCTTCCTTCAGGCACTCAGGATTATGCAGTCTACACAGATGCATCTGGGGAAGGTCTGGGAGCAGTGTTGATGCAGAGAGGACAGGTGATTGCTTACGCATCACGGCAGTTGAGACCGCACGAGCGGAACTACCCCACACATGACTTGGAGTTGGCGGCAGTTGTCTTTGCTTTGAAGATCTGGCGCCACTATCTATATGGGGTGAACTTCGAGATTTTCACAGACCACAAGAGTCTGAAGTACATCTTTGATCAGAAGGAGCTGAACATGAGACATCGTAGATGGCTCGAATTGCTGAAGGATTATGATTGCACGATCTCTTACCATCCCGGTAAGGGAAACATGGTGGATGATGCACTTAGCAGGAGAGCGCATGCTGATGGTACGGCGAACTGGCTATACACGTGGGATACGCTTGCAGCTTTGACCGATTGGCATCCTCAGGAGAGCGCATCCATTTCTACCGTCGTGCCTCCACGATACAGCAGTCTTTGGGATCGTATTGTAGAGGGCCAGAAGACCGATCCTTGGATTCATGATAGATACATGCGCGCCGTCAAGGACGAAGTTGGTGATTTTGTCGTGGTAGAGTCTATTTTATGGAAGGCAGGACGGGTCGTTGTACCCAATGACGAGCAGCTTCGCAGAGATATTCTGGATGAGGTACACAGTTCACGGTTATCTATCCATCCAGGTAGTACGAAGATGTACCGTGATCTGCGTCGACATTTTTGGTGGGATGGAATGAAGCGCGATGTGGCGCTACATGTTAGCAGATGCATGACCTGTCAGATGGTCAAGGCCGAGCACAGGAGACCACCAGGATTACTGCAGTCTCTCCCCATTCCCGAGTGGAAGTGGGAGAGCATTTCTATGGATTTTGTCACGGCATTGCCAAAGATACCGGGTGGCCATGATTCCATTTGGGTCGTTGTTGATAGGTTGACCAAGTCAGCCCATTTTATACCTGTCAACACGACTTACACTCCATCCAGATTGGTCAAGCTCTATGTGCAGAACATTATCAGGCTGCATGGTATACCACGAGAGGTGGTGTCTGACAGGGATTCGAGATTTACAACTCATTATTGCACCAGTTCATGTCAGCACTACAGACAGAGCTGAAGATGAGTTCTGCTTATCATCCGCAGACAGATGGGCAGAGTGAGCGCACCATTCAGACACTAGAGGATTTATTCCACGCTTGCACTTTGGAATGGAAAGGGTCCTGGAAGGACCATCTGCCTTTAATAGAATTCACGTACAACAACAATTATCACTCCAGTATTGACATGGCACCATTCGAAGCCCTATACTGGCGGAGATGCCTCACACCTCTCAGTTGGCGTGAGGTAGGCGATCATGCTTCATATTCCGTAGATCTCTTAGAGGAGACTGCGAGAGCTGTTGATCTTGTGAGACGGAGGCTTCTGGCGGCACAGAGTCGCCAGAAGAGTTATGTAGACCGTCGGAGAAGAGACTTAGAGTTCCAGGTAATCCAATTTTTCCTCTTCATCCATCCAATTATCACTTATATATGTTCAACTTAATCTCATACTAACGACATTCCTATAAATTATAAGGTGGAGATTGGGTATTTCTCCGTGTATCTCCCATGAAATGAGTGCAGAGATTTGGCGTTCGTGGCAAATTGGCGCCACGATATATTGGACCTTTTGAGATTATAACTAGAGTGGGGAAGGTGGCCTATCGAATTGCCATTCCTCCACATCTATCAACTATTCATAATGTTTTCCACATATCCAACTTGAGGAAATATGTTCATGACCCTCGACACGTCATCAGCTACGAGAATCTAGACGTGGAACCAAACTTGACTTACGAGGAAAAGCCAGTCCAGATACTTGATCATGCTGTAAAGAAGCTTCGCAGCAAAGAGATTTCATTGGTTAAGGTTTTGTGGCACCGTCACAGAGTTAAGGAAGCGACATGGGAGACTGAAGCCGACATACGGGCACGATACCCGCAGCTTTTCTGATGTAATCATCAAAACAAGCTTTTATAATTAGATAAATTATAAATATATGGCTTGTTTTCTCTTTGAGGTTTTTATGGGTTCAAAACCCTTTGAGGTTTTTATGAACATATGAAATTTAAACAAGTCACCGAATAGCCTTAACTCGAGTCTCGAGGACGAGACTCCCTTTGAGGTTTTTATATTTGTAGCATCCGGTTTCCAATCAAACCCGAAGTCGTCCGATTTTGGGCCTAATGAACCCAAAAACGTTGTTGATCAATACCAAACAACCTAAAACGATCAATTAATCGTGAATCAAAAGTCGTTCGGGCGAAATCGACCGAAAATCGGTCGCATCGTAATGCGTGCCGTGAAAAAGCCGCAACGAAAATTCGGAAACCGCGAAACGAACCGAAACCATCATTAGATCCGATTCGACGGCATGAGACCAACGGAATCGACCGTTCGTCAATCGGAGGTTGTTTGATATTTTAAATTCACAAAATTTAAACCCAAACCAAAAACCGTATTTGAAAATTTCGGGTATTCAAACCCGATCAAAACTATATCAATATTATACTCATATTGATCGGTGTTATGGGACGATCAAATTGATATATTGTGCGTCAAAATCTAAGGCTTGAGGTACACATACGATCCATTTTAAGTGTGTTAATATATATATATATTACATTTTTGATAAATAGGAGCAGACGGTGGTTACTGTCTGTTGTTTGTCGGTATAAAAAAAATATTATTAATTTGATTTTTTTTATAGCACTTCCTCCACTTGTCTCTCCAATTACCTTTCCACTTGGACTCTTTCAAATCCAGGTGTCAATAGGCAAGGGACTTACCTCCCTTATTTATATCACCAAACCCCCTAATATAAACCCTCCCAACTCCAACGTGAAGCTCAACTTCCTACCCTTTTTCTTCTATATCTCAAATCCAACGACAAAGGCTTTCTCTCTTCCTCTTTTAATTTATCAATTCTGCTCAAAGATCTCTTGTGTTCTCAGCCGAAAAGAAAAGCCCGACCCTTTTCTTCCCAGTGAAGTGGCTGCCTGCAACTTGGAAATAGCTACTTCAACCACAGCCTGGAGATACGAACTTCATTGGAAGCCCAGAATTCAGCCCCAAATTCCAAACTTTGGACAAATTTGTTGATGCTTTGATAGCAGCTAGTGGAGCTGCTGCTTCAGCATGGTAGTAGCTGCTGATATGGCCGATTGAAGGTACCAATTTGTTGCAATTTGCTGCTCCTTGAGTTGTTCCAAGGATCACATTGCATGCAAGCCTTGATCTTCAATTTGAGACCAAAAAAAAAAAGGTACAATCCCTAACCTCTCACTTGCTGTCATGCATGTACAATCTTACCCCTCTTTTGATGTCATAAGTGTGGTTTTATACAATTTGATTTCCAAATTCAAGTTCGGTTCTTAACTCTTGATTTCAGAAAATTAAGTTGAAAATTTAGGAGTTTTGCATGCAAGTTACTGCTGCTCAAATTTTAAAAAAAATTATTCTAAATATTGTTCTCTGCTCAAATTTCAAATTGAAGGATTTAATTTAATTACTAGTATCTTGATCTGGAGAAATTAAATTCAAGATACCGTTCTGTTATCTGCTTAAAAATTCAAATTGAAAGATTTAATTTAATTATTAGTATTTCGATTTATAGAAATTAAATTTAAGATAATGTTCTGTTCTATCCTCAAATTACAAATTGAAAGATTTAATTTACTGTTGATTTGAATTAAAGAAATCAAATTTAAGATATTGTTCTCCCCTCTGATCCTAAATTGAAAGATTTAAATTATTTAATTAATCTGAAGAAATTAAATTTAAGATATGTTGTTGTCCTTTGTAAAAAAAATGTGGTGAATAAAATTGAAATTTGTGATTCTCTACTCTATTATAGCATGCTGCTACTGTATATAAATATATATATATATATTTGTATTGTAGGATCTTCATGGAGGTGATGAAAATTGTACAGAAATGCATACTTACATATATTTTGTTGTTATTTTCTTTACTTCTATTTAAATGAGGTAAAATATGAAAACCGTTACAAAACAAATTGGTCTATGACATATTACAATATTACTGTAAATTATATACCTTTGTAGTATCATTAATTCAAAATAAATAGAAGGTCTGATTATTCCTGTATGATAATATCATCTAAGTTAAAACTCTTGTATTGATCTAGCTACATCTTAATATCAGATTTGATTTTGGAATATCTTTTGAAGCAATGAAAATTACATCTCAAATAGGACGAAGTTTTAAAATAATGAAAAAAAAATGATCATGACTATCTGATATGTTTCCATTGACCAGTTAAGAGTATACTAAATAACTAATTAGTTGAATTGATCATTCCCTCGTGCATGTATTACTGCCTTTGATGCATGCAGAGATGGCCATGCATTTGACATATCAAAAAAGAGATTATTAATACATCTTATATTATTGGTCTTCTGCTGAACATCCTTTCTTATCTGAGAAAAAGAATAATATTTTGGTTTAGGAATATCTCCTGGCAGAATAAAAATTTAGTATTCAAATTTGTATAGCAATTGATGATCGGAAGATATCAATTTTTATTTCTTCTTGAAAGAAGACATTTCAATTAAATCTTGGGTATCTTTACAAGTATCTCTAAGTAAGAGTATAATTTACTAAGATATTAAGTGTTCCTTTTTGACAACTTCTAGTATATATGTGGCAGATTGTGGTAATGTGCAAATACAAGGATCATTATAAATTTGATAAACCTTAAGATTCATATATGGAATACTTGATCAACAAATCCAACCAAAGATAAGGTGGAAGTGAATATGTAATCTAGTTCATCTACATGGTTGATGGCTAATCAATAATGGCAATTAATCGTGTCGGTCATGGTGACTTTTACACCTGACCGTGCGAGAGCGCGGTGACTCTCACCTGGGCGGAGGAAAGGAAGCCCAGTTTGGGCAGCGGCCGCTAAGTGCGCGGGTCTAGGATCCCAGTCCCTTTTCGGTTTTACGCAAGCTTGCAGTATTTTCAGGCCTCGTTGGGATCCAGACTTTAGACCAGTTCCGCTGACCCTGTCTTTTAGGATACCCAGGCGGGGGATCCTTGGTTTTCAGTTTTACGTACGAGCTCGGTTGCCCGTTACCGGTCGGGCTGTTTTTCTAGAGCGACTTCCCGGGAAGTCCCTCTCACCCGTCTCAGTGGCGTAGTTGGGGAGTAGACCTATCCCTCTATTGGACCGTCCTTCCAACTAGAGGGCGAGACGGAAGAGCCATTTGTAGGCTTCTTCACCGCTTGAGTTTACCTTCGCCAAACAGACTTGGCGATTCTACATCCAGATCATCCATATCTACATCTACATCTAAATCATCAAGAGTTGCATCTAAGAGAGTTAGAGTGAAGGTTTGGAGGAAATTACAATTAAAATTGAGTTGATTGGAGGTGACTTTAATCTGATTCGAAATCCCTATAAGTTAGTGGACGTGTTGGGAACTTAGTTAGGATGCATTACACAACACCGCATGCCTACGGAGGCCCCCCAACCCTAAGGTAGTTTAATACCTTAGAGTCATAGTGTGAGGCTACACACAGACCAAGACCACGGACTATCCACTAACTTAAAAGGAGTAAATAGAATTAAGGATCAAATCAGTCATCATTATATCAGTCCATCATCGGAAACCATGACATGATCTCAATGACAAGAAATTAGCAATTTCATGTGCCATCATGTTCTACGACATGATCTCCAAGACCCAGAATCATGATCTTTATCTACATCATCTGGAGTTATATCTGAAACAATTGAAATTAAGAATTAGATGCCTATCTATTGAACTTGAGAATCAAGTAATCTATAAATATTTCATATTCCATCTTTCACATCGACAAATCCGCAGATTTGATATCTGGTTAATATAATAATAGAGATATATACTTATATGCATACTCCTATAATTATAATTTATCAACATTTGAGTACAAAATAAATATGTTAAATATGAAAAGTGTTTGGGTAATGAGAGTTTATGAGAAATGCTTACAAGCCTGACTACCTTTTTACTCACGCAAGTAGATGTAAATAGTGCTTATTCCACCTTTCTACTTGCTCTCTTTTGCACATTAAATTACTTGTTAATTTTTTTAAAACTACGGGTTTGTATTCACAATTGTGACTCCTTTTCTTCCTTGCACGCATGGCAGGAAAGGAGTCTGTTGTTCAGTAGCTATACAGGGTTCGAAGAGACAAGGTCTGTACCATACGGTATGTTATTCTTTTTGTCTCAGTTTTTGTTCGGTTGTTAATGTTATATGCTTCTTTTCTCTTCAGTCAGATTTTGGGATATACCGTATGTACTTTCAGACATTGTACAGGTTGAAAATGAAATGAAAGTTAATGAAATAAATTCTTGGTGACATTTATCTTTATTATCTTGTGGTTGTGAATGTGAATGTCGAATGTCACTTGCAATTATATTCATTGCGAAAAAAAAAAATTTTCCCTGTTTTCCTATAACTTAGGCGATCTTTAGCGAATGAAATGCCGCGAAAATGTCGTAAACGGGTACCCGGATCCCGGGTGTTCACAGCGATCGGAGAGGTTCTCTTTTAGTTCTATGTGCGTTGGTCGTCGCTCTCTTACGATGGTGTTGTCTCGGGTGGATTCTTATTCTTCCATTGCTTGCACCTCTATTTATGCGCCAACGTGCCATGTGTTGCGACGGGATCTTTGGGAGGACTTACGGGAGGAGGCCTCCGCCTTCGCTGATATTCCTTGGATAATGGGGGGCGATTTCAATGTTACTATTCTTTCCGACGATCGGCCCCGCAGGCGTGGGGGTAATGACCCAGGCTCCAGCGACTTCTCTGACTTCATTTGGGATCGGCCCCGCAGGCGTGGGGGTAATGACCCAGGTTCCCCACGACATCGCTTACACTTGGAGGAACAATGCCTCAAGATCCAGGATTGACAGGTTTCTTGCTAACATTAAACTTATGGAGGTTTTTCCATTATGTGCGGTGTCATCTCGGCCGCGGTCATTCTCTGATCATACTCCTATCGTGTGGGATTCTGGGGATGACCTTCGCCCTAGGGGTCTCTTCCGGTATGAAAGGTGCGGGCTTTTGGAGGAGAACTTTAGGGACGTCGTGAAGAATCATTGGGAGCAGACCACGTCTGTGGGGTCCGATGCCCGGTGATTCGCTCATAAGCTCGCTTCTCTGAGGAGGGTGTTGGCCATGTTCAAGAAGGAATCACGTTTGGCACGTGTCGCGGCGCGGAGGGCGGCGGAGGATGTGATCTTGCGACTGGATCGTTTGGAGGGCGATAGGGAGTTGTGCTCGGATGAGTTGTTGGAGCGCAGTGCTGCCGCCAATGTCGTTAAAGCGGAGGATAAGAAGAGGGTCTTAGAGTGGCGCCAGCGGTCGCGGTTGCAGTGGCTTAAGGAGGGCGACGCGAATATCGCGTTCTTTCATCGGGTGGCGAGCGATAGAAGGCGCTTCAATTCTATTCATTCTCTTTCGGTGAACGGTTCTCTCGTCCAGGGGGACAAAGATCTGGGTGCAGCATTGGGTAACCACTTCAAGGGTGTTTTTGGCTTCCGCGGTCCGCGTGTGTGGCGTTGGACTGGCCGGGGGGCCCCTGCTATCCTTTCTTCGGACCCGGAGGCGCTTATTAGACCATTCTCTCTGGCCGAGATCAAGGAGGCCGTGTGGGATCTTAATGCAGATGCTTCCCCGGGCCCTGATGGTTTCCCTGTGGCATTCTACCGAGATTTCTGGGACGTGGTGGCTCACGATGTTCTGGAGGTCGCCCGCGAATTTTGTGATGGTAACCATGGCTTCGACAGACTTTACAAGGCGCTTATTGTGTTGATTCCAAAGTCCAATTCGGCCAATCGTATTGATGATTTCAGGCCTATCTCAATCTCCAACGAAATTTATTTAATCATCGCAAAGGTCATGGCTCGGCGGTTGGCCCCCATTCTCGATTCGCTGATCTCGCCCACTCAGGCGGCCTTTATTCGGGGGCGCCAAATCACTGATTGCTATGCGGTGGCCACTGAGTTGGTGGAGGCTTGGAGGAAGTCCGCTAGGAAGGGGATTCTTTGGAAAATTGATTTTGCAAAGGCTTACGATTGCCTCGATTGGCGATTCCTGTGGTCGGTGTTGAGGCGGGGAGGCTTCCCGGAGGTGTGGATCTCTTGGGTTCGGCGATGTGTGTCCACGGCTTCCCTTTCTGTGCTTCTCAATGGCTGCTCGGTCGGCGGCTTCTTCCAACCGAGGCGAGGGGTGCGTCAGGGGTGTCCTCTCACCCCCCTTCTGTTTGTGTTGGCGGTTGACGTGTTGCCACGCATGATCGATGGCATGGCCGCGGCCGGGCTTACCCGTGGCTGCTCCTTGGGGGACTTACATGTACCAATCATTCAGTTCGCCGATGACACCATATGTTTTATTGAGGGTGGGCCGTCTGAGGTCGCCGGAATGGCTGCTACTCTTGAATTATTCAGTGAGGTTTCGGGCCTCGTGATCAATGGGACCAAGTCCAAGGTGGTTCCTTTTGGTATGACGCATGCGGAGGTCCTCGATAGCAGCCGGTTGCTGGGTGCCTCCCCTGGGGAGCTCCCGTTCGACTATCTCGGTTTACCCCTGGCTATGGGTCGCGCCCGGATTCGCGATTGGAAAACTGTGGTTGAGAAGATGGAGGCGCGTTTGACTGGGTGGCGCGCAGCTCTCTTATCCAGGGGCGAGCGGCTTGTTCTCCTTAAAGCGGTACTCTCTTCCATTCCAATCTACTTCTTTTCAGTTTGTGGTATGCCTAAGGGGATTCTGCTCCGACTGGAGAAATGCATGAGGGGTTTCCTATGGGGAAGGAAGGGCGAGGGGAGTAAGGGTGTGCCTTTGGTGAGTTGGGAGGATGTTACGAGGCCCAAGCGGTTGGGGGGCTTGGGCGTGAGGCGGTTGGATGCGGCTAACGATGCACTTCTGCTTAAATGGGCTGCACGGATTTGGGGGAATGAGGACAATTTCTTGTTGAATGTTCTGAAGGAGACGTTGGGAGCGGACTTCCTGCCTGTTCAGCGGGCGACTTCTCCGACCCACCTTTCCACTTTTTGGCGGGGGGTCTTGAAGGTTTTCAATCAAAATCGATCCCTTTTTAAACCAGTTCTGGGAGATGGCAACTCCTACAGATTTTGTATTGATGATTGGTCGGGCAGGGGTCCTATTAAGGATTTCTTCCCTCGTCTGTTTGCTTTGGTTGATGAAAAAGACGCTTCGGTGGCTTCTTGCTGGAGCGAGACCTGTTGGTGCCCTAGGATTTCCGCTAACCTCTCGGAGCACCGGTTGGAGGATCTTCTCTCGTTGATGGCGTTTCTCGCGGATGCCAGCATGCCTACTCACGGTAGGGATCACTGCCAATGGAGGGATGGCTCCTTCTCTACAAGGAAGGCGTATTTGGCTCTGGTTCCTCCTTCGCTCGTGGCCGACGCGCCTCTTGTGCGCGACTGCAAGTTCTTTTGGGGACTCAAGCTACCTGAGCGCATTGGCGTATTTCTCTGGCTCCTTCACAGGGGGAGACTTCTCACTCGTGATCGTTGTGCCTCTTTGTTTACTAATATAGGGCCCATTTGCGGCCTGTGTGGCACGGAGCGGGAAACCAGCGACCATCTCTTCCTTCACTGTGGCTTCGTTCGTGATCTGTCGACTGATTTGGATTGGCTCAGCACTGCCTCTTGCTCGGCCTTCTGCGACAGCTTGGCTTCTTCCACAGGCAGGGTTAGGAGGGATCTATTGGTCCCGATTGCGCGTTTGTGGAGCATTTGGTTGAGGAGGAACGAGGCCCTCTTCGCGGGACAGCGTTTTTACAAGGAAAATATAGCGATCCAAGCTACGCGTTTTGTGAACGACTGGTCTCCTGGGTAGGAGGCATTATGTTTGCGCGGTGGAGGCATGGTATCATGCCCCGCGGTTGTTGTCGTGGGTGCCTTCCTTCTCTTCCTGGTTTGTATTTCTTGTGCTTGTACTTTTGTAAAACCTCTTTACGCCGTTTTGAATAAATTGGGGTGAACACCAACGAGTGTTTCCCCCTTTGTTGACTTTCAAAAAAAAGAGAATCGCGGAGATCACGTGGGGAAGGAGAGAGAAAGAGAGGGATAATGAGATAAATCTCAATTAATATTCAACTTCAACTCTCTAAAATAATTTCTCACCATCCTCTTTATATAGGAGGTGCGGGATTACAAAGATGAAATAAAATTCAAATTGACTCTAATTGATTTGAATTAAAACTCAAATCTACCTTATCCTAATTTGACTCTAATTTTAAATTCAAAATTCAAATTGAAAACCGACTACTAATTTGAGATCACTTGTGATCTCTTTTATTTAAATAATTGCGACGACTCGATTAATCGTAAAAATATTTAGATTCTAAATAATGACGATAAATAAATAAAGCACTATTTATCCGATTCACGCTGCATCAATTCTCCCCCGCTTGAAAAATTCATCTCCCGATGAATTACTTGATCTTCGATGCGTCATTGGAGAATTCGATCTTGAAATGGTAGCTTCAAATTCCCCCAATTAGATCCTTTTCAACGTTGTGTTTGTAGTTTTTTTCAATTGGAGGGTGTCTCTGCAATTTTCGTACCCATTCATTTCTTCTTAAGTTACCACCAACTTTATCCTTTAAAAAAGTTTTGGGTGGAGGTGTCTTTTTGCAATTTCTCCAAATCATATTCCAATCCCTACTCTCGTAGGATTCGAATCCATTTGAATGGAAAATCCACGTTAGGGTTTTTTGTCTATCCATAAGGTAGCAGCGGGAGCAAAATGTGATCAGGAGGTGGTGGCGGCCGCAAAGAAGTCGGCGCGAGCGGTGGCGGTGGCTCCACCAGAAGCAAATTTTGGTGGAGATGGGCAGGCGGTATCGGGTTGGTGGCGCTGGTGCGACATCGGGATTGGGGCAAGCGGGGGTCGCCCTGTGGTGGCAGCGTGTGAGTGTCGTGCAGGTGGGCGGCGGTGTTACGGAGGGGTTGCAGCGAGTCGAGGGTGGTGGAGGAGGGCCCTGGATGTGTTGGGGAGGCACTGGGTATGCTTGGCTGAGAGGAGGAGGTTTCGTTGGGGGTTGTGCTAGCGGGATCGGAGGTGTCGTTGTGGTTTTACAGTGGTGTGGGGATTCACCGAGGTTTGTAGATGTTGTTTTGGTGGTGGAAGGGGCTGATTGCGGGGCTGGAAGGGGTGATGTTGCGATCGGGGAAGGTGCTAGAGGTGTGAGGGTGGTGGAGGGGGTCCACGAGAGGGCGGTGGGTGGGTTGTAGATCGATTTCTGCGGCATTTGCAAGTCTGAAAAAACCTGGACAGCGAGCAGGTCGACATTTTTTTCTTCTGCAATGGTCTGGACTGCGAGCAAATCGTCGCGGGCGACGTTGTTTCCTCCTGAAACAGTCCGGACAGCGAGCGGGTTGTCGCCGTCGCCGTTTTTCCCATCTAAAACGATCTGGACAGCGCACAGATCATCGTCGACGGTAAAATTTTGTTCGTCATCAACTTGTACCATAAAGATATCAATGTTGTACTATGAAACTATCCATTGTTGAACCTTGATGCTTGTCTGGAGGCGATTCTTGAATTTTTGTTGACGCGAACGCGCGTGCGAGCCACGAGATAGACAGCTTTGATCGAGCTTCATCTTCCAATATGTGACAGGACCGTCGAATCGTGAAAACGATTCAATTTCCATGCTCTGATACCAATTGATGCAAATGAAAATTCGCAACAGTAGAAAATTAATCTAGATGGTGGAAATTTTGGTGGATAAGAAAATGGAGTGGTTGAGAGGAGAAAACTCGTCGGAGAACGAGGGATTTTGGAGAAGAGAATCGCGGAGATCGTGTGGGGAAGGAGAGAGAAAGAGAGAGATAATGAGATAAATCTCAATTAATATTCAACTTCAACTCTCTAAAACAATTGCCCACCATCTCCTTTATATAGGAGGGGTGGGATTAAAAAGATAGAAATAAAATTCAAATTGACTCTAATTGATTTGAATCAAAATTCAAATCTACCTTATCCTAATTTGATTCTAATTTTAAATTCGAAATTCAAATTGAAAACCGACTACTAATTTGAGATCACATGCGATCTCTTTTATTTAAATAATTGTGATGACTCGATTAATCGTAAAAATAATAAGATTCTAATTAACGACGACAAATAAATAAATAAAGCCATATTTATCCGATTCACGCTGCATCATGACTAGATGTCGTTCGTCTAGGTTTTTTTAGGGTCGGATATTTTTCAACTCTGTGATGGAGACAAGGAGATTGTTGACCTTCTATTCTTTGGTTGTGGGAAGGTTAAAGCTTTGAGGCAAAACTGGAGATTGACTATGTGAATACAGAGAATGGTGAAGATTTTTGAGAATCACTCTAGACCATAAGAAACCACTCGCCCGATGAACTTTTAAGCTTATTGGCGGCTTTATGGGCTTTATGGCTAGCATGGAATGGGATTATTATTTCATCTAACTTGTATTTTGTAGAAAATATTATTTTCCATGATAGGCCTCTCCTCGAGTCGTGGCTACTATTAGGTAGCTAGGTCTTTCTAATTTCCATTTAATATAATTTTCCACGAGCAGATACAACAGTGTGTTTCTCCTTTCTTAAATAAAAAAACTATTAACCCCTTTAGGATGCATTGACAACAACAAAGCCTTTTCCCACATTAAGTAGGGTCGGCTAGGCCTCTTTAATATGAAATTACAAAATTAAAAAGAGAATAAAAAATCAAATAACATCCTAATTGACTCCTAAAATATCTCAACCAAATGAGAGATCACATCCGATCTTTTCATTTAAATAAAAATAAAAATTACAAGACTCAAATTAGATGGAAAACCCTAATTGGAGTCGTTGAACGAAACTAAAATTATGAAAAATCTTAAGCTAATTGAAACCTTAATTTTACCCTATTTTGCAATTCCATGCTGCATCAGCTCTATGTTAATTCAAAAAATTCATCTCATGATGAATTGATTGATCTGTAGTGGCAATGTATGGCAGATCAGTCTTTGATTTAATCCCATAGTTTTTTAACATTTTGTTCATCATCAATGTCTCTTTAGCAATTCTTGTGGAAAGATGGCCCTCCAGGTAACTTTTTCAAATTAAGAGAACGATATGTAGGCCATGCTCTAATACCAATTGATGCAAATGAGAATTTCAGGGTGGGAGAAAAAAATTGAGGATATGAGGGAGAAGAAGAAACTTGCCAATTGTAAGGTTTAGGAAAGAAGAAGCATAGAGATGCATGGGGAAGGAAAAGGGGAGAGGAAGCAATTGGAGAAACTCCAAATTTCCTTATAACCTAAACTATCTAATACAATGACTCAGCCCCTTTATATAGAGGAGGTAGAATTTAAAAATTACAAAGAGAGCAAACTTCAAATCAAATAACATCCTCCTAAAATACCTCAACCAACCACCTAAATAAAGAACACATGCGAACTCTTTATTGAATAAAAATTGAAATAGCAATTGACTCAAATTAGACAGAATATCTAAAGTGGAGTCTAATTAAACAAAATTAAAAGGGTTTTTACCACTTGTATCCATCTTAACTTCTGTAATTTCATTTATGCTCCTCCCTTTTATCGAATATCGGTTGTGCCCATGACTTCTTGCAGTTTTATCATGCGTGCACTTCTATGAAATTAGCCATCAAAGAATGGAACTAAACCATGGTTTACTCAAACCATGGTATAGTTAAGGCATAACTGTCAAAACAAAACCCTACCTCCCCCAACTCTACCCAGATTTACATGTGTTTCTTCCTGTATCCTCCTCCATACTTCCATTCTTTGTTCATCTTTCCTCTTCCTATGTTTGATGTGTATCGAACGCGACACCCAACAGCACTTGTACCACATCCTCGCCATTTTTCCATCTGTCCCATATGCTCCTTCTCATTCCCCTCCTCTATGTATCCATCACCGAACCCGTCACACACTCGACACAAAACCGCCTCACACCTCTTTTCTCCATGCTTCTCTCTTCTATCACCCATGAACCGACCACCCTCTGGGTAAACCTTGTACTCAGAGACGATCTGTTCCGATCCTCCGCTACGCACGAGCCTCAACCACGACCATTCACCCACTGATGTCCCTTTAGTCGGAGCTTTCTCTGAATGACACATCGGCCAAGGTGTGAGACCCTGGAGCCTTTCTCAACCACTTGAAGTGATACTAGAGCTACATCGTGAAGAGTTGCCATTCGAGATATACAGAAGATCATCTTTACTACAGCCATTGATGCATTGGAGAGTAGTGTGAACATGGAACAAGCATCTGCAGATGGCGACGGAACTGCCTCACCATCGATGCCCCATAACCGGAGAATGGATGAACGATACCTAGCAAGAGCCCCTCCTCAATGACTTTTGTCTCTTCAATCGAATGCCAACACTTACTGGATCCTTTAACACCCTGCGCCTAGACCTTACCAAAGAAGAAAGATAGTTGATTCCACTATTAGCGTTGAAAGGGGAAGAAGAGGTCGAGTGTACTCCAGTAAACCCAGTGTCACCATAGGTCGCAACTCTCGATTGTTCAATACCTTCACGGTCGCTCCGTTGAAGAAGGGGGTGTTCAATACCATCACATGCTCGTGCTGGAAAAAACATATCTAACTTACTTATCTTTTCTTTTTTTGAAAGAAAAAAGGCCATCCACTGTATAGGTGTGTGACCAAAAACTTCACCATTAATCACCAAAAATAAGTACACGCCTATAACAAGCTAAGCAAAAGACAAAGAATTACAAGTTCCGACTCTCATTTAGAGCTCGAGAATGCACCACCACATTTTCACCATGAAAACAATCCTGGCGAAGTACCAAACCATTTCTAGCAATCTAAATCGCCTAAATTAAAGCCACACACCCAAATCTCTCCTCCATTCCACTCCACTCTATCTTGATGGACTCCCAAAAATCAGACATGTAATCAGTACGCACTGCCTGACTCTGATACAGGGCTCATGCCTCCAAAGAGGACATGTAACTAAATAAAAGGTTATATGCATCCTCCACATTCTCCAGACAATGAGAGCAAGTAGGGTCAGTATTTGGAATGAACCATGAGAAACGGTCCTCGGTCAGCAACATGTCCCTCTTAAAAATGACAAAAAGACCTTCACACGAGTTGGAACTTTCCACTTCCATATTCTCCTGCAATCCACAATGCACCCTTAAGGGTCAAAAGTTATAAGGCCCTTCAATGCTCTGTAAGCCTTCCCTACAGGGAAAATACCATCACACCAGCTCCAGCAATCTTGCTCGTCAAGGACCACAGCCACATTCTCAAGCTCCTCAAGCAATACCAAAAGCTCCTCCATGCCATGATCGGAGAGCTCAGATCGAAAATGGGAAAGAAAGAGTGCGTATCCCAAACATTAGTTACCGAACACTCAGGATCAGTGCATCGCCATTAGACGTGAAAACTTCAGGCTCAGCGCCCTGCCTTCGCCCCAGTCGTCAACCATAACTTAAAACCAGCACTTTCCCCGATAATAGGCCTCAAAAGAGAATGTATCTCCTGCACCACATTGTGAATGCTTATCTAATAAGAAGGTGCATGACCAAGCTCCCTATGTCCATGGAAAAAACAACCGGACCCATAGATCTTTCGTATAATATTGCAGACCAAACTGTCACAATCACCCCAAATACATGCAATCCACCTGCTGAGCAATGCCTTGTTCATCTCCTTCAAGCTACGCACCCTAAAGTCACCATCCTCCTTCGAATACGAAATCGTTTTCCACTCCACCAAAGGAACATACTCGTTCGTCCACACGAAGATCAGAAAAACTACCTCATGATGCTCTCAAGTCTCTCCCTCACCCCCCATATGCAGGAGCCTAGATGATAGGAAGAAAATAGGGATCTCTGATAGAACCGACCACAAAAGCACCAACCAGCCACCTCTAAATTAACAGACAGATTTCCAACCTACCCATCTCTGCTCCATCTTCTCAATCACTAGAAGCTAATCCGCCATACACATCTTCCCCGCTACCAGAGGCACACCAAGATAGCGCAGCG
This sequence comes from Ottelia alismoides, assembly GCA_037367405.1. NCBI lineage: Eukaryota > Viridiplantae > Streptophyta > Magnoliopsida > Alismatales > Hydrocharitaceae > Ottelia > Ottelia alismoides. Next base: position 171,242 of record JAZKJV010010469.1, read on the forward strand.
ACAAACCCCTGCGTAGAGATCGCAACCAACCTATACATAAGTAACATAACTCAATCTCCTCCTCCAAGTCGAACGACACAAATTCTGACTTCTCCATGTTAAGTTGCAGCACAGACACCGCATCGAAAATGTCAAAAACCACTAATAGACCTCTGCAACTCTGTGAGCCCCCCAGCAAAAAGGATCATGTCATCCACATACTGAGAAATGGGAACCGAAATCTCCTTTGAGTATTCGTTGCATAAGCCTCCTGTGATTGCACGATCAACCATAACTAACAAAATATCAGTCGCAAGTACAAACAGAAGGGGAGTCGAAAGGAAACCCTGACGAACACCCCGTTGCGGCTGAAAATACCCTTGTTCAGCTACCCGTTCATAAGCACAGTACATGATGTCGTCGTGACGCACCTCTAAATCCAAGCAATCCACCAATCAGGGAAATCATATCTGAAAATTGAGACCCATATGAACCGTCAATCAGTGTTTCAAATTTTGCGAAATTTCGATTTCGACAACCTACCGAAACAAAAACCGAAATCTCGATATATACCCTTCCTTCACAAATCTAGGCCGAAATTGGTGAAATATCGTCGGAATTTCGACGAAATTTCGAAATTGTTTCGCTTTTTTCAACATCTCAAAACGAAATCAAAATCTAGATTTAAAACATTGTCGTCAATCCACATAGTCATAAGCTTTGGAGAAATCCAACTTCTACAAAACTCTCTTAACTTTCCACCTACATCAGTCTGTCACAATCTCAGAAGTCAAAACCACATTGTCCATGAGTTGCCTACCAGAAAGGAAAGCACTCTGAAATGGAGAAACAATCGTGCTCAGCACCCCCCTCCATCGATTCGCCAAAACTTTTCCCCTAACCAAGTAGATCGTACTGGATAGGGCAATAGAACGATACTCCTCAACCCTAGTAGCAACATCTTTCTTAGGGAGTACGAATAAAAAAATATATTGATTCGATCAAAGCCATTGTTTCCTTCCACGAATTCAGCCGCCGACTCCACCTCAACCACGAGATCGCAAAACTCTTGGAAGAAGAAGACCAATAACCCATCAAGCCCAAGGCAACCGTTCAGATTCGACGCAAAGATAACCTCACAAGCTTCATGTAACCCAAACGATCTAGTCAACTACTACGCATCCCGATCAGAAATGTAGCTAACCCCCAACTCCAACCATCTTGACCCGTAGCTGACTCACCGCCCTCACGACCTCCACCTCCCCGTAGAATTCCACACCCCAAACATCAATCGAGTGGATTAAATTTCTACTCCTACCATTTGCCACAGTATGAAAGAACCTAATATTTGCATCTTCCTCGTTCAACTACTTCTGTTGCAACTTGCAATCTTTGCCTCCACTCCAACTCATGCTTCCTATCCTCCTCCAATATCTCCTGAACTACCCTACGGCTCAATAGCTCGTCCTCGTTTAGCTCCAGTCGCACCAACTCATCATGAGCATGATTCCATTTCGATTCACGTGTAGCATGAGTCCTTCCTGAATGTCATCATCTACCTCGCAGCACTGCTAACTTCAACGCCAACCTTACAATGCTCGAACCCGCCACCTCTAACCTCGTCCAGACGGAAATAACCAAATCACAAAAGCCCTCCTCCAACATCCAACACCGTTCAAATCTGAAATAAGACAGGAACCTCTCCTACTGCACGTATCCAAACACAGTGGCATATAATTAGACATCAATCTAGGAAGAGATGTGACCGTAACCAAACTGAAAACCTCAAACAGCTTGACCGACAAGAGAAAAAGATCAATCGGCGAACGGAACGATGAGCTCTTCGATGTGTACATGCAATTCGCTACATCCAAAACCTTCAAAGCAAGCTCCTCCAGCACTTCAGCAAAAGGGCTCGGGCCAAGGTCCTGCGCACCTCGCCCACCTGGTATATCCTCAGCGTACAGCGTGACACTGAAATTACCCCCCACAAGCCAGGCCACCTTTGAAAACTTAGCCCTAATCTCTCGCAATTCATCCCACAGAACCAAATTCGAAGATGCACTAGAAATGCCATACACTGAGATGATAATGATGCGATATCGGTCCACCTTGCTAACCAAAGCAACCGTAAACGATCGTACCAGAATCACCTCATCAGCTAACTCAAAAAGGCTCACATTACAAGCAACAACAATCCCCCTCGGAACTTCCATTCTCCAAAACTGCTATGAATTCAAAGAGATGAGGACCAGAAGTGGAATTCCATCTCATAAAATCCCACGAATCAATCTTGGACTCCCACAAACAAATGGCATCAATCTTCCAACGTCGCCAACAAGGAACTAACCGCCAACCGCTTCTTTGGTTGACCCAACCCCCGCATATTCCATAATAGAAGCTTCATTGGGAAACCTTGGGGACAGTCCCCGTCACCTGAACCCCCACCCTCTACGCAACCGCCAACTGAAACAATCTCTCCAATGCACTTCCTACAACCACCACAGAAGATTCGATTCTCGAACTCCCCTCAAAAATGACCACTCCTTCAGCCTCAATCCTTCTTCCGGATCCTCAACTTCCCGACTCGCAAGACTCCCCTCCTCCAGCTTATCACCCACAGCCTCTGCATCTTGGAAGGACCCTCCCTCACGCTCGCATTCCAGCCTCCTCATTTCCCAATCAAGAGCTTCCACCCGACAGCACTTCCGCAGGAATATGAGCAGTTGGTATCTCAGGTCCCAAGCCATCCCTGGAGAGCTCACCATACATTGGACTCTCTTCTCTGAACTACTGCACTGGACTCCTCCCTTCACCTTTGCATGGCAAGGAACCGCCATGGTTCTCCTCTGAATCATCGCCCTCAAACCGGGCATGTGGCTCTCCCTCACGATGTTGCCCACAGCATTGGCTCCCTCCTATGTCGCATCTCCCTATCCAACAACCCCCCGTAACCACTTGCAGCGCCACCCAAGAAGACCCAGGCAGAGGTTCTGAAGAGCCATTCGCCTTGGACAAAGATTACCCTACAAGCTCAGGGGGAAAGGGTCCTCCATCAAGTCAAAGAACATATCCATATCTGAAGGTTCATACCCGAATTGTGCCTTCGAAGTTATGCCCAACTGTAATTCGAGTCTACCCAACAACATATGATTGCAGTCTGATGGTACCGCAGCATCCGTGAATATAATCGGGTTATTTAGTGGACTCGAACTCGAATCCACTTTCTCAAATCCGATGATCGCACTCAAAATGGAGAAAACAATGCTAGGATTCCCAAAGGACGTCTCCTTATCATCGCCTCCAAAACCAGTGACCTGGTTTCATGTAGTGATTTGTGCTTCTTGATCTTCCCCGACAACCATCGGTGTCAGCGTTACCACCAAAGAATCCTCTGATGACGGGCCACTGCACAGCTAATCCTCCAAGACCACAAGCCACGGTGCCATAGCACTACGCTCAATCCACAGCATCAACTGCACCAGTACTGTTGGGAAAAATGAACGAGTACTTTATTCCATCAGCCCTAGGCTCTCCCTCAAGATGGAGCATAGAGCATACATATGAAGCATACAGCTGAAAATAAAAATAACAGAGAGATACAAAGGAAATTAATATATATGTTAACACTCCCCCTCAAGATGGAGCATAGATATCAATCATGCTCAGCTTGGACGCACACTTCTGGAATGGGGCTCGTAGTAATGCCTTGGTGAATATATCGGCAATTTGATTTTCTGAAGTAACATGAGATGTAGCAATGAATCCCTTCTGAATCATGTCACGTATGAAGTGACAGTCAACCTCAATGTGCTTGGTCCGCTCATGGAATGCTGGATTGTTTGCAATGAACAATGTTGCCTGATTGTCACATTCTAAGTTCATAGGAAGTGGTACATCTATACATAGATCTGTAAGCACAGATTTACCCACATCATCTCTGTACTAGCCTGGGCCATAGCCCTATATTCAGATTCAGCACTAGATCTGGCTACCACCGTCAGTTTCTTGCTCCTACATGAGATTAGAGAATCTCCAACGTAGACTGCAAACCCCGAGGTGGACTTCCTGTCCTTGGGACAACCTGCATAGTCTGCATCTGCACATGCTGAGATAGAAATCCCATTGCCCTTCTTGAATAGCAAACCTGCACCTGGAGATGATTTGAGGTACCTGAGTATTATATGTATGGCATCCATATGAACCTGACGTGGTTGCTCCATGAACTGGCTCACACGACTCACTGCAAAGGATATATCGGGCCTAGTGATCGTGACATACAACAGTTTGCCTACCAGTTCTCTGTATCTTCTCATGTCCACCTCCTCTGTGTCATCATCATATAGCTTCATGCTGGGGTCCATCGGTATTGTAGCATGCCGAAACCCAAGCATACATGTTTTACTCAACAGGTCCGTAACATATTTTCTCTGCGACATTACTAACCCATACGGATTTCTAGCAAATTCCAGCCCCAGAAAATATCTAAGGACTCCAAGGTCCTTAGTGACAAATTCACTACCCAGCTTCTCTTTCGCCTGCTTTATGCATTGCTCATCATCTCCTGTAATCAAGATGTCATCTGCGTAAACCATAATTGCAATAATACCTCTTGAAGTCTTCTGTACAAACAAGGAATGATCAGCATTAGAGCGTTTGTATCCCTGTTTTTCAAAGAGGTCTGAGAGCTTCTGAAACCATGCTCTGGGGCTCTGCTTAAGGCCATAGATAGCCTTATGAAGTTTGCACACCTTGGAACACTCCCCCTCAACAGCAAAACCGGGTGGTTGTTGCATGTAGACTTCCTCCTGTAGGTCTCCATATAAGAACGCATTCTTCACATCCAACTGATATAGCGGCCACTCTCGAGTAACCGCGACTGACAGCAAGATCCGTAGGGTAGAATGGCGGGCTACTGGCGAGAACGTATCAAGGTAATCCACCTCGTATGTCTGTGTAAAGCCACGTGCAACAAGGCGGGCCTTGTATCTGTCAATACTGCCATCTGCATTTTGCTTTACTGTAAATACCCACTTGCAGCTCACTGGGGTCACATCTGCAGGTATAGGAACTAGACTCCAAGTTCCCCTAGATTGAAGTGCTGCCATTTCTTCCTCCATTGCTAGACGTCATCTAATATCCTGCAGAGCATCTTGATAATTCCGTGGAATATCTACAGCTGACAAGGCAACCACAAAGTTCCTGAAATCCCCACATAGTCGCTCAAATGACACAGAAGCTGATAAAGGATATGTAGCGTAGCTCCTCTTCGATTTGTGTATAGCAATAGGAACATCTAAATCAGTTGTGTCTTCATTTGGCCCCTGCAACATATCCTGCTCAGAAATATCATTAGATCCATCAAGAGTAGTATCTTCAGTACATACCTTAGGCGAGCTAGGAGATGAGTCATGACCATGAGCAGGAGGAGGCCTGCGGGTATAATGGAATGGTAGTGGTGAATCGGGGACAGTACGTGGAGTTGGTGGTGGTGGTGGTGGTGATGGTACTGGTGGCGGTGGTGTCATATATATGGCATCGGAAGTCACTGGAGGTAGTTGCTGATCACCTGAGGATGAAAAATACATTACGGATTCAAAAAATGTAACATCTGTACTGACCATATACCGCCTACGCAAAGGATCAAAGCACTTGTACCCCTTTTGAGTTCTGGAATACCCAACAAACACACACTTGACAGCCCTAGGAGAGAGCTTGTCAGTACCAGGAGACAGCTGGTCGACAAAGGCAACTGAGCCAAACACACGAGTAAGGGAAAACAGATCCTTACCAGGGTAGATAAGGGAAAAAGGAATCTGTTCATCTAGGACAGAGGACGGCATACGGTTAATTAGGTAACATGCTGTGAGAACCGCGTCACCCCAATAAGAATAAGGAACATGACTCTGTATAAGAAGTGATCTTGTGACATCTAGTAGGTGGCGACGTTTCCTTTCAGCGATCCCATTTTGTTGAGAGGTATAAGCACAGGATGTTTGATGGATAATCCCTTTTGATGAGTATTAATTGGCTAGGACATGAGTACACAGTTCTAGGGCATTATCACTTGTCACAAATTTCACATATGTGGAGAAAACATTCTGAATTTCATTCAGAAAATTGATAATAATATTCCCTGCTTCAGATTTATTTTTCAACAAAAATACCCATGACACACAAGAGAAGTCATCCACAATAACTATATAAAATCTGTGTCCCTGATGATCAGGTACACGACTCGGACCCCAGATATCAATATGAAGTAACTCAAACTTGGAGGTACTACTCCGACCCGAACGACTGGGAAAGGTAGACCGGTGATGCTTTCCCAACTGACAAGCCTCACATTGGATAGATGTGTGAGGTAGACCCTGGGGTAACACACGATGCAACTTCTGAAGCGGTAGATGTCCGAAGCGCAGATGCCACAGCAGAGGAGATACTGGTCCAGTAGGAAGGGATGAGGTTCCAGCAAACGGAGTCTGATTTAGGCTATAGAGACCTCCTTGCTCATAGCCACGACCAATCATGTTGCCCGTAAGGATGTCCTGATAAATAAGAGAAGATGGATCAAAAATTGCCCGACATTGTAAATCCTTCGTAATCTGACTGATTGATAATAAATTCATTGAAAAAGCAGGTGTATGTAACACATTCTTGAGCTGCATAGAAAAAGTCAGTCTAATCTCCCCCTGACCAGTGATAGGGGAGTGTGTACCATTGGCAATGACCATTGTTCGGCCTGGAGGAATCTGAGAATATCCTGTAAATAAACTTGAATCGCCACATAGATGATGTGTAGCACCCGAATCCATAATCCAAGGTAATGCATCTGATCTACTACTTGTAAATGCAAGTATGCTACCTGAGGCACTGGTAGACGTAGAGGCAGTTGCAGCAGCATCAGATTGACTCTCAGTAGTAGGTGCTGGGCCAGATGGGAGAATAATGCCCCTTAGACGGGCAACTAGGTCATCAAACCGCTGATCCAAAAAAGCAGCAGATGGAGGCTCTATCTGCTCAGCGACTCGTGCAGATGCAGGAAATCCATGCTTAGAGTAGCATGTGTCTTCATTGTGTCCGATGCGATGACAGTAGGTACATGTTGACCGACTGCGGCCTCCTCTGCCACGAGGTCCACGTCCACAGGTCTGATGATGAAATCCACGACCCCTGTTGGCGGCCATTGCTGAAGCATTCTGATTCGTGGCCGTGGAAGGGACGGTGATACGGCTAAGTCTATGAAAAGCTTCCTCCATGGGAGGAATAGTAGAATCGGCCAAGATCTGGGATCGTGCTGCCTCATACTCTGGATCAAGTGCAGCAAGGAACACGCCCACCATAGTCGCATTCCGATACGTCTTCTGTTGTTCTGGCGTGGCTGTCAGGGGCATGAAGCTGTATAGCTTCTCGAACATCCCTCGCAGGGATGTGTAGAGTGAATTGTAGAGGGCGACCATTCTGCTTTATAGTGAATATATCATGTTGGAGTTGCAGAATCTGTCTCATTCTTCGCCTGAGAGTATGTGGCCGCCAGAATGTCCCACATGTCTTTGGCCGTGGGCTGGTGTAGAATGTCATTGGCAATCTCGATCGCCAACGTTCCAGATAACCAAACTTTGGCGTATGCGTCATCGGCCTCCCAGGAGGCATTGGCTCCAGTCTTCTCAGCAGGCTCTGCTTAGGTAAGAAAGTGCTTCTTACCCGTTGACTTCATCATACACATGAACTGCATCGCCACAGTTCATAGTTCGTACCATCCATCTTTACAATATGCGCCGGACCATGAAAGGCGCCAATGGATGGGATATCCGCCTTGCTTTCTGACATACTTGAAACTGGAGCGATTGACTGAAGATAAGATTCGTCTACAATGACATAGACGGGTTTAGTTGCATGTGTAGACCTCAAGCAACTAAACCCATGTAGTTGACGATGTGCGCTTTAGGGCTTAGCACACGCTTAGGGCTCTACGGTGCCCGCTGAAGCACGCAAGGCAGAGCGCTCAGTCGCGCAGCGTGAGGATGAGCGCGCAGTCGCGCGCGTGGATGAGCGCGCAGTCACGCGCGAAGGTGAGCACTAGGCGCAGGCGGAGGCGCTGGTGCACGCGCACAGGCGCAGACGGAGGCGCATGCGCACGCGCACAGGTGGAGGCGCACAGACGCTCGCGCGAGTATGCGCACAGGCGGAGGCGCGGCGGAGGCGCAGGGGGGGCGGAGGCGCTGGCGGAGGCGCCGGCGATGAGAGAGAGGCACGCGGGTGGGGTAGGGTAGGGTTAGGGTTTCGAGAACTCCGGTCTAGGACCGTCGCTCTGATACCATGTTGGGAAAAATGAACGAGTACTTTATTCCGTCATCCCTAGGCTCTCTTATATAGGAGAGTAGCCTATGGGTAAATTACATAAAGCATACAGCTGAAAATAAAAATAACAGAGAGATACAAAGGAAACTAATATATATATTAACAAGTACCGGTGGCCTAGACCCCTGCATCGAGACCACAACCTCCGAGCCCTCGCGTGGTTGCATACTGGAGCAGCAAAGTTCCACTACCTACCACAATATGCTCCACTGCCACTCGCAAGACCTCCACCTTCTGACATCTCAATGGTACTCCTACACCTTCATCTTCCACAATGAACCATCGTCGCCCGAACAACATCGGATAAGCCCCCTCGACTCCGACAGCATGCAGCCCTCCAAATCTCCAGTCATTACCTCATTAGCCCCTCCCGATAATAAACCCCTCACGTATAAAAGCCCTCCCGACATCCATATCACATCAGTAACCACCCTAACTTCCCTCGTCGCAGCCAACCTCTCTCGGATTCTTCTTAATTCATCATGACCGCCTTCCCTGTCCACAAGGCCTTCCAAAGGCTGCTCATCAACCATACCCTCAGACAAATGCATAAGAAAGGGCACCAACTCCACTTCCAACCACACCTTCTGACGAGTATCCTCTTCCGCAGTTGTCTCGTGCACCAGTGGAAGTTCTTGCAGAACCTGCTTCTTCGACCAAGACCCCTTCACCACACATTCCTTCAGTCGGTGGCTTAGGCGCATGCACCAGAAGCACAATTGCTCTGCCACCCTCCGCACAGGTCTTGCATAAGTGATCTTCAACGCCACAATGGAAACACCATGTCGCCTCCCCGATCTTGGCCCACGGAGGCTGAGCCCTCTTCTTCTTCGGAACACTCCATGACCCCTCCTCTGCCAACTCCATCTCTTCTCGACATCCTCAAGCCCCCCCCCCAACCTTCGTCCGATTAAAACTCCCTGGTGCTCCTCCGCTTTTGGTGGACCTCGAATCACCAAAAAAATGACTCTCCACTCCCCCTCCACTGCTTCCACCCTCATCGACCCTGTTGTCACCACTTCCGCCTTTGCCCTTGCCACTTCCACCTTTGCCCTTACCCATCTGAAATGTCCCACTTATCTTTTCTAAAGACCCATGTGTCCAAAAGTTAACATCCGTTTAGGACGTGGATGGACGGCAACTAACTTAAGAGGTACAAGTTACAGAACTGCAAGAAGTCAAGGGAACATATAATATTCCAAAGAAGGTAGGAGCATAACTGAAATTGAAGAAGTTAAGAGGGGCACAAGTGATAGAAACTAAAATTAAAATTACGACAAAAGCAGAAATTAACTGAAACCCTAATTTTTGTCTTATTTTGTGATTCCATACCGCATCACTAGATATGCAAGGGTAAAAGAATTATTGGGTAGCTATTCACGGGCACATGTAAAAATCCTAAGAAATAATCTCTTCGTACATGTTATATTATTTTAGCATGCATCCTAGTAGAGTAGGAAGGATCAGTGCATTATCTCTCAACCTTCCAAGTTATGTCAAAATTTCTTCATAGAGAATATCATAAGGTTTTCACCAAGTTCGACTATGTGAAGGTTAGTCACAACATTGTATTAAAAATAAAAGCCTCAACATTGTTAAGATCGTGTCTTTACATCATAGTCACAACCATGATGATCACAAATACCTCTTTCACCATACTACATTTAGAAAAGCCCCATACAGATCTACCCATTCTACTCCTATATCACCCATAGCTTGGTCATTATCAAAACACCATAAACAGATTCAGGGAAGAACTTGATTATTCCATTCGGCAATGGAGGCAGAATCAAAATAATATTAGCATCCATGCATATGGTGCTTGTTTTGGTCGGGTGACATTTAACTAGTGGCCAGGAGCAACAATGGGCATCATGACTGATGACTATCAAAAAAACAGTCAAATCTTTACTGCAATAGCAGACACGATATTTGTGAAGAGAAAAGCTGGGGGAGAACACACAAATAGCACGATGGTTTCCGACTGCATAAAAGTTTCCTTCACATCATATAAGAAGAAATATCACGCAAGGAGAATTACAGATTAGGCCTCATAAAAAACAAGTTTAAATCATAAAATGACCCATGATAAAAAAAACGAGAAGAATGGAGGCAGCCTTTTGTTAAAAGCAGATAGCTAGCTTAAGAGAACGTGCCTTTCAGCGAACTAGATTGGATGTTTGTGTAATAAACTTTCAACTTTCCCCCTTCATCCTCCAAGGGGCAAGTCAGTAGTAAGATATGTATACGGCATGTCGAATCACGGTTTTCTGTAAACTTCTCTAGGTTGTGAAGGAAGACATGAAAACTCCAGAAAAGCTGGAAAAAGCACTCGACTGAATTTACCAATATCATCCTACACTATAAAGCAGCTGAAGGGAAAGCCTTTCTCCCATGCTTCCTTGCTTGTCATCACTGTCATCTTAACAGCGCACCAAGCTATACATAGCCAAGTGAAGCGTCAACAACAAAGCTTACTTATATCTAGTTAGGTCAGGGTAGGATTTCCCTCACGTACAGACCATGCCAAGGCGCCAAAATGCTTTCAATGCGAGCAGCAAAGTTGGTTGACATTTTTCACGAGGAAATCAGAACTTCAGGTTTAATCATTTTCTTCCATTATGTCGGATATACGTGTATTAGGAACGCTCGAGAGTGGCGTGACCTTAAATTAACCCCCCCCCCCCATAAAAACAAAGGAGATAGGGACCCCAGTCTTCGTGTTGATTTTGTCTATCTTCGTGTTGATTTTGTCTATGTGAATGGTTCTGTTATTTTCAAATAGTTCAACAAAAGCCTTTGTACGAGAAAAAATAGCTCAATGTAATGAACGGCTACTTATCTTTTAGGCAAGCACTATAACTTTAAAAAAGCAGATAATCAATTACACACCAGTGTCTCCTAGTCAACTACACACCAGTGTCTCCCTTGACTAGCATAACTATCAGATGACCTGTTTTTTATCACATATAACTGTAACACAACATAACGTGGTGAGAATTTTTTCCGGATTCTGACAGCCTTCCAAAAAGAAAATTTCATCCGGGAGCAGAAACATTTACCATGTCTACAAAGTAGAGGATTTTTCTCATATTTGTGAGTTATCCAAAAAGAAACTTTAATCCACAAGCAGAACCATCTACAGTGTGTCTACAAAGAGATCTTATGGTATGCAGATCAAAAGAGTTTTTATGCAATCCAACCAAATAGAGTGTGCATCATTGCCTTATATTCTTAAGCTGATAAAAAGAGTAATGTATTGCATTTAAGGGTGAAACAGCCGGAAATGTCTAAAGAAAATTAAATATAACTTAAGCAGAAATACGAGATGGAGCAAAACCTGTCATTAGCTAGATTCCAAGCCTCCTGCTTCAGTTCAAGAGGAGCTTCTAATGCAGCAAGGTAATTTGATATAAATTTATGAGGATGCTCAACATGGCATATGAATCCCATTTCCTTCAGCAGATGCCGTTCTGTTCTAATCAAATCATTTTTCAATTCCGAATATCTCTGGCAAATAGAGACGTCAATACGGATCATTTTAACTGTTATTATTTGGATAAAATCTAATAAAATCAATTCCTACATGAAATCATTGACAGCAGAAATCAATAGAGACAAGGCCAACCAAAGAAAGCAGCAGAGCATATTGGTTTCCTTATATTACAAGAAAGCAATATATCGGCAGAAAATAAGCTTTTTAGGATTTGCAGGCATCTTAAATGACAACAGACCAGCCGAGACAGTCTGAGTTTTTTAAACTTCAGATACTTCTTGATTAAGCCTCTCCTTCAATGACTTGCATTAGAGAGGATTTTCACAATAACGGTGATATAAGTATCAGCAGAGATAAAAAATGTCTTCACAAGATTTCAATGAAACCTACAGCATTTCAATGGGTGTGATTTTGATGGCAACTGCAATCCATAAGCCATTTTAGTACTTCAGGAGCAGGTTTTGTTGCAGTCGGGATGGCAATCACCGAGTAGCAGAAGGCCAAACTCTGCTCCTTCCTAAAGACACCAGAATCCAGATGCCCTTGGTATATTTACCCATCAAAGAACCCCAGGACCTCTAAGAAATAATTCCTCATCAGAGTACACGATAAACCCTGTTCCTCCATCTGATCTATTAAGGTTGATACCAAATAGGAAATTGTGTACATGTTCAAGTTCCAACCTGCAAAACACAACTAAAGTCCGCATAGTAATTGCAGCAGATTGAGCTAACACCCTCACATTTGTTAAAGATCAAAACACTTATTCTAAATGGGAACATGTTTTACCATCCCAAAAAAGCTTGCATGCCCTCATCTGCCCTCCACGATTCTGCCGAACGTGAGCATGTCTCATGAATTCCTTTCTTTACCGTCATTATCAAGGTTTGAACAAACGAAAGGTGGAAAGAGGCATTTTCCTTGGAACTGAGGTGAGGCGTAGCCTCAATACCCACTGAATCCTTTTGACCTTGAGGTCATTATCGCACAATACTCCATTCTTGGTCGACCCAGCCCAGGAGGCGTAAGCCTCAATTTATAGAGAAAATACTAATAAAGTTATCAGTATATATATATACATGTGTTGATTTTATTATATATTTTATAATAGACATACAACACATAACACTATAAAATATGATAAATAATAGACATAAAAACATCAAAAGAGAAGATATAACAACTCCATGTCCCTTTCTACAACATTTTCATACAATCAAAGATGGATTCATTGTCTATAAATTATGAAAGAATTAATGGGTATATATTTGTTATTGTCTTGTACATAAAAATTTTACAAATAATATATGTTAAAGAAATTTATTTTATGCGTCTAACATATAATATATGACAACATGAAAAGCCTTGAATCCTATGTTTTTTATTTTATTTAATTGCATTCTTATAGAAGAATGGAGAGTTCTAGGCAATTGGCTCACAAATTTATTTAATGTTATTTGATGAAGCAAGAAAATATATGAAGAGTGGAGGAGAAGCATCGTGGTGTCTCTTTATACGAATAAAGGGGGCATTAGGGTTACACGATTTTCATATTTTTTTCCTTTTTTTTGCATTCTCTTTTATTTTTCTCATTGATGATAATTCATTGTACACTTTAACTCTTGATGTATCCACTGTCAATAGTCTTTTTGACTGTCACTGGTACAATTACGTCATTGCAATTTTCCTTTGGAAAAAATGGCCCTTTGCTCCAAACATTCAAGAGATCATGGAAGTAGATGCTATTTTCTCGAGAATGATTTGCTCGTATTTGACGAAATGTGTAGGGTTCGAAGATACAGAGGATCAGCGGTTTTACTCGCGTCCACAAGATGTATGGACGACGAAACAGCTTGAACCTTTGTAAATTACCAATAATAAATATTAACATTTGTCATCCAATTTTCCAAAGCCCTTGCGAGTACTGGGACAAGGCTTATTCATTGTCACATGGCATACACTAATTATCGGTAAAGAAAATCTTTGTGGCTGACAATATAAACATTTTGGACTTCTCTGAAAATAATCGAGCCAACTGTTTAGAAGAAAAAGACCGTCTAAACTGAGAGGAGCAACATATCTTACACCTAACGGGACAATCCACATTTTCTTATGATATGATCAACAAACTGATGTGTGCTAAACATGGTGTGTTAGAGTTTTTTTAAACACAATATATCGGTATTGTTTTTTTAGTACTGTGTAATCAGTGGCTCGACTTTTGCATTAATTTAAACACAATGCACCAATATTAGTTTTTAGGTCTCGCATAGTTTATTTGCATAATTGGTGGTTTACTACGTTGGTTATAAATCATTCGCTTGATTATATAGTTATGATGGCAAAGCCAGTGTAGATGCTTGAGATAAACAATACCCTCATTGAACTAATGATCATGTCACTCTTCACGGCGAACATGAAGCATGCAATATTATACATCTCGGTAGGGATACCATTGTATTTGGTTTAAATAAACCATTTCGAATTGGATATCCATTAAATTGGATCCATAAATCGGTGGAAACTTTTGAAAGGGATATATACGAAGATAGTGTTTCGTATATTGACAAGTGCATGGCTATGCGATAGCCAAGGCCAATGTCCTACACTAAATGATCCGGACTTATGGGACTCGATAAGGTTGTTGTCTACCTTTCAACAAATTGCCTATTCTGTTCAAATTATCACTTGTTTTGGCCTGATGGTTTCTTCGCACTGCATTATAGGTTAGTCATAAGTGTGCAGAGCTAAAAAATCGTCGTTTTTGCGGCATTCCATTGAATGGAAGAGATTATGAACCGGCTACCCTTATTCTCATCGATTATAATCGTACAAAAAACAGTAATTGTATTATGTCAGCCATGTCTATGAAATGAACCATAATATTCATCGCAGAATACATTTCAATGTCTATGGAAACAACCAATATATATATCGTGCACCCAAAGCATGATATCTTAACAAACATAACGAACTGCTACCCCTTATCCCATATCTTTTCTTCTCCAATCAAATGGAAAATAGCAAATAACTACCACTTATTCCTACTTATCCCTCCGAACCATACAACCAAAGGAATGCAAGTGATAGATAAAACATACTTATCCCTTTCTCTACCAAACAGGGTCTTGGTTAATGTTTCATCGTCTCCCATTTGTGTTTCTTGGTTTCTCGTCTTCTCTATGTAGCAATGCCGACATCGTCGCTCATGCCACATGCATTCTTAAGTTACGAGCAACATCATGGAAGTCCTCCTCATGCAATACACCACCAATCACCATATTTTTTCTTCATTTGTTTTTTTAGAAGTTGCACCACTTATTAACGGGAGCAACATGAGGACTTCACAAGTGGTCACCCACCCTATTACTACTCTCACCCAAGCACGCTTAGCTTCAGAGTTCTGATGGGATCCGGTGCATTAATGCTGGTATGATTGCACCAAGGGGAAAAGTCATTCTGGATTTTGTAACGGCTTATGATCTATTCAGAGCAAACACTCTCTTCAAGAAGAGGGAGGAGCATTTAATTAATTATAAGAGTGGTCCAACTAGAATAAGATAGATTACTTTGTAGATTACTTTGCGTTGAGGAGAAGGGATTGATTGTGTTGCAAAGACTGCAAAGTAATCTCAAAGAGAGTTTGACAACTTGTCGTTGGTTAGTCATGGATGTGCAAATAAAAGGACTAGTAAAGAAAATGAGGTTTCCAAGATAACTAGAACTAGATGACGGATTCTCCATTTAAAGCAATCAAGTTTCAGAGAGATGATTTTAGAAGACTTATCTTGGGATTGTAACGGAAGTGCAAACGAGATGTGGGAGGTGGTAGCATCTTATATTTGAAGGGAAGTCAAAGAGATGATATGCGAGTCAAAGGGAGGAGTTCCATGCCAAAAGGAGACCTGACGATGGAGTAAAGAGGTTCAAGAGAAGCTTAAAATTAAAAGAGCATGCTTTAAAGATATGTCTAAGGATAGAACAAAGGAAACAGTCACAAACTACAAAATAGCGAAGAAAGAAGCAAAGAAGGTTGTAAGCTAAGGTAAGTCAAAAGCTTATGAATTGTTGTACAAAAATCTCAACTCTAAGGAGGGCCAGACGGATATATTCAGATTGGCCAAAACAAGAGAAAGAAAGACCAAAGACCTTTCTTAAGTAAGATGCATTAAGGATGAGGAAGGACATGTGCTTGATACTCAGAAGGATACAGAGACTAGATGGAATTAGTATTCTCATAAGTTCTTCATTGGGGGAGGAAATAGAGAGATCACTTGGGAGATCTAGCTAGTAATGAAATTTACTCGAATCATGCAAGCTATAGACGAATACAAAGGAAGGAGCTAAAGGAGACTTTGAAGGTTATCAAACTTGGGAAATGTATAGGACCTGATAACATTCCTATAGAAGTATGGAGATTTCTAGGTGAGTGTGTTTTGACTTGGCTTACAAATTTATTTAATGTTACATGGCGAAGCAAGAAAATGCCTGAAGAATGGAGGAGAAGCGTCGTGGTGCCTATTTATAAGAACAAAGGAGACATTCAAAATTGTATGAATAACAGAGGAATCAAGCTGATGGGACATACTATGAAAATTTGGGAACGTGTAATCGAAAGAAACTTGAGACAGGTTTCCAAAGTAAAAGAAAATCAATTCGGATTCATGCAAAGTCGCTCAACTATTGAAGTCATCCACTTGCTGAGGAGATCGATGGAGAGTTATAGAGCTAAAGGGAAGAACCTCCATATGATTGTTATTAATTTGGAGAATGCTTATGACTTTGTCCCATGGGAGATTGTGGAGAGTTTTGGAGAAGAGACAAGTACATGTCCTATACATTAACCTCATAAAGGATATGTATGATAAAGATTCATCTTGTGTAAGGATCCAGTCTGGGAAGACTGACTATTTTGACATCAACATTGGTCTGCATCAAGATGCAGCTTTGAGACCATTCCTTTTTACTTTGATTAAGAATGAGTTAACAAGTCACATTCAGGACGAGATACCTTGGTGTATGTTATTCGCTGATGATATTATGTTGATTGATGAGACTAGAGATGGAGTAAATGAGAAGCTTGAGGTCTGAAGACAAGCAATGGAGACAAAAGGATTTCATATAAGTAGGGATAAGACTGAACATATGGAGTGTACTTTTGATGGAAGTAATGGTGAAGGAAACGAGGTGAAGATTGGCGATGATAACATTCAGAAAAAAGATTCTTTTAGATACTTGGGATCTATTTTGCAACACGATGGGAAATTGATGAAGACGTTACTCAGAAAAAAGGCAGGTTGGCTAAAGTGGAGAGGAGCCTCTACCGTTCTATGTGATAAGAAAATTCCTTTGAAAATCAAATGAAATTTTTACAAAGCAGTCATAAGACATGCTATGCTCTATGGATGTGAAAGTTGGCATGTGAACCATAGACACGTGCAGAGAATGGTAGTAGTAGGAATGAAAATGCTAATGTGGATGTGTGGACATACACGCAAAGATAAAATTCGAAATGAGGAAATCAGAAGGAAAGGACGTGTAGCTCTGATCGAGGATGATATGCGAGAAAATCGCTTAAGATGGTTTAGCCATTTGCAAAGGAGGTCGGTCGATGCACCAATTAGGAGATGCGAGTTTTGGGATGTTGAGTCCGCTAAGAAAGGGTGAGGAAGACCCAAGAAGTATTGGAATGAGACTATCCGAAAGGATATAGTTTTTTGGATCTAAGCCCGAGAATGACCTAAGATAGATCTGATTGGAGGCAAAGAATGCATGCAGTCGACCCTACTTAATGTCGGAAAAGGCTTTATTGTTGTTTTTTAGAAGTTGGAAGGAACTGCAATGTTTAATTAATTATCATATTTTACAGTTTGAATATATTTAGGGTTGCTATGACATTGATTTGATTGAAGATTGTGTTACATTTAGAGAATAACTTCTAGAACGAAAGGAAGTGTGCTTCCTCTTTGAATCGTAAGCTTTTTAAAGGGAATTAAATAGTAGGATTTACATAGGCTTCTTGTACTTTTGGCTCCACTTTATGACTCCGCTCTCTTTGAATTATCGTATATTGAACTTTCTAGTATATTGAACTTTACATAGGATTCTCTTGGATTTTATAATACAATTTAAACTAAATTATCTAGAGCAGAGCTTTGTGTAATGTTCGGGCATTATAAATAATAATAAGAAGAAGAAGATATCCTTCTACAACTCATATGCATACCAATTGCATTAATTATGCCAGATCTTATATCCATAAATTGGCATAAGGTCTAATTGTTTATTATAGAAAGGCGATCAATTGAAGAGGGATGATCGATTGGTGTGTGACTTTTTTGTTTTTTTGTGGTTATGAACTTGAGATTTGTAACTTTATTGTAGTAATATTTTCTTGAAAGAAAAAAGGGTGAGGCATCAAGGAGATGTCCACCCAAAAACTTTTATTCATAAGTTAATACAAAAAATTACCATGACCAGGAGCTTGCAAGTATCATCGCATATTCTAGTACATTTTCTACATAGCTTTCACCTCCAAAAATCACTCAATTTCTTTCTAACAATAGCCCAAAGTAAAGCAGCCACCCACATTCTTTGCGAGCCTGAGCTACCTCTCCACCAGTCCATGGAACCCTAGAATGCTTATGCATAGCTTGTTGAGATCATATCAAGATCTACCTTCTCTGACATATGCCTAAAGAGATCGCATAAGAAAAACAAGTGATCAACATTCTCATAATCCGCAGAGCATCTCTGACAAGAGCTATCCGTACCCTAGAAGAATCTGACCCTCCTAACTCCCATTAGGACCCGCACTCGTCTAAGCAGCCAAAAGATCTTGACATGCAGTGGAATCCTCCATTTGTCATCGCAATATGCTATTCAATGTTGCATAAAAGTGACGTTTTCATAATGTATTCTCATTTCTAACATTTTAGTACAAAATTCTAGATTTTCATCATTTTTCATATAAAACTAAGATTTACGCTTCGACTGTCTCAATGCTTACATGCCTTGTCTTGACAACAAAAAAACCCCTCGATACTCCTAATGTTTCTTAAAACCCATGATGAATCATCCCACACCAAATAATCGATCACCCCACACTAAAATCGATAATGATCAATCACCGTATATTTCATTATTGATCTCTGTTTGCCAGCGTTTCATTATACTATGTATCGTGGACCATAACATTCGATTACCATGGGTTTTATGATCGATCAACCTTGCCCATTAACGGTTTTGGTTTTCAATAAAAGCAATTGGCATTTTGGAAATTATAGAATGTTTTAACTGGTTGACCAACGTTTCTAAAATAATCTAATCAAAAGTATTTCAAATATCGACCAAAGTTTCAAAGTGATAGACCAAGGAGATACGTCAAGTAATTGAACTTGCTCAAATATAATCAATCATCCTTGGAAAAGTAATCGATTATTTAGACTTATAAGATAGAAAACTATTAATTAGTTGTTAGATCATATGAAGCAAAGTTGAATATTTCATAAACCCTTTGGACTTGTGTATATGATCAATCACACTATTGGACATGAGTTTGGAATTCGAATCTTGGAGCTATAGCCTAGGTTTTTTATGCAAACTGAAAGTTTTCAATGGTGAAAAGTTTTATTTTGAGGGTGGAAAATATTTGATGGAAGAAGTTGGAGGGAGGAAGAAGAGAATACTCGATAGATGCAAGGGATTTGGAGAAAGGAATCACGGAGATCGCGTGGAGGGAGAAGTGAGACGGAGAGATAAATGAGATAAATATCATATTTTATAAAGCCGGAAATGACTAAAACAATAGAATACCATCCCCTTTATATAGGAGGGGTGGATTTACAAAAATAAAAAGAAGATAAAATCAAACCACATAACACCCTAATTTAGACTCTTATTTCTAACCAACTAATTAATTGATTCAAGATCGCAAGCAATCTTGTTATTTAAAATAGAACTAAAATTACAACGGGCTCAACTAACCAAAATAACATTAACTTGATCCTAATTTAATTAAACTCTAATTAAACAGACGGAAAACCTAATTGAGCAAAATCGAATAGACAAACGTTCTAAAATTGCCCTAATTTGTTATTCGATGCTACATCAACTCTCTGTCGCTTCGAAAAACTCATCTCCTGATAAGTGGCTTGTTTATCGGATATGGTATCGAAGAATTCATGTTGAATTTGTTGACAATCTATCCTTATTTCGTATCTCTTTTTTGTAATTCAGCATTACATTTGTATTTCTTTCCACAGGATGATGTAGCTACAATTTTCATACCCCTTCATGTAAGATAACTCTCTCTTTTACTATTCCAGTGACTTTACCCTTTCCATAAAGAACAAATTGAGGAGGGATATCTTCATAATTTTTCAAAGAAACATTCTTTATCTCTTTCTTGGAGGACATGTATCTCTTTTGATGGAAACTCCTCGACGAAACAGCCGCTAGGGCTTCCTCCTCTTCTTTCCAGTAGCAACGGTGGGGAAAATAAGGATGAGATTGACATCGGGTTTGAATGCTCCAGGGTTAAAGTTTTGATTGGAAGTAGCGATACTCTCAGATGCATGCATGGTGGTGGTGTTTCTTGTGTTGTTAGTGGCGAAGGCATGGAGGTCTTTTTTTATGAAAAATCGGGTGAACCCCCATCGTGGGGGTCCCCACTTATTTTATATTAAATTCGACATGGTGAAGGCATGGAGGTCATGTGCTTCGACGATGGGAGCTACACCAGCGGTGGGGGGATGCGATGTCGGTAGCGGTAGCAGCATCAAGGAGGTAACGCGCTGTTTGCAGTTGGGGTTTGAGGGTGGTGTAGGGGACTGAAGAGGTTAAGGGTTGCCATGGGGTTGGGGAAGGGTTCGAGGGTGGGAATAGGGGAAACAAGAGAGGTGTTGCCGCAAGAGGGGGTTGTTGGAGGGGCAGAGGGTGGTGGGGTGGCTGATGGGGCATCGATGGAGTTGGCGGGGGTATTTGGGTGGCGAAAGAGGGTTGCAGCAGGGCTGGATTAGTCGGTGTCGGGGTTGTTACAACAAGTAGCAGGATCGGGTTGGGCGGAGATGCAGGGATGGAGACGGGAGCTACAGCGAGCCTGGAGGAATCGACACCCCCAAAAATGAAAGACCCTGGGGCACCTTTGGTGCGATGCACCATTGACACCATGACCTTTGAGCGCACCCTCCTTGATAAGAGTGCCTCAATCAAACTCCTCCCAGCTGCCATTCAGCGGTAGATTGATTTTGGGAAGCTGAAGCCGGTCTCGATGATCCGGCAGATCAATCTGTTAGGAGACCGCAAGGATGAATGGAGAATGTGATAGTGAGGGAAGAACATACCTGTTGATTTTCTTGTTATGGAGATGAACCCCACTAAGACTTTGGCCCAGATACCCGTCATCTTGGGTCGTCCCTTTCTCTCCACGACCAAGGCCCACTTCGACTTTGAAAATCGCACGAGGTGTTGGTGACGTCGACGGTAGTGGCAGCAGTGACACAAGGGCTTCATGCATAGCAGATTTTTCTTCTTTTTCTCAATATATCCTTCATATTCATCTTGTATGAGATCTGTACTAGCGAGAATGCCTTAGACAACAACTTCTTCTGTTGTTTATTCTTCACTATAACCACATGAATTGTGTTGTAAGGGTGTAATATAGATTGCCACTTTTTCTCATATAACGTATCTTCATCGAACCATGAAGTAAATCAATGTTGCACCTTCAAAGTTGATTTGTAGAGATACTTTGCAGCTTTCCCGTCCCGTACAGGTACGCATAATTTGAATGATTCGACACATACTTCGCTCGCCAATTTGGGACAGGATCGTCGAGTCATGGGAAGGAATCAGTTACCATGCTCTTATACCAACTAATGCAAATCGAAATATTTCAACAGTGAAAAGTTTTCTTTTGAGGATGGAAAATATTTGCTGCTTTTGAGGACGGAAAATATTTGCTGGGTCGCCAGATGCAAGGGATTTGGCGAAAAGAATCACGGAGATCGCATGGAGGGAGAAGAGAGAGGGAGAGATAACTGAGATAAATCTTATATTTTAAAAACTCGAGAATGATCAAAACAATAGAATACCATCCGATAATCAAATCAAATAACATCATACTCCAATTTATCTCTAACCAACTAATTAATTGATTCGAGATCAAATGCAATCTTGCGATTTAAAATAGAACCAAATTTGCAACAGACTCAATTAATCGTAAATAATGTTAACTCGGCCCTAATTTAATTAAATTAATTAAACGACTGAAAACTTAATTGAACAAAATCGAACGGACAAACGTTCTCATTTTGTCCTAATTTGTCGTTCCACGTTGCATCAGTTTTACAGCTAAATGCACACTTCCAAAGGAATAGAATGAAGGTTTCTCTACGGAACGATGGAACATAAATAAATGATGCATGTATGAGCTATTTGTTATACA
This sequence comes from Ottelia alismoides, assembly GCA_037367405.1. NCBI lineage: Eukaryota > Viridiplantae > Streptophyta > Magnoliopsida > Alismatales > Hydrocharitaceae > Ottelia > Ottelia alismoides. The sequence continues at coordinate 193,525 of JAZKJV010010469.1, forward strand.
ATAAAATATCTTCAAGATAAATCAGCATATCTAGAGATCTCGTAAAAATCTAAGGACTGCTAAGGACTACTTTGCTATTTTCCTCTAGACTCATATTGGAATGCAGTGGGAACCTCCTGCACTTCAAAAAAGAATTTAGCCAATTTACGGTGGCCTCTCACTCTTTTTTACTTACAAGTTTGCTAAGAAAAAGAACATTACTTTTAAACACACCTTGAAGGCAAAGATGCCCGCTACAACCGGGCTTAAGGATCTCATAGGTTAAATTAATCGCCCCGTCCCTTAAAGTCTTAAGGGGGAGCACATGAATATATATATTACACATATGTATACATTTTAAAGAAATGCATGTGTATACATATTATTGCATAACTCAAGATACGCACGTTGTTAGACCAAGAGAGCTTATGGTGGAGATCAAATATTGCAATTGTACGAATTCAATGAGGAGATCAAATATTGTAATTGTTAGATTTCAAGACATATATATGCATGCACAATCAAACACATGCATACATAGATTGCATGCACATATGGCACATGCATATATGTAAATTTGCAAGGACGTTATGAACTTAAAGTAATGAATTGGCATCTCCTCGACGTCACACCCCTTTTTCCCTAAAAAAGATTTTATGAATATTGATACAGGATGTTGCTTACTAATTATGATATCATGAGATGAAACATAGGACCAAGGATGATTTATTGATTTTGGTTTGCATGGGATAGGGAATGGGATTGGGACGTTGCCAAATAGCTAATGATTTATCTTAAATAGTAATAAGGTTATGTTGGAAGAAATAGTTGAGATGTTTATTTCAGGAACCCTAGGCCCTCTTATATAAAGGAGAGGCCTATGGATAAATTACAAGAGATATACATAAAGAAATAAAATATCGAAAAGGTACATAGAAACATAGAAATATCTCTACACTCCCCCTCAAGATGGAGCATAGATGTCAATCATGCTCAGCTTGTACAAACACTTCTGAAATGGCCCCCTGAGTAGTGCCTTAGTAAAAATATATGTTGTTTGCTCTCCTGAACTAACATAAGAGGTAGAAATCAAACCCTTCTGGATCATATCTCTAGTATAATGGTAGTCTACCTCAATATGTTTCGTTCTCTCATGGAATGCGGGGTTGTTTGCAATGAATAAGGCAACATGATTATCACATTGTAACTGCATGGGTAGAGAAACGTCTACATGCAAATCTGCTAACACTGCTCGAATCCACATCATTTGATTCAATTATGTACATGCTTGTGCCATAGACCTATACTCAGATTCGACACTTGATCTGGCCACAACAGCTTGTTTCTTGCTTTTTCAAGAAACAAGAGAAGTGCGAACGAATATTGCAAAGCCTGAAGTGGACTTCCTATCCTTCAGACACCATGCATAGTCAGCATCAGCACACACGGATACAGAGAGAGTTGCTCCTTTCTTGAAGAGTAATCCAGCACCTGGAGAAGATTTTAGATATCTCAATATCATGTACATAGCGTCCATGTATGTACTTGCCGAGGCTGCTCCATGAACTGACTCACTCGGCTCACAGCAAAAGAGATATCCGGTCTGGTAATAATAACATACAAAAGCCTTCCCACCATCTCTCTATATCTTCTCTTATCAACTTCATTTGTATCATCATCGTATAATTTCATGCTAGGATCCATAGGAGTAGTAGAGGGTCGACACCCAATCATGCCCGCCTCAACAAGCATGCCTGTAACATATTTTCTTTGGGTCATCACAAGACCTTACGCGTTCCTAGCAAATTCCAATACCTTAGAGTGCCAAGATCCTTAGTAACAAACTGACGGCCTAGAAACTCTTTTGTCATCTTTATCCCCTGCATATCATCTCCTGTAACAAGAATATCATCAACATAGACCATTATGACAATAGTACCTCTAGGTGTCCTCTGCACAAAAAGTAAATGGTATGCATTAGACCTCTTAAATCCCTGTTTCTCAATCAAATCCGAGAGCTTCTGAAACCACATACTTGGACTTTGCTTAAGGCCATATATCGCCTTATGGAGTCTACAGACCCGCTGACACTTCCCCTCAGCAGCGAACCCCAGAGGATGCTGCATGTAAACTTCTTCATGTAGATTTCCATACAAAAATGTATTTTTAACATCCAACTGATATAAAGGCCAATCACGTACCACTGCTACTAAAAGTAGGATACATAGTGTAGAGTGGCGTGCCACTGGAGAAAAAGTGTCAAGTAATCCACGATACATGTCTGAGTAAAGCCATGTGCCACTAACCTTGCATTGTAGTGATCAAGGCTGCCATCTGCATGGTGTTTAACAGTAAACACCCATTTGCAACTAACCACATATGCCCCAAGGGGAGCAGGAACCAAACTCCATGTACCACGTGACTGCAACGCAGCCATCTCTTCCTCCATAGCTAAGCGCCAGCAACTATCCTTCAATGCCTCATGATAATTCCGTGGAATTTTCATGGCAGATCGAGCCACTGCAAATTTCTGAAAATCCCCTGTCAGACGATGAAAGGAAACCTAAGAAGCAAGGGGGTAAGAAGCACAAGATCGCTTCTGCTTGCGAACTGCAATAGGGATATCTAGGTAATAGGGAGCCTCCTCCATCTATTGGCTATTCTCCTGCAAAGATTCTTTTACAGATATATCTCCAGACCCATCATTAGAAATCATGTTATCAAAATAAACCTAGGGCATACTAGATGACGGACAATGACCATGAGCAGAAGCAATCCGACGTGTATAGAATTTAGGTAATGGTGGAACAATTAGCACATTCGACTGGGTAGTAGGAGGAGGTGGTGGTGGTGGTGGTGGTGGGACCACAGGTACAGAAGAAGGTGGTGAAAACCCCGTAGGAGGGGTAGCATGTAAACTTCATCATCTGATCCTGATGAAGCCAACATGACACATGTAGGAGAGAAATACATCACAGACTGAAAAATGTGACATCAGCACTGTATAGTATTTTATACGCAACGGACGGATCATGACACTCGTATCCCTTTTGGGTCCTGGAGCACCCAACAAACACACATTTGACAGCTCTAGGAGAGAGCTTGTCTAGACCTGGAATCAACTTGTGAACAAACGCAACAGAGCCAAACGCACAAGGAGTGAGTGAGAATAATTCTTCAGGGAAAGCTATAGAGAAAGGAATTTTCTCACACAAGACAGACGACGGCATACGATTCACCAAATAGCATGATGTAAGAATCGCATCACCCCAAAATGAATGTGGGGCACGACTCTGAATGAGGAGAGTCGAGTAACATCGAGCAGATGATGATGCTTTCTCTCAGCAACATCATTTTGCTGAGAAGTGTAAGCACAAGATGTTTGATGAATAATCCCTTAAGATGAGAAAAAATGGGAGAGAGCACGAGTAAAAAAATTATAAAGCATTGTCAGTCCGCACAAATTTCAAAGAGGTAGAAAAAGCAATATGCACTTCATTAATAAAAGTTTTGATCACATCCCTTGCTTCAGACTTATTTTTCAAAAGAAACACCCATGACAATCGCGAGAAATCATCCACATCCACATCCACAAGATAAAACATGTGTCCCTGGTGATCAGGAACACGACTCGGACCCCAAATGTCTACATGAAATAACTCGAAAAGGGAGCTACTGCTCCGACTCTGATGATTAGGAAAAACAGACCGACGATGCCTTCCCAACTGACATGCCTCGCACTGGAAGGAAGAACCAGGTGAAATCTGAGGCAACATGTGACACATCTTCTGAAGAGGGAGATGACCAAACTGAAGGTGCCAAGTGAACGGAGAGACTGGTTCAGAAGAATGAGAAGATACGCTTGCATAGGGAGTTCGAACCAGGCGATAAAGACCACCCTGCTCACGGCCACACCCAATCACTCTGCAAAAGAATGTCCTGACAAACAAGAGATGATGGGTCTAAAAAAGCTTGGCAGTGCACATCCTTTGTAATCTGACTAATGGAAAGTAAGTTCATAGAGAAATCAGGAGCATGTAGCACATTCTATAAACACATAGAGGGCGTCAAAGTGATCTCCCGCTATCCTATGATAGGGGAAAGAGTCCTGTCAGCTATCACAAATACTCTCCCCAGAGGAACTTGTCTATATGACGTAAGTTGTTGTCTGTCTCCACATATATGATGTGTTGCACCGGAGTCCATAATGCACTCTATAATCTCAGATCCATGACAAGATGTAAAAGCATAAGTACCTGAGGCGCTAGCTGTAGCAGAGGTACTAGCAGAAGCAGAGGCTGCAACATCAGAGTGGCCTCCCGGAGAAGACGAGTCTCGTCTACTTTCCATGGACGTGGACCCTGTGATAGAGGGGGTCGAATCCGTCAGCCCTGCACGTTTTTTCATCGTCCTGGCCATTCAGAGAATACATGCTATTCCAAGCACGGGTTTCCTCCATCGGCCCGTGTAGCAGGACATGTTGAGTCTCTTCAGTTCCTACTTCAGATCAGTGATTTGATGGACTCGTGACCAGACTAAGGGACATTATGCCTCCTTCCACTTCACCATCTTCAGGAGGCCACTCTGCCATCACTGAGGAAGTCTGACCACTAGTAGTAGACGAAACAGTAATCCTGCTTAGCATGTGGAAGGCTTCCTCCATAGGAGGAATTGTAGCGTCTGCGAGGATCTGGGGGTGAGCAACATCATATTCAAGATCAAGAGCCGCTAGAATGACACCAACCATAGTAGCATTCCTATATGTCTTGAGCTGCTCAGGGGTGGCAGTGAGAGGCATGAAACTGTGTAGCTTCTCAAACATCCCTCCCAAGGATGTATACAAGGAGTGCAGGGACCGTCCATTCTGCTTGATAGAGAATATATCATGTTGGAGTTGGAGGATCTTCGTCTCATTCCTCGCCTAAGAATATGTTGTTGCGAGGATATCCCACATCACCTTAGCAGTAGGCTGATGTAGTACATCATTGGCGATTTCAATCGTCAATGTATCAGAGAGCCATACTTTGGCATAAGCGCCATCCGCCTCCCATGAGGCATTCACTCCAGTCTTCTCCACCGGCTCCTCCTCGATAAGAATATGTTTCTTATCGTTTGACTTCATAAGGCTCATGAACTGCATAGCCCGGAGCTCATAGTTTGTCCCGACCATTTTGACAATAGGCGTTGGACCTCTGAAAGCATCTGTGGCGAGTACATCTACTTTGTTCTCAAACATGATACAGGAGGTAGAAGACTAGGGCTTGTAGAGACCAAAAGGTGAATGTCTACACAGACATATGTGGATTTGAATGCATATGTAGACGTATGCACTCAAATCCATCAACCGGAGAAGAGGGTTGACGCCGGCCTGCAAGTAGCGGCCCGCGTAGCTACACGCGTGGGTTGTACACAAAGGTTCCGCACGTGAGCAGCATGCTGGTGGCGCAGGTGCGCTGCGTACCGGGGCTAGGCGTGGGAGCGCACGCGGTGCAGGCGGCACCGGGGGTAACGCGGGTGCGCTGGAGGCGTCGCGGGCAGCACAAGGAGGCGCGGACGGCGTGGGGCTGCGCATGGATGCGCAGGAGCGTGCGGGGGCCGATGCGACCTTGGCACGTATCCAGCGTGGAGGCACGGGAGCGCGGGGCTGGAAGGTGGGGTCTAGGGTTTTGGATACCCGAGCTCCGATCTAGGACCGCCGCTCTGATACCATGTTGGAAGAAATAGTTGAGATGTTTATTTCAGGAACCCTAGGCTCTCTTATATAGAAGAGAGACCTATGGGTAAATTACAAGAGATATACATAAAGAAATAAAATACCCAAAAGGTACATAGAAACATAGAAATATCTTTACAAGTTATTATATAGATATGTGTGTATATTCAAGATACACGCGCATGTGTGTACACATACGCACGCCCATGCATACAAGGGTTCGCGTAAACACACATGCATGCATGCATGCATGCTGACACGTATACACTAAAACAGGCTTGAAACACACACATATATAATGTGTATGTGTTGTCTAATGTCATGATTTTCTCAGGTAGACTCCAATGGTGACTTGGAGCAAATGACTCTGACAACACTGCTTTAAACAAATTGGAAAATCATGCATCTGTGGTTTGAGACATCCTTTTGAAAGGGTATATGTGCGGCTCTTCCTGACTTGCCTCATTTCTTCCGACCAAAATTTGGAGACAGTTACAGCTTCTCTTTTTGGAATGATAATTGAATGAATGGTGGGACTCTTTCCGCACATTTCCCTTGTCTTCATGTGTTGCATGCAGATAAAGATGCGCGAGTCTCTGATATCTAGGTTGATGGGGTATGGTTGTCCACCTTTTCTGTGGACTTCTCCGAGCAATGGTACCAGGACTTCATTGTTTTGATGGAGACTTTAGCTATAATTGACAATCCTTCCCCTGGCATGGATCATTGGGAGTGGAACAAAGGGGACTTCTCGCCTTCTCGGTGAAGAAGACATACAAGTCACTAATAAGAAGAATTGAGCCACTACATGACAAGTTGGTTACAGATTGCATGATGTTGTAGGATCTGAAGATCTCGTCGTGCATTACGATGTTCCTCTGGCTTCTAGGGCATGGTAGAGTCCTCACTAAAGATGTATAGTCTCATATTTTCCAGTCTCGAGATAGCTCATGCTTGCTTTGCATATCAGAGAGAGATTCGATGGACCACCTTTTTATTGGGAGTAACAAGGTGGCAACGGTTAGGCTAGCCATGGAGATCGAGTGGATAGATTGTAGTAGTATGTCCTCTTTCCAGGAGTCTCACTTCACCTCTTGTTTTTGTCCGAAGAATGACATAATCAAGCTAGTTTTTGCTTTATGGGCTCCTTGGTTAATGCATAATGGTGTCGTTTTACATTCCATTCAGAGTGTTTCTATATTGAGAATGTGATTCTTCATGCAAGGACTCTCCTCGAGTCTTAGCTCATGTGTAAGGATCCAGTTCGGGAAGACTGACTATTTTGACATCAGCATAAGTTTGCATCAAGGTTCAGCTTTGAATTCATTCCTTTTTACTTTGTTTACGAGCGAGTTGAACTAGTCATAGTCAAGATGAGACACCTTGGTGTGTGTTATTCGCCGATGATATTATGTTGAATGGTGAGACTAAAGATAGAGTAAGTAAGAAGCTCGAGGTTTGAAGGCATGCCTTAGAGACTAAAGGATTTCGCATAAGTAGGGTTAAGATTGAATACCGAAGAAGTGGTGAAGGAATCGAAGTAAAGATTAAAGATGATAACATTTAGAAGAAAGATTCTTTTAGATACTTGGGATCTTTTTTTGCAGCGTGATGGGGAAATCGATGATGTTACTTATAAATAAAGGTTAGCTAAGGTGGAGAGGAGCCTCTGTTGTTCTTTCTGATAAGAAATTTTCTTTGAAAATCAAAGGAAAGTATTAAAAAGCAGCCGTGAGATCTGTTATGCTCAATGGGTATGAATGTTGACATGTGAACCATATACATGTGCAGAGAATGATAGTAGCAGAAATAAAACTAAGGTAAATGTTCCATCAAAAAAACTAAGGTAAATGTATAGTCATACAAGAAAAGAGTGGATTCGAAATGAGGAGATAATAAGGGAAGTTGGTGTAGCTCCGATACAGGATAAGATGAGAGAAAACCGCTTAAGATAGTTTGGCCATTTGCAAAGGAGGTCGGCTAATGCACCAGTTAGAAGATGCGAGACTCAAGATGCTAAGCCGATTAAGAGAGGGCGAGGAAGGCCCAAGAAGTGTTGGAATGAGACTACAGAAGAGATCTTCGTTATTTGAATATAAGTCCGAGAATAGCCCAAGATAGATATGAATGGAGGCAAAGAATCCATGTAGTTGACCCTACTTAATGTGGGAAAAGGCTTTGTTTTTGTTGACTTAATCTAATGAGGCGGACACCTATGCGGTTTCCATTGGCTTAAAAAACCAATAACGTAAAACGTAAATCATAACTGATAGGCAGGTTTATCTCTAAGATCGTAAAAAATGGCGTAATTAATATTACTTTTTTAAGAAAAACTTAATTAATATTACAACAAATATATCTGTTTTTTAGTTTACTCCAAAACTCTGACACGGATCTTGTGGTACAATCAAATCATTTGACGTGCACCGGCTGCTAAAAAAGAAGATACAAGAATTGATCTTACAAGAATTAACACTATAGAACCGTATTCACATTAGAAAAATACCTTTGAGAATAGATCTAGATGCTCAATGGGAAGGTTTTCTCTCCTCAACTCCATTCTATGAAAAACGATGATGACATGCTTTGCTTTCCTAGGGCTCTCCTCCAATTTCGCTGCCAACCAAACACAACTAGAAGCTACCCTCTACAAAAATAAATAAACATTTACACGTTTGAAGGAAACAAACAAAACAGAAAGGATGCATCAGAGGCAGAACGAAATGTAATCAATGGCAACATATCCAGAACCAAGACAAGTAGTTATATTCCCCTTCTACTGCAAATAGAGAACTTCTCCATAAAATTGACGATTTAATTAAGCATGTGGTTGATTTCCAATGAATTTTAAAGTTGAAACACATAAACTGATGTAACCATATGTACTAATAGAGCCCCTAACTGGTATATTGAATTAGTTTCCAAGAAGATGAGGATGCAGGAATTACCTTGACACCAAAACGGAAAAAAGACTTTTTGCAATAAAACCTATGAAAAAGAACTTGTGCAGTAGCCATTACTGCTTGAGGTCTGCAAAAATCAAAAATGACGACAATCACAAGGCTAGCTTAAAGTCAAGGTAAGTACAAGTATGCAACTGTGTCAAATCTACAAAGCATTCCTAATTGAAGAGTTATGAAGTTGAGAAAATACAATTTAAGCAGGATTCCACTCTCTTGAATAAGATCACATCCATATATCCGGAGATTTGTCTCTGTCTGTGCATCAACACCATCTTTCCTGGAGGGAGAATTCTCTAATTGATCATCTGAGAGGTAGAAAGTATCTATGGCAGTGTAGATCATTTCGCAAAAGCTATGAACAAAATCTAAGTAGATTCTGCAAAAAAAGACGAAAACAGCACTTTTAGAGATGAGGGAGGTATACTACAAAGGTCTAAAAGCAAACTTAGAAATAAGGTAAGTATGCTACAATGCTCTACGGTAAGAGCAGATGGATTCCGTGCATCTTCATGGGCTTATAGCCCGATTAATTCCTTTTCTACATAATTACTATCATAAGTCCAATATGCAAGCATGCTGTGGGAAAACGGGGAAAGAAAAATGGGGCAGAAAAAAAAAGTTGGGCTGCTGAAAAAATCATGGGAAAATGGAGATTAAACAGAAGAAAAAGGCTGATGTAAAAAAGAGATGATTTAAACAGGAAAAAAAGGATAAATGGTCATTTGAAAAAAACAACTAAGCTCCTTTACCAATTTTGTTCAACCAACTTAATCAATTATCATCATATTTCTAACACGTATAGGAGAAAGGGGAAGTAAAAAAGTACCATATAAATTTATTCTTTTGCTTGAGATCACAACAACTGAGATTATCTCATGTCCATCATCCTCTATATGTGGCCCCTCAGATTGACATCTCTTCTTAGAGGTTCCTATGTGTTCTTGAAGTCCTTGTTAGTGAGAAACTCACTTTTTGATGCTCCTATATGAGAGAACGAATGGGTTTCTAGGAGATCACCTTGAGGTCCCACTATGAAAGAAACTCGATTTTTGAGTCCTATATGAGAACCTTGGGGCACCCGTATGAGAGACTCATCATGCCATCCATGTATAAGAGAAACTCCCATATGTAAAAACCTCGAAGAATCTTGTATCATGCATCGGCATGATAGAAATAGCTTTCAACATAAACTTCGTTGACTATTTAAGTTTTCCATCAACTAAAGCATCTTTTCAGACAACTATTCTGTTCACCAATCGACAAATTGAAATCCTATCTCAACAACTTTCTGGATCCTGCTTTCCAGTTAACTCAAACTTTGTTTTCAGTCAACTATTCTGTTCAATCAACAACCTGAAAACTTATTGTAACTTTTTGGATTATGTTTTTGGGTCGGCAAAAACTTCTTATCAATAAACTAACTAGTTCATCGATTAACCCAAATTTCAATCGATTACTTTTATTTCAATGATAAAAAATTGAACATTATTTTTTAGTCGACTAGTTGACTCTTTCAATAAACTAATTTTATTTTTCAAACGATTAATTTGGATGATTCTACACAAGCTATGGATCTTTCTATTCGCCTTGCTCCAACGCTTATTGAGCTTGCTGGGTTGGCACTAAAGGAGGTGGGGAAATGGGGAATCAAACAAGAGCAGAGAATGTGCAGTTAGTAAGAGATGATTTAGCTCCCATACGGATTATGCTATAATTGGAGAAGGATGGAACTTGTTGAAGAGGTCATCTTTCTTCTTTCCGGATCAAGAAATAGACCTCGATAAATTCCATTCATGCTGCCACAATGGCTATACGAATATTTATATGGGGCTATAACAAATTATCGTTGCCAAATACCACCTGCCTTCACATAAGTACCATAAATGGCTACTTATCCTTTAAGAAAAAGTTTAGATACTGATCTCTCTACGTCTTTATTTATGTTTTTCTATTTCTCCAGTCTATTTTACGTAATTTTTCCTTAGAGCTTTTCTTCGATATAAGAGAGCTCTAGGGCTATGCGGAAAACAACTTTCATTCTTTTAACCCTTTCACATTGTATCAGAGTGACGGTCCTAGACCGGAGCCTGTGCCCTAGATCCTTACCACACCAAAACCCTAGCCCCCTTCTTCGTGTGGTCGTCGCCCGTATAGCAGCCGCAATGGCTGCAACTAGCCGCTGCTGCCGGCAAGCAAAGGCAACGGTTCCAGCCACAGCCACTGCCGCCAGCTATCGACGCCTATTAAAGGATGTCGCCCCTTCCGTTTCGCATCGATCGTGACCAAGGAGGTCTGATTTGGTTCCTAGGGTTTGGTTTATGATACTTTAAAGCCATATTAGGAACCTAAAGAAGCCTCCCGTAGATGGAAGACGTTGCGGTATGAATCTACACCCACAATCATCTTCCTATATGTCTGTGTAGACGTTATTCCAGTTTCCAACCCCAGTCTTAGAGATTGTTGTCATCATATCAGACAACAAAGCAGATATTCCAAAGGTCCAACACCCATTGTGAAGATGGATGGAACGAATTATGAATTGTGGGTTATGCAGTTCATGAGCCTAATGCAATCTAATGACAAATAACATATCCTCACACAGGAGGAGCATGTTAACAAGGTTGGGGTTAACGCCTCCAGGGAGGCAGACGACGCTTATGCACGTGTATGGCTTTCTGGAACGGTATCCATAGAGATAGCCAATGACATTTTGAGTCAGCCCACGGCAAAGGTTGTGTGGGACATTCTCACCGCTACATATTCTCTGGTGAAGAACAAGTCGAAGATTCTGCAACTTCAACACGACATCTTCACGTCGAAGCAGAATGGTCGTCCTCTCCATACCCTTTACACTTCTCTAAGGGGTATGTTTGAGAAGTTACATGGTTATATTCCCTTGACGGCTACACCAGAGCAGCTCAAGGCATATAGAAATTCGGTGATGACCGGAGTTTTTCTAGAGACACTCGACCATGAGTATGACGCAGCCAGAGCACAGATCCTTACTGATGACACCATACCTCCAATGGAGGAGGCATATCGCAGGTTGAGTAGGCTCTCCATATCTTCTGGTAGTACTCAGCTATCTCAGATGTCTTCAGCCATGGCAGCATCTCGTAGTAGGGGGACCATATACAGTATCGCGATCGAGGTGGTTGTGGCAGGGGTGGGGGCAGTTGGCCCCCTCGTCAGGCTTGTACTTACTGTCACAGGTCAGGTCACTCTGAGGAAACATGCCATTCCAAGCATGGGTTTCCAACTTCAGCACGTGTGGCAGAGCAACTCCAGCAGGTTGGCAGTTCTTCACATGCATCTGATCAGAGATTTGACGAACTTGTTGCGAGTCTCAGGGAGATTATGCCTACTCCTGGGTAACCCACATCTCCTTCAGGAGTCTCAGAGGTAGTTGCCTCTGCATCAACAACTACATCAGGTATAGCATATGCCTTTACTAGTTGGTACACGGCAGATCTGTCAGAATGGATCATGGACTCAGGAGCATCCCATCATCTCTATGGTGACATAGGTTAGTTTAGTGCTTTCAGTCCAACTCAGCCCGGACGATCTGTCGCGATAGCATATGGGACACACTCTCCCATAACTGGTTAAGGGGAGGTGTAGTTAACTCCCATAATGCGGCTTCAGAATGTCCTTTACGCTCCTGAGTTTTCTGTGAATTTATTATCAATTAGTCACATCACCAAGGATTTACACTGTCGTGCCATTTTTTATACATCTACTCTTGTGTTTCAGGACATTCTCACGGGCAGGGTGATTGGATCTGGTCGTGAGCAATTAGGTCTCTACAGAATGGTGCAATCTCCTTATGCCGGTGCCTCTTCTCTTCGCACTGGGTTTGTGTCTCCCTATATGTGGCATCTTCGATTTAGTCGTCTTCCTCTGCAAAAGTTGTGTCACGTTCTTCAACAGATCTCACCTCGCTTTACCTTTCAGTACGAGGCATGCCAGCTTGGAAAGCATCATCAGTCCATTTTCCAGATTCATCAAGGTCGGAGTAGTCATAGTATGTTTGAGTTAAATCAGTTTGATATTTGGGGTCCCGGTCGTGTCCCAGATCATCAGGGGCATAGATGTTATCTTATTGCAGTTGATGAGTTTTCAAGATTGTCTTGGGTCTTTCTTCTTAAAAACAAGTCTGATGTTGGTCATGTTATTCGGTCTTTTATCAATGAAATAAGGAACATTTTTCAGCAAAAGTCAAGTTTATACGTTCAGACAATGCTCTAGAATTTTGCAGTACGCAGTTTTCCCAGTTTCTTAAGTCCCATGGTATTGTGCATCAGACATCTTGTACGTATACTTCCCAACAGAATGGGGTGGTTGAACAAAAACATCACCATCTTTTGGATGTTACCAGGACTCTTTTGATTTAAAGTTTTGCCCCTCATTCGTACTGGGGGGATGCGGTTCTAAATGCTTGTACCTGGTAAATCGTATGCCATCTTCGGTTCTGGGGAAAAAGATCCCGTTCTCGATTGCGTTTCCCTAGATGGATCTTTTCTCACTCACGCCTCGTGTCTTTGGTTCAATGGCCTTTGTTCATCAGATGTCTCTTAGCCTTGATAAGCTCTCTCCTAGAGCTGTCAAATGTGTGTTTGTTGGGTACTCCAAGACCCAAAAGAGATATCGTTGTTCCGACCATGTTCGACGAAGGTACTACGTTAGTGCGGATGTTACCTTTTTTGAGTCTATTATGTATTTTTCTTACAGGTGACAAGCTCATTCCTTCAGAGGATGGGGAAGAGGTTTATATGCCTCTACCTCCGATTTTCACTACACCACCATCGTCACCATCTCCACCACCTCCACCACCACCTCCACCACCGCCTCCACCACCATATACCACACCTACTTTCTTTCCCCAAGTTTACCAAAGCCGACTCGTGTTCATGTGCCTCCTCCATCATTCAGCACGCCCAAGGTATGTTCTGAGCATTTGAGTTCTTCTAATGGCACTGGTGACTTGCATGTACAGCTTGAGATGCAGGATATCATGGATGATTCACTTTCTACGAGCACTGAGGATATGGATATACCTATTGCTCTACGGAAGTAAAGGCGTGCATGCACTATGCATCCTCTTGCTCCCATGTTTCGTTGGACCGTCTCTCCTAGGATTTTCAGAGGTTTGTTGTGGTACTGTCAGCCGTGGAGATACCACGGTCCTATCAGTGATGTCTGGCTATGGAGGAGGAGATGGCAGCTTTACAGTCTCGGGGTACATGGAGTGTTGTCCAGGCTCCTCCAGGTGCATCTGTTGTTGGCAGCAAGTGGGTGTTTACTGTGAAACACCGAACTGATGGAACTGTGGACAGACATAAGGCCAGATTGGTTGCTCATGGGTTTACCCAAACCTATGGAGTAGATTATCAGGATACTTTTTCTCCTGTTGTGTGCCATTCTACCATGTGGATTCTTATTGTTGTTGTTGCGGTACGTGACCGGACACTTTTCCAATTAGATGTCAAGAATGCATATTTGTATGGAGATCTGCAGGAGGAAGTTTACATGCAGCAGTCACCAGGGTTTGCTGCAAGGAGCACGTAGATCAGATTGGATCGGATTTTAGCTTAATCCGTGTCTAATCCAATCTTAACGGATTTTTATTTTTGAATCCAATCCAATACAATCCATCAAACACTTCAATCCAATCCGATCCAGTCCATCGGATTACGGGTTTGATCGGATTGGATCGGATTTTTACACTTACATTTTCCCACTCAATAATCTACTCTCTCATATTTGTATTTTATATTTCACTAGCTTTAGATATTTGAATGATATCTTAAAAATCAAGAAGATGAATAGATGTAAAAAAGAGAAAAATGCAATCAAATGAAGGTTGAAGATTTCCATTAATCTATTATAAAAAATTTAAAGACCACACAATCAAGCTAAATGATTATATTGGAATCAAAATTTAAATTTCTTCTTATAAATGATGTATACATTTATTTTTTACAATTAATTTTCAACAAATGATTTAAATAATAATAACATAAGTTATGAAATAAGGATACATAGACGAGTTAGATAAATAAAAAAATGTGATCGTTGTTGTCGGATATTGATGAATTCCATGATTAATCCAACTACATCCAAGAACACCCTTCAAAGCTCTATAATATATCATTAACAAATGATAAACAATAGCATTCATACTCGATTGAATATCCAAGACAAAACTAACTTAAATATAGCTCACCACTTAAGAAACATACCTCTCATTTAAAATAGACTTGAAATCGAATTTATTTGTAAGATTATACCTGTACTAAAAGTATACATATTTTAAGAAAAATATGAATCAAAATCGTATATCAAATTAAAAGTGAAAGGAATTGAAGCAATGCTTATTTGTTCATAGATGAGTGTGGTACATTTGACCATGTAAAAGATCCAATTTCATCACTAGATCATGTAACAGATCCAGTTTTATCCATATAATAAGGTTGCGCTAGTGCAAATAAAAGATAACAAGCAAAGGGGTCACAAATAACCAACAAACGTACTAGGCAACTATCCCAAAACTATTTTCTTTGAATGAAGATAAGAAGAGTGGAAGCATACTGAGGACAAATGATATCACATTTGAGGGGGTGGTATTGTATGAGACGGGTGGCGACATCACGAGGGATGGGGCGGTGGGTTGTACTAAGGGGAATAACATTGTGCAGGAGGGACAATATCGAAACGGACCGAGAAAGATCTGGAAAGAATATTGGTAGTTAAGAGCGAAATGAGAGAGAGAAAAAGTGGGGGAACCAGAATGAGAATAACGGAACATGATTTACAATTTTACTAGCTATAGTCATACTTTGTTATTTCAGAGATTTAACATTTGACTTTCAGGGGAGAAGAAAGGCTGGTGGTAGGAGGACTTGTAGTTGTATCTAAGATGAATACGAGAAAAAATGAGATGAACTACCTTGATTATGGTCATATAAGAATTTAAAATGGATGCATATAGATATTATATGTATGTATGTAAGTTTGTATGTATGTATATGCGTAAATCTATATATATATATATATGTGTGTGTGTGTGTGTGTGTGTGTGTGTATGTTTGTATGTGTGTGAATATTAACGGATTAACGGACTGGATCGGATCGGATTTAAGTAAAGATCCGATCCAATCCATACTTGAACGGATTTGAAAATTTTCAATCCGATCCAATCCATTAGAATGATAAAACCAAACCAATCCAATCCAATAGCATCGGATTGGATCGGATTATGGATTTTATCCGATCCATGTGCACCCCTATTTGCTGCTGAGGGGGAGTCCAATAGGGTATGTCGTTTCCACAAGGCCATATATGACCTTAAGCAGAGTTCGAGGGCTTGGTTTCAGAAGCTCTCTGAGTTGATGAACAGAACAGGTTTGTCAAATCTACTGCAGATCATTCTCTCTTTGTTAAGAGAACTCAGCGAGGTACGGTTGTTGTTCTAGTTTACGTTGATGACATCACTGTTACTGGCAACCATGAACAGAGCATTCAGACAGCTAAGGATCTCCTTGAACGGCAGTTTGTGACCAAGGATCTTGGCAAGCTACATTACTTCCTTGACTTGGAGTTTGCACGAAATTAGCAGGGTATGGTTAGGATGCAAAGAAAGTATGTTACTGACCTTCTATCTGAGACAGGCATGACAAGATGTAGACCTTCCACTACACCAATGGATCCCAATGCTAGGCTCTATGATGATGACTCTGAGGAGGTGAATAAGAGACGGTACGGAGAGCTAGTACGGAAGTTGTTATATGTTACTATTACCCGGCATGATATATCATTTGTTGTGAGCAGAATCAGTCAGTTTATGGAGCAACCAGACAGGTCCACATGGATGTAGTTTACATGATCCTAAGATATCTGAAGTCTTCTCCAGGTGCAGGCCTTCTTTTCAGAAGAGCTACGTCTCTTTCAGTTACATGTTGTGTATATGTGGATTATGTTGGGTGTCCCAAGGACAGGAAGTCCACTTCAGGCTTTACTGTGTTTGTTGGTAGCGTGCTAGTTTCATGGAAGAGTAAGAAACATACAGTTGTTGCTCGATCCAGCGTTGAATCTAAATATAAGGTCATGGCCAAAGGGAGCACGGAAATAATGTGGGTCAAGTCAGTTCTGACTGACCTAACTATTGAGGTGTCTCTTCCTATGCATCTCAAATGTGATAATCAAGAAGCTCTGTTCGTTGTTAATAATCCAGCCTTCCATGAGAGAACGAAGAATATTGAAGTAGATTATCATTATACCCATGATTCGATCCAGAAGAGGCTTATTTCTGCTTCTCATGTTGCACCAGGCGATCAGATTGCAGACATGTTTACCAAAGCTCTTGCAAGGGGTCCTTTTCACCGTTGATGTTCCAAGCTGAGCATGATAGACATCTATGCTCCATCTTGAGGGCGAGTGTTGAGATATTGGAATCTCTACGTCTTTATTTATGTTTTTCTATTTCTTCAGTCTATTTTATGTAATTTTCCCTTAGAGTTTTTCTCCTATATAAGAGAGCTCTAGGGCTATGCGAAAAACAACTTTCATTCTTTCAACCCTTTCACAGAAACTATAGACAGTAGCATTTACCATACATATCATCATCTAAGTAAAGAGTCATGCTCTACTTACTAACTTTAACTCCCTTTACAGTCTCGAGGTACGTGGAGTGTTATACATGCTCCTCCAGGTGCTTTTGTCGTAGGCATCAAGTGGGTGTTTACTGTAAAATACCGAGCTGATGGTACTGTGGCCAGATATAAGACCAGATTGGTTGCTCGTGGGTTCACCCACACTTATGGGGTGGACTATCAAGATACTTTTTCTCCTGTTGCGCGACAGTCTACGCCGTGGATTCTTATTGCTATTGCTGTGGTACGTGACTGACCACTTTTCCAATCAGATGTCAAGAATGCCTTTTTTATGGAGATCTGCAGGAGGAAGTCATGCAGCAACCACCAGGGTTCGCTGCTGAGGGGGAGTCCAGTATGGTATACCGTCTCCATAAGGCCATATATGACCTTAAGCAGAGTCTGAAGGCTTGGTTTTAGAAGCTCTTAGAGTTGATTAAGCAGAATGAGTTCGTCAGATCTACTGCATATCATTCTTTTTTTGTAAAGAGAACTCAACAAGGTACGGTTGTTGTTCTAATGTATGTTGATGACATAGTTGTTACCGACAGTGATGAACATGCCATTCAAGCAGCTAAGGATTTCCTTGGGCGGCGGTTTATAACCAAGGACCTTGGCAAGCTACGTTACTTCCTTGGCTTGGAGTTTGTATGAAATCAACAGGGTATGGTTATGACATAAAGGAAGTATGTTACTGATCTTCTATTTGAAACAAGCATGACAGGATGCAAACCTGCCACTGCACAAATAGATCCCAATGCTAGGCTCTATGATGATGACTCTGAGGAAGTAGATAAGAGATGGTACAAAGAGCTAGTGGGGAAGTTGTTATATGCTACTATTACCCGGCATGATATATCATTTGCTGTGAGCAGAGCCAATCAGTATATGGAGCAACTCAGACAGGCTCACACAGATGCAGTTTGCTTGATCTTAAGATATCTGAAGTCTTCTCCAGGGGTAAGCCTTCTTTTCAGGAGAGATACGTCTTTTACAATCACTAGATGTGCATATGCGGATTATGCTAGGTGTCCCAAGGACATGAAGTCCACTTCAGGTTTTACTGTGTTTGTTGGTAGCTTGCTGGTTTATGGAAGAGTAAGAAACAGACAATTGTTGCTCGATCCGGCGCTGAATTAGAATATAGGGTCATGGCTCATGAGAGCACAAAAATGATGTGGATTAAGTCGGTTCTGGCTGACCTAACAGTTGAGGTGCCTCTTCCTATGCATCTAAAATGTGATAATCAAAGGTCTATGTTCATTGCTAATAATCCAGCCTTTCATGAGAGAACTAAGCACATTGAAGTAGATTGTCATTACACCCGTGATTTGATTCAAAAAGGGCTTATTTCCACTTTTCATGTTACATCAGGACATCAGATTGCAGACATGTTTACCAAAGCTCTTGCGAGGGGTCCTTTTCTTCGTTGCCGTTCCAAGCTGAGCATGATTGATATATATGCTCCAGCTTGAGGGGGAGTGTTGAGATATTTATATCTCTACGGATTTATTTATGTTTTTCTGTTTATCCAATCTATTTTATGTAATTTTCCCTTAGAGCTTTTCTCCTATACAAGAGAGCTCTAAGGCTATGAGGAATAAAACTTTTCTTTTCACGTCTTTCCACAATAAGCAAATTCCTTTAAAAATCAAAGGAAAGTTTTACAAAGCAGCCGTGAGACATGCTATGCTATGTGGATGTGAATGTTGGCATATGAACCATAGACATATGCAGAGAATGGCAGTAGCAGGAATGAAAATGCTAAGATGGATGTGTGGACACACACTTAAAAATCGGATTCGGAATGATGTGATTAGACGGAAAGTTGGTGTAGCTTCGATTGAGGGTAAGATGCATGAAAATCGCTTAAGGTGGTTTGACCATTTGCTGAGGTAGATTGGTGCACTGGTTAGGAGATGTGAGTTTTGGGATATTGAGCCGACTAATAGAGAGCACGAAATGCCCATGAAGTGTTGGAATGGGACTATACAAAGGGATTTTAGATTTTTGGATCTAAGCCCGAGATTGACCCAAGATATATCTGAATGGAATCAAAGAATCCATGTAGCCGACTTTAACCCAAGATCTGAATGGAGGCAAATAATTCATGTAGCCGACCTTGACCCAAGATAGATTTGAATGGAGGCAAAGAATCCATGTAACCGAGCATACTTAATGTGGGAAAAGGCTTTGTTGTTGTTGTTGTCATTCATCGTTCTGTTTAGTGATATGGGGAGGCTTGAGACTGTGATGAGGAGGTTCTTCTGGGTCTCGTTTGGGGGGACGCATGGTACACCGTCTATGGGGTGGAATTCTAGGCAGCTTTTCTTTGTTTGGGGGGTCTCGTCAGATCTTGCCAATATAACCTTCTATAGTTTTCGTTACCGAGATATCTTTGATTTTTCCCAGAGATTTCTTGGGTAATCAACTCCCATGTTGCAAACATCCCCCCGACCAGTCGTCAACCCAAAAAGAAAAAGCGTCCCCCCTTCCGAGGATCGGTCTAAACAGGGCCCTCTGTTCTCGGTTCCCCCGATTGTTTGCGCTTGTTGGGGAGAGATCCTGCTCGGTGACGGAGTGCTGGGCTGATGGGCTCTGGTGCCCTACCTTTTCGGCTAACCTCTCTGACCAAAGGTTCGATGATTTCTTGGCCTTACTGGAGGCTGTGCGGGAGGTGGGTCCGCCATGTGAAGACCGGGATCACTGGTGTTGGAAGGAGGGGACTTTCTCGGTCAGGGGGGCCTATGGTGCCATCTCCAGGCCTCCGCCGGCCAGGTCTGACCTGCTTACTAGAGATTGTACAAATATTTGGGCCCTCAGGCTTCCTGAGAGAATTAGTATCTTCGTTTGGTTGCTCAGAAGAAAGAGGTTAATGACGCGGGACCGGTGCGTAAGGTTCCTTGGGGTTCTCTCTGACAGGTGCACGATTTGTAGTGCTGCCATCGAGTCGGTGGATCATCTTTTTTTCTCATGCCCCGTGGTTTCTCAAATATGGCAGGAGATGGGGTTTGATTGGTGCTGCAGTGACAACTTCCAAGCCTTTTGGGACTCGTTCCATGCCAATACTAGCAGACCTAGGGTAGAGCGGATGTACCCCATGGCCATTCTTTGGGCGGTCTGGCGGGGGAGAAACGACTTGCTGTACTCGGGTCAGCGTTTTTACAAGGAAAATGTGGGGGTTTTCGCTAAACGAATGGTAGACGAATGGGTACTGTAGCGTTTTGTAGCGTTCTGGTTGTAGCGGGTTTTGTTTTTCCTGGTTTGGTTCCCCTTTTGTTTTAATTTAATAAAGTTTGGGGCGGGCACCACCGAGTGCTTCCCCCTATCTTTTAGACTTCAAAAAAATGTTGCAAACATCCCTCGCTTCGTGCTTTTCTTTCTTTCCTTGTGGGCTGGAAGCATACCGGCTGCGTGCATTGCGTGATTCCACTGTCTTTTTTGTACGTCGGCTAGGTGGACAGTTGACTGATAGAGGAATTCGATTCGCCGCCCGCTTGCTATTATTGACGATGGGGGCTTGTGGTTTTAAGTTTGGAGTACTTGAATTGGGTGTTTCACATGTGGATCGGTGATTCTGATTTGTTGAGTAGGCCGGTTCTCGGGTAACCTTGGATCTCTTGGTGGAGGTAGGAGTGGTACGTGCGCTGTCGACTTTCTGTGGAGGCATTTGTTCGTCGTTGCACTGTAGAGGTCGGTTTGAAGGACGATTGTGGTTTCTGTTTCAGGATGGATCATTGGACTGGTCATGGTGCTCTTGGAGTGCAATTCCTATGTTTGTTTTTTTTTGCGAATGATGAGAATTGTTCCATGAGAGAGTGCAGAGAAGTGGATGGGTGATTCCCTCAGTTTCGCTCAGATATGACGGATTAAGGCTTTGCGGATTTTCTACAGTTATTGGAGGCACTTCCGTGTTTGGAAAATCGTCCAAGGGACATGACCATTGGACTTGGGTGGATGGAAACTTGATAATTAGGAAGGTTTGTATGGTGTTTTATGCAAATATAGGTTTTGCTACATGGATTGTGTTGATGCTAGACATGCATATTTGGAAGTGGAAGGTGTTACTGTGTATTCGGATCTTCATTTGGTTGTTGAGGACGGATCGATGTTGATTGGTGAGCATAGAACCATGTTTTTTTGGGCACAAAGTGGACATGTCAGTGCCGCTCTGTGGTGGAGGAGGATGTTGATCATTTATGTTTTGGATGTTATGTTTCGAGAGATGTTTATGTGGCGATTGGCATCGGCTCAATGGTGACTGGTATCGACTCGGTGGTGACATTGGGTATGACTATCTTTTGGCAATCCATTGTAAGATTGAGGCTTAGGCTTGGACTTGACGAGGTTTGGATTGCATCTATTCTTTGGGCTATGTGGTTGGCACGGAGTGATGTCATATTCCTGGGTAAGCGATGCGTTATGGAGAATGTGCTGAAATATGCTAGTAGCCTTTGTATCTCTTCTCTTGGTTTTTATAACTGTACGCCTTTAAACTATGAAATGTAGACGTTTTTTGGTGGGATTTTTTTGATGTTAGACCCTTTTTTCCTAAAAAAATATTTACATAATTTCTAGTTTTTTATGCTTAATTACTTGAAATGCACTAAAAAGTTCATCATAGGCTAGTTTACTCACCTCATCTCATGAATATGGTGAATCAGATCTAATCCTTCTGGTTAATCATGTGCATGCTCGTTCTTCTTCTTCATTGCTACTTGAGTCGTCCTAAGTTGTTTGCATAGACTTCTTCTTAGGTCTCCTCCCAATTTGGTTGCTTTCTTCAATTGTGGACAATGACAATCCTTCTTTAGATGCCATGGCTTATTGTAATGGAAGCATTTTACCTCATTAGTTTGTTTCTTCATCTTCTTGAAGAAAGACAAATTTTTGTTTGATGAGGACCATCTATCATTGTCATGATCAAATTCTTCCCTTGCTCTTTTGTTAGTCACAAAGGATAAATTCTTCTTTGAGTTCCATTTTCTGGCTTTTTATTTGTTAGCTTTGTTTCATGCATCATAAATTGCGTATGAGGTCCTTCAATGATGTTGTGTTCAAATTTGTTGACTCCTCTGTTACTGTTACTTTATGTTTCCATTTCGACAAGAGTGAGATAACGATCTTGCTAGCGAGTTATCTAGGTAGGAAAATTCTTTTTAAGTTTCTCAAATGATTTATTTGAAATAAACCTAATATTTGCATCCTTTATGCTTTTCCATTTTACATCTTGATAGTTTCATAACCAAGAATTTGCATTTTAAAACGAGATTATTTGATGTGTATTTTCGAGTAGCCTCCAAACATTTCGATATCTTATATGCACGCTTCAAGTGCGATACTTGATCGAGTTACAGCTTCTGAAAGAGCGCAATTTAAGTAGTTTGTAGCCTTTTGTTTAAAGTCATCGTATGGATTTTCCGCTTCAGTATATTTGGTCTTTTTTCCTTCTATGTAAACGAACTTTCCTTGTACCATGTCATATATGACAACGTCGATTGATTGCAAGAAGACCTCATCTTCGTCTTCTAACTTGCATAGTTCATCACTTTAAATTAAAGGGGACGAGTCACTGAGTTCTCTTCTCTACACAATTCATCAATGCTAGCTATGTGCATTGGAGAGTTACTCTCTCTATATGATCTAGGCTTGGCTTGGTACGAAATGTGAAATTTTTATAGAGTGTAGCATATTGCTTGGACACTCACATTCTTAAAAGCAAATACGTTACATATCATTTTTCAATCACAAAAGGACATGAAATCAAGCAACCACGAATGCATTAGGATGCAAAGCTGAAATCCTTCCCGGTAAAAACCACAACCTGAGTCTCCGGACCAGGGTTTCCAACTATATAGATCACATGGTCCTTTCCACTAACCACTTTACTTACACAGACAATCCAATCATATTACAAAATCACCTTTGTCCCACTAGAGTGAACTTCACATAAAGTAGTTGAGCCCCACAAACCGGGCACCCTCACAACTAGCACAAGATATAATGCTCCTAATAAACCTTAAATGAAATAAATGCGACATAATGCGAGTTAGATAATTAGCAGTTTTATAGAGTTAGGAGTATGCTTGTTAGACGGTTGCCAGATCTTCAAGAGCTTGAGTGAAGTGTACAAGTAGGAATTTAGTTTTAGAACATCTCCTTCTCCATCATTAGGCACCACTAGCTACTCTACACCGCTTCCTGATAGGATCGTGGTATCTCCATGGCTGACAATCCCACAACAAACCTCTGGAAATCCTCAGAAAGACGGTCCAACGAAACATGAAAAGCAAGAGGATGCATAATGCATGCACACCTCTGTTTCCGTAGAGCAATAGGTACATCCAGGTCTTCAGTACACATAGAAAATGTAGCATCATGGACATCCTGCACCTCAAGCTGTACATGCAAATCACCACTGCCATTAGAAGAACTCAAATGTTCAGAACATATACTGGGTGTGCTGGATGATGGAGAAGGCCCATGAGCACGAGGTCGACGTTGGTAAACGGGGAAAGAAAGCATGTGTTGAAGGTGGAGGAGGTGGTGGTGATAGTGGAGAAGGTGGTGGTGGTGGTGGTGGCGATGATGGTGTAGTGGAGACCGGAGGTAGAGGCATATAGACCTCTTCCCCATCCTCGGAAGAAATGAGCTTGTCACCAGTAGAAGAGAAGTACATAATAAACTCAAAAAAGGTGATATTTGTACTAACGTAATACCTTCATCGAACAGGGTCGAAGCAATGATATCCCTTTTGGGTCTTGGGGTATCCAACAAACACACATTTAACAGCTCTAGGGGAGAGCTTGTCAAGACCAGGAGACATCTGATGAACAAAAGCCAGTGAACCGAAGACACGAGGTGTGAGCGAGAAAAGTTCTGTCTCGGGAAACGCAATCAAGAATGGGATCTTTTCACCCAAAATCGAAAAGGGCATACGATTTACCAGGTAACAAGCAGTTAGAACTGCATCCCCCAGTACGAATGAGGAGCACGGCTCTGAATCAAAAGAGTCCTGGTAACATCCAGAAGATGGCGGTGTTTTCGTTCAGCTACCCCATTCTGTTGGGAAGTATACGCATAAGATGTTTGATGCACAATACCATAGGACGCAAGAAATTTGGCAAGCTGAGTATTACAAAATTCCAAGGCATTGTCAGAACGTATATACTTGATTCTTGCTGAAAAAATGTTCCTTATTTCATTAATAAAGGAATGAATAACATCCAGAAGATGGCGGTGTTTTCGTTCAGCTACCCCATTCTGTTGGGAAGTATACGCATAAGATATTTGATGCACAATACCATAGGACGCAAGAAATTTGGCAAGCTGAGTATTACAAAATTCCAAGGCATTGTCAGAACGTATATACTTGATTCTTGCTGAAAAAATGTTCCTTATTTCATTAATAAAGGAATGAATAATAGGACCAACACCAGACTTGTTTTTAAGGAGAAAGACCCAAGACAATCTTGAAAACTCACCAACAACAACAAGATAATATCAATGCCCCTGATGATCTGGGACACGACTGGGATCCCAAATATCAAAATGAATCAACTCGAATAGACAATGACTACTTCGATCCTGACGACTGTGGAAAGTGGACTGATGATGCTTCCCAAGATGGCAGGCCTCGCACTGAAAGGTAGAGCGAGGAGAGATTTGAGGAAGGATGTGACACAATTTTTGCAAAGGAAGATGACCAAAACGAATATGCCACGTATAAGAAGACGCAGATTTCGCCCACGCACTGAAAGGCAGGCCTCGCTCATTTCGCCTACGCAGGCCGCCTTCGTGCGGGGTAGGCAAATTGCTGATTGCTATGCCGTTGTTTCCGAGATTATTGAGTCATGGAGGAGGAATGCAACAAAGGGAATTCTTTGGAAGATTGATTTTGCCAAAGCCTATGATACTCTTGATTGGCGGTTCTTATGGTCCGTTCTGTGGCGAAGGGGATTCCCCTCTACTTGGATTACGTGGATGAGGCGTTGTGTGTCAACGGCCTCGCTATCTCTTTTGGTCAATGGCAGGCCGGTAGGGGGCTCTTTCCAACCGCAGAGGGGGATACGCCAGGGCTGCCCCCTTGCCCCTCTCCTCTTCGTTCTGGCGGCTGATGTTTTGCCGCGCATGATCGAGGGTGTTGTGGGGGCTGGCTTGTCTCGGGGCTGCTCTTTGGGCCCCTACCACATACCGCTCGTCCAATTTGCTGATGATACAATTTGCTTCATCGAGGGGGACCCTTCAAATGCGTCCCCAATGGCTACTACCATTCAATTGTTCAGCGAGCTATCCGGTCTTCATATCAATGCTAACAAATCAAAGGCGGTCCCTTTCTTCATGTCCTCGGCGGAGGCGGCGATGTCCTCGCACGTGCTGGGCTGTCAAACTTCTGATCTTCCCTTCGACTACCTGGGTTTACCTTTGACGCTGGGCCGCGCGCGCACGCGTGACTGGAAATCGATCGTCGAGAAGGTCGAGCATCGCCTGGATGGGTGGCGCGCGGCGATTCTCTCCCGTGGTGGCCGGTTAGTGCTTCTAAAATCCGTCCTTTCCTCTATCCCTATCTACTTTCTCTCGGTGCGGGGGATGCCAAAGGGGGTTCGTTGGCGTCTGGAGAAGTGTATGCGGGCATTTCTGTGGGGGAAGAAGGGAGGGGGGGGGAAGGGGGTGCACCTCGTTGCCTGGGATGAGGTCACGCGCCCTAAGAAGGAGGGCGGGCTGGGTGTGAGGCGCCTGGCGTCGGTGAACGATGCTCTGTTGCTCAAGTGGGCGGCAAGGATTTGGGGTAAGGAGGACAACTTCTTGATTAATTGTTTGAGGGGTGCGGCAGGGGATGGCATCCATTTGGCTTTTCGTGGTGATTATCGGGGCCAGGTCTCTATATTTTGGCGTGGGGTGATGGGTGCTCTTTGTCGGAATCGCTCACTGTTCTCATTCAAGCTCGGCGATGGTTCTATGCTGCGTTTCTGGGAGGATGACTGGACGGGAAGGGGGCCCTTTTGTTTCACGTTCCCCCGTCTGTACGCTTTGGTCCCCAACAAATGTGTTACGGTGGCCGGCTGCTGGGATGGGCGCGATTGGTGCCCTATTATTTCGGAATCCTTGTCGGAACAGCGGATGCTAGAATATACCTCTCTCATAAGTAATCTTGTTGATGCCCCTGTCCCTTCTGTGGGCCGGGACTACTTGGCCTGGAAAGATGGGCCCTTCTCTACTCGTGCCGCATATAAGGCCATTTTGCCCCTGGACGCTGGGAGGGATGACATCCTCTTGCGTGATTGCAATCTCTTGTGGGCGCTCAGGCTCCCTGAGCGTGTGGGTATATTTCTTTGGCTGCTACGTAGGGGAAGAATATTAACTCGAGATCGTTGTGCACGGATGTTCCCCAACTCTTCGCCTCTCTGTGCTCTCTGTGGCGTGGATACGGAAACTATTGATCACCTTTTTCTGCATTGTTGCTGTGTTGAAGCGCTATGGGCCGATCTACGGTGGCTGGACCTATCTTCCTTCGCTCATTTTTGTCAAAGCTTGTTCTCTGATCGGGGGCGCTCGTGGCCTGTGTTGCTGGACCCTATCTCGAGGGTTTGGAGCCTGTGGATGGGGCGAAACGAAGCTATCTTTGCTCGTCAGCGGTTCTATTTGGAGAATGTTAGATCCACGGCCTCGGGCTTCCTTCGTGACTGGACCTCTTTGTAATTTTTTTTTAGTTGCGGGGGATACGATCTCCGTCTACCCCCCTTTACTTTGTTCTGTAATTTCTCATCTTCACGTTACCACTGTAAGTTTCTCTTCCTCTTTTTAATGCATTGGGGTGAGCACCTCCGAGTGTGTCCCCCTTTTTTGGAGCCTCAAAAAAAAAAAGAAGACGCAGACCCAGTGCGAAGAGAAGAGGCATCAATAGAAGGGGATTGCACCAGTCTGTAGAGACCTCCTTGCTCATGGCCAGAACCAATCACCCTGCCCATGAGTATGTCCTCAAACACATGAGCAGACGGATCAAAATTGGCACAACGATGTAAATCCTTGGTGATTTGACTAATAGATAGTAAATTCATGGAAAACTCAGGAGCAAAAAGAACATTCTGAAGTTTCATTGCAGGAGTTAAATGCATGTCCCCCTAACCGGTAATGGGAGAATGTGTCCCATCTACTATCACAACAGATCGTCCGGGCTGGGTTGGACTAAAAGCACTAAATTGACCTCTATCACCACAAAGATGATAGGATGCACCTGAGTCCATGATCCATTCTGACAAGTCTGCCATGTAACAACTAGTAAAGGCATATGTTATACCTGATGTAGATGCTGATGCAGAGGTAGCTACCTCTGAGGATCCCGAAGGAGAGATAGTTGACTCAGGAGTAGGCATAATATCCATGAGTCTTGCCACAAGTTCGTCAAATCTCTGATTAGATGCCGGTGAGGAATTGCTAGCATGTTGAAGTTGTTCTGCGACACGTGTTGAAGCTGGGAACCCATGCTTGGAATAGCATGTTTCCTCAGAGTGACCTGGTATGTGACAATAAGTACAAGGTTAACAAGGGGGCCGACTACCCCCTCCCTTGTCACGACCACCTAGACTACGAAAGTGTGCAGGGCATCCTCTACCGCGAGATGTTGACATGGTTGAGGACGTCTGAAACAGCTGAGTATCACTAGAAGATATGGAGAGCATACTCAACCTGTGGTATGCCTCCTCCATTGGAGGTAGGCGTCAGTAAGAATATGTGCTCTAGCTGCATCATACTCAGGGTTAAGAGCCGCTGGGAAAACTCATGTCATCACCGAATCCCTATATACCTTGAGATGCTCTAGTGTGGCAATCAAGGGAATGTAACCATGTAACATCTCAAACATATCCTTTGAAGAAGTGTAAAGGGTATGGAGAGGACGACCATTCTACTTCGATGTGAAGATGTCGTACTGAAGTTGCAGAATCTTAGACTCGTTCTTCGTCGAAGAGTATGAAGCGGAATGTCCCACATGGCCTTTGTCGTGAACTGACTCAATATGGCATTGGCTATCTCCATGGATACTATCCCAGAAAGCCATACATGTGCATAAGCATCGCCTGCCTCCCATGAGGCGTTAACCCCAGTCTTGTCAACATGTTCCTTCTGTATGAGGATATGCTTCTTGCCATTACATTGCGTTAGACTCATGAACTGCATGGCCCACAGTTCATAATTCGTTCCACCCATCTTCACAATGGGTGTTGGACCTTTCAAGGCATCCAAGGATGGAATATATGCTTTGTTGTCTAATATGATGACAACAACCTCTAAGACTGAGGTTGCATACTGTAAGAATAATGTCTACATGGACATATGGGAAGATGATTGTGGGTGTAGACTCATACCACAATCACTTCCATTCTTTGGTGACTCCTTTCGGTAACTAGGGTGTTTAGATAGTCACGCTACACCCTAGAAACCC
Organism: Ottelia alismoides; assembly: GCA_037367405.1. NCBI lineage: Eukaryota > Viridiplantae > Streptophyta > Magnoliopsida > Alismatales > Hydrocharitaceae > Ottelia > Ottelia alismoides. The sequence goes on from JAZKJV010010469.1 coordinate 222,271, forward strand.
AAGCTTAAGGCAACAGAGAGCAGCCCAAGGCGGCTCCGATCAGATTGTCGGGCCGCAAGAGCAACAGCGGCGTGCAGGTGCAGGACCACAGCGGTGCGCGGTGGCGCGTGAGGCGAGGGCTGCGCAACGTGGGCTCGTAGCAGTGGCGCGGGAGGCGCAGGTGATGCTGCGCGGGAGGCGCGGAGGAGAAGAGAGCCTGCAGCGGCCGAGGCAGGAGGCACAGGGGGCGCCGTGTAGGTGCGGCGGAGGTCGGCGTGGTGCACGACGTGATTAGGGTTTTGGTGGGATAGGGCTTTAGGGCACAAGCTCCGGTCTAGGACCGTCGCTCTGATACCATGTAGAAAGACGTGAAGTAGAAAAGTTTTATTCCTCATAACCCTAGAACTCTCTCATATAGGAGAAAAGCTCTAAGGGAAAAAATACATAAAATAGATTGGATAAAGAAAAAAACATAAATAAATCTGTAGAGATATAAATATCTCAATACTTATCACAGAGGACAGTACAGGCTCCTCTCCACTTTAGCCAACCTGCATTTATTCTATTAGTAACATCTCCATTGAAATCCCATCATGTTGCAAAATAGATCCCGAGTATCTAAAAGAAACTCTCTTATAAATATTATCGTCAGCAATCTTCACCTCGATTCCTTCAACGCTGCTTCCATCAAAAGTACACTCCATATATTCAGTCTTCCCCTACTTATATGAAATCCTTTTCTCCGATGCATATCTCCATACCTCAAGCTTTTCATTTACTCCATCTCTAGTCTCATCAATCAACACAATATCATCAGTGAATAATACACCAAGGTATATAAAAATTATACAAATATAGTAAAAGAATGTATATAATTATGTTATATAGGGTTAAAAATAAATCTATGACTATATGTATGTACGAAAACGGATATACGGATACGGATGCGAATGTTTGTGGATATCAAAACGATAGCCATATCCGTATAAATTTAAAAACGGATACGGATACGGATGTCAAAATTTGCATAAAACGGATACGGTGACGGATCGGATACGGATATATCCGTAACCGTTTTCATCCCTATCTCCAACTATAAGCAGGATCGACTACATGGATTCTTGAATTCATGTTGAAAGATTCAACTATTTTTTTACGATGATTGTCATATTTCAGTATTCAATTCACTGAAACATGATATCACAAAAGATACTACCATGGTACATATTCAACCGTGTGCAAACATCGAGTTCAACAAGGACCATCTAAACACCCTTAAGCAAGCATCTCTATGATGGTTTACCATGTTGCATCCTAAAGCATCTCTAGATCGTCCTAATTGCCTACCCCGAGGCATGCTCCCTCCACTACACCTCCATCTACAACGGTTCTTTCCCCCATGTCGCTGACCTCCTTCTGCACCCACTCGATGGCCTCCTCTTCCTCTCCAACCGCATCAACACACTCCCTCGACAAGCTCTACAATGGTCTTGTTTGTATTAGAAAACCACTTTAGTCCCACTAGAGTGAACCTATACATAAAGAACGTGGCTACCACAAGCTTGGCACCCTTACAACTTGTACAAGGTATTGCTCCTAAGTAAGCCTCGAATGAAACTTATGTAATATAATACGAAGTAAATAAACTACAGTTTTACAATGCTAGGAGCATGCCCATAAGACAGACGTCAGATCTTTAAGAGCTTGAGTGAAAGTGAGTAGAATGTGATTTATTCACTTAGATGATGATAATGTATGGTAAAGTATCATCTTTATAATAACCCAGGGGACAAGTGGCCATTAGGGTACTTAAGTGAACTTAGTTGGTAGTTGGCAAGGGTGAACAAAGAGATGTATAAAACATAGCGGACTAGTACATTGTAAAACTTTTTTTTGAGGCTCAAGGGTGAACAAAGAGATGTATAAAACATAGCGGACTAGTACATTGAAAAACTTTTTTTTGAGGCTCAAAAAAGGGGGAGGCACTCTTTGGTGTTCGCCCAAATATGTATAAATGAAAAATAAAAAAGGTAATTACAACAAAAGGGAGGAGGAGGAGAAAAAAGTGAAGAAAACCCAAAAGAAGAAAAGAAGAAGCAATCGAACAACACCAGCCCAAAAAAACAAGGCCCCACGCCTACACAGTACACCAGTCACCAAGAAAGCGCGAGCAAAGGATAAGAGTATTTTCCCGATAGAACCGCTGACCGGAGAAGAGAGCACCGTTCCTTCCCAGCCAAATGCACCACAGTCTTGCAGTGGGGGCCAAGAGATCCCGCCTATCCCTGTTCCTGTTGTTCCAAAGAAGCTAGCAAAAAGCAGAAAGGTTGTCCGAGCTCGCCCAAGGCAAATCGTCCCAGATCCCACGAACCAACTGGCACCCGAAGAAAAGGTGATCAATAGTTTCCTCCTCCAAATTACATAGGACACAGATGGCATTGATGTTATCGAAAATTCTAGCACAACGATCGCGCGTCATCAACCTCCGTCTACGAAGAAGCCAAAGGAAGAAACCAATGCGCTCCGGCAACCGCAAGCCCCAAAAGAACCCACAATCGCGCACAAGGAGAGCAGCATCGGTAGGAGGTCGAGTAACCAGCGCCCGATAAGCCTTGCGCGTGGAGAAGGGACCGTCCTTCCAACCCCAATGATCCACACAGTCATTCGGCGTAGCAGCGTCACGAAGGGCATCCAACAGCGAAACAAAATCGTCCACCTGCTGATCCGAGAAGTTCGCGAGAAAGCGTGGACACCAGCAACCATCCACCCAACAATCAGCAACCGTCGCATTTTTATGGGACGCTAAGGCAAACAAGCGCGGGAAACGCACCTGCAGAGGACCACAACCCAACCAATCGTCAAGCCAAAACTTGAAGGAATTCCCCTTCCCCAGCACCGGGATAAACAGCGAAGCATTCCTTACAAAGGCGTCCAGCACACTATGCCAAAACGGAGAATGACGAACGTTGTGGGCCCCCCGCGCCACCCCCAGCCTATCGACGCCCAAGAACTCCCTGAGAACAGAGATAAAGAAGTTATCACCCTTCCCCCAAATTCTACTCACCCACTTGAGTAAAAGAGCATCATTCACCACCTCCAACCTCCGCACACACAGACCACCATTCCGCTTAGACTTAGTAACCTCACCCCAAGCGACAAGATGAAGACCCCTACCCTCCTCCCCCTTCCTTCCCCACAAAAAGCGACGCATACAACGTTCGATCCTCAATCGAACCCCCGCCGGCGTATGACGAACAGAGAGGAAATATATTGGGATAGAGGAGAGCACAGACTTAAAAAGAACAAGACGCCCCCCTCTAGAGAGCAAAGACGCGCGCCAACCAGCAAGGCGCTTTTCCACGCGCTCAATAATCAAGCGCCAATCCCGGATTCTGGCCCGACCCACCACCAAAGGTAAGACAAGATAATCAATAGGAAGCTCACCAGGAGGAGATCCTAGCAACCGACCGCACTCCGTTGCCTCCTCGTGTGACAAGCCGAAGGGAACCACCTTGGATTTAGAGCCATTAATCATCAAACCCGACAATTCGCTGAATAGGGCGAGAGTGGTCGCCATACCGGAGACCTCAGCAGTACCACCCTCAATAAAGCATATTGTATCGTCCGCAAATTGGATCAAGGGCACACAGAGTTCGCCCTTACGGAATCCGTTACGTTAGAGAGCCCAGCGTCAATAACACGGTCCACCATACACGTGAGAACATCCAAGGCCAACACAAAGAGGGGGGGAGCGAGGGGACAGCCCTGGCGCACCCCCCTTCTTGGTTGGAAGAAGCCGCCGACCGCTCGGCCATTGATCAGCACCGAGAGGGAGGCGGTGGTGACGCACATACGCATCCACGAAATCCATAATTCAGGGAAGCCTCGCCTTCTCATAACATACCACAAAAACCGCCACTCCAAGCAGTCGTATGCCTTAGCAAAATCGACCTTCCAGAGTACCCCCTTCTTATGATCGTTCTTCCATTCAGCGACCAACTCCGAGGCTACCGCAATGCAATCCGCAATCTGCCTGCCCTTAGTGAAAGCAGCCTGAGCCGGAGAGATAAGAGAGTCCAAAACCCGAGCCAGTCGTATGGCTAAAACTTTAGCAACAATAAGGTAAATGCCACTAGAGACGGAGATAGGCCGATAATCGTCAATACCCTGCGCCACCGAGGATTTAGGGATCAAAACGATGTTGGCCCTATTAATCCGATCAAAGCCAGAGTTACCCGCACAAAAATCCGACACCACCTCCATAAGGTCACTGGCCACCAACTCCCAGAAATCACGATAAAACGCCACCGAGAAGCCATCGGGACTCGGGGAAGAATCAACATTTAAGTCCCACACGGCCTCCTTAATCTCCGCCAATAAGATAGGACGAATTAAGAGCCCAGAGTCGGAGGCCGATAGAGAAGGCGCCCCAAGACCCAGCCAGCGCCACCTACGCGGAGAGCAAGTTAACGAGAAGCGCTTGAAATGATCCACAATAACAATCCCCATCTCCCTCTCCCTGCTAACCTGCACACCATTAACAGAGATACCCCGCATCAAATTAAGGCGTTTACTCGCCACACGGTGAAAGAAGGTCGTATTCGTGTCACCCTCTTTGAGCCATTTTAAACGTGACCGCTGCCGCCATTCTATGTTTCTTTTCTTATCCTCCGCCGCAACCTGAATCTGAGCATATAGCCGATCATGAAGCTCCTCAGGCAAAAGGTCCCGCTCGTTCTCCGTCTTATCATGGCGCGTGATGACCTCCGCCGCCGCCGCCCGAACAGCAATACGCGCCAACCTGGAATCCTTCTTGAAGCCCGCAAGCACCTTTCGCAACGACGCAAGCTTTTGATCAAGGCTGTGAGCCGCATAACCCATAACCGAGACATGAGCCCAATGCTCCTGCACCACCTCCTTGAAGTTAGGCTCCAACGGCCAGCATTTCTAGTAGCGGAAAAGACCCCGCGGTCGATGGCCCTCACCAGACTCCCAAACAAAGGGAGAGTGATCGGAGAAAGAGCGGGGGCGAGAAGACACCGCACAAAGAGGGAAGGCCTCCAACATCTTCCCAGAGGCCAAGAATCGATCGATTCTAGAACGAGTAGAATTATTCCTCCAAGTGTAAGAGATATCATGAGGGACCAGGCCCTCCAATGCAAGCTCATCCAAAATCTCAATAAAATCAAGCGACCCCGGATCCTGGCCACCCCTGCCCCGTGGGCGATCGGAAGAATGGAGCGTGACAGTGAAATCGCCCCCCAGGAGCCAAGGAAGCCCCCCGAACATAGAAGCCGCCGCGCGAAGGTCCTCCCATAAATCCTTCCTCAGGACATGGCACGAAGGGCCATAAATACAAGAAAACGCCAACGACTCACGAGACTCAACCCGAGTCAAGACAACCGATATCATATGTCTCCCCGCCAGAACCGAGCTGAAAGAGAATACCGCAGAACACCAAGCAATCAAGAAGCCCCCTGCCGAGCCCAGCGCATCCACCGCACGGAACTCGTCCAAAGAACCCGGACCAAAAGAGCGCCAGAGGGTATCATCCACACCTCGCAATTTCGTTTCTTGGATAAGAGCAATATCACAGCACCACTCGGACAAACGCGAGCCCAAGGAGCGACGCTTGTCAGCCTTCCCAAGGCCCCTTACATTCCAAGATAGAACCTTCATTAAAAACCACCACAACTTCCCCCAAGGCCACAGAGCCCAGCGGCTTCCGCCACTGCCTCCCGCTGAGTCGCACAAGAATGCCTCACCAAAGAGCCCTGCGGAAGCTTTTACGCCTCCTGTACCTCTTCCCCAAGCGCCTATCAGATAGGCCTCCCCCGTCGCAAGCAACAGTCGAGTCCGTAGAGACCTCCAAGGAGGAGGCGACAGCCACGTACGAAGAGGCCCCCAAAGGAAGCAATAGAAGCCGACGCCGACTGCTCCGTCTGAAAGGTCACGCACTTCCTCGATGTGGACCCGGGGCAAAACCGCATCAGAATCGGGCAAGATAAACGGGGCATTCGGTAAGAAAGCCCTCGGCCAAGATCCGAAATTGAGGGACCCGCCATCAAGCAAATGACCATGACCCGGCATAGGACCCGAGTAACGAAAAAGCAGCGCAGAAGCCGACAAAACGGGTCGAGAATGATGAAAGGAATCCACCTCGGACGCCCTCAACTCGGAGAAGCCTGGAGTTGCAGACGAAAGGCATGGAACCCGAAGAGGCACGTCGAAGGGACCAGAAGCGTCATGCATGGGGTGCGACGCTTCGGAATAATCCCCGAACCGCGCCAGCTGGCACCCCGAAGGCGAAACGTTGCTCCATGCCCCCGAACCGAACGAACCAGCCAGCACCGCCACCCGATCAGCCACCAACGCCGGCGAAGGGGCGACGATGGGCAGCTCCACCTTGAATCGCCACCGGCCAACTTTTAGAGAACCGAAGAAGATCTTGCCAGGCGCACCACTGAGAAAACCCTTGTTGCACTCCATGAGGACCTGAGTAACCTTCCAATCCGCCTCCGGCGCAAGACCATCATCCACGACCGCCAAAATCTCCCCCCATCGTCGGAATGCCTTGCCGAGAGAAGGGACAGTCCTCAAGAGGAAGGGAACACCACAAAGCTCCGCCACACACACCTCAGTGTCTGAAGAAGCACCATCCGCCACTCGGAGCAATCTCCACGCAACATCTTCGGTAGACCCATTTCGCAACAGCCTATCCCGTTGATCCAGGGACAAGCCTCGCACACAGCACCGAGAAGAATCCAAGACTATGAAGTCCCCACGGAAGAGGGGACCCAGGAAGCCAACAAGATGAGACCTGACAACATCCCAGGCCACGTTGCACCGACGAGCCACCCCCACTGCCTCGACGCGCCTGCCGTCGTCATGCACCCCCTTCCCAAGCATCGCCTTCCCATGCATCACCTTCCCATGCACGTTCTCTCGTTGCATGCCATCCCCCATCGACGAAACATCCCCCACTGTCGCCAACCCAACCGAGGCACCATCAACACCCACCTCTTCACCCGCACCAAGAAGAGCGTGCGGATACGAAGCAACAACACCACCCACCTCAGCACCCGCACCAAGAAGACCATCGTCCGACGAGCAGGAACGAGGAGCCACCACCTGAGCGAAAGAGCGCACCTCCCTCCAGGCAACAGGTCCGGTGAACGTCGAACGAGAGGCCGACATGCACCGCGGAATCCCCGAAGAAGAGAACAACCCGGACTAAGGAGGGCCACGACCATGAAGGAGCCAACATGAAGCTTGGCGATGACCCGGCTTCCCACATGCATAACAACGAGCAGGAAGAGAACAGAAGGAAGCAAGATGACCACGATCGCCGCATCGGAAGCACCGTTTTCCAACCTTCTTATGCGAAACTTGCACCCAGTCCTCCTCCGCGACCCGCCTCTCACTACCACCTTCCCCACTCCGAGACCCAGCAGCGACCCTGTAGTTCACCCCCTTCCCCTTCGCGTCATCCCCGTCCGAGAGAGCATCACCACCAAGGCTCGAGTTTCCGGACGACTCCCCGCAATTCGCCTTCGCTCTCCACCAACGCTCCACGCCTTCGCTCTCCATCTTCTCTCCAGCACTTAGTAAGGTTGTCTACGTGATTCATTCAGCTTGAAGATGTTCTGGCAACGACTGTAGCATTTGGGGACATGTAATAGTACATGCAACAAGAGTCACATTGTAAAACTAAAAGGATTTTTACAAATATTCCCATGTATACTTTTATAATTATATTTTAACCCCTCTATAATTCGTACTGTAGTTACATGCAAACCCATGTATAATGACTAATCATTACATGACATACCTTTGTGTCCACGTCCATCTCTCCTCCATTAACATTAACGTAAGTCATTAAGTATTAACAAAATTACCACTGTAAATTCATTTTATTTATAAATTATGCTACTCCCCCTCCATCTCTGACTTCGATGGGGCGAGATCGATGTGTTGCTCGTGTAAGAAATCTAGTTAGTGAAAGAATCAAGAGATCATTTAGGTTGAAAGTTCGAGTACGGAAACTTACGTCATGCTTATTACTCGGAAAGGTCTCCACGTTAGATCCATGTGTCATTTGTGATTGCCTAATTATTTTACATCGTTTGTGATTAAACTGTCACTTAACATATTTTGATTAACTAATTGAGAAAGCAGTAATCCATAGTTTACTTTCCAATCTACATAAAATTCGCAAGAATCATAGTCAGCTCAATTTCAAGCAACATAGGTTGGTTATCTTTAGAAAGGCATGACGTCTTCCATCGAGCTAGATCCCTCTCAAATTTCTCCACGAGGGGAAGCCAATCACCATGAATTCGAGCAATGTAAGGCACTCGGGGTCCACCTGCATTCTTTCACCTTATCCTAAGAGAGACCAAGATGAACAAAGGTTTATATACATATATTATGTTTCAGGCCCAAAAGACACCGAAAATATGTAATACCATCGAGATCCCTCTAGCTTTACTCATCCCTTCCTTAAAAAATAAAATAGTATCATCAACATACTAGAAAACCATGATGAAAAAATCATCCCTTTTGTATCCAAAGTAGAATTCACCACTACTAGCATGCCCAGTCAAAAAAGAGTCACAAGCAGGCATCTGTGTTAGACACCTTGGAAAGAACCCCTTTGATCGCCCACTAACCAAATAAAAGTATGAGACTGTCGAGATATCATCTACACAATACAAATTTCTAGAAAGAAGTGTGTGAGGAGAGGGGCCCAAATAAATGCTAGTCCATACAATCGTAAGTTTTGGATTAGTCAACCTTCCCCATGAGAGTCCTCTAACCTCTTACCTTTTCAATCAGCCACCATCTCCGTTGTTCTCTCCAAACTATCCATCATGAGTTGTCTGTCAAGATAAAAGTTGACTGCTACATATAAATGATGTCACTCGGAATCATGAGTAAGAACTACCCAAAGGCGATTTGAGAATTTTAGACAAGATGAGATAGATAACATTCGAGGGACCAATAGGTCTAATGGTCCACCTATATGGTAGCATTTCTTTTTTGCAAAATGAAAATGAGAGTCTGTGTTCAATCGCTCAAAGTTGAAGTTTCTCGTGCAAAACCCCATAAATACAAGCATGATATCCTTCTTAACAACCTCCTAGAATTCCTAGAAAAATAAAATGGCAAGTCATCCGAATGACGACCTATTTACATTCAACTCAAAGACAGGGTTTCAAATCTCTCGTTCCTCAAACTCACGGGTCAGTCCATCACTAACTAATACTGAGCAACAACTCAACCCCTGACCTAGACACCTCCACACTTAGTTGGAAATGGGTTTAACATAGCCATGTTAACCTCACAATCACCCTGGACATGCCAGCAGGCAGCCACCAATAGTAATAGAACGGATAAAATTCCAATAATGACATATATCTTGCTATGGTGTGGAAGAATCATCTGGGCAATTTGGATGGCTAGAAACAGTGTGGTGTATCGTGGGAACAGGTGGTATGGGGTTGTAGCTCATGCTAAGGTGTTGGCGGAGGGTTGGGATATGTATCTTGCTTTCTGGCACGATGTGTGACTTGTAAAACTTGTAAATTTTCTTTTTGGTGATAAATGGTGAAGTTTTTAGGCACACACCTAAACGGTGTAGGGCCTTTTTCTTTCAAAAAAAATTGAAGCATCTCAGCATAAAGAAGGAAACAATCAATATGTGATCGCACGTTGGCTTACGTGAGGTATCTCCCCCATCCAGGCATAAACATTTGAGATCACACATACGCTATTCATCTATTCTTAGAGCCGTTGATATAAATCGAACACCAGACATCTCAAAATCAAGATGAAATAGGTTTTCAGCCGGTGAGAAGACCCCTCAAATGTCCCCTTTGAGTCCATCGCTCTAACCTCTATCAAACAATATCCTTGTATCGACCTCCATAGACGATCATCATATCCATCGACCTTTGTTTACTATAAGAAACCAAGTTTGCCATCTAATTGCCAAGAAACGAACCAACAATCCTTCTTTAGTGCTTTCCAATCCCCAAGCATTCCATGGCATGACAAGCTTCATTTGGTAACTAGCTTTTCCCCTTCATAGAGCATGAGATGAGACGAAGATGACTGGTGACTTCTGTTTGAAGAGTTTCAACCTCTTTGCCTCTTCCTTCCTCCACGTCAAGGATGATCTTCTCTTTCTGAGAAACGAAACCAACTACGTCTTTACCCCTCACCAATTGTCCATCCCTCGCTTTGGGTTCCCCGTCACCACACAAGTCAAGTAACATATCTTGCTCCAAGAAGACCAAAAGCTCCGACTGTCTTTACCCTTCCATCAAAGGGAGCTCCGACTGTCTTTACCCTTCCATCAAAGGGAGCTCCGACTGTCTTTCCCCTTCCTCACAAACCTGTTAGAGGGATAAACTTCGATAAAATTAAAAAGGATCCAAGGGTTCTCTTATATAGGAGAAAAACCCAATGGATAAAGTACAAAAAAGGAAAGGATAAATAGAAGATTACAAAAGATAAAACAAAATAAAAATTGAATTATCTAAATATAGATTTTATCTCAACACTCCCCCTCAAGCTGGAGCGTAGATATCAATAAGACTCAGCTTGGAACAACATTTCTGATAAGGTCCTCTTGCTAGAGCATTTGTAAGTATATCTGTTGTCTGGTCTCCAGAGCTGACATGTGTAGTAGTGATAAAACCCTTTTGTATCATGTCACGAGTGTAGTGACAATCCACCTCTATGTGCTTCGTCCTTTCATGAAAAGCTGGGTTATTTGCAATGAAGAGAGCAGCTTGATTATCACACTGGAGATGCATGGGAAGAGGTACTTCTATGGTTAAATCAGTAAGAACAGATCTGACCCACATCATTTCTGTACTAGCCTGTGCCATAGCCTTGTATTCTGACTCAGCACTTGATCTAGCAACCATCGTCTGCTTCTTACTTTTCCATGAAATAAGAGAATTTCCTATGAATACAGCAAATCCAGATGTAGACTTTCTATCTTTTGGACACCCAGCATAATCCGCATCTGCGCATGCTGTCACTGATAGAGATGTGCCTCTACTGAAAAGAAGTCCAGTACCCGGTGAAGTCTTCAAGTATCTTAGAATCATATGCACTGCATCCATATGTGTCTGTCTGGGTTGCTCCATAAATTGACTTGCTTTGCTTACTGCAAATGCTATGTCGGACCTGGTAATAGTTACATATAATAGCTTGCCAACCAGCTCTCTGTATCTTCTCTTGTCGACTTCCTCAGTATCATCATCATACAACTTCATGCTTGGGTCAAGCGGAGTAGTGGCAGGTCTGCAATCTGCCATGCTTGTCTCTGAGAGAAGATCTATAACATATTTTCTTTGGGTCATTACAAGACCCCGTTGATTCCTGGCAAACTCTATTCCAAGAAAGTAACGTAAATGTCCAAGGTCCTTGGTCACAAACTGCTGACCCAGGAAGTCCTTGGCATCCTGAATACCTTGCTCGTCATCCCCTGTGATAATAATGTCATCAACATAAACAAGAATGACTGTAATACCTCTCTGGGTCTTCTGTATAAACAAGGAGTGATCTGCAGTTAATCTCACAAACCCCCGCTTCTCTATTAAGTCCGAGAGCTTCTGGAAACATGCTCTTGGGCTCTGCTTGAGGCCGTAAATAGCCTTACGTAACCTGCACACCTTATGACACTCCCCCTCAGCAGCGAACCCAGGTGGCTGCTGCATGTAGACCTCCTCCAGTAAGTCACCATAGAAAAATGCATTTTTCACATCAAGCTGATAAAGAGGCCAATCTCGTGTTACAGCAATAGCAAGGAGAATACGGAGAGTAGAAATGTCTGGCAACAGGGGAGAAAGTATCGTGATAGTCTACCCCATATGTCTGGGTAAACCCTCGTGCCACAAGTCTCGCCTTATAGCGATCCACACTCCCATCCGCACGGTGTTTCACAGTAAACACCCATTTGCATCCCACTACTGATGCATCAATAGAAGCAGAAACAAGACTCTGTGTACCACGTGACTGTAGCGCAGCCATCTCTTCTTCCATGGCTAACCTCCTCTGACTATCTTTGGGAGCCTCCTGATACGTTTGCGGTATCTGCACGGCTGATAGTGCTAGCGTAAATCTTCTGAAATCCTCTGATAGCCTATCCAAGAAAATTGGGTTGCGAGAGGGTAAGTAGCACATGCTCGTTTCCGCTTTCGCATAGCAATTGGAACATCTAGATCATCAGCCAGGTCATGGTCCTATATATTTCTTTTTTGAGAGAATATCTGCTCCTCCTGTTGTACAGTTAATTTAGTAGTACCGTCAGTAATAATATGTTCATTACATACCTGAGGCATGCTGGATGATGGGCAAGGCTCTTAAGCAGGGAGAACAGAACGAGATTTGCGAGGAACATTACGAGGCAAAAACTGAACCAGCGGAGGTGGTGGAGAAGGAGGAGTAGGTGAAGAATCAACAGGAGGTGGTGGCATGTAAATCTCATCATCAGAGTCATATGGATTAAGTTTGTCACCTGTAGGAGAAAAATACATGATCGACTCAAAGAAAGTAATGTCAGCACTAACAAAATATTTCTGGCTTATTGGATTAAAGCAACGATACCCCTTTTGGGTACGAGAATAGCCGACAAATACACACTTGATAGCTCTAGGAGAGAGCTTGTCTCGCCCTGGAGAGACATCATGAACAAAGGCAACAGATCCAAATACACGAGGTGTAAGAGAGAGGAGATCCTTCTCGAGAAACGCAATCGAGTAAGGTACCTTCTCTCCTAACACGGATGAGGGCATGCGGTTCACCGGATAACAAGCAGTAAGTACAGCATCACCCTAGTAAGAATGAGGAGCACGACTATGTATCAACAATGTTCTGGTTACATCAAGTGACGGTGTTTGCGTTCGCAGCACCGTTCTGCTGGGAAGTGTAGACACATGAAGTCTGGTGAATAATGCCATGGATTTAAGGAACTCAGAAATATGTAAGGTGCAAAATTCCAAGGCATTGTCAGAACGAATATACTTGATATTGGCAGAAAAAATATTCTTTATTTCTTTAATAAAATACTTGATAGTGGATCCAGCCTCAGACTTATTTTTCAATAAAAAGACCCGGGACAATCTAGAAAAATCATCGACCGCTACAAGATAAAAACGGTGTCCTTGAAGATCAGGAACACGACTAGGAACCCAAATGTCTAAATGAAGAAGCTCAAATAGTTGAGAGCTGCTTCGACTCTGACGGGATGGAAACGATGAATGATGATGCTTCCCAAGTCGACATGCTTCACAATGAAAGGAGGATCTCGTAGAAATCTGAGGGAGAACATGACATAACTTCTTCAGAGGAAGATGTCCAAACCTAAGGTGCCGCAAATAAGGAGAGACCGGTCCAGTAGGTATAATAGAAACATTAGCACGAGGAGGTTGGACCAGTCTGTAAAGTCCCCGCTGCTCATGGCCACTTCCAATCATCCTGCCCGTGAGTATGTCCTGAAACACAAGAGATTAAGGGTCAAAGATGGCACGACAATGTAGATCCTTAGTGATCTGACTAAAAAAAAGTAAATTCATCTGAAAGTCATGAGCATATAAAACATTCTTCAGATGCATGGATGGTGTCAACTGCACCTCCCCATGTACTGTAATGGGTAAGTGGTTGCCATTAGCAATGACGACCCATCTGCCAGGTGGTATTGCTCTGTAGGACTTTAGTTGCGTTTTATCTCCACATAAGTGGTGAGACGCACCAGAGTTCACAATCCATTCTGCCATGTCTGCATTCATACTACCAGTAAAGGCATAGGTGATACCAAAGGAGCTCGAAGAGGCTTTGGCTGCTGTAGCAGTATCTGTGGTGGTGTCAGCACTAGGAGTTATGATCTCTCGAATACGAGAGACGATATTATCCAGTCGAGGATCGGTCTGCAGAGATGAGGTCTCTGAGGACGTAATCTGCTCTGCTGCTCGATCAGAAATAGGATCTCCATGCTTCTGATAGCATATATCCTCTGTATGTCCAGGCTTGCGGCAGTAGGTGCAGGGACCACGTTGGCGTCCCCCGCCTCTTCCTCGAGGTGTGCGTCCTCTGAGCTGAGTCGCACCACCTCGACCACGAGAAGCGGCCATTGCTAAGGAGTGCGAAGGCGTAGGTGTCGAAGGGTGACGAGCCGACTGAGACGGCTATAGGCCTCCTCTATAGGGGGAATGGTTGCTCCAGTAAGAAGATGAGTACGTGCAGCACCATATTCTTTGTCAAGTCCGGCCATAAAAACTCCAACCATCGTGGAGTTCCTATATGTCTTCTGCTGCTCAGTAGACGTTGTAATGGGCATGTAGCTATGAAGTTTTTCAAACATACCACGCAGTGAAGAATAGTAAACATGCAAGGGACGACCATTCTGCTTGGTGTTGCAGATATCAAACTGGAGTTGAAGAATCTTGGCTTCATTCTTTGCCTGGGCATAGGTGCATGCCAAAGTGTCCCACATTGCCTTCGCAGTTGGCTGAGTTAGTATATCATTGGCTATTTCTGTAGAGAGAGTCCCACAATGCCAAACGCGTGCATACGCGTCATCTTGCTTCCAAGAAGCATTTGTCCCAGTCTTGTCTATTGGCTCTGGATCTGTCAAGATGTGTTCCTTGTTGTTGCATTGCATGAGGGTGAGAAATTGCACGGACCATAACTCATAATTAGTTACATCCATCTTAACGATGGGTGCCGCGTCCTTAAAGGCTCCGGACGAGAAGATGTCACCCTTATTGTTAGACATGATGATAAACTAGCCAAACGATAGACTCTAACTGGGTAATAGACTGTTATAAATGATTTTGTAGAATCATAGGAAGGATCAAACAATCATCCTTAGTAACCCGTGATGCTTGCCGAAAAAAATGTGATTTAATGATGTCAAATCTGTTCAAAACCACCTCTAAAATAAACCGACTCACAAGCAGTCCACTAAGCAAGTGCCGGCACAGGAGACACGAGGGCGCTTGGGCGGTGGGGCACAGCAAGCGCCTGGAGCCGCTGACCTGCAGTCCCTGCGCCACAGAGACGGCGGTGGCGAAATGGAGAAGGGAGGCTTGGGCCTCGCACAGGGGCGACGGGGTAGGGGATCGAGTGCCTGCGCAGGGGCGACTGGTCGTGCGAGAGCCCTACGCAACAGGGGCTTCGCGCGGGGGCACGCTGGGCGAGTAGGCGCGCACAGGGCCTCGCGCAGGGGCGGGCTGGGCGAGTAGGCGCGAAGGCGCACGCGCAAAGGGGGCGAGGGCGCACGTGCAAGGCTGGGGACGCGGGGAGGCGCCGCCGATCTTAGAGGAGATGCGCAGGGGAGGCGTGCAGGGGAGGAGCGCCGTCGCCGAAGAGTCGTGAGGGTACACTCGCCATTACGGGAGAGGTTAAATTTAGGGATAGGAATGAGGCTCCGATAGAGGGATAAGCTTTGATGAAATTAAAAAGATCCAAGGGTTCTCTTGTATAGGAGAAAAACTCAATGGATAAAGTACAAAAAAGGAAAGGATAAATAGAAGATTACAAAAGATAAAACAAAATAAAAATTAAATTATCTAAATATAGATAAATAAAAGATAAATTTCAAAGTCTTGGTAAGTAGAAGAAATTATCAAGAGAGGAGGCGCGCGTTACCTATCGGTACAGAAGAGACTTGGTAAGTAGATCGTCGTGAGGATGCGGCGGCACGCGGAGGAGAGCGGTGGTTACCACCAGCGTTGCACGTTGATGGAGACTGCGTTGGCGAGGCAATTGGCATAAAGAAGAGGGACGGCGAGGGAGTTGCTGTTGCGGAGGTCTGGGGCGGCACTGGGCAGCGGGGTTTGGCGGTGGTAACCGGTGGCTAATAATAAAAATAAAGATATAATTTCGTTATCGATAAATATGCGGGGGAAATGAGGTTGCGATTGTTTTTTTCAGACTTTCAATATTATATCTTTCTAATATTTCATTCTAATTTCGTCACAAACATAGATTCATGTACTCTTTACCTATAATAAGAAATTTTAATAGTAGAATCATTATAGTCGACCTATTCTAGATAGAGGGTATATAAAGCTGAGTTTTTCAGCAGCCGGCTGACGCGTGCTTCACAAGCTTCTGTTTTTCCCCGTTCCCGCATCTCCCCATACCATTTCTATCCTCCCTATTCACGAGCTTCCCTCCCACAAAAAAAACGAAATTTTGCCTGACATGTGCCATCATGGGATGCAATTCTCAACCGTTCCCACACGTCTCTATTCCTTGATAAACACGAAATTCGATGTGGTCAAAATTGGTGTCTCGCACAAGGCGGAGACGACCGTCGCTGTGGCGACTCACAAGTGAATCTCGTATTTAATCAACAATTAACCCACACTAAAGATCAATAAATTAGAAATAATGTGGAGTTAAAATTTATTTTTAACTCTGCACAAATGGTGTATAGTGACAAGTATGCAGAGAGTTCGAACACAGGGAGCAAGCAGGGTAGTTCAAAAATTGTGCACAAGTGAATGTGTGTGAAGTGTCTACACTAAGCAAGCAATCAAAGGAATTTTTTGTGGGTTTTTAATTTTTAAATTTTTTTATTTTAATTTAATTTTAATTTTGTATTTTGATTTTTAATTTTTTGATTTTTATAATTTATATTTTATATTTTTTTATTTTTAATGTTGGAATTTAAAAACAATGTAATGAAAGGCAAGATAAAATATTTATAAAAATGTGCAAAAAAACCAAAACTTCAGAAATAAAATGTTTTTGATATTTTTAGGATTTTTTACTGTTTTTGTGATTTTTGGGGATTTTTCAAGGTGCTTTTGGCATTTTTAAAGACTGAAATAAAGCAAAACAGTGAAATATGTGCTGGCTGTGAGGAAAATGCAAATTAAAATTAGCAAACAGCAACCAAAATTTTTCACACTAATTTTCAAATAAAGGGGATAAAATAGAGAACAAACAGGAACTGAGTTAGTATTTTTTTTGAGTTTTCTTTGATTATTTAGAATTTTTTGAAGTTTTAGAGTGTTTTTAAATTTTTAGTGTTTTTCTTTTGAGATTTTTAGTGATTTTGGACTGACACTAAAATGATAAAATAGATACTAGGTATTTTTTTGGAATTTTTCGAAGAGTTTTAATATTTTTTTGGCATTTTCTAAGCTAGACAGTAGAGAAAAAGCATGTTTTTGATTTTTAATAAATATAAAAATAAAATAAAATCAAAAACTAAAATTAGGGCGTCAAAATACAAGCCAAGAGAAGCTTAACCCTATTTTTGTGGAATTTTTGGAGATAAAATGATAGTTTAAATAATTAGAACAAGCATCCAAAAATTAAAGGCCTGGCATGGACTTTTATGCAAAAATCAATAACTAAGGGGGCACTTCTGCAATTTTCACGCAAATTTTGAACTGAAATAAAATGTTTCTGGGCCAGACAATAAAACCAAAAGCCGCTAGGGCTTCGTTGCAAAAATCCCTAAGTCACGCGCCTATGCACGCGCCTGGCAGGGGTGTATAAGCAAATATTCAAAAACTCAAGGCAAAAGTGCAATTTTTCCCACAAAATATAACTGAATACAATATTTGTTGGACTAAATATTAATAACAAAACCCGCAAGGGCCTTGCCCGCAAAATAACCACGCGCACGTGCTCACGCGCACGTGCTCACGCACGTGCGCCTGGCTGGCAAGGGTCGAAATGTAAATACGAAAGGGGTGTTCAGCAAATGTTACAAAATTAAATAGCGGCAAATGAAAGATTAGGTCTTAATAAAATATTACAAAAATGCTTTGGGTTAAAAGGGAAAAATACCCAAAACAATGGGGGATCGCACGGCTGAGGATGCTCACTTAAAGACACGTGTCGATGCCCGGGGCCACGATACCCCTTCGCACCCAACGGCCACGATCAGATCTTCTCTGAGGATCGGATGGCTGGCGCGGACAGAAATCCAACGGCTGCTGCTTGCCTGGGCTGGCGCTCCAGAATTGACGGCGGGGAAGTGACGTCGACGAACGGGGAAGAAGCTCCGCCGGAGCGAACTTCTCCCCGCTGCAACGCTCCTCTCTGACGTCCTTTGTCGCTCAAGAATGGCGCAATCTACTCCTGCAGGCCTTCTCTACTCGCCTGGGGCTTCAGAAGGTGGCGACGACCACCAGGACTCGCCGGCGAAGGTGGAAGAGCAACGCCCTCCAAACACCTCCGGCGAACCCTCAAAAACGCTCCAGGTGTGCTTTAAGCTCTGTGACCTGCACAAAAAGGGTGATATGGTCGGGGGTAAATTGCCCCGACCACGTAGCGAGGTGGGATGAAGGTGGCCGGTTGCAGATTGAAGGAGGAACGAAGGTGGCCGGAGATAGCTCCGGCGACGATCGATTTGGCGAATCGATACGCGACATAGGTGAATGCGAAAATGAGAATGAAGCTTAGACTACAACTAATGCAAAAAGAAACTAAAACTAAGGGTATTATACTGCCTCGAGCCCAGGTCGGGCGAGGGAGGGGGTACCTCGACGGGGAAACCACCGGAGGTAGGAGGGGCGCCCGGACCTTGCCCAACTCGTCTCCGATGACGCGAGCAAGGTGCTGTCACCACCAGCTTGTCAATGGTTCAGAGAGATCGAAGGATTAGGTCACAAATGAAATCCAACTTTTCAAATCAGGTCAAGGGTTAGTTTTAAGGGGTTGACGAAGGTGGCTCCTTGATCGAGGAAGAACGGGCGATTCAACGATCCTCTGCCCGAGGTAATTGCTGGGCGAGATAGAAGGATCATAGGTGAACAACTTCTCAGAAGGAATCATCCTCAAATGGTGAAAGGATAGCCCGCGAAAAAACCAAGAAAAAGGGCACTCGCACATGTCCAGAAGGCCAAGACCTGGGGTCAGGAAGTTGACCCCCCGTCAACGGATGGCGTGGCCTGATTAGGCCACGTCATCAGCAAAAAGACAAAAAATAAATAAATACCTTATAAATTAAATTAAAAATAGTAAATGATTAAATAAATTTTAGGTTATTTAATAAAAAATGTTTATTATTTTATATAGTATTTTATTCCGATTTTTAGCTATTTTTATGAGATGTATTTTTACACGTTTGCATTTATACCCCTATATAGGTATATTATCTATATACTTTAGTATTTTATTTTTATTTTGTGTATTTTAATTTAATTATTTTTATTTCTTATTTTATAAAATTATAACATACTTTTATATACACAAATATATTTTTATTTTATTTTATTGATGTGTTTTGTACATTTAATAAAATATAAGTATAAAAAGTATATGTATACATATAGGTAGGGTACCTATATATTTGATAAATACAAGTATTTTTATTTGGATTTCTTTTGTATTTTTATTTTGATTTTAATGTACATAATTATTATAAGTAATATTTTCAACATTATAAAAATATAAAAATTAATAAAGAATAAATTGAATATTTTAATATGTACAAGTATACAATATGGGTCCAAAACTCAACTTTCAAACCGTAGCTCCGCCAAATGCGAAACCACCGCCATTAAATAGCTTATTTTCTTCTATATACAATTAAAGGTGAGTAAGCTGCATTTGGAGTTGCCAGTTGTGAGATACGGGTCTGGGAAGTTGGAATTCTGGATTTTTATTCAGACCATAACTTTTCATCTGTACAGTATTTTTCTGTGAAATCAATTTTGTATTTTTCTTTATTTTATTATCTACAACTTTCATGTACAAAGTTTCTTTATTTGATGTACAAAAAGTGGAACCAAAAATAGGTCCCAAAAATGAATAAAGAATGAATAGGAACTATAGGTATTTTATCTGTATTATGGCCCTTATCTCCCCCTACTTTATTCCTTGTCGACCTATTCATCAAGATGCCTAGGTCTCAGGGTTTCGGGTCATAAAATATTTACAATATTTTATTCTTTTTCTTTTCTTTATTTATTCTATAATTTTGGCTTTAATTACAGTATTTTATACACTAAATAGATACACATGCATGAATGCTAAAATGATGATATTAAGGGTATTTACAGGCATTTGCTAGGGTTTTTGGTGCCAAAATGATAGAATAAAGATGATGAAATGTGGATTCATCATCCTCCTATACTTTACTTTTGCTAGTCCCTAGCAAACACTTATGCAATAAGTGCAAAAAGAAAAAGAACGAAAAGAAAAAGAAGAACTTGGTTTTTTTCTGATTATCAAACTTGTCTTCGCAAAATCAAAGTTTGGAGCTTAAGTGGGACCTTTGGAATTTTAGTGCGGGCATAACCTCAGTGAGAACCGAATTTGAAATCCAACAGTCCTTGAAAATCCCAAAACTCTGTCCAAGTCTCCTTAATAGCCAGGTCAGAAATATCTCAATTCATACGCAAACCCTTACGACTATGAATCTGACTCGTACAGTGTAAGTGATGGTGGCTTTCCCCAGCTAGAATGACAAAGAGACTGACTTCTCCAGTATGACAACCCAATGATTCCCCAATCCAATAACTCCATCCTCGAGGAGCGGGGTATTCCCTTCTAAGTTCAAGTGCAACCAGCTCAAGAGGAGGGGGTGAAGAGAAGAATGGACGGTAGCCAGTGTAGCTAGCTATCCGAGGATGCAAGACCAGTGTAGTCAAGTCATCCAGCTGCAGGCTCACATGATATGACTTTGGAACTCAAGCTTGCTTATTGACTTTACAACATATGTACATACTTTGCAGGCTTTTTATTTTTGTACATGCCTGGACTTTTTTTTTTGAATACTATATACAGCAGCATTTACATAAGGAGTTTTTCCTCTTGAGCCAGTAGACTATCCCTCTTTTGAAGCTTTATTGCAACTCACAGCCTCCTGTCTTTAGACTTCCTAATCACTGGACGGGTTGGGGTGCACTTCCCTCCCTAGAGGAGGACAAATGTTTCCACTTGTGTGCGTCTCATACCGGCAAATCCAATCCCCTCACCACTCCAACTGAGTCGAGCCATGTGAAAGGTGCAGGTGTCCAAGTTAGGTCATTATCAACAAGAGCATTGCGTGTGCTCCGAAATACTCTACTTAGGCAGTCAAGAATCCATTGAACCAAGTCTCGTGCTCCTCAAAGAATCAAGTCAACTACACCTGAAGTACCTCAAACCCAGTTTCTATAGGGTTTCTGTTATTAGGTAGATTTTAAGGTCCAATCAAGCTCCAATCTCCGGATTTTACTTAGACTTGTTCAACTATCAAACTCAATCCGAAAAATGCTCATGCTATGCAATGCTATGCAGAAAAATATTTTTGTGATGCAATTTTCAAGGATTTTGAACTTTTTATGGGTTTTTGAAAAGACGATGATGCATATGCAGACGCAATTTTTTTGTATTTTTCAAAAAGATTTTTCAAATGTTTTTGGATTTTAATTTTTGTAAATGTTTTTGGGATTTTTGAAAAGAAAAATTTTGGCTGAAAACTAGGTTAAAAATATGTACACGGGAGTGCTTCTTACAAGAAGTGGATTTTAAGAATTTACAAGGTAAGTGATCAATTTTATACATATATATATATAGTGGATTTTGGTGTGATGTATGTATTCCTCAAACTTATTTGACACAAGTTTTTCACACAATCTTTGAAAACTATAGTCCAAAATAATTTTTACAAACATTTTTGCAAACATGTACACACATTTGAAAATCATTTTGCAAAGGCTTTCAAAATAGTATATATAGGTTTTTCAAATATTTTTGCAACCATTTTTCAAACCATTTGCAAATCATTTTTCAAACATTTTATTTCACACAAAGAAAAGAAATTTTACAAAACACACAATTTCACACAGGTTGAAAACATGTAACAAAATATTTTCAAAATAGTTTTAAATAGATGTTCACAAGGATTTTCAAACTATTTTTCAAACATTTTGCAAAAAAAACATTTTCACCTGATTTATTAATCAGTAATTAAAAAAGAGTTTAAGGAATAATCACATCTTTTTATTAAGGATTTTAATGAATTTTAATGAATTATTACCCATATTATTAAGAAAATACGAAAGTACGAGTTATGGCTAAAGTATATACGCAGTATATACGACCCCCCTATACTTAGCTTGAGCTATGTCCTCATAGATCGGAGAGAAAAGAGAAGACATAACTCGTACTAAGTATATACAAGTCCAAATAATAAAGAATAAATGAATGAACCAATGAATGAGAAGTTGACCGTCCCCCCTATACTTAGGATCAAATAATCCTAAGTATAGCAGACTGTACACAAAGCAGGGAGGGTCAAGGGTGGGAATGAACAGATTGTACTCGGGTTGTCTCCCCCTATACTTAGGGTAAGATATCCCTAAGTATAGACAAGAAGAGGAGACAATGGAGAGGATTGAAATGAAAATGACAGAACTCGGGGTGCACGCCCCCCTATACTTAGGACAAAGTACGTCCTAAGTATGAAAAACTGTCTACAAGGGCGGCACCTTTTTGATAGATAAAGAAGATAGAAATGGAAAAGACTAAAACAAGAAAAGAAGAAAATAAATTAACAGATGAAAGTGATATGAACAGATGGATCTATACATCGGAAGATGGACTTGATTACCATGTATGAGATGCAGATGATGAGAGTCAAAGGACACATCTCATACCAGAAGAATGGGGGCAACGTCAATGGTCGGCGGATCATGATCAAGATATAGTTTCAGGCGTTGACCATTGACGCGGAAGGTAGAGGAAGATGACGGTTCGGATATGTCGATGCTGCCATTGTCATGTACCTTCCTGACCACGTACAGACCTTTCCACTTGCTCTGCAACTTCCCTGGGAATAATTTCAGCCTGGAATCAAACAACCATACTCTCTGATCTGGCTCAAACTGTTTATGGTTGATATGTGAATCGTGCCATGTCTTCACTTTCTCTTTGTACTGTAGGCTGTTCGAAAAGGCTGTGTCTCTAAGTTCTTCCAGGGCTGCCAATTCTGCTCTTCTCTGGTCTCCTATACTCTCGGGATCCAAAAGCAACTCAGTGACTGCCCAAAAAGATTTGTGCTTGATCTCCACTAGCAAATGGCACGGCTTGCCATAGACGAGACGAAAGGGAGATGTCCCCAATGGATTCTTGAAAGAAGTCCGATGAGCCCACAAGACCGAGTCCAAAAGCTGTGACCAATCCTTTCGGTCTGGGCAGACAACTTTCTGCAAGATAGTCTTTATCTCCCGATTCGATACTTCGGCAAGACCATTAGTCTGAGGGTGATACGATGTGGCAACCCGATGGTCAATGCCGAACTCGTCTGCAAGGGCCCTGACTTTGTCATTGATGAAATGAGACCCCCCGTCTGAAATTAAGACTCTAGGTACCCCGAACCGTGAAATGATATTTTTCCTCAAAAATTTGCAAACCGTTTTAGCATCTGCGGCTCGGGCGGGGATGGCCTCAACCCATCGGCTGACATAATCCACAGCGAGCAAAATATACTCGAATCCCTGACTCTTAGGAAATGGGCCCATGAAATCAATCCCCCATGCATCAAAAACCTCACAGAAGTGAATGGGTTGCATGGGCATCATGTCTCTCTGTCCGCAGGTTCCCATTTTCTGACAGTCAGTACATCTCTTCACGAACTCATCAGAATCCTTGAAGAGAGTAGGCCACCATAAGCCGGATTGAAGCACCTTTTGTGCTGTCCTTTTTCCAGAATGATGTCCTCCTGCCTCAAGCTTGTGGCAGTATGTGAGGACGCTATGATGCTCTTCTTGAGGAATGCACCTTCTCCAGATATTGTCCCCTCCTTCATGATAAAGGACGGGATCCTCCCAATGGTAAAACTTGGCCTTCGCTAGGAAGGTCTCAAGTTTCTGCCTGGGCCAACCTTGTGGAACCGTCTTGGCTACAAGATAGTTCACAATGTCAGCATACCACGGGAGCGAGGTGACATCCAAGATCGCCTCATATGGGAATGTCTCTGTGATAGGTGCGCTGGGCTCAGATTCCTCAAGATTCTCCAATCTGGAGAGATGATCCGCCACCACATTCTTGACTCCAGGCTTGTCCTTAATCTCAATATCAAATTCCTGGAGTAGAAGGATCCACCTGGTGAGACGTGCTTTGGCATCCTTCTTAGACATTAGGTACCGGATGGCGGTGTGATCAGTGTAGATGGTTACTCTAGATCCGAGAATGTAAGATCGATACTTATCAAGAGCGAAGACTACGGCCAGAATCTCTTTCTCAGTCACAGTGTAATTCCGCTGAGCGGCATCCAAGGTCCGGCTGGCGTAGTGAATGGCAAAAGGTAAACCATCCCTCCTTTGTCCAAGCACAGCCCCAACGGCAAAATCTGAAGCATCCGTCATGATCTCGAATGGGAGAGACCAATCGGGTGGCTGAAGGACAGGAGCTGAAACAACCATATTTTTGAGAGTTTCAAAAGATTCAAGACACTTATCATTGACAATAAACTCGGTGTCTTTTGTCAGCAAGTCAGTGAGCAGTCGGGCAATTCGACTGAAGTCCTGAATGAACCGTCGGTAGAAACCGACATGCCCCAGAAAAGACCGTAATTGACGTAAGTTGGACGGCGGATTGAGTTTTCTGATGATATCCACCTTAGCCGGATCGACCTCCATGCCCCTGTTGGAGACGATATGACCAAGGACCGTCCCCTGAGTCATCATGAAATGACTCTTCTCCCAGGATAAAACAAGGTTGACCTCAATGCAGCGCTTGAGCACACGGTCTAGGCAGTCAAGACAAGCATCGAACCCCTCGCCATAGACCGAGAAGGCATCCATGAAGACCTCTAAACAGTTACCCACCATGTTCAAGAAGATGGACAACATGCACCTTTGGAATATCGCTGGAGCGTTACATAGACCAAAGAGCATCCGTCTGAAAGCATACGTCCCAAACGGACAGGTGAATGTCGTTTTCTCCTGGTCTTCGGGCGCAATGGCCACTTGATTGTATCCAGAGTACCCGTCAAGGAAACAATAATGACTCTTCCCAGCTAACCGCTCGATAATCTGATCAATGAATGGTAGCGGGAAGTGATCCTTCTCGGTGGCCTCATTCAATCGTCTGTAGTCCACACAGACCCTCCAAGAAGTGGGCACTCTGGTAGCGATCTCCTCTCCAGACTCATTGACAACTGTAGTGATACACGTCTTCTTGGGTACCACATGTAGCGGACTTACCCATTTGGAGTCGGAGATGGGATAGATGAAATCGACGCTCCACCACCTTGAAATTTCTTTCATGACCACGTCTCTAAGATTCGGGTTCAGGCATCGTTGGAACTCACGCGACGGCTTAGCGTTATCCTCAAGATAAATGTGGTGAGAGCAAAGATTTGGGCTCAGCCCCTGGAAATCAGCTATACTCCAACCGATTGCCTTACGGTTTCTTTCAAGAACCTCCATCAGACGAGATTCTTATTCTCCAGTCAAATCTGTTGAGATAATGACTGGGTACATTTCTGGCTCACCCGCAAGGAATCTGTATGTCATCGACTGCTGCAGAGGTTTCCGTTCTGGACAACTGGGAGGTGCCAGATCTGGCTTCTGATATGTCTGTGTAAATGCTACCAGGTCTGCATGGGAGAACTCTCGCTCTGCATGAATTTCTAACGAAGGGCGGCCTGCTGAATCATCAATAAACTGCACTGGCTCGCACTCTGTCGTGGTTGTCGGCTCGGAAGGAATCAGACAAGGCAAATAATCATCAAAGTCATCCCAGTCAATGTCTGAATCCGAGGGGTCTGAAGAAGATGAACATGATTGAAATTCCTCAGCACCACATATCACAACACTGTCAGCTTAAGATATATCCTCATCCAGGGATGTGCTTTCCCGACTCTCGACTGCCATGAGCTTGAGATATAGTGAATCTGTAGGCAAGGCGAGAGTCGGAGCTACGGGGTCTTTCCAGTTGGATTCATCATCAGTCATCTCAAAATCACAAACCTGGTGGATGTCTAGCTCTTCTTCTGTCATCTGTTCGGCTCCGCTGGATTGTCCTGAGCACGCCAACTCTCTGGCTCTGGTCTGGTCAATCGTATCTATTTGTATGCTTTCGCCCTCTATGCGAAAACATACCGTCCCACTGTCATGGTCGGATACCGCCTTGGTAGTGGCCAAGAATGGGCGTCCAAGTATGATGGGGGCATCGGTTACCGACTCAGGGATCTCCATGTCCAATACAACAAAGTCCACGGGGAATTTCAGGCCCTGAATGGTAACGACCACGTCCTTCAACAACCCCTTCGGCCTCTTAATCGACCTATCAGCAAACTGAAGGACTGTTCTGCTTCGAAGAAGAGGGCCAAACTCGAATTGCTTGAGTAAGGCTGCCGGAAGGAGGTTGATCGAAGACCTGCTGTCTAATAGAGTACGATCGAACCGCTGCTCCTGGACCTCGCATCTGACATAGGAAGCTCCTGTATCGGGTCGCTTGGCTGGCAGTGTTCTGAATGGCGCAGCAAGTGTCGTGAGTGAGCATATGGATTTGATCTCTGTGCCTCTTCTTCCTTCGGACAGTAGTTGTCTCTTTCAAGTTCTTTTTGAAGAAGGGGATATGCTCAAATGCTTCTTGTAGAGTGATAAGCCTCCCGCACCCTTACTTAATTCGGGCACATTAAAGTTCCAAATTAATGTTAAGTGTTCGTTGCAGTCGGATACGAGAGATTAATCAAAAACCACTTAAGACAGATTTTGGTCAATTTTAAGCGGTGATATTTTTTTACTTGGTGGAGTCCAAGGTCGATCTCAGGGAGGCAACTGTCTCCTTAGGTGGATCACAGCAATTTTCAAGTGTTGATGTTCGAGGGTCAATTTTTTTTGGTCTTTTTATTTCTTATGCAGACATATGCAGACAAATCTTAGCCAATTTAACTTTAAATTTAATTGATGTATCAAACGAAGTCCAAAAATAATGAAAATTGGCCAGACGATTATGTATGATGACAATGACCTACACTAATGTTTTTGGAATTTTTCGACTCAAAATAATTTTCTGTGAATTAAATAAACAGACAGAGTGATTTTCAGTGTTTAATTTTTAATAAATATCAAATCACAATTTTTCCAAGAACTAAAATTATCCTAGGAGGGTCTAATGATCAGGGACCTAGGAAAATTAACAGAACTTAAATTTACTGTGAAATGAATTAATTAAAATTAATTCAAGAAAATCACTAAACTATTTATTTAGGCCTCGTTATGCGTGCAAATGATATGAAATTTTTATGGAGTGTTAAAAATGATGTCCTTAAGCTACTGTGAATTTTTGGTGATTTTTGAAGGCACAGATAATTAACTAAAAATCAAAAGGCATCACTGGGCAAAATATGTCACAAATGAACCATTTAATTTATTAATAATTCAAGCAAGCCAACAAAAATCAAACACGTGTTCTAATAGATAGAGGACAAAATTTCCAACAACATGCAATTTTTAGAATCTCAAAATGATGAAAAATGCACTCTAGGGACACGTGCAAACACAAGGGTGTAAATGCAATACTGGAAATTAAAATTTCAACAATTAAATATGCTGGCAGGGACTAAAATGCAATTACCGATAGCATGCAGGACTTCTATGCAATTTTTCCACGAGACACGTGCTCCTCACGTGGTGTCTGCTTCACAGGGACCTTTTTGCAATTTCTGAAAGCTTCAGGGGCGTCTGTGCAAATAACCCAGGCCGCACGTGCTCCTCACGTGGGGCGACCTAGGTTCGGAGGGCGTCGGAGGCTCGGAGTGAGGCTCGGGTCCTCTGGAGGTTCGGACTAGCCTCGGTGCAGCTTCGGGTCACCCGAGCCTAGGCTTGGAGGCCGAGGCTCGGATAAGGAGACGTGGCGGCCTGAAGGCCCTTGGATCAAGATGGATCCAAGGGATGTCGATGAAGACGCGTGGCGGCTGGAGCGTCGTCCGATCTGAGGTGTGATTAACGGTCGAGGATAAGGGCGGCGAGGGGACGCGTGGCGAGGCGAGGACCGTTCGATCAGATGATCGAACGGTTGCTGCTTCTTCTTCTCTAACGATCCTCCGCCACCTGCGGAGGAGAGGGCGGTGCTCCGGTGAAGGTCGCCTAGCTCCACCCGATCCTCCAGGTGCCGATGAAGCTCTCCGAGTTGTCGGAGGTATCCCAGCAGGAGCGTGACGTTGCGGCGGAGGCGCTGATGGTCTCAGGAGCCACGGGGGGCGCCTGGAGATGGATGACGATGAAGCTCGAAGTTGTCTCCGGTGAAGCTCCGGCCAATGAAGGAATGAGATCCTGCAGGGGTTAGAAGAGGTAGCCGAAGCGTGCAGGTGTTCGTGGAGGAGAGTGGAGTGATCGGCGAGGCCTGAGGCGAAGGGAGGTGGTCGGGTGACGGAGCTCCGGCCAGGTGGCGGAGCTGAAGGTCGATGGCTGGTGAAGTAGAGTGTCTGAAGGTGTAGAGAGGCCCGTGAGGATCAGAGCTTCAACACGAAGCTCGTCGGAGTGATTAGGAGGCGCGAAGATGGCTGATGACGGCGAATAAAAGCGGAGAAAATCCAAGAAAAAGAAGAAGAAGATTGGAGCATGGATGGAGGGAGTTACCTGGGGATTGGGGCTCAGCTTTGAGCTCCAGGTCGTCGCTCAAGGGATCGGTAAGGTCCCGAGCTCTAGCAGCTGCTCGAGGGAGGCTGCGGCACGGCGGAGGTAGCCGTGGATCTCGCCGGAGTTAGATCTCTGTCGTCGCTCGACAAATCGACCAATTGCTGTCACCAACAGGAAGCTTGGAGCTCGAGGGACCTCCCTGGAGTGGCGGATGGCGAAGAATGTGGCCGGAGAGGGGGTATTTAAAGGATGAAGGTTACGACTGGAATGGAGATGGGGCGAGGTTTATGGAGTTCGTGGGAGAGAGCTGGAGGTTGACGTGGCTGACGGAGTAGCTGGCGAGGATAAGGGATGAGTGGGGGCCATCGTGGAGGTTGTGGATCTCGGCGACGGTGGAAGGAGCGCTGCCAAGAATAGGAAGGGGGTGCCCCTCCCGCAAGGCAGAGATCGTGGGAGAGAGGGGCACCCGAGGTAGGAGACGAAGTCTCCACCGTTGGATCTTGTGATCCAACGGTGGTGATCGAAGCGAGATGAGCGGCTGGATGAAGATCTGGCCGTGGCGATCCGAGGGCGTAGCGAGCGCCACGTGGTGTGCTAAGGGCTCGGTACTGATGGATGGCTGAGATGGGAGTCGGGTGTTCAATCGGGTGGTCTAGGTGCCTGCGGGGCTAACGGCGCCGATGAAGAGATGAAGGCGCTATCGAAGGGCGCACGCGCTGCCACGTGGCGTGATGAGATGAAGGCGCGAGCAGACGATGGATATGAGGCGGGGGCTTTGATCCGACGGTCAATGTGAAGGGTGTACGTGGTAGCGGCTAGGCCATTGGATCAGGACGACCATCAAACGGCGGAAGGCGAGGGCGGACGAGGCGAAGGGCAACGGGCCGCGTGGCGCAATCAGAGGGCGCCACGTGGCCTGCTGTGAATGGCTGGAGGAAGAAACACGTGTAGGAAGAAGAGGAAGCCGAATTTGGAAAAACTCAAAACATGAAAATTGTAGATCTTGATGAGATCTACAAGTTTCATGTTGACCAAAGACGGAAATGAGGTCAAATATGATACATAAATACAAAGATACATAAATATGCATATGTAGTATACAAAATGACCCAAAAACCCAAGTTTCTCAAACAAGCTCCAATTTCAATGAAATTAGTCTCATTTTGAAGGTCTTTTAATAAGAAGTATTCTAGGAGTGAGTAGACCTAATTAGGGGCTTGTATGAGGGCTTTACAAGGGTTCTCAGGATGTTTGGGCTATTTTACAAGGGTGATTTTTTTTTTGGCATTCTTCCCTCTATTATTAAGGAATATATATATATATAGAGAGAAGAAGTTATTTGATGAAGAGGTATTTTACAGGGGATTTTTGGCTTCTTATTTAAATGCAGATGAGCTGCTAAAATGCATGAATTATGGATGCATGCATGAGTGTTATTTATGCAAGATAAAAGGAAATATGCCTCTATTTTCTCGGGAACAAGGCTCTATTTTTGACTTTTGATGTGATGAATCACAGATTCATCAACCCCCTATACTTAGACCTTGCTCGTCCCCGAGCAACTAAAATGAAATGCAAGAGTGAAATGATTTTGGGTTCCATACCAAGGTCATGAACAAAAGTTGAAAAATGGAGCCTGACTCAAACTTTGGATTAATTGTGTGGCGGAACCTTATTTGGACCTGGACTTAAGACCTAACAGACTTCAAGTTCCACAAGTCTTCTATTCAAGACGCCTCAATAGTCAGGTCAGAACAAATCCTCAAACGCAAATTTCTGATGACTATGATTCTTACTTGTACTGTGTAAGTGATTTGTAGCTCTCCACATCAGAAATGGCTCGGAACCAGCCTTCTCTAACAAGGTAACTCAATAACCCGGTATAGTAACTCTTTCCTCGAGGAGCGGGGTATTCCCTTCTAAGTTCAAGTGCGACCAACTCAAGAGGAGGGGGTAGAGAA
Organism: Ottelia alismoides; assembly: GCA_037367405.1. NCBI lineage: Eukaryota > Viridiplantae > Streptophyta > Magnoliopsida > Alismatales > Hydrocharitaceae > Ottelia > Ottelia alismoides. The sequence goes on from JAZKJV010010469.1 coordinate 252,773, forward strand.
GAGAATGGACGGTAGCCAGTGTAGCTACCTATCCCGGGATGCCTGACCAGTGTAGCCAAGTCATCCAGCTGCATTTCTTTACTAGTATACAGGCTCCGACAGGTATTTTATTTTTTTCTTGAACCTGTCTGATTTTTTTGGAGTTTTTGCATTTTTTTTCCAAAGCAGCATGTACATCAGGAGTTTTTCCTCTTGAGTCAGTAGACTATCCCTCTTTTGAAGCATTATTGCAACCCACAGCACCCTGTCCTTAGATGTCAACACCACTAGACTAGGTTGAGACGCACTTCCCTCCCTAGAGGAGGACGGATGTTTCCACCCGTGTGCTACTCCAAGTTAAAGGATTCTACCTCCTCACCACCTCATCAGTGAAGAGCTACGTGCATAGTGCTTGTCCAAGTTAGGTCATTATCTAAAAGAATCCTGCGTACGCACGAGATATTCTACTTAGACTAATCAAGATGACATGTGAACATAGACATGCGGACTCAAAGAATTAAGTCACTTGACCTGAGAAATCTTAACTCCAGTTCCTGTAAGGTTCCTCTGAAATTAGGTGGATTAAGGTCAAATCAAGTCCATCCTCAATATCTACTCATAACTTGGTCCAGAACCCACTAGCTTTTCACTTTGCATATGCAAAGATATGCAGATGAGATGAGATGTCATGCTATGAAAATGCAAGACTCTTTTTACTTTTCTATGCGGAGATGATATGCACGAGTAAATAAGAAGCCTATTTTTAATTTTTTTTTAAATCATTTGTTACCCACCCGTAATTATTGTAAAATATATACAAAAATACGCGAAAGTACGAGCTATGGGTAAAGTATATATGTAATATATACACGCCCCCCTATACTTAGCGTGTGCTATGTCCTCAGAGCACGAAGAGCGAAGAAAAAGACATAGCTCGTGCTAAGCGTAGAAGAGCCAAAGAGGAATAGAAAGTATAGAAGTCGTCTCGCCCCCCTAAACTTAGGCTCTGACAGCTTAAGTGTAGAAGAAGAATAGAAATGGGGCGGACGAGGGAAAGAGGGGTAATGGATGAGTGTACAATGCGGGCATCGGTCCCCCCTATACTTAGGCTTAGGTCAGCCTAAGTATAGGTAGGAAATGAGTATGAGGACCAATGTGATCTGGAGAATGTACAGTGAACCGACTTAGGTGACCCTTCCCCCTATACTTAGGATCTGGTTATCCTAAGTATAGTCCAAGATAGTGATCTGATGAGGCGGAGATGGGTTACTAAAGTCGCGGGAGAAAGGGTAGGTTGTACAAGAATGATGATATATACAGATGAGTCGGTTTGAATCTTTCGAGATGCTGCGGATGGCTGGAATTCACTGCTGCAAGGTCTCATACGCGGCTTGATGTGAATCTGCTGTATCTGTCTCGCGCATGAATACAATCTCCTCGACATGGACTAACTTCTCATTGGATTCGACGAAGTGTTTCAACAGTTGTCCATTCACTAGGAATGTCGGTGCGTCATCTGCGAGATCTGAGATCTCGACACATCCACTATCATGCACCGTACGGACAACAAATGGTCCCGTCCACTTAGACTTCAACTTACCTTGGAAAATCTTCAGCCTAGCATTGAACAACCATACCTTCTGTCCAGGAACAAAGGTCTTTCGTCTGATATATCTATCATGCCAACGCTTTACTTTGTCCTTGTACACCACACTGTTGTCGTATGCTCGGTTTCTGACTTCCACAAGCTCATTCAGATCCATGTCTCTTTGTTTCCGGCCTAGGTGTGTGTTCCAGTTGACCTTTTTTATTGCCCATTCTGATTTGTGCACTAACTCTGCGGGCAAATGGCACGGCTTTCCGAATACCATTCGGAATGGGGAGGTGCCTAACGGTGTCTTGTAAGCCGTCCTATACGCCCAGAGGACTTGATCCAAGATCTGAGACCAGTCCTTCCTGTCTGGGCGGACAAGCTTTTGCAATATGGTTTTCACTTCCCTATTCGACACCTCAGCCATACCATTGGTTTGTGGGTGGTAAGGACTTGCGACACGGTGTTCGATGCCGTAGTCCTTCAGGAGTTTCTTCACCTCCCGATTCACAAAGTGGCTACCCCCGTCTGATATCATCATTTTGGGGATCCCGAACCTAGAGATTATGTGCTCTCTGATAAATTTACAGACAGTCCTGCTGTCTGCGGCTCGGGTCGGGATAGCCTCCACCCATCTGGACAGATAGTCAACCGCAAGAAGGATGTATTCGAATCCGTGGCTGACAGGAAATGGGCCTATGAAATCGATGCCCCAGGCGTCAAAGACATCACAAATGATGACCGGCTGCATTGGCATCTCATCCTTGGAACCAACGGTTCCTCCCATTCTCTGGCAAACTGGGCACGACTTCGCGAAGGCGGTGGCATCGCGAAACAGAGTCGGCCAGTAAAAACCACACTGAAGTACCTTCCATGCGGTCCTCTTCCCGGAGTGGTGTCCTCCTGCCTCTAAGCTATGGCATAAAGAAAGGACACTCTGGTATTCCTCTTGAGGAATACAACGCCTCCAGACACAATCCGGTCCTTCAAAGAAAAGGATCAGATCCTCCCAATGGTAGTGTCTAGCGTCCGATTTCAGTCGGTCGATTTGGCTCTTGGGCCAATCCTCGGGAACTTTCTTGGAGACAAGATAGTTCACGATATTGGCGTACCATGGGAGTGAGTCGATAACAAAAATCGACTCGTCGGGGAAGGTGTCTCGAATTGGGGAAACCTCGGAAGTATTAAGATTTTCGAGACGAGAGAGATGGTTGGCTACTACGTTCTTCTTTCCAGGTTTATCACGGATGTCCAAATCAAACTCCTGGAGAAGTAAAATCCAACGAAGAAGACGCGCCTTCGCGTCCTTCTTCTCCATCAAGTATCGTAGTGCCGTATGGTCTGTGAACACAGTTACCTTGGATCCGATTAAATGAGATCTGAATTTGTCCAAGACAAACACTACCGCAAGCATTTCCTTTTCGGTAACTGTATAGTTACGCTGAGCCGAATCAAGCACTTTGCTTGCGTAGTGAATTGCAAACGGGACGCCATCTCTTCTTTGTCCCAATACAACCCCAACAGCATAATCTGAGGCATCCGTCATGATCTCAAAAGGGAGAGACCAATCTGGGGCTTGTAAGATGGGTGCGTCCATGATCATTCCTTGTAACAGCTTAAAGGCCTCAAGACACTTGTGATCGACAATAAACTCCGCGTCTTTGCCTAAAAGCTCAGTTAGCGGTCGGGCAATCTTAGAGAAATCTTTGATAAATCTTCGATAAAATCCGACATGCCCGAGGAACGACCGCAACTGCCGTACGTTGGTTGGTGGCTGGAGTCGTCTGATCACGTCCACCTTGGCAGGGTCAACCTCCATTCCTCTCTTGGAGATGACATGCCCCAACACTATGCCCTCCGTCACCATGAAGTGACTTTTCTCCCAGGAGAGCACCAGATTGACCTCACAATATCTTTTGAGGACTCGGTCCAGATTCCTAAGACAGGAATCAAAAGAGTCGCCGTGGACCGAGAAGTCATCCATGAAGACTTCCAGGAATTCGCCGACCATTTCGGCGAATACAGCAATCATGCACCTTTGAAAAGTACCTGGAGCATTGCATAGCCCAAAAGGCATGCGCCTGAAAGCATAGGTACCAAAGGGGCATGTGAACGTGGTCTTTTCCTGGTCCTCTGGAGCTATGGCTACTTGATTGTAGCCCGAGAACCCATCAAGGAAGCAGAAGAATTCTTTCCCCGCTAATCTTTCTAGGATCTGATCAATGAACGGTAGGGGGAAATGATCCTTCTTCGTCGCAGCATTCAGGCGTCTGTAATCCACACAGACGCGCCACGACGTGGGTACTCTTGTCACGATCTCCTCTCCATCCTCGTTGGTGGTCGTCTGAATTCCCGACTTTTTCGGGACAACATGGATTGGGGCCACCCACTTAGAGTCGGAGATTGGGTAAATGAAACCCGCGTCGCACCATTTTTCTATCTCTTTCTTCACGACCTCTCGTAGATTTGGATTCAACCGACGTTGGAATTCACGAGAGGGCTTGGCTTCGTTCTCCAAATATATATGGTGCGAACACAGAGCGGGATTTATCCCGTGGAGATCGGAAATGCTCCAGCCTATTGCCTTGCGGTTCTTCTCCAGGATCTCTAGCAAGCGAGATTCCTGCTCCTCGGTCAATTGCGAACTGATAATGACCGGAAATTTCTTGTCTTGGCCCGCAAGGAAGGCATACTTCAGGGTTGTGGGTAAAGGTTTGAGCTCAGGGATGGTATGATCGTCTAAGAAGTCTGGCTCAATCTGATCTGGTTCGGTGTTGGAAGTGGCTGGATCCTGTTCTGTAGTGGCTGCCACCAAGCTTGGTTCTGGAGTCGGATCGTCAAAGGTCTCCATGCAATCGGCAAACGCCTCGTCCGACTCGTCATCCTCATCTTCCGATTGTCCTAAGGATGTAAGGACTGACAGGCCCACCTGGGCCTCTATGTCATCGAAGATGTAGGGCGATGCAGGCTCAGAGCTGTACTCGTTCCTGAGGATCTCGCAGACTGACTCATGCACTGGATCATCTTCAAAGGAGATGGACATATCGGTGCTGGCTGGGTTCTGTCTCCATGGCCCAACTAAGTCTACATGCTCCCAGTCTGTTTCGAGAGAAGAGTATTCTGTGCTGGATTCGGAGTCCGGTCTCTGCCATCTTGTTTGCTTCATCTCAAGTTCCTCATCTCCGCCTGGAGTTTGGAACTGAATTTTCCCATTCTTATAATCGAATAAGGCCCCTGCTGTTCTGAGGAAGGGCCTACCCAAAATGATCTGGGAATCTCTCCAATTACGAGGGGTTTCCATATCGAGGACAGTGAAGTCCACCATGTATTCTTGCCCCTCGACTTTGATCACAATGTTCCTTAACTCTCCTTGGGACCTCTTAGTGGATTTGTCTGCAAACTGAAGAATAGTTCTAGATTTCCTAAGAGGTCCGAGATTGAGCCGCTCATAGAGGGCTGTGGGCATCAAATTGATCGAGGAACCATTGTCCAGGAGAGTGCGTGCAAACGCGATGTCATCAACATGACTCACTACATAGTGTGCACCCATGTCTCTTCGTTTCTGAGGAAACGAGTTCTTTATTGCACAAGTCGTGGCTACTGATAGGACGTGTTTCTCAACACGGCTTTTGGTCTTCCTGCTAACCCTAGTAGGTGTGCATCTCACCTTAAGGTATTTTTGGAATGCAGGAGTCATTTCCACGAACTTGTCAAAGGGGATTGTGACCTTGATGTGTTTGTTACAAAACTCCGCCATCTCAGGGTCATCTTTTTGGATTTTTTTGTTTTTCTTCTTCCCACCCTTGAGAGCTTGGGGGAAAGGGATCATTAACTCAGGTTCTGGAACTGAAATATCTTCATTAGCTGCTGAAACTGAGTTTTGAACAGGACTCTGACTCGGACTTTTATACAGACTCTGACTCTGACTCTGACAAAAAGGAAAATGCTTGGGCGAAACCGGTGATGCTTCTTCCGCTTCTTCTGGCTGGTCCTCCTCAGATGGAGGTGCGGGCTCATCGGTGTCGTCAGACTCTGGATGACTGCGGGGCTGGTGCTTCGAGGACTCAGATGTCCTCTTCTTCTGCTGGCGGTGACGGTGGTGATGCTCCTCCTCTTCTTCCTCCGAATTCTCCTCAGGTAGAGTTTCGGAGGTTCCTTCTTTTTGCGCCCGTGCCCGATCAGGTATGGTCACGGTCCTTCCGCTCCTGAGGGACATATGGTTAACATTATCATACGAAAGGATCTCATGTTCAGATAGATAATTATCTGAATAGTATACCTGATCTCGGGGTCGGTTCTGGCCCTGCTGAATGCTGTTTGGGTTGGCCTGAACCTGTGCGGGAATTGGAGTCCTAGGCGCCATTTGTTGGTCCTGAGCACGAGAGACCCGATTGATGTCGGTTCTCATGTCCAGGTAGTCATTTTGCATCTGTTGTACCCTATCAGACAGGGTCTGGATCGCCAAGGTGAGGGACTCCAATTCGGTGGGCTGGGCTGGCTGCTGAGTGGATGCGGTCCTGAACTGGCCCTGCTGGCCGTGCCGATACTGCTGCTGATGGGGCGGTGCTGGCCCCTGCTGGTAGGTGCGCTGCTGCGGCTGGTACCCCTGTTCTGGCCTGGACTGGTATCGCGGGATTGTGACGGGCCTGGTCTCCTGGTAGACTGGGGTTGGGCGGTGTGCCTGATCCTTCCCCATCTCGATTTGCCGGACTAGTGGGTCACGGTTATACCAGAGCCCGTTGATCTCGTAAACGGGCGGAGGCTCCTCGTACTCTGTCTCCACTGGTGGGGGTGCATGATGGTTCTGCTGGGTGTAAGTCTGATCCCAGCTGCTCTGAGACCCCGGTGTCTGTTCCTGTACAAGATGGACTCGATGTACAGGTACAGGTGGTGCAGAAGGGGTAGGTAGCTTAATCTTGGCTACCTTTTCAGAGAGTTCCTCCACCTTCTTGGGAAGGCTCGAAAGAGACTCCATCTACGCGACTCTCTTGTGGATCTGCTCGACCATGGTAAGCTTGTCTGCAATCATCCCCATGCTGGGGATGAGGTCCTCAGTCAGATCTGCAACAGTCCTTCTAGTTGTCTCATTGGATAGAATCGAGGGAGACAACTGATAGGCCCTTGTGGCCTGTGACCTGCCGGTTTCTGCCATCTGCTCTAGGATTTTCCACACGGCGTGTTCGTTCTTGTTCAGATAGCTTCCTCCACAGGCGGCACTGACTAACCCCTGCATCTCTGGGGTTAGACCGCAGAACAAGGATTGGACTAGGATCGCCTTAGAAATGCCGTGGCATGGGCATTTCTGTACTAAGTCATTGAACCTGTCCCAAGCCTCGTGGAACGGTTCGCAGGGTCCTTGGGCGAAGCTGGCAATCTTTGTTCGCATCTGATTGGTTCTACTGAGTGGGTAGAACTTCTTCAAGAAGAGGTCCTTGAACTGCATCCAGGTAGTACATACCACCCCTAGGTTTTTCAGCCAATGTGCAGCCTTATCTCCTAAGGCAAACGGGGTGGCCTTCAGCCGGATATAATCTTGGCCAACATTGGGATGGCTAAGATTGTTGCAGACTAGTTCGAAGTCACGGAGGAAAGTGTAAGGCTCTTCATTGAGGTTTCCGTTAAACTTCGGCAGCAGGCTAAGGAAGTGGGGCTTCAGCTCGAATGCCTGGTCGGGAACTGCAGGTGCTAGCCAATTTTGGATCTCGTTCTCCGCCGGGTTGTAGGTATCGACCATTGGTCGGTCGATCCCTTCAGCTACTATTATCTGCCCCATTCGTGCAGTGAGATCAGCATTTTTCTGTTCGGCTTCAGCAAGGCGTCTAAGAATCTGTCTCATCTGGTCCTCATCGGGCGGCATCCTTGGCGGCATTTCTCCCTCTAGTTCTGGGGATTGGAAAATAAGGTCGGTGTTAGAGGGTGAATCAAGGAAGGGATTACCGAGGCAATGGTCTTCCTCGGTAATCTCAGAGGAGATAAAAGGGTTGGTTTGAGAGTAACCACCCTGAGCAGGAGGGAACCATGACTCAAGAGGGTCATGAGTCCTGGGTGGTCCAAGGTGCGCTCGGACCGAGAAAGACGAGTTACTTGGGGGACTCATAGAGAGATCAGTGAACTGTGCGTCGAGATCTCCCCAGTCACTCATCTTGGTGAAGCTAGAAGAAGATAGGATCTAACTCCTACCTGAAGCAAGCACAAGATCAATCCAAGACCCAGGATTCACACTCAACACAGTGAAGGACTCAAAGTTGAGTCCAATTTATCTTGTAGTTTTTAAGTGTGATTTTCAAGCAAATCTAGCAAGGATTACGCGGCCTAGAGGGAAGTCGGCTCAAAGCCGGATGCGTCTTCCCTGTTTATCCTGTCGTCTAAGATACCGCCGCTCCTTCCTTTCTTCGCTCCTATCCCAAGCCGATGGATTCAGTGACCATGCCCCTATCTACCTGCAAGCAGGCGGAGGCTGACAAGGCCGGAACTTCACCCCGGGGGGTTACTGGAAGCTTGTCGCGAAGTACCGCAATTTCGCCCCTATCTACCTGAGACAGGCGGAGGCTACTTGGTACTAGTCAAAGAATCTGAAAATATCCGGCTCGTGATATTTGCTAGGATCAGTTAGAACGTGATATGGAAGACGGGGATTTGGGCTCTACCTTAGGGTGTTCACACACACTCAGGTAACCTCACTCAGCCTGAAAACAAGGTCGGGGATTAGTCTCCCGCAAACAATTTTCAGTTTTTATTCTCTTTTATTGGTCAATACTGTTAGCAATCCCGGTTTTAAAGTTAGGTTATCACTGTAATTAATCACCACAAAGCACGCCTATCGTACAGTCCCAATTTCCTTTTTAATTTAAGTGAGAAAAATCAGAGGGGGAAATCGAGAAAAGCCGATGCAAGTTGAAATCAATGATGCGTATGCTAAGTAAAGAGTACTTACAGTGATCCCTTCGCTTGTTTATGCAGGATGCAATACAGAATTGAAAACTTTATTCTACATGCAAATGCAGGCGATGAAAGCCGCTCCTAGACAGGCAGTTCTATTAGCGTGAAGAACGGTTTAATTTGAACTAAGTCTTGCGGTCTAGGTGCGTCTTTTATGTGTGTTGTGTGGTCCTATTGATTACGAGCACAAAAAAGTCCTAGATTGGCTCGAGGAGCCGCTAGTGCAAGCTAAATTACCAATCACCCACACAGCACACGGGACACGGTTTCCACTATATTTACACACGCGAGTTCCCAAACGGGAACCGCTGGAAATAATGCAAAAGAAAAATAAAATAAAAAGTACAATGCCTCTCTTTCTCTCAACACACTTTAAATGCTAAGTCCTTGAAGCGTCGCCGACTCCTCGCGGTCCTCGCACAAAAATGAAATAGAGGTCAGAGAGTGACACAAAAATAATGCAAAAAGAAAACAAATAAGAGAAATAATTACAAGAAAAACCGGGGGTCAGACTACCCGGGGATTAGAAATCAAACACTTCAAAAATATGCTACAATTAACCTAAGCCGTGCCTCCCCGGCAACGGCGCCATTTTGATAAGCCTCCCGCACCCTTACTTAATTCGGGCACATTAAAGTTCCAAATTAATGTTAAGTGTTCGTTGCAGTCGGATACGAGAGATTAATCAAAAACCACTTAAGACAGATTTTGGTCAATTTTAAGCGGTGATATTTTTTTACTTGGTGGAGTCCAAGGTCGATCTCAGGGAGGCAACTGTCTCCTTAGGTGGATCACAGCAATTTTCAAGTGTTGATGTTCGAGGGTCAATTTTTTTTGGTCTTTTTATTTCTTATGCAGACATATGCAGACAAATCTTAGCCAATTTAACTTTAAATTTAATTGATGTATCAAATGAAGTCCAAAAATAATGAAAATTGGCCAGACGATTATGTATGATGACAATGACCTACACTAATGTTTTTGGAATTTTTCGACTCAAAATAATTTTTCTGTGAATTAAATAAACAGACAGAGTGATTTTCAGTGTTTAATTTTTAATAAATATCAAATCACAATTTTTCCAAGAACTAAAATTATCCTAGGAGGGTCTAATGATCAGGGACCTAGGAAAATTAACAGAACTTAAATTTATTGTGAAATGAATTAATTAAAATTAATTCAAGAAAATCACTAAACTATTTATTTAGGCCTCGTTATGCGTGCAAATGATATGAAATTTTTATGGAGTGTTAAAAATGATGTCCTTAAGCTACTGTGAATTTTTGGTGATTTTTGAAGGCACAGATAATTAACTAAAAATCAAAAGGCATCACTGGGCAAAATATGTCACAAATGAACCATTTAATTTATTAATAATTCAAGCAAGCCAACAAAAATCAAACACGTGTTCTAATAGATAGAGGACAAAATTTCCAACAACATGCAATTTTTAGAATCTCAAAATGATGAAAAATGCACTCTAGGGACACGTGCAAACACAAGGGTGTAAATGCAATACTGGAAATTAAAATTTCAACAATTAAATATGCTGGCAGGGACTAAAATGCAATTACCGATAGCATGCAGGACTTCTATGCAATTTTTCCACGAGACACGTGCTCCTCACGTGGTGTCTGCTTCAGAGGGACCTTTTTGCAATTTCTGAAAGCTTCAGGGGCGTCTGTGCAAATAACCCAGGCCGCACGTGCTCCTCACGTGGGGCGACCTAGGTTCGGAGGGCGTCGGAGGCTCGGAGTGAGGCTCGGGTCCTCTGGAGGTTCGGACTAGCCTCGGTGCAGCTTCGGGTCACCCGAGCCTAGGCTTGGAGGCCGAGGCTCGGATAAGGAGACGTGGGCCTGAATGTGTATGGCTGGAGGAAGAAACACGTGTAGGAAGAAGAGGAAGCCGAATTTGGAAAAACTCAAAACATGAAAATTGTAGATCTTGATGAGATCTACAAGTTTCATGTTGACCAAAGACGGAAATGAGGTCAAATATGATACATAAATACAAAGATACATAAATATGCATATGTAGTATACAAAATGACCCAAAAACCCAAGTTTCTCAAACAAGCTCCAATTTCAATGAAATTAGTCTCATTTTGAAGGTCTTTTAATAAGAAGTATTCTAGGAGTGAGTAGACCTAATTAGGGGCTTGTATGAGGGCTTTACAAGGGTTCTCAGGATGTTTGGGCTATTTTACAAGGGTGATTTTTTTTTGGCATTCTTCCCTCTATTATTAAGGAATATATATATATATATATAGAAGAAGTTATTTGATGAAGAGGTATTTTACAGGGGATTTTTGGCTTCTTATTTAAATGCAGATGAGCTGCTAAAATGCATGAATTATGGATGCATGCATGAGTGTTATTTATGCAAGATAAAAGGAAATATGCCTCTATTTTCTCGGGAACAAGGCTCTATTTTTGACTTTTGATGTGATGAATCACAGATTCATCATAGAGTCAGCTGAATGTGAAATCTATCAATCATTTGGTTGCCGAATTCTACCTGCTGGTTCTTTTTTTGGTTTTCTTTTTTATTCCCCTTCGCTCGGCGGAGTGCCTCATGGAAGGGGATGGTAGGGGCCTCCTCAGATGGAGGACTAGGAATCGGTCCCTGTGCCTGTGAAGAAGGAGAATCCATACAATAATCATCATTCACCACATATGGATCCACAATTTGAACAGAAACCTTTCCTTTATTCATATTTTTGTTTTTCTTTTTGTTCCCACAGTCTCTAGGTACAAAATGTGGAAACATCACAGATGGTGGCTCAACAAAAGTAGATGTGGTGGCCTCAGCACCACCACTAGCACCGGTCTTCGCGGCATCAGCACCGCGCTCTAGTTCATCATCCAAAATGGTGGCTTCAGCACCACCGTCTGCATCTGGTATCATGACGACATCAGCACCGTCGTCCTGGACTCCATCATGGGTGACATCAGCACCACCGTCTTCAACATCGTCATTAGCGGCATCAGCACCGCTTCTCTGCTCCTCTGGCGCTCCTGATCCTGCCTCTGGTTGTTGCTCAGAAGAGGCGCCGCCGGCTGGCATCCTACCGCTCCTAGTAGTCACAAAATCAACATCATTCAAAGAATACGACATATCATTCAAATCATCACTAGGAGAAGTATCCTCCGTAAACTCTACCTGCTCAGACTTCCTTTTCAGATTGTTCGGGTTAGGTTCAATCTGAGCGGGTATGGCGGCCTTGCCTTTTATGATGTCCCTCATCTCCTGCCAGAATTCATCCATTTCTTGCCTGAAAGATTCTCACTGTTCAGATAGCAAGCGGGCAAGATCATCAAAAGCTGGGTTCTCAAAGGTGGGACCCTGAGAACCAGATGGCTGTCCCTGCTGGAAATGGGGCTGCTGCTGCTGTTGTGGCCGATACTGGGGGGAAGGATGGTGATAGGAGTGCTGAGGCTGCTGTCGCTGCCTCCACTGTTGTCCCTGATAGGAGGGACGAGGACCACTCTGATATTGCTGTTGATGGGCATACTGGGGTTGCTGGTGTTGCTGCTGTGGCTGGCTGTTCTGCTTTCCTTGGGCAGGGTTCTGCTGCTAGGATGAAGAGCCACCGTTACCCCAACGGAATCCGGGGTGATCACGACGAATCCCGGGCTGAGGGTACCGGTCGTACCAAATCCCATTGACTTCCATCAATGGTTCCTGCTCAAAGGAGGGTGGAGGAAGAACGACCAGTGACTGCTCCGGCTGATAGACCACCATCTGCGTATCCATAGATGGCGGCTGCGATGGATAATACGGTAACAATGGAACCGACTCTGCCTGGATATGGTTCACCTGACGGTACGAGGTAGAGGGCTAGTTGGCATTGCTACTGCTCGGATCAGCACGTGATCGGGGAGGTTGTTGTGACTGAGTCTGTGCCTCCTGAATGCACAAGATCTGCGTCTTCAGATCACTCATGGTCTTGGCAATTTGGTCCATCTAGGCCATGCCTTGCATCTGCTTTTTCTCGAGGATCTCGAGGCGATCCAGCTTCTCACTAATGATGCCCATGTCGGTTGCGGCTGATTCAGCTTGGGCTGCGGCAGCTGACACTGTGTTGGGACCGGCATCGATGCGGGCGATCCTCTGAAATGATCCCGCTCCTTGCGGGGGCTTCTGTTGTGTATAGACTCGGGTCTGGGCCATCACTATGGAGTTTTCTGCCATGCCTTCGTAGATGTCCCAGACGTCGTCTTCTCCCTTGGAGAAATAAGACCCACCGCAAGAGGCGTTCACTAGCCCCTGCAGCTCCGGTGTCAGCCCGCAGAAGAAACTCTGCACGAGATTAGGCTTGGAGATGTCATGATGTGGACACCGGTCGATGAGCTCTCTGAATCGATCCCAGGCTTCATGGAACTGTTCATTTGGGATCATGACGAAGTTACTGATGATGGCTCGAGCTGCGTTGGTCTGGCCGAGAGGGTAGTACTTTTTCAGGTACGCGGTCCGGAGATCTGCCCATGTGTCGACGAATCGCCCAAGGTGTTTGAGCCAATATGCGGCTCTATCAACCAAAGAGAATGGAAAGGCGATCATCTTTATAGTGTCATCGGTTATCAACCGGTCATGGATAGTGCTGCAAATCATCTCGAATTCCTGGAGGTGGAGGTGCGGCTCTTCGGTCGGCAACCCATGGAACTTGGGTAGAAGCTGGATAGTGTGGGGCCGAAGCTCGAAATCTCCGTGAATAGGCGGGAGTCTGATCCAACGGTGAGTGAGGGATGCAGCTGGGTTGTGCAATTCCCTCATGATGGTCTGTGGCGGTCGCTCAACGTCTGGATCGCCTCCTCCTGCATCTGGTCCTCCTCCTCCTCCACCGCCACCGCCCCCGAGTCGGTTCTCTCTCATCTGTGCTATCTCTCTCATCAGATCACCCATGAATGTTCCCTGGTCACGGATCTGTCTCTGCATTGTCTCCAGGGACGCTAACAAGGAGTTGTTGATGGCCACCTGATCAATTATGAATGGAGGGTGATCATGGTCATCTGGGTGCTCGCCTCTGTCTCCCATCGCTGGATTTTCTGAAAAAGCAAAAGAGGCCATCTCAGGTGCTGTCGAATGAGCCGAACTCTGTGATGCACTGAATTCTGAAACAATTGGACTGAGAGAAGGAGAATGGGAAGGGTGGTCGAGGGGGAACAGGGTGGATGTGAACTCAGGCTCGGAGAGCGGACTCTCCGAGGTATTCCTAGATGAATGAGGAGGAGTGCTGGATAGCGGTGCCGACAAAGTCGGCCTAAGAGATCTCCGTCCCATCATCTTGATTATTTGGGAAGATCAGGGAAAATGCAAGAGAAGAAGAAAGGAATGAAATGAGATGCAACAAAATCGCGCACAATTGTGCTGTGTTTTTGATCTTGACCTAAACAAATCTAGCAATCAAACACAAAGCAGGGGTAAGTTCACCAACTCAACACGTGAAGCCGTGAAGGTTCGGCATTTTATCTTGTCAGTTTTAGCTTGTTTTCAGGAATTTATATTGTCACGAGTCCTTAGAACGCTACGCCTAAAGGAGAGAGAGTACTGCCGGGAAAGTGTCCCCGTACTTGTCCTCCTCCTGTGTATAAGCAAATATTCAAAAACTCAAGGCAAAAGTGCAATTTTTCCCACAAAATATAACTGAATACAATATTTGCTGGACTAAATATTAATAACAAAACCTACAAGGGCCTTGCCCGCAAAATAACCATGCGTACGTGCTCACGCACGTGCGCCTGGCTGGTAAGGGTCGAAATGTAAATACGAAAGGTCCAGGGGGTGTTCAGCAAATGTTACAAAATTAAATAGCGGCAAATGAAAGATTAGGTCTTAATAAAATATTACAAAAATGCTTTGGGTTAAAAGGGCAAAATACCCAAAACAATGGCGGATCGCACGGCTGAGGATGCTCACTTAAAGACACGTGTCGATGCCCGGGGCCACGATACCCCTTCGTGCCCAACGGCCACGATCAGATCTTCTCTGAGGATCGGATGGCTGGCGCGGACAGAAATCCAACGGCTGCTGCTTGCCTAGGCTGGCGCTCCAGATCTGACGGCGGGGAAGTGACGTCGACGAACGGGGAAGAAGCTCCGCCGGAGCGAACTTCTCCCCGCTGCAACGCTCCTCTCTGACGTCCTTTGTCGCTCAAGAATGGCACAATCTACTCCTGCAGGCCTTCTCTACTCGCCTGGGGCTTCAGAAGGTGGCGACGACCACCAGGACTCGCCGGCGAGGGTGGAAGAGCAACGCCCTCCAAACACCTCCGGCGAACCCTCAAAAACGCTCCAGGTGCGCTTTAAGCTCTGTGACCTGCACAAAAAGGGTGATATGGTCGGGGGTAAATTGCCCCGACCACGTAGCGAGGTGGGATGAAGGTGGCCGGTTGCAGATTGAAGGAGGAACGAAGGTGGCCGGAGATAGCTCCGGCGACGATCGATTTGGCGAATCGATACGCGACAGAGGTGAATGCAAAAATGAGGATGAAGCTTATACTACAACTAATGCAAAAAGAAACAAAAACTAATGGTATTATACTGCCTCGAGCCCAGGTCGGACGAGGGAGGGGGGTACCTCGACGGGGAAACCACCGGAGGTAGGAGGGCGCCCGGACCTTGCCCAACTCGTCTCCGATGACGCGAGCAAGGTGTTGTCACCACCAGCTTGTCAATGGTTCAGAGAGATCGAGGGATTAGGTCACAAATGAAATCCAACTTTTCAAATCAGGTCAAGGGTTAGTTTTAAGGGGTTGACGAAGGTGGCTCCTTGATCGAGGAAGAACGGGCGATTCAACGATCCTCTGCCCGAGGTAATTGCTGGGCGAGATAGAAGGATCATAGGTAAACTTCTCAGAAGGAATCATCCTCAAATGGTGAAAGGATAGCCCGCGAAAAAACCAAGAAAAAGGGCACTCGCACATGTCCAGAAGGCCAAGACCTGGGGACAGGAAGTTGACCCCCGGTCAACGAATGGCGTGGCCTGATTGGGCCACGTCATCAGCAAAAAGACAAAAAAATAAATAAATACCTTATAAATTAAATTAAAAATAGTAAATGATTAAATAAATTTTAGGTTATTTAATAAAAAATGTTTATTATTTTATATAGTATTTTATTCCGATTTTTAATTATTTTTATGAGATGTATTTTTACAAGTTTGCATTTATACCCCTATATAGGTATATTATCTATATACTTTAGTATTTTATTTTTATTTTGTGTATTTTAATTTAATTATTTTTATTTCTTATTTTATAAAATTATAACATACTTTTATATACACAAATATATTTTTATTTTATTTTATTGATGTGTTTTGTACATTTAATAAAATATAAGTATAAAAAGTATAGGTATACATATAGGTAGGGTACCTATATATTTGATAAATACAAGTATTTTTATTTGGATTTCTTTTGTATTTTTATTTTGATTTTAATGTACATAATTATTATAAGTAATATTTTCAACATTATAAAAATATAAAAATGAATGAATAATTAATAAAGAATAAATTGAATATTTTAATATGTACAAGTATACAATATGGGTCCAAAACTCAACTTTCAAACCGTAGCTCCGCCAAATGCGAAACCGCCGCCATTAAATAGCTTATTTTCTTCTATATACAATTAAAGGTGAGTATGCTGCATTTGGAGTTGCCAGTTGTGAGATACGGGTCTGGGAAGTTGGAATTCTGGATTTTTATTCAGACCATAACTTTTCATCTGTATAGTATTTTTCTGTGAAATCAATTTTGTATTTTTCTTTATTTTATTATCTACAACTTTCATGTACAAAGTTTCTTTATTTGATGTACAAAAAGTGGAACCAAAAATAGGTCCCAAAAATGAATAAAGAATGAATAGGAACTATAGGTATTTTATCTGTATTATGGCCCTTATCTCCCCCTACTTTATTCCTTGTCGACCTAT
Organism: Ottelia alismoides; assembly: GCA_037367405.1. NCBI lineage: Eukaryota > Viridiplantae > Streptophyta > Magnoliopsida > Alismatales > Hydrocharitaceae > Ottelia > Ottelia alismoides. The sequence goes on from JAZKJV010010469.1 coordinate 269,221, forward strand.
TCATCAAGATGCCTAGGTCTCAGGGTTTCGGGTCATAAAATATTTATAATATTTTATTCTTTTTATTTTCTTTATTTATTCTATAATTTTGGCTTTAATTACAGTATTTTATACACTAAATAGATACACATGCATGAATGCTGAAATGATGATATTAAGGGTATTTACAGGCATTTGCTAGGGTTTTTGGTGCCAAAATGATAGAATAAAGATGATGAAATGTGGATTCATCATCCCCCTATACTTTACTTTTGCTAGTCCCTAGCAAACACTTATGCAATAAGTGCAAAAAGAAAAAGAACGAAAAGAAAAAGAAGAACTTGGTTTTTATCTGATTATCAAACTTGTCTTCGCAAAATCAAAGTTTGGAGCTTAAGTGGGACCTTTGGAATTTTAGTGCGGGCAGAACCTCAATGAGAACCGAATTTGAAATCCAACAGTCCTTGAAAATCCCAAAACTCTATCCAAGTCTCCTTAATAGCCAGGTCAGAAATATCTCAATTCATACGCAAACCCTTACGACTATGAATCTGACTCGTACAGTGTAAGTGATGGTGGCTTTCCCCAGCTAGAATGACAAAGAGACTGACTTCTCCAGTATGACAACCCAATGATTCCCCAATCCAATAACTCCATCCTCGAGGAGCGGGGTATTCCCTTCTAAGTTCAAGTGCAATCAGCTCAAGAGGAGGGGGTGAAGAGAAGAATGGACGGTAGCCAGTGTAGCTAGCTATCCGAGGATGCAAGACCAGTGTAGTCAAGTCATCCAGCTGCAGGCTCACATGATATGACTTTGGAACTCAAGCTTGCTTATTGACTTTACAACATATGTACATACTTTGCAGGCTTTTTATTTTTGTACATGCCTGGACTTTTTTTTTAATACTATATACAGCAGCATTTACATAAGGAGTTTTTCCTCTTGAGCCAGTAGACTATCCCTCTTTTGAAGCTTTATTGCAACTCACAGCCTCCTGTCTTTAGACTTCCTAATCACTGGACGGGTTGGGGTGCACTTCCCTCCCTAGAGGAGGACAAATGTTTCCACTTGTGTGCGTCTCATACCGGCAAATCCAATCCCCTCACCACTCCAACTGAGTCGAGCCATGTGAAAGGTGCAGGTGTCCAAGTTAGGTCATTATCAACAAGAGCATTGTGTGTGCTCCGAAATACTCTACTTAGGCAGTCAAGAATCCATTGAACCAAGTCTCGTGCTCCTCAAAGAATCAAGTCAACTAGACCTGAAGTACCTCAAACCCAGTTCCTATAGGGTTCCTGTTATTAGGTAGATTTTAATGTCCAATCAAGCTCCAATCTCCGGATTTTACTTAGACTTGTTCAACTATCAAACTCAATCCGAAAAATGCTCATGCTATGCAATGCTATGCAGAAAAATATTTTTGTGATGCAATTTTCAAGGATTTTGAACTTTTTATGGGTTTTTGAAAAGATGATGATGCATATGCAGATGCAATTTTTTTGTATTTTTCAAAAAGATTTTTCAAATGTTTTTGGATTTTAATTTTTGTAAATGTTTTTGGGATTTTTGAAAAGAAAAATTTTGGATGAAAACTAGGTTAAAAATATGTACACGGGAGTGCTTCTTACAAGAAGTGGATTTTAAGAATTTACAAGGTAAGTGATCAATTTTATACATATATACATATAGTGGATTTTGGTGTGATGTATGTATTCCTCAAACTTATTTGACACAAGTTTTTCACACAATCTTTGAAAACTATAGTACAAAATAATTTTTACAAACATTTTTGCAAACATGTACACACATTTGAAAATCATTTTGCAAAGGCTTTCAAAATAGTATATATAGGATTTTCAAATATTTTTGCAACCATTTTTCAAACCATTTGCAAATCATTTTTCAAACATTTTATTTCACACAAAGAAAAGAAATTTTACAAAACACACAATTTCACACAGGTTGAAAACATGTAACAAAATATTTTCAAAATAGTTTCAATAGATGTTCACAAGGATTTTCAAACTATTTTTCAAACATTTTGCAAAAAAACATTTTCACCTGATTTATTAATCAGTAATTACAAAAAGAGTTTAAGGAATAATCACATGTTTTTATTAAGGATTTTAATGAATTTTAATGAATTATTACCCATATTATTAAGAAAATACGAAAGTACGAGTTATGGCTAAAGTATATACGCAGTATATACGACCCCCCTATACTTAGCTTGAGCTATGTCCTCATAAATCGGAGAGAAAAGAGAAGACATAACTCGTACTAAGTATATACAAGTCCAAATAATAAAGAATAAATGAATGAACCAATGAATGAGAAGTTGACCGTCCCCCCTATACTTAGGATCAAATAATCCTAAGTATAGCAGACTGTACACAAAGCAGGGAGGGTCAAGGGTGGGAATGAACAGATCGTACTCGGGTTGTCTCCCCCTATACTTAGGGTAAGATATCCCGAAGTATAGACAAGAAGAGGAGACAATGGAGAGGATTGAAATGAAAATGACAGAACTCGGGGTGCACGCCCCCCTATACTTAGGACAAAGTACGTCCTAAGTATGGAAAACTGTCTACAAGGGCGGCACCTTTTTGATAGATAAAGAAGATAGAAATGGAAAAGACTAAAAGAAGAAAAGAAGAAAATAAATTAACAGATGAAAGTGATATGAACAGATGGATCTGTACAGCGGAAGATGGACTTGATTACCATGTATGAGATGCAGATGATGAGAGTCAAAGGACACATCTCATACCAGAAGAATGGGGGCAACGTCAATGGTCGGCGGATCATGATCAAGATATAGTTTCAGGCGTTGACCATTGACGCGGAAGGTAGAGGAAGATGACGGTTCGGATATGTCGATGCTGACATTGTCATGTACCTTCCTGACCACGTACAGACCTTTCCACTTGCTCTGCAACTTCCCTGGGAATAATTTCAGCCTGGAATCAAACAACCATACTCTCTGATCTGGCTCAAACTGTTTATGGCTGATATGTGAATCGTGCCATGTCTTCACTTTCTCTTTGTACTGTAGGCTGTTCGAAAAGGCTGTGTCTCTAAGTTCTTCCAGGGCTGCCAATTCTGCTCTTCTCTGGTCTCCTATACTCTCGGGATCCAAAAGCAACTCAGTGACTGCCCAAAAAGATTTGTGCTTGATCTCCACTAGCAAATGGCACGGCTTGCCATAGACGAAACGAAAGGGAGATGTCCCCAATGGATTCTTGAAAGAAGTCCGATAAGCCCACAAGACCGAGTCCAAAAGCTGTGACCAATCCTTTCGGTCTGGGCGGACAACTTTCTGCAAGATGGTCTTTATCTCCCGATTCGATACTTCGGCAAGACCATTAGTCTGAGGGTGATACGATGTGACAACCCGATGGTCAATGCCGAACTCGTCTGCAAGGGCCCTGACTTTGTCATTGATGAAATGAGACCCCCCGTCTGAAATTAAGACTTTAGGTACCCCGAACTGTGAAATGATATTTTTCCTCAAAAATTTGCAAACGGTTTTAGCATCTGCGGCTCGGGCGGGGATGGCCTCAACCCATCGGCTGACATAATCCACAACGAGCAAAATATACTCGAATCCCTGACTCTCAGGAAATGGGCCCATGAAATCAATCCCCCATGCATCAAAAACCTCACAGAAGTGAATGGGTTGCATGGGCATCATGTCTCTCTGTCCGCAGGTTCCCATTTTCTGACAGTCAGTACATCTCTTCACGAACTCATCAGAATCCTTGAAGAGAGTAGGCCACCATAAGCCGGATTGAAGCACCTTTTGTGCTGTCCTTTTTCCAGAATGATGTCCTCCTGCCTCAAGCTTGTGGCAGTATGTGAGGACGCTATGATGCTCTTCTTGAGGAATGCACCTTCTCCAGATACTGTCCCCTCCTTCATGATAAAGGACGGGATCCTCCCAATGGTAAAACTTGGCCTTCGCTAGGAAGGTCTCAAGTTTCTGCCTGGGCCAACCTTGTGGAACCTTCTTGGCTACAAGATAGTTCACAATGTCAGCATACCACGGGAGCGAGGTGACAGCCAAGATCGCCTCATCTGGAAATGTCTCTGTGATAGGTGCGCTGGGCACAGATTCCTCAAGATTCTCCAATCTGGAGAGATGATCCGCCACCACATTCTTGACTCCAGGCTTGTCCTTAATCTCAATATCAAATTCCTGGAGTAGAAGGATCCATCTGGTGAGACGTGCTTTGGCATCCTTCTTAGACATTAGGTACCGGATGGCGGTGTGATCAGTGTAGATGGTTACTCTAGATCCGAGAATGTAAGATCGATACTTATCAAGAGCGAAGACTACGGCCAGAATCTCTTTCTCAGTCACAGTGTAATTCCGCTGAGCGGCATCCAAGGTCCGGCTGGCGTAGTGAATGGCAAAAGGTAAACCATCCCTCCTCTGTCCAAGCACAGCCCCAACGGCAAAATATGAAGCATCCGTCATGATCTCGAATGGGAGAGACCAATCGGGTGGCTGAAGGACAGGAGCTGAAACAACCATATTTTTGAGAGTTTCAAAATATTCAAGACACTTATCATTGACAATAAACTCGGTGTCTTTTGTCAGCAAGTCAGTGAGCGGTCGGGCAATTCGACTGAAGTCCTGAATGAACCGTCGGTAGAAACCGACATGCCCCAGAAAAGACCGTAACTGACGTAAGTTGGACGGCGGATTGAGTTTTCTGATGATATCCACCTTAGCCGGATCGACCTCCATGCCCCTGTTGGAGACGATATGACCAAGGACCGTCCCCTGAGTCATCATGAAATGACTCTTCTCCCAGGATAAAACAAGGTTGACCTCAATGCAGCGCTTGAGCACACGGTCTAGGTAGTCAAGACAAGCATCGAACCCCTCGCCATAGACCGAGAAGTCATCCATGAAGACCTCTAAACAGTTACCCACCATGTCCGAGAAGATGGACAACAGGCTCCTTTGGAATGTCGCTGGAGCGTTACATAGACCAAAGAGCATCCGTCTGAAAGCATACGTCCCAAACGGACAGGTGAATGTCGTTTTCTCCTGGTCTTCGGGCGCAATGACCACTTGATTGTATCAAGAGTACCCGTCAAGGAAACAATAATGACTCTTCCCAGCTAACCGCTCGATAATCTGATCAATGAATGGTAGCGGGAAGTCATCCTTCTCGGTGGCCTCATTCAATCGTCTGTAGTCCACACAGACCCTCCAAGAAGTGGGCACTCTGGTAGCGATCTCCTCTCCAGACTCATTGACAACTGTAGTGATACCCGTCTTCTTGGGTACCACATGTAGCGGACTTACCCATTTGGAGTCGGAGATGGGATAGATGAAATCGGCGCTCCACCACCTTGAAATTTCTTTCATGACTACGTCTCGAAGATTCGGGTTCAGTCGTCGTTGGAACTCACGCGACGGCTTAGCGTTATCCTCAAGATAAATGTGGTGAGAGCAAAGATTTGGGCTCAACCCCTGGAAATCAGCTATACTCCAACCGATTGCCTTGCGGTTTCTTTCAAGAACCTCCATCAGACGAGATTCTTGTTCTCCAGTCAAATCTGTTGAGATAATGACTGGGTAAATTTCTGGCTCACCCGCAAGGAATCTGTATGTCATCGACTGCGGCAGAGGTTTCCGTTCTGGACAACTGGGCGGTGGCAGATCTGGCTTCTGATATGTCTGTGTAAATGCTACCAGGTCTGCATGGGAGAACTCTCGCTCTGCATGAATTTCTAACGAAGGGCGGCCTGCTGAATCATCAATAAACTGCTCTGGCTCGCACTCTGTCGTGGTTGTCGGCTCGGAAGGAATCAGACAAGGCAAATAATCATCAAAGTCATCCCAGTCAATGTCTGAATACGAGGGGTCTGAAGAAGATGAACATGATTGAAATTCCTCAGCACCACTCATCACAACACTGTCAGCTTCAGATATATTCACATCCAGGGATGTGCTTTCCCGACTCTCGACTGCCATGAGGTTGAGATATAGTGAATCTGTAGGCAAGGCGAGAGTCGGTGCTACGGGGTCTTTCCAGTTGGATTCATCATCAGTCATCTCAAAATCACAAACCTGGTGGATGTCTAGCTCTTCTTTTGTCATCTGCTCGTCTTCGCTGGATTGTCCTGAGCACGCCAACTCTCTGGCTCTGGTCTGGTCAATCGTATCTATTTGTATGCTTTCGCCCTCTACGCGAAAACATACCGTCCCACTGTCATGGTCGGATACCGTCTTGGCAGTGGCCAAGAATGGGCGTCCAAGTATGATGGGGGCATCGGTTACCGACTCAGGGATCTCCATGTCCAATACAACAAAGTCCACGGGGAATTTCAGGCCCTGAATGGTAACGACCACGTCCTTCAACAACCCCTTCGGCCTCTTAATCGACCTATCAGCAAACTGAAGGACTGTTCTGCTTCGAAGAAGAGGGCCAAACTCGAATTGCTTGAGTAAGGCTGCCGGAAGGAGGTTGATCGAAGACCCGCTGTCTAATAGAGTACGATCGAACCGCTGCTCCTGGATCTCGCATCTGACATAGGAAGCTCCTGTATCGGGTCGCTTGGCTGGCAGTGTTCTGAATGGCGCAACAAGTGTCGTGAGTGAGCATATGGATTTGATCTCTGTGCCTCTTCTTCCTTCGGACAGTAGTTGTCTCTTTCAAGTTCTTTTTGAAGAAGGGGATATGCTCAAATACTTCTCGTAGAGTCAGCTGAATGTGAAATCTATCAATCATTTGGTTGCCGAACTCTACCTGCTGGTTCTTTTTTTGGTTTTCTTTTTTATTCCCCTTCGCTCGGCGGAGTGCCTCAGGGAAGGGGATGGTAGGGGCCTCCTCAGATGGAGGACTAGGACTCGGTTCCTGTGCCTGTGAAGAAGGAGAATCCATACAATAATCATCATTCACCACATATGGATCCACAATTTGAACAGAAACCTTTCCTTTATTCATATTTTTGTTATTCTTTTTGTTCCCACAGTCTTTAGGTACAAAATGTGGAAACATCACAGATGGTGGCTCAACAAAAGTAGATGTGGTGGCCTCAGCACCACCACTAGCACCGGTCTTCGCGGCATCAGCACCGCGCTCTAGTTCATCATCCAAAATGGTGGCTTCAGCACCACCGTCTGCATCTGGTATCACGACGGCATTAGTACCGTCGTCCTGGACTCCATCATGGGTGGCATCAGCACCACCGTCTTCAACATCGTCATTAGCGGCATCAGCACCGCTACTCTGCTCCTCTAGCGCTCCTGATCCTGCCTCTGGTTGTTGCTCAGAAGAGGCGCCGCCGGCTGGCATCCTACCGCTCCTAGTAGTCACAAAATCAACATCATTCAAAGAATACGACATATCATTCAAATCATCACTAGGAGAAGTATCCTCTGTAAACTCTACCTGCTCAGACTTCCTTTTCAGATTGTTCGGGTTAGGTTCAATCTGAGCGGGTATGACGGCCTTTCCTTTTATGATGTCCCTCATCTCCTGCCGGAATTCATCAATTTCTTGCCTGAAAGATGCTCGCTGTTCAGATAGCAAGCGGGCAAGATCATCAAGAGATGGGTTCTCAAAGGTGGGACCCTGAGAATCGGATGGCTGTCCCTGCTGGAAATGGGGCTGCTGCTGCTGTTGTGGCTGATACTGGGGGGAAGGATGGTGATAGGAGTGCTGATGCTGCTGTCGCTGCATCCACTGCTGTCCCTGATAGGAGGGACGAGGACCACTCTGATATTGCTGTTGATGGGCATACTGGGGCTGCTGGTGTTGCTGCTGTGGTTGGCTGTTCTGCTGTCCTTGGGCAGGGTTCTGCTGCTGGGATGAAGAGCCACCGTTACCCCAACGGAATCCGGGGTGATCACGATGAATCCCGGGCTGAGGGTACCGATCGTACCAAATCCCATTGACTTCCATCAATGGTTCCTGCTCAAAGGAGGGTGGAGGAAGAACGACCAGTGACTGCTCCGGCTGATAGACCACCATCTGCGTATCCGTAGATGGCGGCTGCGATGGATAGTACGGTAACAATGGAACCGGCTCTGCCTGGATATGGTTCACCTGACGGTACGAGGTAGAGGGCTGGTTGGCATTGCTACTGCTCGGATCAGCACGTGATCTGGGAGGCTGTTGTGACTGAGTCTGTGCCTCCTGAATGCACAAGATCTGCGTCTTCAGATCACTCACGGTCTTGGCAATTTGGTCCATCTGGGCCATGCCTTGCATCTGCTTTTTCTCGAGGATCTCGAGGCGGTCCAGCTTCTCACTAATGATGCCCATGTCGGCTGCGGCTGATTCAGCTTGGGCTGCGGCAGCTGACACTGTGTTGGGACCGGCATCGATGCGGGCGATCCTCTGAAATGATCCTGCTCCTTGCGGGGGCTTCTGTTGTGTATAGACTCGGGCCTGGGCCATCATTGTGGAGTTTTCTGCCATGCCTTCGTAGATGGCCCAGACATCGTCTTCTTCCTTGGAGAAATAAGACCCACCGCAAGAGGCGTTCACTAGCCCCTGCAGCTCCGGTGTCAGCCCGCAGAAGAAACTCTGCACGAGATTAGGCTTGGAGATGTCATGATGTGGACACCGGTCGATGAGCTCTCTGAATCGATCCCAGGCTTCATGGAACTGTTCATTTGGGATCATGACGAAGTTACTGATCATGGCTCGAGCTGCGTTGGTCTGGCCGAGAGGGTAGTACTTTTTCAGGTACGCGGTCCGGAGATCTGCCCATGTGTCGACGAATCGCCCAAGGTGTTTGAGCCAATATGCGGCTCTATCAACCAAAGAGAATGGAAAGACGATCATCTTTATAGTGTCCTCGGTTATCAACCGATCACGGATAGTGCTGCAAATCATCTCGAATTCCTGGAGGTGGAGGTGCAGCTCTTCGGTCGGCAACCCATGGAACTTGGGTAGAAGCTGGATAGTGTGGGGCCGAAGCTCGAAATCTCCGTGAATAGGCGGGAGTCTGATCCAACGGTGAGTGAGGGATGCAGCTGGGTTGTGCAATTCCCTCATGATGGTCTGTGGCGGTCGCTCAGCGTCTGGATCGCCTCCTCCTGCATCTGGTCCTCCTCCTCCTCCACCGCCACCGCCCCCGGGTCGGTTCTCTCTCATATGTGCTATCTCTCTCATCAGATCACCCATGAATGTTCCCTGGTCACGGATCTGTCTCTGCATTGTCTCCAGGGACGCTAACAAGGAGTTGTTGATGGCCACCTGCTCAATTATGAATGGAGGGTGATCATGGTCATCTGGGTGCTCGCCTCTGTCTCCCATCGCTGGATTTTCTGAAAAAGCAAAAGAGGCCATCTCAGGTGCTGTCGAATGAGCCGAACTATGTGATGCACTGAATTCTGAAACAATTGGACTGAGAGAAGGAGAATGGGAAGGGTGGTCGAGGGGGAACAGGGTGGATGTGAACTCAGGCTCGGAGAGCGGACTCTCCGAGGTATTCTTATATGAATGAGGAGGAGTGCTGGATAGCGGTGCCGACAAAGTCGGCCTAAGAGATCTCCGTCCCATCATCTTGATTATTTGGGAAGATCAGGGAAAATGCAAGAGAAGAAGAAAGGAATGAAATGAGATGCAACAAAATCGCGCACAATTGTGCTGTGTTTTTGATCTTGACCTAAACAAATCTAGCAATCAAACACAAAGCAGGGGTAAGTTCACCAACTCAACACGTGAAGCCGTGAAGGTTCGGCTTTTTATCTTGTCAGTTTTAGCTTGTTTTCAGGAATTTATATTGTCACGAGTCCTTAGAACGCTACGCCTAAAGGAGAGAGAGTACTGCCGGGAAAGTGTCCCCGTACTTGTCCTCCTCCTGTGTATAAGCAAATATTCAAAAACTCAAGGCAAAAGTGCAATTTTTCCCACAAAATATAACTGAATACAATATTTGCTGGACTAAATATTAATAACAAAACCCGCAAGGGCCTTGCCCGAAAAATAACCATGCGTACGTGCTCACGCACGTGCGCCTGGCTGGCAAGGGTCGAAATGTAAATACGAAAGGTCCAGGGGGTGTTCAGCAAATGTTACAAAATTAAATAGCGGCAAATGAAAGATTAGGTCTTAATAAAATATTACAAAAATGCTTTGGGTTAAAAGGGAAAAATACCCAAAACAATGACGGATCGCACGGCTGAGGATGCTCACTTAAAGACACGTGTCGATGCCCGGGGCCACGATACCCCTTCGCGCCCAACGACCACGATCAGATCTTCTCTGAGGATCGGATGGCTGGCGCGGACAGAAATCCAACGGCTGCTGCTTGCCTGGGCTGACGCTCCAGATCTGATGGCGGGGAAGTGACGTCGACGAACGGGGAAGAAGCTCCGCCGGAGCGAACTTCTCCCCGCTGCAACGCTCCTCTCTGACGTCCTTTGTCGCTCAAGAATGGCGCAATCTACTCCTGCAGGCCTTCTCTACTCGCCTGGGGCTTCAGAAGGTGGCGACGACCACCAGGACTCGCCGGCGAGGGTGGAAGAGCAACGCCCTCCAAACACCTCCGGCGAACCCTCAAAAACGCTCTAGGTGCGCTTTAAGCTCTGTGACCTGCACAAAAAGGGTGATATGGTCGGGGGTAAATTGCCCCGACCACGTAGCGATGTGGGATGAAGGTGGCCGGTTGCAGATTGAAGGAGGAACGAAGGTGGCCGGAGATAGCTCCGGCGACGATCGATTTGGCGAATCGATACGCGACAGAGGTGAATGCGAAAATGAGAATGAAGCTTAGACTACAACTAATGCAAAAAGAAACTAAAACTAAGGGTATTATACTGCCTCGAGCCCAGGTCGGGCGAGGGAGGGGGGTACCTCGACGGGGAAACCACCGGAGGTAGGAGGGGCGCCCGGACCTTGCCCAACTCATCTCCGATGACGCGAGCAAGGTGCTGTCACCACCAGCTTGTCAATGGTTCAGAGAGATCGAAGGATTAGATCACAAATGAAATCCAACTTTTCAAATCAGGTCAAGGGTTAGTTTTAAGGGGTTGACGAAGGTGGCTCCTTGATCGAGGAAGAACGGGCGATTCAACGATCCTCTGCCCGAGGTAATTGCTGGGCGAGATAGAAGGATCATAGGTGAACAACTTCTCAGAAGGAATCATCCTCAAATGGTGAAAGGATAGCCCGCGAAAAAAACAAGAAAAAGGGCACTCGCACATGTCCAGAAGGCCAAGACCTGGGGTCAGGAAGTTGACCCCCGGTCAACGGATGGTGTGGCCTGATTGGGCCACGTCATCCGCAAAAAGACAATAAATAAATAAATACCTTATAAATTAAATTAAAAATAGTAAATGATTAAATAAATTTTAGGGTATTTAATAAAAATGTTTATTATTTTATATAGTATTTTATTCCGATTTTTAATTATTTTTATGAGATGTATTTTTACAAGTTTGCATTTATACCCCTATATAGGTATATTATCTATATACTTTAGTATTTTATTTTTATTTTATGTATTTTAATTTAATTATTTTTATTTCTTATTTTATAAAATTATAACATACTTTTATATACACAAATATATTTTTATTTTATTTTATTGATGTGTTTTGTACATTTAATAAAATATAAGTATAAAAAGTATAGGTATACATATAGGTAGGGTACCTATATATTTGATAAATACAAGTATTTTTATTTGGATTTCTTTTGTATTTTTATTTTGATTTTAATGTACATAATTATTATAAGTAACATTTTCAACATTATAAAAATATAAAAATGAATAAATAATTAATAAAGAATAAATTGCATATTTTAATATGTACAAGTATACAATATGGGTCCAAAACTCAACTTTCAAACCGTAGCTCCACCAAATACGAAACCACCGCCATTAAATAGCTTATTTTCTTCTATATACAATTAAAGGTGAATATGCTGCATTTGGAGTTGCCAGTTGTGAGATACGGGTCTGGGAAGTTGGAATTCTGGATTTTTATTCAGACCATAACTTTTCATCTGTACAGTATTTTTCTGTGAAATCAATTTTGTATTTTTCTTTATTTTATTATCTACAACTTTCATGTACAAAGTTTCTTTATTTGATGTACAAAAAGTGGAACCAAAAATAGGTCCCAAAAATGAATAAAGAATGAATAGGAACTATAGGTATTTTATCTGTATTATGGCCTTATCTCCCCCTACTTTATTCCTTGTCGACCTATTCATCAAGATGCCTAGGTCTCAGGGTTTCGGGTCATAAAATATTTACAATATTTTATTCTTTTTCTTTTCTTTATTTATTCTATAATTTTGGCTTTAATTACAGTATTTTATACACTAAATAGATACACATGCATGAATGCTCAAATGATGATATTAAGGGTATTTACAGGCATTTACTAGGGTTTTTGGTGCCAAAATGATAGAATAAAGATGATGAAATGTGGATTCATCATCCCCCTATACTTTACTTTTGCTAGTCCCTAGCAAACACTTATGCAATAAGTGCAAAAAGAAAGAGAACGAAAAGAAAAAGAAGAACTTGGTTTTTATCTGATTATCAAACTTGTCTCCGCAAAATAAAAGTTTGGAGCTTAAGTGGGACCTTTGGAATTTTAGTGCGGGCGGAACCTCAGTGAGAACCGAATTTGATCATGATCCCTAAGTATGGAAAACTGTCTACAAGGGAGACACCTTTTTGATAGATAAAGAAGATAGAAATGGAAAAGAAGAAAAGAAGGAAAGAAGAAAATAAATTAACAGATGAAAGTGATATGAACAGATGGATCTGTACAGCGGAAGATGGACTTGATTACCATGTATGAGATGCAGATGATGAGAGTCAAAGGACACATCTCATACCAGAAGAATGGGGGAAACGTCAATGGTCGGCGGATCATGATCAAGATATAGTTTCAGGCGTTGACCATTGACGCGGAAGGTAGAGGAAGATGACAGTTCGGATATGTCGATGCTGCCATTGTCATGTACCTTCCTGACCACGTACGGACCTTTCCACTTGCTCTGCAACTTCCCTGGGAATAATTTCAGCCTGGAATCAAAAAACCATACTCTCTGATCTGGCTCAAACTGTTTATGGCTGATATGCGAATCGTGCCATGTCTTCACTTTCTCTTTGTAATGTAGGCTGTTTAAAAAGGTTGTGTCTCTAAGTTCTTCCAGGGCTGCCAATTCTGCTCTTCTCTGGTCTCCTATACTCTCGGGATTCAAAAGCAACTCAGTGACTGCCCAAAAAGATTTGTGCTTGATCTCCACTGGCAAATGGCACGGCTTGCCATAGACGAGACAAAAGGGAGATGTCCCCAATGGATTCTTGAAAGAAGTCCGATAAGCCCACAAGACCGAGTCCAAAAGCTGTGACCAATCCTTTCGGTTTGGGCGGACAACTTTCTGCAAGATAGTCTTTATCTCCCGATTCGATACTTCGGCAAGACCATTAGTCTGAAGGTGGTACGGATGCCGAACTCGTCTGCAAGGGCCCTGACTTTGTCATTGTTGAAATGAGACCCCCCGTCTGAAATCAAGACTCTAGGTACCCCGAACCGTGAAATGATATTTTTCCTCAAAAATTTGCAAACGGTTTTAACATCTGCGGCTCGGGCGGGGATGGCCTCAACCCATCGGCTGACATAATCCACAGCGAGCAAAATATGCTCGAATCCCTGACTCTTAGGAAATGGGCCCATGAAATCAATCCCCCATGCATCAAAAACCTCACAGAAGTGAATGGGTTGCATGGGCATCATGTCTCTCTGTCCGCAGGTTCCCATTTTCTGATAGTCGGTACATCTCTTCACGAACTCATCAGAATCCTTGAAGAGAGTAGGCCACCATAGGCCGGATTGAAGCACCTTCTGTGCTGTCCTTTTTCCAAAATGATGTCCTCCTGCCTCAAGCTTGTGGCAGTATGTGAGGACGCTATGATGCTCTTCTTGAGGAATGCACCTTCTCCAGATACTGTCCCCTCCTTCATGATAAAGGACGGGATCCTCCCAATGGTAAAACTTGACCTTCGCCAGGAAGGTCTCAAGTTTCTGCCTGGGCCAACCTTGTGGAACCGTCTTGGCTACAAGATAGTTCACAATGTCAGCATACCACAGGAGCGAGGTGACATCCAAGATCGCCTCATCTGGGAATGTCTCTTTGATAGGTGCGCTGGGCTCAGATTCCTCAAGATTCTCCAATCTGGAGAGATGATCCGCCACCACATTCTTGACTCCAGGCTTGCCCTTAATCTCAATATCAAATTACTGGAGTAGAAGGATCCATATGGTGAGACGTGCTTTGGCATCCTTCTTAGACATTAGGTACCGGATGGCGGTGTGATCAATGTAGATGGTTACTCTAGATCCGAGAATGTAAGATCGATACTTATCAAGAGCGAAGACTACGGCCAGCATCTCTTTCTCAGTCACAGTGTAATTCCGCTGAGCGGCATCCAAGGTCCGGCTGGCGTAGTGAATGGCAAAAGGTAAACGATCCCTCCTCTGTCCAAGCACAGCCCCAACGGCAAAATCTGAAGCATCCGTCATGATCTCGAATGGGAGAGACCAATCGGGTGGCTGAAGGACAGGAGCTGAAACAACCATATTTTTGAGAGTTTCAAAAGATTCAAGACACTTATCATTGACAATAAACTCGGTGTCTTTTGTCAGCAAGTCAGTGAGTGGTCGGACAATTCGACTGAAGTCCTGAATGAACCGTCGGTAGAAACCGACATGCCCCAGAAAAGACCGTAACTGACGCAAGTTGGACGACGGATTGAGTTTTCTGATGATATCCACCTTAGCCGGATCGACCTCCATGCCCCTGTTGGAGACGATATGACCAAGGACCGTCCCCTGAGTCATCATTAAATGACTCTTCTCCTAGGATAAAATAAGGTTGACCTCAATGCAGCACTTGAGCACACGGTCTAGGCAGTCAAGACAAGCATCGAACCTGTCGCCATAGACCGAGAAGTCATCCATGAAGACCTCTAAACAGTCACCCACCATGTCCGAGAAGATGGACAACAAGCACCTTTGGAATGTCGCTAGAGCGTTACATAGACCAAAGGGCATCAGTCTGAAAGCATACGTCCCAAACGGACAGGTGAATGTCGTTTTCTCCTGTTCTTCGGGCGCAATGGCCACTTGATTGTATCCAGAGTACCCGTCAAGGAAACAATAATGACTCTTCCCAGCTAACCGCTCGATAATCTGATCAATGAATGGTAGCGGGAAGTGATCCTTCTTGGTGGCCTCATTCAATCGTCTGTAGTCCACACAGACCCTCCAAGAAGTGGGCACTCTGGTAGCGATCTCCTCTCCAGACTCATTGACAACTGTAGTGATACCCGTCTTCTTGGGTACCACATGTAGCGGACTTACCCATTTGGAGTCGGAGATGGGATAGATGAAATC
This sequence comes from Ottelia alismoides, assembly GCA_037367405.1. Classification (NCBI taxonomy): domain Eukaryota; kingdom Viridiplantae; phylum Streptophyta; class Magnoliopsida; order Alismatales; family Hydrocharitaceae; genus Ottelia; species Ottelia alismoides. Next base: position 284,595 of record JAZKJV010010469.1, read on the forward strand.
GGTGCTCCACCACCTTGAAATTTCTTTCATGACTACGTCTCGAAGATTCGGGTTCAGACGTCGTTGGAACTCACGCGACTGCTTAGCGTTATCCTCAAGATAAATGTGGTGAGAGCAAAGATTTGGGCTCAGCCCCTGGAGATCAGCTATACTCCAACCGATTGCCTTGCGGTTTCTTCCAAGAACCTCCATCAGACGAGATTCTTGTTCTCCAGTCAAATCTGCTGAGATAATGACTGGGTACATTTCTGGCTCACCCGCAAGGCATCTGTATGTCATCGACTGCGGCAGAGGTTTCAGTTCTGGACAACTGAGAGGTGGCAGATCTGGCTTCTGATATGTCTATGTAAATGCTACCAGGTCTGCATGGGAGAACTCTCGCTCTGAATGAATTTCTGACGAAGGGCGGCCTGCTGAATCATCAATAAACTGCACTGGCTCGCACTCTGTCGTGGTTGTCGGCTCGGAAGGAATCAGACAAGGCAAATAATCATCAAAGTCATCCCAGTCAATGTCTGAATCCGAGGGGTCTGAAGAAGATGAACATGATTGAAATTCCTCAGCACCACTCATCACAACACTGTCAGCTTCAGATATATCCTCATCCAGGGATGTGCTTTCCCGGCTCTCGACTGCCATGAGCTTGAGATATAGTGAATCTGTAGGCAAGGCGAGAGTCGGTGCTACGGGGTCTTTCCAGTTGGATTCATCACCAGTCATCTCAAAATCACAAACATGGTGGATGTCTAGCTCTTCTTCTGTCATCTGCTCGGCTTCGCTGGATTGTCCTGAGCACGCCAACTCTCTGGCTCTGGTCTGGTCGATCGTATCTATTTGTATGCTTTCGCCCTCTACGCGAAAACATACCATCCCACTGTCATGGTCGGATACCGCCTTGGCAATGGCCAAGAAAGGGCGTCCAAGTATGATGGAGGCATCGGTTACCGACTCAGGGATCTCCATGTCCAATACAACAAAGTCCACGGGGAATTTCAGGCCCTGAATGGTAACGACCACGTCCTTCAACAACCCCTTCGGCCTCTTAATCGACCTATCAGCAAACTGAAGGACTGTTCTGCTTCGAAGAAGAGGGCCAAACTCGAATTGCTTGAGTAAGGCTGCCGGAAGGAGGTTGATCGAAGACCCGCTGTCTAATAGAGTACGATCGAACCGCTGCTCCTGGATCTCGCATCTGACATAGGAAGCTCCTGTATCGGGTCGCTTGGCTGGCAATGTGTTCTGAATGGCGCAGCAAGTGTCGTGAGTGAGCATATGGATTTGATCTCTGTGCCTCTTCTTCCTTCGGACGGTAGTTGCCTCTTTCAAGTTCTTTTTGAAGAAGGGGATATGCTCAAATGCTTCTCGTAGAGTCAGCTGAATGTGAAATCTATCAATCATTTGGTTGCCGAACTCTACCTGCTGGTTCTTTTTTTGGTTTTCTTTTCTATTCCCCTTCGCTCGGCGGAGTGCCTCAGGGAAGGGGATGGTAGGGGCCTCCTCAGATGGAGGACTAGGAATCGGTCCCTGTGCCTGTGAAGAAGGAGAATCCATACAATAATCATCATTCACCACATATGGATCCGCAATTTGAACAGAAACCTTTCCTTTATTCATATTTTTGTTTTTCTTTTTGTTCCCACAGTCTCTAGGTACAAAATGTGGCAACATCACAGATGGTGGCTCAACAAAAGTAGATGTGGTGGCCTCAGCACCACCACTAGCATCGGTCTTCGCGGCATCAGCACCGCGCTCTGGTTCATCATCCAAAATGGTGGCTTCAGCACCACCGTCTGCATCTGGTATCACGACGGCATCAGCACCGTCGTCCTGGACTCCATCATGGGTGGCATCAGCACCACCGTCTTCAACATCGTCATTAGCGGCATCAGCACCGCTACTCTGCTCCTCTGACGCTCCTGATCCTGCCTCTGGTTGTTACTCAGAAGAGGCGCCGCCGGCTGGCATCCTACCGCTCCTAGTAGTCACAAAATCAGCATCATTCAAAGAATACGACATATCATTCAAATCATCACTAGGAGAAGTATCCTCTGTAAACTCTACCTGCTCAGACTTCCTTTTTAGATTGTTCAGGTTGGGTTCAATCTGAGCGGGTATGGCGGCCTTGCCTTTTATGATGTCCCTCATCTCCTGCCGGAATTCATCCATTTCTTGCCTGAAAGATGCTCGCTGTTCAGATAGCAAGCGAGCAAGATCATCAAGAGCTGGGTTCTCAAAGGTGGGACCCTGAGAACCGGATGGCTGTCCCTGCTGGAAATGGGGCTGCTGCTGCTGTTGTGGCTGATACTGGGGGGAAGGATGGTGATAGGAGTGCTGAGGCTGTTGTCGCTGCCTCCACTGCTGTCCCTGATAGGAGGGACGAGGACCACTCTGATATTGCTGTTGATGGGCATACTGGGGTTGTTGGTGTTGCTGTTGTGGCTGGCTGTTCTGCTATCCTTGGGCAGGGTTCTGCTGCTGGGATGAAGAGCCACCGTTACCCCAACGGAATCCGGGGTGATCACGGCGAATCCTGGGCTGAGGGTACCGGTCGTACCAAATCCCATTGACTTCCATCAATGGTTCCTGCTCAAAGGAGGGTGGAGGAAGAACGGCCAGTGGCTGCCATGCCTTCGTAGATGGCCCATACATCGTCTTCTCCCTTGGAGAAATAAGACCCACCGCAAGAGGCGTTCATTAGCCCCTGCAGCTCCGGTGTCAGCCCGCAGAAGAAACTCTACACGAGATTAGGCTTGGAGATGTCATGATGTGGACACCGGTCGATGAGCTCTCTGAATCGATCCCAGGCTTCATGGAACTGTTCATTTGGGATCATGACGAAGTTACTGATCATGGCTCGAGCTGCGTTGGTCTGGCCGAGAGGGTAGTACTTTTTCAGGTACGCGGTCCGGAGATCTGCCCATGTGTCGACGAATCGCCCAAGGTGTTTGAGCCAATATGCGACTCTATCAACCAAAGAGAATGGAAAGGCGATCATCTTTATAGTGTCCTCGGTCATCAACCGATCATGGATAGTGCTGCAAATCATCTCGAATTCCTGGAGGTGGAGGTGCGGCTCTTCGGTCGGCAACCCATGGAACTTGGGTAGAAGCTGGATAGTGTGGGGTCGAAGCTCGAAATCTCCGTGAATAGGCGGGAGTCTGATCCAACGGTGAGTGAGGGATGCAGCTGGGTTGTGCAATTCCCTCATGATGGTCTGTGGCGGTCGCTCAGCGTCTGGATCGCCTCCTCCTGCATCTGGTCCTCCTCCTCCTCCACCGCCACCGCCCCCGGGTCGGTTCTCTCTCATCTGTGCTATCTCTCTCATCAGATCACCCATGAATGTTCCCTGGTCACGGATCTGTCTCTGCATTGTCTCCAGGGATGCTAACAAGGAGTTGTTGATGGCCACCTGATCAATTATGAATGGAGGGTGATCATGGTCATCTGGGTGCTCGCCTCTGTCTCCCATCGCTAGATTTTCTGAAAAAGCAAAAGAGGCCATCTCAGGTGCTGTCGAATGAGCCGAACTCTGTGATGCACTATTCTGAAACAATTGGACTGAGAGAAGGAGAATGGGAAGGGTGGTCGAGGGGGAACAGGGTGGATGTGAACTCAGGCTCGGAGAGCGGACTCTCCGAGGTATTCCTAGATGAATGAGGAGGAGTGCTGGATAGCGGTGCCGACAAAGTCGGCCTAAGAGATCTCCGTCCCATCATCTTGATTATTTGGGAAGATCAGGAAAAATGCAAGAGAAGAAGAAAGGAATGAAATGAGATGCAACAAAATCGCGCACAATTGTGTTGTGTTTTTGATCTTGACCTAAACAAATCTAGCAATCAAACACAAAGCAGGGGTAAGTTCACCAACTCAACACGTGAAGCCGTGAAGGTTCGGCTTTTTATCTTGTCAGTTTTAGCTTGTTTTCGGGAATTTATATTGTCACGAGTCCTTAGAACGATACGCCTAAAGGAGAGAGAGTACTGCCGGGAAAGTGTCCCCGTACTTGTCCTCCTCCTGTGTATAAGCAAATATTCAAAAACTCAAGGCAAAAGTGCAATTTTTCCCACAAAATATAACTGAATACAATATTTGCTGGACTAAATATTAATAACAAAACCCGTAAGGGCCTTGCCCGTAAAATAACCACGCGCACGTACTCACGCACGTGCGCCTGGCTGGCAAGGGTCGAAATGTAAATACGAAAGGTCCAGGGGGTGTTCAGCAAATGTTACAAAATTAAATAGCGGCAAATGAAAGATTAGGTCTTAATAAAATATTACAAAAATGCTTTGGGTTAAAAGGGCAAAATACCCAAAACAATGGCGGATCGCACGACTGAGGATGCTCACTTAAAGACACGTGTCGATGCCCGGGGCCACGATACCCCTTCGCGCCCAACGGCCACGATCAGATCTTCTCTGAGGATCGGATGGCTGGCGCAGACAGAAATCCAACGGCTGCGGCTTGCCTGGGCTGGCGCTCCAGATCTGACGGCGGGGAAGTGACGTCGATGAACGGGGAAGAAGCTCCGCCGGAGCGAACTTCTCCCCGCTGCAACGCTCCTCTCTGACGTCCTTTGTCGCTCGAGAATGGCGCAATCTACTCCTGCAGGCCTTCTCTACTCGCCTGGGGCTTCAAAGGTGGCGACGACCACCAGGACTCGCCGGCGAGGGTGGAAGAGCAACGCCCTCCAAACACCTCCGGCGAACCCTCAAAAACGCTCCAGGTGCGCTTTAAGCTCTGTGACCTGCACAAAAAGGGTGATATGGTCGGGGGTAAATTGCCCCGACCACGTAGCGAGGTGGGATGAAGGTGGCCGGTTGCAGATTGAAGGAGGAACGAAGGTGGCCGGAGATAGCTCCGGCGACGATCGATTTGGCGAATCGATACGCGACAGAGGTGAATGCGAAAATGAGAATGAAGCTTAGACTACAACTAATGCAAAAAGAAACTAAAACTAAGGGTATTATACTGCCTCGAGCCCAGGTCGGGCGAGGGAGGGGGGTACCTCGACGGGGAAACCACCGGAGGTAGGAGGGGCGCCCGGACCTTGCCCAACTCGTCTCCGATGACGCGAGCAAGGTGCTGTCACCACCAGCTTGTCAATGGTTCAGAGAGATCGAGGGATTAGGTCACAAATGGGGTCCAACTTTTCAAATCAGGTCAAGGGTTAGTTTTAAGGGGTTGACGAAGGTGGCTCCTTGATCGAGGAAGAACGGGCGATTCAACGATCCTCTGCCCGAGGTAATTGCTGGGCGAGATAGAAGGATCATAGGTGAACAACTTCTCAGAAGGAATCATCCTCAAATGGTGAAAGGATAGCCCACGAAAAAACCAAGAAAAGGGGCACTCGCACATATCCAGAAGGCCAAGACCTGGGGTCAGGAAGTTGACCCCCGGTCAACGGATGGCGTGGCCTGATTGGGCCACGTCATCCGCAAAAAGACAAAAATAAATAAATACCTTATAAATTAAATTAAAAATAGTAAATGATTAAATAAATTTTAGGTTATTTAATAAAAAATGTTTATTATTTTATATAGTATTTTATTCCGATTTTTAATTATTTTTATGAGATGTATTTTTACAAGTTTGCATTTATACCCCTATATAGGTATATTATATATATACTTTAGTATTTTATTTTTATTTTGTGTATTTTAATTTAATTATTTTTGTTTCTTATTTTATAAAATTATAACATACTTTTATATACACAAATATATTTTTATTTTATTTTATTGATGTGTTTTGTACATTTAATAAAATATAAGTATAAAAAGTATAGGTATACATATAGGTAGGGTACCTATATATTTGATAAATACAAGTATTTTTATTTGGATTTCTTTTGTATTTTTATTTTGATTTTAATGTACATAATTATTATAAGTAATATTTTCAACATTATAAAAATATAAAAATGAATAAATAATTAATAAAGAATAAATTGAATATTTTAATATGTACAAGTATACAATATGGGTCTAAAACTCAACTTTCAAACCGTAGCTCCGCCAAATGCGAAACCACCGCCATTAAATAGCTTATTTTCTTCTATATACAATTAAAGGTGAGTATGCTGCATTTGGAGTTGCCAGTTGTGAGATACGGGTCTGGGAAGTTGGAATTCTGGATTTTTATTCAGACCATAACTTTTCATCTGTACAGTATTTTTCTGTGAAATCAATTTTGTATTTTTCTTTATTTTATTATCTACAACTTTCATGTACAAAGTTTCTTTATTTGATGTACAAAAAGTGGAACCAAAAATAGGTCCCAAAAATGAATAAAGAATGAATAGGAACTATAGGTATTTTATCTGTATTATGGCCCTTATCTCCCCCTACTTTATTCCTTGTCGACCTATTCATCAAGATGCCTAGGTCTCAGGGTTTCGGGTCATAAAATATTTACAATATTTTATTCTTTTTATTTTCTTTATTTATTCTATAATTTTGGCTTTAATTACAGTATTTTATACACTAAATAGATACACATGCATGAATGCTAAAATGATGATATTAAGGGTATTTACAGGCATTTGCTAGGGTTTTTGGTGCCAAAATGATAGAATAAAGATGATGAAATGTGGATTCATCACTTCTCTGTTCCGCTTTATCGTCGTGGCTAAAAACTCTTGAATTTTCGTCTGCCATCTGACACGGGGCATTATGGACTGTCATTTTTCCATCTGTCATTTCCACAAGGCATCATGGATTGCCCCTCCGCCATCCCCGTACGTTTTCAAAATTTCCATTCTATTACGTCTGCCTTTTTTATCATGTTTGGAATTTTTTCTTCTGCTCCTGAGGGAATGCCCACGCGTATTTCTTTCCTATTCTACGCGTGTATGCCAGATGTTTGATTATTATATTTAACTTTTACCCTTTTTATTAGACACTTGGGTCTATGCTCCTTTCTTCGTCAGTTGCTCTCCTCGGGCGATCTGTATCCTCTTCTTACTTTCTCCGACGATCATCTCTTCTCTCCCTCTCTGCTATCAGACGATCTCTTTTCCACGTTACGCGTTCTTCTCCAGCCACCATTTTCCATTCCGTTGGAGGTGCGTATGTGCGAGAATATATATTTTTTTCTTACAACTTTATAAGGGATATCTTCTTCATACTATATAGGAGCGTGATTTAGCAGCTAGATTATATTATTCGAGTCTAGGAACTAAATATTACAGTGAGACTTCCAATTTTATCTCTCACAACACTATCAAAGCAAGAACCACATTTATACGAAACCTATTGGGAAAAAAATTTGTCTCTATAGGGAAGTTCAGAGCTGAGACAAAAAAGGGATGTTGTTTCATATGGCATAATTTCATCTTGATGTGGAATCCACTTATTGATGGTCTCAATTTTTCGGTTGTTATTATGATCTCTACATCCAACGTGGAATCCACTTCCTCCAAGGGTATGAATGAGATTATTCTCTTGAGAGTATATTCATCTTTAGATACTTGTAATTGATAATCTTATTTTTCTCGTTGTTATTCCGATCTCTGCATCAAACATTGACTCCCACTCCTTTTGAAGGTATAAAGATCAATTTATTCTCTTGAGAATATAAATATACTCGAGTAAGATAGCTTGTACACCTATTCAATTAAAATATATTAATCAAATTGCCTACCATATCTTCTTTAGTTTTCATTTCTTCTGAATCGTATCCAATTACATCAAGGGTTGACATATTTCATACGTCTTAATTTTACAAATACATCAATTTATTACTAACTTCATTTTTTCAATAATACTCTCTTGCATTATGATTTATCGAATTAATAGACATGTATGTGTAATTACGTAAATCTTTCAAATATCAATTAAAAAAGCAATAGTGTATGGATGAAGATTTGCAAGATCTATGTTACAAAATTCATTAGACAATTGCCCTTATAAATATATTTCTTTTTACTTTCCTTTCTAAAGCATATAGTACTTCCACATTTAGTGTTACTATATTAAAATTTAAGTTTCTGAACTTCTAATTCGTATATTAATTTACATGAGGCAGTGATTACACTACATGACGATCAGGCTTATTCTGAAAAGGAAAAAATTATATACTTGAGATGTTGAGGCACTTTATGATACCTTAAAGGGAACCCGATTGCAAATTTATTTCGTATACATATTAAGCAGTCTAGGAAGCCTTTTGAGGAACTAAGTTGCAGACTTTTATGTATATCAGTATGTGTTGGAGTTCACATTTTATATGTATGAGCCTATATTGAATATATATTCACATCTGTGATAATTACTTGGCTTTAATTTATTATATCTATTATCTATGTTTATAAATGTGACCCATAAAATGGTAGAGACAAATAGAGCTTTCTCATATTACTCAACTTACTGAAATATATTAAATGTTTTTTAAGTCGATATATAAAAATATACTCGAGTAAGATAGTTCGTAAACCTATTCAGTTGAAATATATTAATTAAATTGTACCATATCTTCTTTCTTCTTTGGCGATTAGACTCTCTCCCTCCTCTATTTTCATACAACTAGGCTCGGTCCTCCCAACGCATTCACAACCATTTTGTTTTCCCCATTCTACTTAATTTCTCCAACTATTGTTTCTTCTTCTATTGGAGGTACGAGAACAAGTTCTCTTTCATTTGGATACAAATAATTTTTTTTTATCTTTTTTTCGGTTTTATCTTATTCTTGAAATCTTTTCCAACAACTTTCTTTTCATCTCTCAGTGTATATGTGCATGATTGACGATCTCCTTTTCTCAACATTACTATGTCTTCTTCTTCAACCGTTGACTCTCCTTCCACTAAAAGTATGATGAACAACTGAAGGTATGATGAAAAACGTAGACAATATTGCTATAATATTTTAGTATATATTCACCATTTCTTATTGTTGTAAAATATTTTTTTACTGTTTTTTCAATTACTCACATTTCCCCTTTGTATTCATATCTATGTGATTGTAAATGCATTCCTTCTGTACGCATGTGTTCATATCTATGTAATGCTTAATTCATTCATGTATGTATGTAACTTAATATTCTTTTAATTTGAATTATTTCTCTCTCTTTTTTTCATTTATTTTGAATTATGATTGCAATATTTTACCTGTTTAAACATATTTTGATATAAAATATCTTTTTTCAATATCAATTGTTAAAATTTAGTAATGTCAACTTATGTTAATTATCTTCTTAATATTTTTTATGCATAGAATATCTAACGACAACCTCTCTAAAGCGTGAAACTATACAATTCCTTCGCAATACATAAATGCTTCATAACATTTCTTTCTGTTTTTTACATATTTTTGTTGATAAATTACATATGATCAACAAAGTCACCGTCGCGCAGCGCGGGTTTCCTCCAAGTTGGCATAGAGAAGAGGGACGGCGAGGGAGTTGCTGTTGGCGGAGGTCTGGGGTAGCACTAGGCGGTGGGGTTTAGCGGTGGTAACCGGTGGCTAAAAATAAAAATAAAGATATAATTTCGTTATCGATAAATATGCAGGGGAAATGAGGCTGCGATTGTTTTTTTTCCTTCAGATTTTCAATATTATATCTTTCTAATATGGCATTCTAATTTCGTCAGAAATAGAGGCTCGTGTACTCTTTATCTAGAATAAGTAATTTTAATAGTAAAATCACAGATTAAAGGTATAGGAGTTTGTTTCTAATGAAATTGGAATGGCATATTCGAGGGATATAATGATGAAATCACTCACTAGGAATGGAAGCGTCATTGTTATACAATCATTTATGATCACATCACCCTTAGGTATTTCTAATACATGTACATCCTGTATATTGAAAGATAGAAAATAAATCCAGAGTTTTAGATCTATTTAGACTGTCTCGTTCAGGGTTTAATCATCAAGTTTCTCATTTGACTATTGGGAGTTGGTATCGATCATATATTTTCCAAAAGCATATATCATACCCATGTGTTGATCATATGCTATCCAAAAGCACAAATCAAAACTACAAATTCAGTCAAGCTTCCAAAATGAGGCGACCGTGCACGAAATTTGATTCTTCTCAATATCTCACGAGTGAGCTCATGTCTTCCGGTTCAGTAACTGAACATGTATGATCCCTTTGAGAGATCATTTTACTCATATACCCTTGTATGCACACTAGGCGCCAGTGTATAGACCTTGATTAGGTCATCAACCTATTGGTCAGCCAAATGTACATACTCAGACATATAGTAACACATCTGTCTCAGGTCAATGGATGTGTGTATATATCGTGACAGTATACGATATAGGTCTTTGGTTATCTCGATTTCGTTAAGTCAACTCTTCGACCTAAATAATTGATGAATCCACATTTCATCATCATTATTCTATCATTTTGGCCTCAAAAACCCTAGCAAATGTGTGTAAATAACATTAAATCCAGCATATTAGCATCCACGCATGTGCATGTAATTAGTGTATAAAATACTGTAATTAAAGCCAAAATTATAGAATAAATAAAAGAAAAGAAAAAGAATAAAACATTGTAAATATTTTATGACCCGAAACCCCGAGACCTAGGCATCTTATTAATAGGTCGACTAGGAATAAAGTAGGGAGAGATAAGGGTCAAAATACAACCAGAATACCTATTCTTTTTGTTCATTCTTTATTCATTTTGGGACCTATTTTTTATTCCACTTTTTATACATCAAATAAAGAAACTTTGTACATGAAAGTTGTAGATAATTTAATAAAGAAAAATACAAAATTGATTTCACTAAAAAATAATGTACAGATAAAAAGTTATGGTCTGAATAAAAATCAAGAATCTCAACTTCCCGGACCTGAATCTCACAAATGCAAACTCCAAATGCACCAAACTCACCTTTAATTGTATATAGTTAAAAATAAGCTATTTAATGGCGGTGGTTTCACATTTGGTGGAGCTATGGTTTGAAAGTTGAGTTTTGGACCCTACTTGTATACTTGTACAGATTAAAATATTCAATTCATTATTTATTCATTATTTTTATATTTTTATAATTTTATAAATATTATTTATAATATATTTATGCATTAAAATCAGAATAAAAATGCAAAATAAAACTCAAAATAAAATACTTGTATATAAAATACATAGGTATCATACCTATATACAAACCTATAATAATAGCACTTTTATTTTATAAAGTATACAAAACACTTCAGAAAAATAAAATAAAAATAGAATTAAGTGTATAAAAGTATTTTATAATTTTATAAAATAATAAACATAACTAAATAAATTAAATGCACAAACTAAAAATAAATTCATAAAATATATAGCTAATAGACCCATATAGGCTATAAAAAGCAACTTATAAAAATATACCTCATAAAAATAATTAAAAATTACCATAAAATAATTTATAAAATTATAAACATTTTTTATTTTTTAACCAAAAATTAAATAATTCATTTTTTATTTTTTATTGATTTAACAAAACTTTTTCCTAGGATTTTCCTGGTTAGTCCACGTGGACCAACCAGGGGGCTCGGATGGTTGACCCAGGTCAACTGTCTGACCTGCGCCTGTGGGCTTTGTCAGAAGTAGGTTTTTGATCCGTCTTCACCCTTTTTTCGAGGACAACTCTTTCACCATCTTATGATCGACCCTTCTTGACTTTTGTTGTTCTTTTATCAAGGATAGACGCTCAGATGTTTATCTGGGCTGTCGTGCATCGAAGCTCCCGTTATGCCTCGTTCTAGGAGACTCGTCCGTCAACACTACAAAACCAAATATTGACTTCCATTTGAATTTGAACCCCACTTTTTGTCTCGTTTCCTCCCCTTCCTTGCTCCGTAGATCGTCGGAGGTGACAGCTCCGATTCGAGTCATCCAAGGCGGAGATCCGACGAGGATCTGGGCGTTCCAACCACCTCCGGTGACCTTCCCGTTGAGGTACTTTCAACCTCGGGCCCTGGCCCTTGAGGTGTCTATTTTCTTTTCTTTTTGCGTCTCTTTTAGTCTCTGTAATCCTAGGATATCCCAGCTATCTTTATGTCCCAGTTCATCAAACGATTTGCTCAATCGATTCCCTTGCTCCGGCGAGCATCCACATCGTCGTACCACCTTTTTTGAGAGCCCACTGGAGGTCGAGGCATTTTGCCCTCGATCTCCTTAACATTTCTTGCAGGTCCTTGGGCTTTGAAGACCACCTGGGGCTTTATCGAGGTCGGCCGGAGGTGGTTGGAGCTCTCTACCTTCCCTGACGTCGTGGGAGAGCTCCGGTCACCCCCAACCCTCCCTGAGGCCTCCACCGCATTTGGGATCCCTGCAGGAGTGCTCCAGGGCATTTTGGAGGAGCTCTAACGTCGGAGGGAGTCCACCATCGACGGAAGAAGTTCAGCTTCCCGCTGTTCTTCCCCTGTTCTTGCTGGATCCCTCAGCACCGTCGATCTCGCCCCCGTTCTTGGCGAGCTACATCAGCCCTTGGATCAAAAGCCCCCGCGCCGTTGGATCATCAGAGAAGCATCTAATTCCGCTCGATCGCGAAGGAGTACGGGCCACGGATATTTGCCACGTGTATAAGTGAACTCTCATCAGACGTGCGATCTGCCATAGCTTTGGGTATTTTGCCTTTTAACCCAAAGCATTTTTGTAATTTATATTTAGTATCTAATCTTTCATCTGCAGCCTTAAAACTATTGTATAATTTGCACATTGCCCCTCGGAGTTTAGTGATTTTTCTATTTGCCCCTTGCTAGGTCACGTGCGTCTGTGCACGTGACTTGGCGTTTTTGCAGGCATACCCATGACTTTGTGTGTATTTAGTTTTCATATCTGAACTCTCAACTGCAGTATATTATTTTTGGGCTTTTTGCATTTCTGCCCCTAAGTTTCTTATATTTGCAAGTAGGTCCTTCCCTGACGCGTGCGTCGCACGCGCGTGGGTGGGTTTTTTGCCAGAAGGCCCTTGCGGCTTTTGCTTTTTTGTATTAAATCCCTTAATTGCAAGATTCAGTTATATACTTTTTGGGGAATTTGCAGACAAGCCCCTATACTTCCTGATATTTACATATATGCCCCTGTCAGGCCCTGCATTGTTGTGTGCTTTCTCTATTTATTGCATACATTTATAATACCCCAAAAATTCCACAAAAATCATTTTTAAGCTCCTGTCAACTTGCACTTTCACATCACATTTTTGCATTGCATTTCTATTGCATTTTAGTGTTTACTAAAAATCAAAAACATGTATTTTCAGTATTGTCTATCTTGGAAAATCCATAAAAATTAGCAAAACACCTTGAAAAATTCCCAAAAAAATTATTTATTGTGTATTTTAGTGTCTTCTAGTATAAAATCACTAAAAAATTCAAAACCAAAACCTTAAAAATTAGAAAATACCTAAAAACTTCAAAAAAATCTATAAAATCGTAGAAAATCAAAAAAATAGAAACTCAAGACATTTAGGTTCCCTGTTTTATTATCTTTATTTTAAAATTAATTTGGAAAATTTTGATACTGTTTGATATTTTTCATTCCCATTTTAATTTCGGCCAGCATTGATTTTCACCGTTTTCTTGTATTTTTTCTTTTAAAAATACCAAAAATATTCAAAAAAAATCCCAATAAAATCACAAAAATAGTAAAAAGAAATAAAAAAAGCCAAAAAGATTTTATTTCTTAATTTTTGACTATTTTTATAAATCCTTTATCCCCTCTTTTCTTATATTGCATATATATTTCAATATTCAAAAATAAATTATAAAAAATTATAAAATATAAAAAGAAAATATAAAATTAGAAAATTAAAAACAGAAATACAAAATTAAAATTTTAAAAAATAATTAAAAAAATAAAAATTAAAAACCCACAAAAACATTTGCATAGTGTAGACAACGCATCACATTCACATTGTTGTGCATCATTGCATAGATCTATCCTGTCTTGCTCCCTGTGTGCGAACTCTCTACATACTTGCACCTATACATCTTTTATGTAGAGTTAAAAATAAAATTGACTCCACACTTTATTCTTCATTGCTTGATATCTATACTATTGTGGGTTCATTGTTGATTAAATACGGGATTCATTGAGGGTCGCCACAGCGACACGGTTGTCTCCGCTTTGTGAGAGACATTAGACCCCTTGAAATTAGTGCTTATCGAATGGCACAGTTGCCGGGGAGCAACAGTGTATAGTTCTCATTTTTGATTGATTGTGTTTATTTGTCTACATTATTGCTTGCCTTATCTCTCTTATTTTTGATATATACCCATGAGCTTTCTAACCAGACTCTTTTCTTGTCTTCTTGCGAGGGACCGCAGAGCGAGGAGGATTGCCTAGGTGATCCGGTGCAGCCTTGGGAAGCGGAGTCAGCTTTTCTAGCCCAAGCCGATAGGAGAGAGCAGGAGGAGTGGGAGAGAGAGTGTGTTAGCTAGTTTTCATTTTCTTTTGAGAGAGAGAGAGAGATTTATTTATAATTTATAATAATACAGGGACACTCGAACACTCAGACACTCAAGCCTAATTTCCAGGTGTCTGTTCACCTGTGGGCTCACCGTAGATTTTGTCGTGTTTTACCGCAGTCATTTTCCGATTTTGATTTCATTTCTCCTTTCTTTTGTGGAATGAGCCCTTAGATTTTAGGCATTGCTTAATCGACTAGATTAGGTACAAACACCCTAATAACCATTTCATATACCTATAGTGCATATTTGGACTTAGTGTAATTAAGCAATTAATCGTCATCTTTGATCCGTCGCACCGCGAGCTCATCCCGCCAAGCGCTTCTCTTGGACTCGATGTGTCGAGAGGAGGAGGGGTGAGCCTAGACCGGACTTTAGGATTGGAGATCGGTGATTAACTTGTGGTTCTTAACGTTAGCGATTGCATGCTTAGGATGATTTCCGCTTGCATATCGGCATATAGCTTAGGTTTAAAAATTTCTGCTTTGCATCCCGCATGGAGAGAGCTGGAGGCTCTGTAAGTCTTTCTATCTTAGCATCCATCATTTAGGCACAAAGGTGAGATTTCCATCTTGGTGCCGACTTGCACGGCTTTTCCGACTCTTTTCTCCCTCTGTTTTTGGATCAAGTAGGAATCAAGAAAAAACAAAAATGTTAGACGCTTGTTTGAATTTACTCAAAAGAAGCGGTAACACCAAAAAAATTAAAAAAGGGACTGCTAAGAAAATTTGACCAAAAATAAAAATGGTAATTGGATCCATTGATTGGGGAGAGTAACACCCTCACTTGTATTCAGGTTGCATGGGAAGGTCTCCTTCCAAGTGAGCAGAGTGCTTCGTAAGGATTAGAGCCAAAAACCCAGCTTGTGGCTGCCTTGTGCATCGCATGGATTTCCAAAGTATTGGCGCTACTATCGTATGTAGGCGAGTAGGGCTTGGTCAACATTGGTGGCTCACTATTGTGTGAGCATCGACCTTGTCCGAAGTACTGAGCTTAGGCCACGCCTTCACAGGTGATTCTATTGCGAGCGAGATCCGAAGTATCGGTTTCGCCTATCGGCTTCCTCCCTCTTCTTCTTTGATTGAGTAGGGATCCATGAAGGGTTACAAGGACCTCAAAAAGCGCAATCTACATGTTACACAGGAGGAGGACAAGTACGTGAATACTTTTCCGGCAGTACTCTCGCTCCTATAGGCGTAGCGCTCTAAGGACTCGTTAAAAGATAACTTCCTGAAAAAAGCTAAAAACTACCAAGATAAAAGCTGAACCTTCACGATTTCATGTGTTGAGTTGATGAATCCCCTTGTTTTGTGTTTGATTGCTAGTCGCATTTAGGTCAAGATAAAAAACACAGCACACTTGTGCGTAATTTTGACCCCTTCTTCTTCTTCGTTTACCTTGCTCTTCTCCATAATCAAGATGATGGGACAGAGATCTCTTAGGCCGACCTGGTCGGCACCGCTATCCAGCACTCCTCCGTATTCATATAGGACGACCTCGGAGAGCCCGCTCTCCGAGCTTGAGTTCACTTCCACCCTGTTCCCCCTCGACTACCCTTCTCCTTCCATCAGTCCAAGAGTTTCAGAATTTAGTGCATCACAGAGCTCAGAGCATTTGATGGCACCTGAGATGGGTTCTTTTGCTCTTTCAGAGAATCCAGACATGGTTGACAGAGGAGAGCATCCAGATGAGAATGAGCACCCTCCATTCTTATATGATCAAGCCACCATCAATAATTCACTTCTAGCATCCCTGGAGACCATGCAGAGACAGATCCAGCACCAGGGAGTCTTTATGGGTGACCTCATGAGAGAGATCGCACAGATGCGAGAGAATCGACCTGGGGGCGGTGGCGGTGGCGGTGGAGGTGACATCCCAGTTGTAGCAGACGAGGGAGGAGAACCCAACCAGGAGAGACCTCCGCAAACCATCATGAGAGAATTGCACAATCCAGCAGCCTCCCTCACTCATCGGTGGATCCGACTCCCTCCCATCCATGGAGACTTCGAGCTTCAGCCCCACACTATTCAGCTTCTGCCTAAATTTCATGGGCTGCCAACCGAAGAGCCACACCTTCATCTGTAGGAGTTTGAAATGATCTGCAGTACCATTCATGACAGGTTGATGACTGAGGACACCATTAAGATGATAGCCTTCCCCTTCTCTTTGGTTGACAGAGCCGAGAAACACCTGGGGAGGTTCATCGACACTTGGGCAGATCTCCGGACCGCATACTTGAAGAAGTATTACCCTCTCGGCCGGACGAACGCAGCGAGAGCTATGATCAACAATTTCGTCATGATCCTTAATGAACAGTTTCATGAAGCTCGGGATCGTTTCCGAGATCTCATTGACCGGTGTCCGCATCATGATATATCCAAGCCCGACTTAGTTCAGAGTTTCTTCTGTGGGATGACATCGGAGCTGCAGGGGCTTGTAAACGCCTCTTGTAGTGGGTCCTATTTTTCCAAGGGTGAAGACGATGTTTGGGCCATCTATGAAGGGATGGCAGAGAACTCAACAGTTATGGCCCAGGCCCACGTCTACACACAACAGAAGCCCCCGCAAGGAGCGGGATCATTTCAGAGGATCGCCCGCATCGATACCGGTCCTCACACTCCGTCGACTGTCGCAGCACAAGTCGAATCAGCCGCAGTCTACATGGGCATTATTAGTGAGAAGTTGGACCATCTCGAGATCCTCGAGAAGAAACAGATGCATGGAATGACCCAGATGGACCAGATTGCAAAGACCATGAGTGACCTGAAGACGCAGATCCTTTGCGTCCAAGAGGCACATACATCTTCCCAGCAACCTCCCAGGTCACGTGCTAATCCTAGCAGTAACAACTCATCCCAACCCTCTGCCTCGTACCGCCAGGTTAACCACATCCAAGAAGAGCCAGTCCCGTTGTTACAGTACTACCCATCGTAGCCACCATCTCAAGACACTCAGATGGTGGTCTATCAGCCAGAGTAGCCACTGGCAGTTCTAGCTCCACAGTCATTCGAGCAGGAGCCATTGATGGAAGTCAATGGGATTTGGTACGACCGGTACCTACAGTCCGGGATTCGTCACGATCACGCTGGATTCCGTTGGGGCAACGGTGGCACCTCATCTCAACAGCAGTCTCCGGTTCAAGGACAGCAGAGCAGCCAACAGCCACAGCAGCAACAGCCCCAGTATGCACACCAGCAGCAATATCAGCATGGTCCTTGTCCCACCTATCACAACCAGCAGTGGAGGCAGCGTCAACAGCCTCAACAATCATACTCCCATCCTCCCCAGCATTATCCTCACCAGCAGCAGAAACAGTCTTATTTCCATCAGGGAAACATGTCTGGTTCTCAGGCTCCCACCTTTGAGAACCTAGCTCTAGATGATCTTGCCCGCTTGCTCTCTGAACAGCGAGCATCCTTCCGGGTTCCGGCAGGAAATGGATGAGTTCCGGCAGGAGATGAGGGATATCATAAAGGGCAAAGCCGCCATACCAGCTCAGATTGAACCAAATACGAACAATCTGAAGAGGAAATCTAAGCAGGTAGAATTTACAGAGGATACCTCTCCTAGTGATTATTTGAGTGAAATGTCTTCTTCTTTGTATGATGCTGATTTTGTGACTACTAGGAGCGGTAGGATGCCAACCGGCGGCGTCTCATATGAGAGACAACCACAAGCCGAATCAAGAGCGCCAGATGAGCAGGGTAGCGATGCTGATGCTGCTAATGATGATGTTGATGACGGTGGTGCTGAGGCCACTAATGATGGAGATCCAGATGACGGTACTGAGGCCGTCGTGATACCTGATGCAGACGGTGGTGCTGAAGCCACAATTTTTGATGCAGAAGCAGAGCGCGGTGCTGATGCCGCGAAGATAGGTGCCGGTGGTGGTACTGAGGCCACCACATCTACTTTTGTTGAGCTTCCTTCTGCGGTGTTACCACCTTTTGTATCTATGGACTGTGGTAACTACAAAAAGAACAAAAAGATAAATAAAGGAAAGGTTTATGTTCAAAATTCAGATCCATATGTGTTAAATGATGATCATGGTATGGATTCTATTCCTTCACAGGCACAGGAACCTCATCCGAGCCCTCCATCTGCGGAGGCCCCTACTATCCCCTTCCCCGAAGCACTTCACCGGGCGAAGGGGAACAAAAGAGAAAATCCTAAAAAGACCCAACAGGTAGAGTTCAACAATCAGATGATTGACAGGTTCCACATTCAGCTGACTTTATAGGAAGCACTTGAGCACATCCCCCTCTTCAAAAAGAATTTGAAAGAGAAGACTACAATCCACAGGAAGAGGAGGAACCACAGAGATCAAATCCATGTGCTCACTCATTCCACTTCCTGCACCATTCAGAACAAACTGCCAGCCAAGAAACCAGATGCAGGAGCACCCTATGTCAGATGCAAGATTCAGGAGCAGCAATTTGATCGTACTCTATTAAACAACGACCCTTCTATTAACCTTTTTTTGGCAGCCTTACTCGACTGATTCGAGTTTGGTCCTCTTCTTAGGAGCAGGACAGTCCTTCAGTTTGCTGATAGGTCTACTAAGAGGCCGAAGGGGTTACTAAGAGATGTGGTCGTTACTATTCAGGGCATGAAATTCCTCGTGGACTTTGTTGTATTGGACATGGAGATCCCTGAGTCGGTAACCGATGCCCCCATCATACTTGGATGCCCATTCTTGGCCACAACCAAGGCGGTGACCGATCATGATAGTGGGAAGGTATGTTTTCGCGTAGAGGGTGAAACCATATGAATAGAGATGATCGAGGAGACTAGAGCGAGAGAGTTAGAATGCTCGGAGCAGTCTAGCGAAGCCGCGCAGATGATAGAGGAAGAGCTAGACATACACCAGGAATGTGATTTTGTGATGACAGATGATGAATTCAATTGGACAGATCCTGTAGCACAGACCCCCGCCTTGCCTGCAGATTCACCATACTTAAAAGCTTATGGCAGTCGAGAGCCTGGAAAGCACACCCCTGGACGAGGATACTTTTGTGGCTGACAGTGTTGGGACGAGTGGTGCTGATGATTTTCACTCTTGTTCATATACTTCAGATCCCTCAGATTCAGACATTGATTGGGATGAATTTGATGAATATTTGCTGTGTCTGATTCCTTCTGAGCCGACAGCTAGGACGGAGTGCGAGCCAGTACAATTTATTGATGATTCAGCATGCCCCCCTTCGTCTGATGTTCATTCGCAGTAAGAGTTCTCATATGCAGACCTGGTCGCCTTCACACAGACATATCAGAAGCCAGATCTGCCACCTTCCAGTTGTCCAGAACCGAAGCCTCTATCGCAGTCGCTGAAGTATAGATTCCTTGCGGGTGAGCCATATATGCACCCAGTCATTATCTCAGCAGGTTTGACTGGAGAACAAGAATCTCGTCTGATGGAGGTTCTTAAAAGAAACCGCAAGGCGATAGGTTGGAGTATAGCTGATCTCAAGGGGATTAATCCAGCTCTGTGCTCCCACCACATCTATCTTGAGGAGGACGCTAGGCCATCACGTGAGTTCTAGCGACGACTGAACCCGAATCTTCGAGATGTGGTCATGAAAGAAATATCGAAGTGGTGGAGCGCCGATTTTATCTACCCCATCTCCGACTCCAAATGGGTTAGTCCATTGCATGTGGTACCTAAGAAGACGGGTATCACTACAGTTGTGAGTGAGTCTGGAGAGGAGATCGCTACCCGAGTACCCACTTCTTGGAGGGTCTGTGTGGACTACAGACGATTGAATGAGGCCACCAAGAAGGATCATTTCCCACTGCCATTCATTGATCAGATTACCGAGAGGCTAGCTGGGAAGAGTCATTAATGTTTCCTTGACGGGTACTCCGGATATAATCAAGTGGCTATTGCGCCCGAAGACCAGGAGAAAACGACATTCACCTCTCTGTTTGGGACTTATGCTTTCAGACGGATGCCCTTTGGTCTATGTAACGCTCCGACGACATTCCAAAGGTGCATGTTGTTTAGAGGTTATGGATGACTTCTCGGTCTATGACGACGTGTTTGATGCTTGTCTTGACTGCCTAGACCGTGTGCTTTAGCGCTGCATTGAGGTCAATCTTATCTTGTCTTGGGAGAAGAGTCACTTCATGTTGACTCAAGGGACGGTCCTTGGTCATATCGTCTCCAACAGGGGCATGGAGGTCGATCCGGCCAAGGTGGATATTATTAAAAAGCTCAATCCACCGTCTAATTTGCGTCAATTGCGGTCTTTTCTGGGGCATGTCGGTTTCTACCGACGGTTCATTCAGAACTTCAATCGTATTGCCCGACCGCTCACTGATCTGCTGACGAAAGACACCGAGATCATTGTAGATAATAAGTGTCTTGCGTCTTTTGAGACTCTCAAAAGAATGGTTGTTTCGGCTCCTATCCTTCAGCCACCCGATTGGTCTCTCCCATTCGAGATCATGACGGATGCTTGCGATTTAGCTGTTGGGGCTGTGCTTGGACAGAGGAGGGATGGAGTGCCATTTGCCATTTACTACGCCAGCCGGACTTTGGATGCCACTCAACGGAATTATACTGTGACTGTGAAAGAGATGCTGGCTGTAGTCTTTGCTTTGGATAAGTACAGATCTTATATTCTCGGATCTAGAGTGACTATCTACACATATCACACCGTCATCCGGTACTTAATGGCTAAGAAGGATGCCAAAGCACGCCTTACCAGATGGATCCTTCTGCTCCAGGAATTTGATATTGAGATTAAGGATAATCCTAGAGTTAAGAATGTGGTGGCGGATCATCTTTCTCACTTGGAGAACCTTGAGGAATCTGAGCCCAGCGCACCTATCACAGAGACGTTTCCAGATGAGGCGATCTTGGCTACCACCTTGCTCCCATGGTACGCCGACTTTGTGAACTATCTTGTTGCCAAGATGGTCTCACAAGGTTGGCCTAGGCAGAAGCTTGAGACCTTCCTGGCAAAGGCCAAGTCTTTCCATTGGGAGGACCCTGTCCTTTATCATGAAGGAGGGGACAACATCTGGAGGAGGTGCATTCCTCAAGAAGAGCAGCATAGCGTCCTCACATACTGCCACAAGATTGAGGCAAGAGGACATCATTTTGGGAAAAGGATAGCACAAAAGGTGCTTCAATCCGGCCTATGGTGGCCTACTCTCTTCAAGGATTCAGATGAGTTCATGAAGAGATGTACTGACTGTCAGAAAATGGAACACTCGAGATTATCAAAAAAACAGGAAGCGCTAGTCCTAGTCCGGCTGTTTCCTCGCTCGAAAATGATCCAGGCTCTCTCCGGTGGATAAGAAGAGAAGCCCGCTCCTGTCAGTCGCGATATACTGCGGACAGAGAGACATGATGCCCATGCAACCCATTCACTTTTGTGAGGTTTTTGATGCATAGGGGATTGATTTCATGGGCCCATTTCCCAAGAGTCAGGGGTTTGAGCACATTTTGCTCGTTGTTGATTATGTCAGCCGATGGGTTGAGGCCATCCCCGCCCGAGCCGCAGATGCTAAAATCGTGTGTAAATTTTTTAGGAAAAAATATCATTTCACGGTTCGGGGTACCTAGAGTCTTGATTTCAGACGGGGGGTCTCACTTCATCAATGGCATGGTTTGGACCCTTGCAGACGAGTTCGGCATTGACCATCGTGTTACCACACCGTATCACCCTCAGACTAATGGTCTTGCCGAAGTATCGAACCGGGAGATAAAAACTATCCTACAGAAGTTTGTCCGCCCAGACCGAAAGGATTGGTCACAACTTTTGGACTCGATCTTGTGGGCCTATCGGACGTCCTTCAAGAATCCATTGGGGACATCTCCCTTTCGACTCGTCTATGGCAAGCCATGCCATCTACCCGTAGAAATAAAGCACAAGTCACTTTGGGCAGTTACTGAGCTATTATTGGATCCCGAGAGTATAGGAGAACAGAGGAGAGCAGAGTTGGCAGCCCTTGAAGAACTAAGAGATACAACCTTTTCTAGCAGCCTACGGTACATGGAGAAAGTGAAGACATGGCACGATTCCCATATCAGCCATAAACAGTTTGAGCCAGATCAGCGAGTATGGTTGTTTGATTCCAGGCTGAAATTATTTCCAGGGAAATTACAGAGCAAGTGGAAAGGTCCTTATGTGGTCAGGAAGGTACATGACAATGGCAGTATTGATATATCCGAACCGTCATCTTCGTCCACCTTCCGTGCCAATGGTCTGCGCCTGAAGCTATATCTAGATCACGACCTGCCGACCATTGACATTGCCTCCATTCTTCTGGTATGAGATGTGTTCTTTGACTCATATCATCTGCATCTCATACATGGTGATCACTTCCATGTATCACTCCTTCATCTGTTGACATCTTTTCTTCTTTTCTTCTTTTCTTCTTTTCCTTTTCTATCTTCTTTTTGTATGAAAAAGGTGCCGCCCTTGTAGACAGTTTTCCATACTTAGGACGTACTTTGTCCTAAGTATGGGTGGGTGCACCCCGAGTTTCTTCTATTCATTTCGATCCTCTCCATTGTCTCCTCTTCTTGTCTATACTTAGGGATATTTTACCCTAAGTATAGGGGGGACAATCTGAGTACGATCTGTTCATTCCCACCCTTGACCCTCCCTGCGTTGTGTAAAATTGACCAGTTCTTTCTCTTTCTCCTTCATTCCAAGACCGACACAACTCCTATTCCTTCCTCATTCCTATAAGGCAAAGCATTTGACGTCACGCTCAGGTTTCATGTCATCTCCCACCTGCCTCACTCCTCCCTTATGAAGACTCGCTCGACCTTTGTATTAGACGGATCAAGCATGCTCTCTCCGCACTAGGTAAGCAGCCACTGAGCTGGATCCTTCCCCTCACTCATCCCCTCGTCTGACTTGTCCTCCCCAATGTCATTATAGGATTCCACTGCTCCGACGCGAGCAAGAGACACAAGAATCATAGGTTGGTGCAGAGGCAGCCGCCCGCCCGCTACCGGTCCTAAATCCAAACCCTGGCATCAGAGCCTTTTCACCTTAACCGAGAAAACAACCCACATGCTATACTTAGGATTATTTGATCCTAAGTATAGGGGGACGGTCACCTTCTCATTGGTTCATTCATTCGTTCATTTATTTGTTAGACTTGCCTATACTTAGTACGAGTTATGTCTTCTCTTTTCTCTTCGATCTATGAGGACATAGCTCAAGCTAAGTATAAGGGGTCGTATATACTACGTATATACTTTAGCCATAACTCGTACTTTCGTATTTTCCTAATAAATATGGCTAATAATTCACTAAAATTCATTAAAAACCTTAGCAAAAATATGTGATTATTCCTCAAATTCTTTTTGTGTTTACTGATTAATAAATCATGTGAAAATATTTTTTGCAAAATGTTTGAAAAATAGTTTGAAAATCTTTGTGAAAAAACTTTTGAAAACTATTTGGAAAACGTTTTGTTACACGTTTTCAACCGTTGTAAAAATGTATGGTTTGTAAAAATTTATTTTCTTGGTGTGAAATAAAATGTTTGGAAAATGCTTTGCAAATGGTTTGAAAAATAGTTGCAAAAATCTTTTGAAAAATCTATCTATAATGTTTGAAAACCTTTGCAAAATGATTTTTAAATATGTGGACATGTTTGTAAAATGTTTGTAAAAATTATTTTGGACTATAGTTTTCAAAATTATTTGTAAAACCTGTGTCAAATAAGTTTGAGGAATATATACATCACCCTAAATTCACTATCTATTTATTTATAAAATTGATCACTTACCCTTGTAAATTCTTAAAATCCACTTCTTGTATATATAAGAAGCATGCTCGTGTAAATATTTTAACCTAGCTTTTAGACAAAATCTTTTTCTTTTCAAAAATCCTAAAAACATTTGCAAAATTAAAATCAAAAAACATTTAAAAAATCTTTTGAAAATTACATAAAAGAAAAAATGCATATGTATCATCATCATCTTTTCAAAAATCCAAAAAAGTTCAAAATCTTTGAAAATTGCAGCACAAAAATATTTTCTGCACTTTGCATATCATTTGCATAGAATGAGCATTTTTCGGATTGAGTTTGATAGCTGAACAAGTCTAAATAAAATCCGGAGATTGGAGCTTGATTGGACCTTAAAATCTACTAATAACAGAAACCTTATAGGAAATGGGTTTGAGGTACTTTAGGTCTAGTTGACTTAATTCTTTTAGGATCACGAGACTTGGTTCAATGGATTCTTGACTGCCTAAGTAGAGTATTTTGGAGCACACGCACGACTCTTGTAGATAATGATCTAACTTGGACACCTGCACCTTTCACATGCCTCAACTCAGTTGGAGTGGTGAGGGGATTGGATTTGCCAGTATGAGACGCACACAAGTGGAAACACTTGTCCTCCTCTAGGGAGGGAAGTGCACCCCAACCCGTCCAGTGATGAGGAATTCTAAAGACAGGAGAGTGTGGGTTGCGATAAAGCTTCAAAAGAGGGATTGTCTACTGGCTTAAGAGGAAAAACTCCCTATGTAAATGCTGTTGTGAATAGTATTTCAAAACAGAAGAAGAAGAAGAAAACATGCATGTACAAAAATAAAATGCCTGCCAAAGTATGTACAAATGTTGTAAAGTCAACAAACAAGCTTGAGTTCCAAAGTCAAATATGTGAGCCTGCTGCTGGATGACTTGACTACACTGGTCTTGCATCCCAGGATAGGTAGCTACACTGGCTACCGTCCATTCTTCTCTTCACCCCCTCTTCTTGAGCTGGTTGCCACTTGAACTTAGAAGGGAATACCCCGCTCCTCGAGGATGTAGTTATTGGATTGGGGAATCATTGGGTTGTCATGCTGGAGAAGTCAGTTTCTTTGTCATTCTAGTTGGGGAGAGCCACTATCACTTACACTGTACGAGTCAGATTCATAGTCGTAAGGGTTTGCGTATGAGTTGAGATATTTCTAACCTGGCTATTGAGTAGACTTGAACAGAGTTTTGGGATTCTCAGGGACTATTGGATTTCAAATTCGGTTTTCATTAAGGTTCAGCCCGCACTAAAATTCCAGAGGTCCGACTTAAGCTCCAAACTTTGATTTTGCGAAGACAAGTTTGATAATTAAACTAAATCCACTTTCTTCTTTTTCTTTTCTTTGTTTTCTTTTCTGCACTTATTGCATAAGTGTTTGCTAGGGACTAGCAAAGGTAAAGTATAGGGGGATGATAAATCCACATTTCATCATCTTTATTCTATCATCTTGGCCTCAAAAACCCTAGCAAATGCGTGTAAATAGCATTAAATCCAGCATATTAGCATCCATGCATGTGCATGTAGTTAGTGTACAAAATACTGTAATTAAAGCCAAAATTATTGAATAAATAAAAGAAAAGAAAAATAATAAAATATTGTAAATATTTTATGACCCGAAACCCCGAGACCTAGGCATCTTGATGAATAGGTCGACAAGGAATAAAGTAGGGAGAGATAAGGGTCAAAATACAACCAGAACACCTGTTCTTTTTGTTCATTCTTTATTCATTTTGGAACCTATTTTTGGTTCCACTTTTTATGCATCAAATAAAGAAATTTTGTACATGAAAGTTGTAGATAATTTAACAAAGAAAAATACAAAATTGATTTCACTAAAAAATAATGTACAGATAAAAAGTTATGGTCTGAATAAAAATCCAGAATCCCAACTTCCCGGACCTGTATCTCACAAATGCAAACTCCAAATGCACCAAACTCACTTTAATTGTATATAGTTAAAAATAAGCTATTTAATGGCGGTGGTTTCGCATTTGGTGGAGCTACGGTTTGAAAGTTGAGTTTTGGACCCTACTTGTATACTTGTACAGATTAAAATATTCAATTTATTATTTACTCATTATTTTTATATTTTTTATATTTTTATAATTTTATAAATATTATTTATAATATATTTGTGCATTAAAATCAGAATAAAAATGCAAAATAAAACTCAAAATAAAATACTTGTATATAAAATACATAGCTATCATACCTATATACATACCTATAATAATAACACTTTTATTTTATTAAGTATACAAAACACTTCAGAAAAATAAAATAAAAATAGAATTAAGTGTATAAAAGTATTTTATAATTTTATAAAATAATAAACATAACTAAATAAATTAAATACACAAACTAAAAATAAATTAATAAAATATATAGGTAATAGACCTATATAAGCTATAAAAAGCAACTTGTAAAAATAACCTCATAAAAATAATTAAAAATTACCATAAAATAATTTATAAAATTACAAACATTTTTTTATTGATTTAATAAAACTTTTTCCCAGGATTTTCCTGATTGGTCCACGTGGACCAACCGGGGGGCTTGGATGGTTGACCCAGGTCAACTGTCTGACCTGCGCCTGTGGGCTTTGTCAGAAGTTGGTTTTTGACCCGTCTTCACCCTTTTTTCGAGGACAACCCTTTCACCATCTTATGATCAACCCTTCTTGACTTTTGTTGCTCTTCTATCAAGGATAGACGCCCAGATGTTTACCTGGGCTGTCGTGCATCGAAGCTCCCGTTGTGCCTCGTTCTAGGAGACTCGTCCGTCAACACTACAAAACCAAACCTTGACTTCCATTTGAATTTGAACCCCACTTTTTGTCCCGTTTCCTCCACTTCCTTGCTCCATAGATCGTCGGAGGTGACAGCTCCGATTCGAGTCATCCAAGGCGGAGATCCGACGAGGATCTGGGCGTTTCAACCACCTCCGGTGACCTTCCCGTTGAGGTACTTTCAACCTCGGGCCCTGGCCCTTGAGGTCTATTTTCTTTTCTTTTTGCGTCTCTTTTAGTCTATGTAATCCTAGGATATCCCAGCTATCTTTATCTCCCCGTTCATCAATCGATTTGCTCAATCGATTCCCCTCACCGGAGCAAGCTCCGGCGAGCATCCACATTGTCGTACCCCCTTTTTTGAGAGCAAACTGGAGGTCGAGGCATTTTGCCCTCGACCTCCTTAACATGTCTTACAGGTCCTTGGGCTTTGAAGACCACCTGGGGCTTTGCCGAGGTCGGCCGGAGGTGGTTGGAGCTCTCTACCTTCCCCGACGTCGTGGGAGAGCTCCGGTCACCCCCAGCCCTCCCTGAGGCCTCCACCGCATTTGGGATCCCTGCAGGAGTGCTCCAGGGCATTTTGGAGGAGCTCTAATGTCGGAGGGAGTCTACCATAGACGGAGGAAGTTCAGCTTCCCGCTGTTCTTGCTGGATCCCTCAGCACCGTCGATCTCGCCCCCATTCTTGGCTAGCTACAGCAGCCCTTGGATTAAAAGCCCCCGCACCGTTGGATCATCAGAGAAGCATCTAATTCCGCTCGATCGCGAAGGGGTACGGGCCACGGATCTTCGCCACATGTATAAGTGAACTCTCATCAGCCGTGCGATCCGCCATAGCTTTGGGTATTTTTCCTTTTAACCCAAAGCATTTTTGTAATTTATATTTAGTATCTAATCCTTCATCTGCAACCTTAAAACTATTGTATAATTTGCACATTGCCCCTCGGAGTTTAGTGATTTTTCTATTTGCCCTCTGCCAGGTCACGTGCGTCTGTGCACGTGACATATCATTTTTGCAGGCATACCCAGGACTTTGTGTGTATTTAGTTTTCATACCATAACTCTCAACTACAATATAATATATTTGGGCTTTTTGCATTTCTGCCCTTAAGTTTCTGATATTTGCAAGTAGGTCCTTCCCAGGCGCGTGTGTCGCACACGCGTGGGTGGGCTTTTTGCCAGAAGGCCCTCACGGCTTTTGCTTTTTTGTATTAAGTCCCTTAATTGCAAGATTCAGTTATATACTTTTTGGGGAATTTGCAGACAAGCCC
This sequence comes from Ottelia alismoides, assembly GCA_037367405.1. NCBI lineage: Eukaryota > Viridiplantae > Streptophyta > Magnoliopsida > Alismatales > Hydrocharitaceae > Ottelia > Ottelia alismoides. Next base: position 312,846 of record JAZKJV010010469.1, read on the forward strand.
CTATACTTCTTGATATTTGCATATATGCCCCGGCTAGGCCCTGCATTGTTGTGTGCTTTCTCTATTTATTGCATACATTTCTAATACCCCAAAAATTCCACAAAAATCATTTTAAGCTCCTGTCAACTTGCACTTTCACGCCGCATTTTTGCATTGCATTTCTATTGCATTTTAGTATTTACTAAAAATCAAAAACATGCTTTTTCAGTACTGTCTATATTAGAAAATCCATAAAAATTAGCAAAACACCTTGAAAAATTCCAAAAAATTTACCTATTGTGTATTTTAGTGTCTTCTAGTGTCACTCCAAAAATCACTAAAAAATTTAAAACCAAAACCTTAAAAATTAGAAAATACCTAAAAACTTCAAAAAAATCTATAAAATCGTAGAAAAATAAAAAAATAGAAACTCAAGTCTTGTAGGTTCCCTGTTTTATTATCTTTATTTTAAAATTAATTTGGGAAATTTTTGATACTGTTTGATATTTTTCATTCCCATTTTAATTTCGGCTAGCATTGATTTTCACTGTTTTCTTGTATTTTTGCTTTTAAAAATACCAAAAATATTCAGAAAAATCCCCAAAAATAACAAAAATAGTATAAAAATATAAAAAAGCCAAAAAGATTTTTTCCTAATTTTTGACATTTTTCACTTATTTTTATAAATCCTTTATCCCCTCTTTTCTTATATTGCATATATATTCCAATATTCAAAAAGAAACTTTAAAAAAATTATAAAATACAAAAAGAAAATATAAAATCAGAAAATTAAAAACAAAAATACAAAATTAAAAATTTTAAAAATAATTAAAAAAATAAAATTTAAAAACCCACAAAAACATTTGCATAGTGTAGACAACGCATCACATTCACATTGTTGTGCATCATTGCATAGATCTATCCTGCCTTGCTCCCTGTGTTCGAACTCTCTACATACTTGCACCTATACATCTTTTATGTAGAGTTAAAAATAAATTTGACTCCACACTTTATTCTTCATTTCTTGATATCTGTACTGTTGTGGGTTCATTGTTGATTAAATACGGGATTCATTGAGGGTCGCCACAGCGACACGGTTGTCTCCGCTTTGTGAGAGACATTAGACCCCTTGAAATTCGTGCTTATCACTAATCTGACACCTCTGAATCTCTATTCCTATGTAGAGGACATGCATCAAGAGGTCGGTCATATATCAACTTTTAGAGAAAGGATTGCCATCTCCTTCTCAGGATGGAGATCATCTCTTAGTAATCATTTGACGGTGCTTGATGAGTCCCCGGTCTAACTCTTTAGACATTCATCCAAGCACTAGCCTATGATGATTCAACAATTGAATCAACAATTGTATGATCATTAAGATGGACATTGTACATAACCTTAATTGTACTAAGGGACCTATTACGCAAATTAATTATTTTTCATTTCAGATCATGGAATGATATTTGCAATAACATTTATTGCATAATGGCTCATTGTGGGCTCACATGCCTCGTATTTACTTCTATGCACATTAACACATTGGTATATATACATTATCATGCCATCGACCTATTTAGTCTGTCAAATGTGTGCACTCGGATATGTAGATGTATTCCTCTCTACGGTCAAACGATGTATATCCATTTTATGATAGTATACATTGGAGGTCCTTGTATCTCAATCCCGTCTAGTTAACTCTAACTTGACCCATCTGACACTTTTAAAACTCTATTCGTATGTAAATAACATACATCAAATGTCTCAAATCATATATCGGTCTTTATAGAAGATTGCCATCCGATATAGGTAAAAGAACATGTGTTGGTCACTTTGTGATACTAGTTGTGTCCTTAGTGTAACTCTTTGTACTAGCAACCACTCATCAACCTCTTTAATACAACTATATGGATTAACAATTATAAGATACCCAAAAATAGTCAAGGGTACTTATCCCCTATTTGTGTTGAGGGACCTAAAAAATAATCTAAATAAAACTACATTTGATTTCAGTTATGAAATGATATAATTGCTATAAAATTTTTTGCACAACGATTCCACACATGCTTACATGTTATTGCACAACGATTCGTCACATGCTTACATGTCTGACAACCAAACTCTAACTTTAAACATATCTAATGCAATCAACTGTCGTAATTAGGCATACTTGATAATCAATTTTCATCTGAATAGTTTGCTTGTACAGTAAAAATGCGTACTTTGATTTTGATTTGTTGTGAGCACTATTTGGACCACCAATATAAACATCAAAATTTCCTTCCTTTTCCAATTCACAGAGCCTTTGTAATAAAGGTTTCTCCTCAACTCTCACCATCATATCTTTATTAGGATAAATAACAACAGAGGAAATATGCGACAACATCAGATATGAAATACTCTATCCATGCTTTTACTCATTGAGCTAAGCTTAGTTGAATATGGACAAACTATCCCCAATATTTTATGCGAACAAAAAAATCTAAATTTGAGGTTGTCAACGACCATTTGAAGATAGTCACTCATAATGCAGTCTCAAACATTATGATCATAAGAAGATATCCATGATGCATGATATGCCACAAGATCTATAGTAATTTCTAAACATACACACTTCTTATTTAATTAAACTTCCACCTCTCTAGTACGTTGGGACGTAGATCATTTGAAATATATATTAGTTTGTTTAAGCAAAAAGTAAAATTCTTATTAGCTTGACTTACATGTAAAAAGAATTTACAATAAAATAAAGTGGTTATTATTTTCAAGGGGAATAATAAAAAAATTCAAATGATAATCCAACATGTAAATCTTGCATCCTTTTCTTCTTGTACAATTATTTGTGTTGGTACATATGACAATACATTTTAATAAAAAACTCAACAAAATAGAAGTTTTATACACAACTATGAATAATAATTCTTACATTCCTAAAAATGTATAGAGTATTAAGAATAATTACTAATAAAAATTATCTGTTGCATGCCCTATTTTAAGTTTCTACATTCATAGCTTCTCATATTTGAATATTTGCATGTATTAGAAGGATGCGTCGTGAGGGGAAGGAACGCCTCCGTTGGGAGGTGTGTTGTGGGTTGAAGATATGGAAGAGCGACACCAAACATGAAGAGAGAGGTGCTTCGAGGGCTACCCAACATACCAGGGAGAGGGAGGCGGAGGATTGGACGATCATCTCTCATCGGAAATGTGGAAAGCTGTGTTTTCGTTGAGGGGTCTACAACCACGAGGCCTCTTTCGGCATGCATCTGCCTTCGTTGCTTCATGCGTGGTGAGGTTGGACACCGCCAAACCTTCTGCAATGCTAGGAAGGAGGGCGGTTTCTACACTATCATCCATCCAGACAAGGTTTTTAGCGGGGCCGACGTGCATCCGCGAGCTTTAAAACGTTCTTATGCTTATGTGGCCAGAGGTGGGGAATATCAGAAGCTAACGTCATGATCTATTGATACGAAGGTAGCAGCAGGGGATGTGACGACCATCGACATGCAACATTGTGTGGTGCATGATCTCTCAAACTCGCAGTCGCTATTACTACTACAAGGTGCTACGAGTTCGAGCTTTCCGTGGCGTCACTCTCGCTTCGCTAATGGATAGGAAAGAGAGATGCATTGTGGGTTGTTCGAATTTTAGGAGCCCCATTCCTTTCACGATATGAATATGCACTTAGAACTACTTTGAGAATCATGGGTTGGGTCTCGAAGGTTCTTTCAGATGGGAGGCAGCTAGGTTACGATCCCTTGGCTGCATACGTGCTTCTTGAAGATGGGTTTCCTTTCACCAGGGATTCCAATTCATCATTGCACGTGGCACGCAGTTCTTTCAATCTTGTGGCTGAGGACGTCATTCTGCCATCACCGTCATTAGTCTCTGTGCAGACGCCATCGCTCATCATTGTTGTCATCGGCACCCCTGCATTGATCTCTACGTCATTTCCACGATCACTTTCAATGCATTCTTTCTCGAAAGATATGCATGTGTTGGTGGAAAACATTCAGAGAATTAAAGCTATTTCCTATTGCGTGGGGATTCAAATCAATTCCAATCAGACATTGCAAACTCCAACCGACATGCTGGTATTTTCAAACAAAAAGAATGTTAATGCTAAATCATTACTACCTTTCGTGGAATTTAGAGATGCTCCCTCTTCCGGTCATGGTGGTGAAATCGGAAAGGCGTACCCTTCCTCTACACGACCTTTGAGCCCTTGCCCTGGAGGTATTTGGGTTGGCTCCACTTCGAACCAACCTCAATCGGATTCCCTTTCCCAGTCCTGAGTGTCATTAGACATTGTTGCGGATCCACTAACAATCCTCCTGTCATGGAAGCTCTGATTTTGCTCGATTTTCGGGTACTCGAGAGTGCATGACCAGAGACCCATGTGTAGGATGGCCTCGAGCCTGACGGGTTTACACTTCCTGTGGTGCCAATTCCATACGAAGACCCAGTTCGACACATAGAAAGAATGTCTCATTCGGTTGTTTTGTTTTCGATGTTATCCGATTGCAACAAGGTTGCTCCATACTGCGCACTGCATCTATCTCGGGTTCTGCCGGTGGAACAGATCTCTATGGATTCTCTACTTGAAACTCTGACCATTTCGGAAACCATTCTTTGCTTGTAATTTGTGAGGCTCAGAGGACCATGGAGAAAATTGTCATAGTTGACAAAGTTGATAGGGGCACTTCGGAGAATGCTTTGAGTGACCTACATGGGCAACCCATGTCATCTTTGGATGTGGACATAAATTTGTCTTCAGACTCATTTCCCCATCTTTGAGATCAGCATGAGGCACAAATAATACAGACCTCGAAACAAAGGAAGAGGACAAGATCAGACTTTGTCATAAAGAAAGGCAAAAGTGGCACAAGTGGCTGGCGCGGTACAACTTGCATGCAACAATCAGTTATCTAAATGAAGATTCTAACGTGGAATGTAAGGGGTCTGGGTGGACATGGGAAACGACAGATGCTCAGCTCCCGCCTCATGGAATGGCGTTGTGATATTATCCTTTTGCAAGAAACGAAACTCACTTCTTGTCCTCAGTTGATGTTGGTGGTGCTTCGGGGGGCATGATGGTCGCATGGAAGGGGCCCTTATTCACAATCTGTTCCAAAGCCAAGTGTAGACATGTTCTGACGGTTCTGTTGAAGAATACCTTGACGGGCACGTTGTTGGCAGTTTCTAGTGTCCACGACCCTTGTTCCCACTATCTGAGAAATAAGCTTTGGGTCGACATCAGCGAGGCGCATCTCACCTTTTCGTTAGTGGCATGGATTATGGGTGGTGATTTCAATGTTTTCCTTCTCTCTTTGGATCGTCCTCTTTCCTAGGGGGACATGATCTGGGTTCATCTATGTCTGCGGATTTTGTTATTGATCTGGAACTAGAGGTTAATGATGCATATGATACAAAATACACTTGGAGGAGTTCAGGCTCTCATTATCGTATTGATCATTTCATTGCCTCGCAAGAGCTCATGAGTGAGTTTCTCCTTTCTTCCTGCACCATCAGGGTGTGTACGAGGTCGGATCACACTCCGCTCATTTGGGACTCCAGAGTTGAGTTTGAGCAACGAATCTTCTTCACATTTGAACGGTTCTGGCTACATAAAGGAAAGTTCATAGATCTTTTTTGCAACATTTGGCTCTCTATCATTGTCTTGTGGTCGGATGCATCTCGCTTGGCACAGAATCTTCATATTCTCTGTAATTGTCTTTGTTCTTTCAATAGTCTAGATATGCGAGATAGGTGAGTCACTTGACAGCCGAGGATGAAGTTTATAGAATTGATGGTGTAGAGGATGATAAAGAATTGCTCCTTGAAGAGCTTTCCTTGTGAGCAGATGCACAGAAGTCATTGTAGAGGAGGACAAGAAAAGGGTTATAGAATGAAGGCATCGTTCTAGACAGTGTTGGCTCAAGGAGAGTGATAGAAACACTGCATATTTCCACTAGATGGGCAGTGGTAGAAGTTGCGCCAATATGCTTCAAATGTTAGTAGTAAACGGTGTTAGAGTGGACAGAAATAATGATATGGGAAGAGTTATTGCAGCTCATTTCCATGCTTCATCGAGAAGGCAAGAGGGCGAGCAGTGGAGGTGGACCGGTATGGGGATGACAAGGGTCTTAGAGACACATGCTTCTCACTTGATACAAGGCTTGACATTGGAAGAGGTTGGAACTGTGGTCTGGAACCTCAATGTCGAAGGTGCACCAGGACTAGATGGTTTCCCTGTTTTTTTTCTACCGGGAGTTTTGGTCGTTATTGGGTGATGAAGTCATTGAGGTAGTTGTTGATTTTGCTCGGGAAAATGATAGAATCGAGAAGTTGAACAAAGCACTTATTTTCTTGCTCCCTATGAAGGAGGCTCTTGAGAGAGTGGAAGATTTTTGACCAATAGATCTATCAAAGTTGAATTATCTAATCCTTGCAAAGGTTCTCACCATCAGACTGAATAGGAATATGGATCATATCCTCTCTCCTATGCAATCAGTCTTCATTCCGAATAGACAAATTACAGATAGCCTGGCCATGGCAACTGACATCATCTCAGATTGGAAATGCAAACATGTTAAGGGTGTCCTGTGGAAAGTGGACTTCTCCAAAGCCTATTATACTCTTGATTGGAGAGTCCTCTAGGGCAGCCATGTACAAATAAGGCTTTCCAGACATCTAGATCTCCTGGATGAAGCGATGTGTCACTATTGCCTCATACTCAATGCTTATCAACGACCATCCTGAGGGGGGCTTCTTCCAACCGCAACATGGGGTTCGTCGGGATTTCCCACTTGCACCTATGTTGTTTGCCATTACAGCTGATGCTATAACATGTATGGCTGGTCAGGTTGTCAGGAACGATCTTACTGTGGGCTACTCTGACGGAGGTATTTCAATCCCACTGTCACAATATGATGATGGCACCATTTTTTTATTGAAGGCGACAAAGAGGAAAGCTGGTGGAATGGCTGCAACCATGGAAATTTATAGTGAAATGTCGGGACTGGTCCTCAACCTTGGTAAGTCAACGGCAATTCCTTTTGGACACTCCCATGATGTTGCCAGCGACTGTGGGGAGGAATTGGGCATTGCATGTGGTACTCTCTCGATATGTTACCTTGGTGTCCCTCTCTTATGGGGAAAAATAAAGATCTGTGATTGGCTACCAATAATTGAGAAAATGGAGAAAAAGTTGGCGGGGTGGAAAGTTGCTATTCTATCCAAAGAGGTCAGGCTGGTTCTCATTAAAGCAGTAATATCTGCCATTCCGGTATTCTGTATATCATCTCGACCACTGTCTGTAGTAATCAGAAACATGCTAGAAAAGATCATGCGTAGATTTCTGTGGGGCAAGTCTGGGCGGGAGGGCTATGGCATTCATTTAGTGGACTGGGAGATTGTCACCTTACAAAAGGCAGGGGGTGGATTTGGAATCAAGAACTTAGAATCTATGAACAAGGCATTCTTATTGAAGTGGATTAGTCGATTGTGAGGGAGAGATGAAGGTCTTTGTTGCACCCTTTCGAAAAAATTATAATATTGGGTAGCCTCTTGCCATGGCACATCGTCCTCAAGTTCGGGCTTCAGCCTTTTGGAAAGGAATTTCCTTTCTGTTGCCTCAGTTTCGGGACTTTTTTGGCTGGTACTCGGGGATGATACCACTTTCGCTTTTGGGATGACAATTGGACCGACAAGGGGTCCTTGTTGTCAAGATTCCCCTGCCTTTATGCTTTGGCCAGAAATCGAGATGCTCGGGTCTCGGACAACTGGACTAATGGTAACTAGATGCCTTCCTTTTTAGCCAACTTTTCTGATCAAGCTAGAGGACTTCCTCCCTCTCTTGGAGGGGTTGAGAAACTCAGATAGACCATCGCTTGGTACAGATCACTGGGTATGGAAGGACACCTCTTTTTCCATCGCAAGGCTTAGGCTTCTTCCACCTAGGACGGATTTGATCCGTGATTGCAATCTCATTTGGGAGCTGCATCTTCCGAGAAGAATTGGTTTCTTTATGTGACTATTGAGGAGAAGAAGAATCATGACAAGGGACCGGTGCTCTATACTCTTTCGAGTTATTTCCAATCGTTGTTCACTTTGTGAAACTCATGTCAAAACGATGGATCATCACTTCTTTCTTTGTGAGAAATCCATGCGAACATGGAATGTAGTAGGTGCTAGCTGGCTACATCTACAGAACCTTGATACCTTCTGAGATTCCTTGTTTCTCGCCATATATCGTTTTAGGGAAACTATACTCTATCCATTGGCAATAATTTGGGCTCTTTGTTTAGGTAGAAATGGCATGCTTTTTTCTTCCCAGCTTTTCTATTGTGAGAATGCAGCCTTTTATTCTAGGTCTGTTATTGAGTCTGTTATTGAGTCCTGTATGTTGTAAGTTTTCTTTGTAATCCATTCTCTTCTGACTAATATATGTGGGGCGGACACCTAAGCATGTTTCCCCCTTTTTTGGATAAAAAATACATGCATTAGATTATTTATTTTAAGCTAAGAACAAGGGACAAACATTGTAGTTTTTTATAGGCAATCTAATTAGTTGCTCAAGCAAAAAAAATAAAACTTTCACCTTTGAATAGTTAAACATGTTTTCTTCGTTAAAATTTGATATTGTCTAGCAACTTTTATTTTACATATACATATAGTCTTTGTTTGTTTTGTACGGTCTACACGGAATGCACTTGTTGTTGTGATTCTAACTTTCTTTTGATGGTACGAATCTTCAAGCATGCGTCCAAGTCTATTTTAGCTCTCCAGTGGAGATGTGAAAGATCTCTTAATGATAAAAGTTGAAAAATTATTCTTAGTTTTTAGGCTATCTCTCTTATCACATGCAACGACCGTTGATAATGTAGCATCTCTATTTTTTAAGACAATGCTCATTTTTTTAAAATAAAGAGTAAACTCCAGATAGGTCAATATTTATAGAATTCCAATTCATTTAAGCTATCAAAAACATTTTTCCATGTTTGTTAAATCCACGTTTTCTTGTTATCCACAAATACATCTATTGATAAAATTCCATATGAATTTCCTGATGTTTTATTAAGAGTAATATGGATATGTTTTAACTTTCAGTATTTCCATCATGTAATTACTCCAAATAAAAACCATTCTGATTGATTTTTGTTGTATCAAAATTTGCAACACCGATATCTTTCTATTATATACAAAAAAAACTAAATCAAAAGGCCGATGTTAACATAAAAATTATGCAATCAAATTATTCAACATGTTTTCATGCATTTCAATTTTGATACCTTCAGGTTCCCGACAACTGAAGCAATATAACTCCTCAAGAGGATCAAAAAATTATGCATAGTAACGTCATAGTTCCCAAGTCAGTGATGTTGTGTTTCGAAAAATTGGATTTGCCATCCAAAAGAGATTGGCGGCGATGCTTGTTGTACGTCTCCCATCAATTTATCTGTAAGAAAATTCTTTAATTTATAAGAAAGATGATTTACATGGAATATACAACATTTTTAGCAACAATGAAAACCAATCAAACTTTAATTTTGGATTTAATAATAGCCAAAAAAAAGTCCTATAGAGAGGAAGAACAATAGGAGGGCGAGAGAGACTTAAATTTTGGATTTAAAAAATTATATAGATAAAACTATTTTCGTTTCTTAACAGCAACCAAAAGTACGGAGTTTTTTTTCAGAGAGTGAAAAATTAATCACAGAGGATTGGTATTGTAGGAGAGATAAAGTCGAGGTGACATGACAACAATTCTATTTTTTTTAAAAAAAATCTAACTTCAACTTTCACTTATGACCCTGTTAGGTTGGATTAGAGCTGGAGAATGGAATTATGATTTCTTAGGGTGAGTTTGGTTAGCGGGTTAATGCATGTTAAACTGGTAGGAGGTAACCCGTTTTTGGGTTTTGGTGTTTGGATAGAGAGTTAAACTGAGGGTGGGTTAGAAGTTGGTTTCTTGTAATATGATTGTATTGAAGTTTGAAAAAGTGAGTAATTATTGTGATGTGATTGTATTGAAGTTTGAAAAAGTGAGTAGAAGTGGAGTAGTTTATAAATTTTATATGATATGATGGTATAATATATTATTTTTTTGATAGAATTGATGATATAAAATTGATGTATTTAATTTTTTTTAAAAAAATAAAGTGGAGCCCACATGAGAGAGAGGGAGCGTGGGTTAAGGGGGAAGTTTAACCCCCTTACTAAACGGTACCTTATTAACTCCATTCATGTGTTTGTTAAATCATAATAAAGTGAGAATGATGATCATAATAAAGTGAGAAGAACGGTAGGGGATATACCGTTCTTCAACATTTTTTAATTCATACACAATTATTATATTATAAACATATCCACGCATAGATGCAAGTGATCGGGTGTATTATACTTATCCATGGATAACAAATTAATGTTGTATCTCTGATCATTTTAAAACAACTAGCGATATACATACAAAAACAAGCATAAAGTGGATATGATAGTTGATATTGACGTATGTGTATCTATTTGTATATTAAAGTTGATATATGAGTTATATATTTATTTCATAATAGTTATATAAAGTATTGTTACAATAAATCTTTAACAATGCGTCCAATAAATATGTATAGGTATATCTATTTTAAACTAGACACGAGTATACATTTAACAAATAATGTGGTAACCAATCAGATGTAGATGTATTCATATCCGTTTGCATATAAAAGTTGGTACAAAATATATCTAAATGAAATAAATACACTAAATTTATTTATTTCAAGCAAATTATATCAAATATGGTTGCCAATGTCGATATAAATTTTCGTGCATATCAATGTGATATACTTATTTGTATCCAATTAAAATAGATATACACGTATACACATATTCATATGTTAAAAAATATGTAATGGGTGTCGTATTGGATCAGATACTGATGCAATGCTATCCTTTTCTATATTGAAGTCGGTATAAGAGATATCTAAATAAGACAAATCTACTATATATTTATTTATTTATTTCATCGAAGTTATATAAGGCATGTTTACATATAAATCGATACCGATTTACAATATCAAAGTGATATAAATATCCATTTTGAGATTGATACGAATTATGAAGTGGATATAAAACGTATATGGAAATAGATCCGATACGAACATATCTACTTCATTTTTCCACAACGAAATCGGTACAAAGAGTATCCCGTTAAAATAAAAACATGATTTATTTTCTTAAAGTTGTACAATTAAAAAATGTACAACTATATTAAATTAATGAATTTCATATATACATATGGATACTTAGTAATCGTTGTATGTGTCATTATGAAATTTAGTATATGCATGTGGATATAATAACATACTTCATATTGGTGTATCCATATTCACCCAGTATAAGTAATTTATACTTGTAATTTTTTCCTCTTGATATTATACTGTAAAAAAATGGCGAAGTCTTCACTGCTGAAAAATATCAATTACATGAATTCTTGTTCAAATCCATGTTGAAAGATTCAACTATTTTTTATGTTGACTGTCGACTACCTAATGCATCCCCACAAGGGAGAATTTGAACCTTGATCTTTTGGATAGTAACCACACTTCACTGCTGCCAGACCATTTAAGTGGGTACTCTTGATATTATATTATAGCTAGAAAAATATCAATTATAATCTAATTATTGTGGTCTTAAATCAAATATATCAAATAAATGAGAAAATTTTAGTTTGAGGATACCAATTCTCTTCTATAATTAACAAAATATATCAGAAGAAAGGCGAACTTATTTACTTTCTTTCCTTATGTTAAACATAAGAAAAAAATGTATTTTGCATTAGAACTTTTATTCCCAATGTGAACCAAATGATGGGCTAGAAAATTTTGTTTCTTTCTGTTCCTTTATTAATGTCACTCTTATCTTGATGTCATTCCCTTTTAATTCATTTCCAATCAAACAAACAATCTCTATAACAAACCCCGAGAAAGAGAAAAATATTGGTTTTTTTTAACATTTTCCCCTTAAACAGATGTATGTGTGTGTAGGGAAATTATCCAATGGGCCATGTGTCCAATAGAGTTGTAATGTGCACACTCATTTTTTACCAATATTTTCTATCATTTTGAGTTCAATGCTTATTTATTTACTAGTGTTATAGTACATTCTTACTACTAGTAATTATTTTCATATAAAGAAACCTTAAATTCATACAAAATGATTGTATTATTATCCATGTTGCTAGTGTCATTTTTATTCTTATTAATGACTATTTCCATTTTAATCAAAGGTTTTCTTTATATGAAAAAAGTTATTAATAGTAAGAATATGATATAACGCTAGTAAATAAATAAGCATTGAATTCAAAATGATAGAAAATATTAGTAAAAATGAGTATGCTCATCATAACTCTAATGGATGCATGACCCACTAGATAATTTTCATACACACACACATATGTATATATAGGATATCTTTCAAATGAAACACAGTCCTTCCATCCATAAGGAAGGCCAACGATTTCATGCATCTAAATTCAATCCGTCGATTGTTATTAAATGCATATTATAATTATTATTTGATTAACAAAAAAACCATTTTTGATCATTGTCAATTATCTAAATATAGCATGTAACAACCTAATTTATCTTCTCATTGATCTCTCTACCAATCTTTCCAAAAATCTCACAGGCACATTTAAAATATCCTAGTAACTCTCTCATCTTTCCATTCATTTCATGATCTCGCATGCACAGAAAAACGGGAGGAAGAGGAGGACGTCGCTCATCTCCATCTACATCTCTGTCGTCGCTCGTCGCTCCGTCGTCTCTTGTCTCCATCGTGCGTACATCACAGGCCTCGTCTCCGTCGTCTTCACAAGCCTTGTCATCCTCTTCGTCACCTTTGATATGGCCGGCACGAGGTTTTTCACCCCCTTCTTCTACGCATTCAACGTCAACATGGAGTGGTTCTCGAAATTATCTCCGTCCCCGCCGCGTGGACAACTATGCATGGCCAACATGAACTTCTTCGCCTCTTCATCTTCGTCGTCAACATCGACATTGAGTAGTTCACGATGTCATTCGCGTCGTCATTGACAAGGTGGAAGTGGGCGTCACAGAATTGTTATGTAAAAATACATTTTTCACTTTGTATTATACAATATTAATAGCTATTATACAAATTTGATGTGTATTGTACATATCTGATATGTATTTTACATAACAGCTTGGTGCGAATGAAAAATGTAATTATATATATATATATTTGATGTGTATTACACATTTTGGATGTGCATTATACATTATGGATGAGTATTATACATATATGATTTAGCGTGAATGTCTACCGCATTTTTACAAAGAACAATATAAAATTTATTATACAAAAAACCATATAATCGTTACAAAGAAGCATGCATTAATTGCTAATATGATTTGTATTCTACAAAGAACCATACCAAATTTACAAATAACTGATTAATTTTGAAGGAACCACCGTAAATACAAAAAAACATACAATCGTTATAAAAGGAATCGCATATTCTAAAATAAAACACATTAGGATACAAACATTGCCCCATGTAACGTCGTCCAGCACAAAACTGAACATTTTTTAAATATGGTATTATGAAAATACCAAAAATAAAACAAGTTAAATTTAGTATTTCGGAATATTAGCTGGCATGCATAATTAATGCAAAAATTGATGACCAAAATGCCCTTTTGGACAAATAAAATGATGATACCGTTAGATTTGAATCTAATGGCTACGATCGTTGACCTTCCATAAGGATGGAAGGAGGCCCCCTATATATAGAAAAAAAGGAGTATGCTCCCTGGGAGTAGCCAACGGGGTTGCTCCCACCTTTATTTTTCCCCTATTTTTTATTTTTTTGGAAAATAAAAATTTGTATATTCATTACTATATCCCTCTAACATTCTATTAAAATTTCGTCAGAAATAGGGACTCCTAAGCGCTCCATCCATACGCCATTTTTTAACGCTCGCAGGATTTTTTAAATCAACCATGTTTGGATGGAGGCCGTAGGAGCCTCTGCTTCTGACGAAATTTTAATAGAATGTTAGAGGGATATAGTGGTGAATGTACAAATTTTTATTTTCCAACAAATAAAAAATTTGAGGGAAAATGGGGGTGGGAGGGGGCATACACATGGCTTTCTTTTTCAATATTTTGGGTTTTTAAGGAAACCTTGGAGAGATTTTCTTAATATATTGAGGAGAATATGTGTTTCAAGTTTCATGCAAAACAAACATTCGTAACATGATTATCTAGAATGGATCAATTTCAGCATTTCTAAGACCATTAAAATTTGGTAGTCTTGATGGAGATGATAGAAGTCCGAATTAAGTTGAATTTGGAATGATAGCATGATGGCATATGGTGTTCTAGGCCTTGTTTGGTTGGAGAATAGGCCCTGGAATAAGGGGCCAATTCTCCTCTCGACACGATTCTCAATGGTACAACTATTCCCTATTATTCCATCTTATTTCACTCTTATTCATATCTTTATCCCACCTTACCTACATTTATTTCACCTTATTCTCCATATTCTTATCCTCCAGCCGAACGGAGAATAGACCCTTACTCCCCTTATTCTCCATCCTTATTCTTGCTTATTCTCATACCGAACGGGCCCTAATTTCTCAAAAGTTTCATTTCAAAAAATTCAAAAAATATTGAAAAAAAAGAGTCGGGTGTAGGTTACCTACATCCCCCAGGTGTAGGCTCCTTTTTCCATATATTATTCCATGTAACATGAGTTGTATATGCCCCTCCTTGCTAGGGATGAGCATCGGGCCGAGCCCAACTCAGCCCAACCCGAGCCCGGTTCCAATTCACGGGCCTGCGGGCCGATCCTAAGCCCGTCTATTTTCTGAAATTGTTGCCCAAGCCCGAGACCGACCCTCAAGTATATGGGCCGGGTCGGGTCGGGCCGACCCGCTATATTAAAAAAATGCTCCTTTCTTTTTTAAACCCTAGTACAATGAATATTTAATTTGAAAATATACATATTAAATATGCGTTTCTTCATAACATGAATATGGTCGATGTTTAAACAACTTAAATTGTAAGAACAGATCAATGATTGGATGCTTTTGCGTAGTTTTGATAATGTAAAAAATGAATCAAGATAATAACGATAATTTAAAAAGGAAGATCTATTGGAATAATATAATCGAGAAAAAACAAAAGTCAATGTCGACACAAGGCTCGTGGAGCCAATAAACTTCAAATCAGAAGGAGGTAGCACAAATAAAATTCAGGATGGAGCTCTGAATCGATTGTTCAGGTACCTTGTTCAAAATCTCCTAGTTACCGGTTCTCAACTGAATCAATCACAAAGGGATTCTATTTCCTATTTCTTGACACCTTACTATTGAGGGAACACAAGTTTTTTTATATAATCATGTTGTGCTCAATATGCATTTTTCTCACATTTGTTTATAGAGATATTGTGAATTCTTTATTTTGATTCGAGATCAGATCTCCGTTTACACACAATTGAAACTTATTGGATGCAATAGGTCTTAAGTTTCATAAATATCAAAGTTATTTCTATTAAAAGTACTAATATATATCACTGTGTTACTTTTAAAAAGGATGATGTGTTTTTTATTCGTGATTGATGGTTGTTTGTTTGCTCTTGTTTTGTTTTATTTTTTACAAGTTTTTTGGATTAAGGATATGTGCATGTGTTTTTTACCCTTTTCAGTACACTTAAAAAATTTAATGCCATCGATTTTCTTCAATCCACATAATTGATTAATAAGAGATTGCCATTCGTATGTTGTTTTAATTGTGATAAAAAAACTTCGTATACACTGGATTTCCTTTTAGACGACTTCTAAAATACAGTATAATTACTTTAGATTTCCATTAATGAAATTAACTGACTTCTTGTATTGGTTTTGATTTTTTGGGGGTACAATTACTTCCGTTTAAATTAAGATTGGTTTATGGATTTGGTAATTTCCTTATTGCTTGTTAACTTTCATAACCATAGACACATATCATTCTTTAATAAATATGAACATAAATTTATATCAGCTATATGGCATAATTACAATATCTCCAACAATATAAGTGAAGCGAATAAGTCACCAAAGTGGCCCCTATCGTTAAAATTGTATTATTAGAGATATTTGGATGGATTTTTTAGGTATTATAAATATTATCCTTCCCAAAGGAGGGGCAATATTTATTTAAGAGAATCGCATACATGTGATGATAATTGAGAAATGATTATAAAAGTTCCATATGAGTAATAAGACACATCCAAATATGATTTCATTACTCATCATGATTTATTATTGACAATTGATCACCACAACGGGAGTATCATTTACAACTAACATTATTTTCCAAAGACTTAATAGTTAGTTTTGTACTTGGTATCTTGCTTTTCTTATGGTTGTATATGTATATTCACATTTATGAACAATAAATTAATTCTTTTTTTGTGTTCTTCATTTTATAGCTTCCGCTTCTGCATCTACTATCTTTGCCCCTTTGAACTCCATTCTCATGCTTTAGGGCACAATTTTCAAGGTGTGGAAAGAAAGCATTATGATATTTCTTGGTAGCATGGATCTAGATCTCGCACTTCGGATAGAGACTCACGCCCCTCTTACGAAAAATAGTTCTTCTGATGAAAAGAAGCACTATATGAGGTGGGAGCCCTCTAATCACATGTGTCTCATGATCATAAAGCGCATCATTCTAGAAATCCTTAGAGGGATTGCTCAAGAAAAGATAACTACAACTAAACATTACCATGCTAAAATTGAAGAGTGTTTTGCATAAAATGATAAAACATAAATAAGTACTTATTTACAACGCTTGATTTCCATGAAGTACACCGATAAGGGAAACATGAAGGAGTATATTCTTGAAATGACTCATATTGCTTCAAAGCTGTAGGAAATAAAACAGACAATATCTGATGATTTGCTCGTCCATTTGGTTATGTTGTCGCTTCCATCACAGTATAGTCTGTTCATGGTCAGTTATAACTGTTAAAGGGAGAAGTGGACTCTTAATGAGCTCATTTCGTACCATGCTCAAGATGAAGACATGTTGAAGCAAGATAAGCCAGAAAGTGTCCATCTGGCTATGACATCTAAGGATAAGGGCAAGAAAAGAAAGGAGTAGTGTTGATGTGATAGGTCCAGTAAAGAAGAATATGGTGCAGGTAGTTGCTTCTTCTACAAGAAATATGGACACGTCAAGAAAGATTGTGCCAAATATCATGAATGACACGTGAAGAAAAGTACAATCTATATTTTGGTTTGTTGTGAAGTTAATTTAGCTTCAGTTCCAAGAAATACTTGGTGGTTAGATTCTGGTGCCTCTACTCACATAAGTGTTTCCATGTAGGCCTGCCTGAACTACTGAATACTAACTGAAGTTGAAAGATACATCCACGTAAGCGACCGAAAGAAGGTAGAAGCCGAGGCAGTTGGATTTTTTAAGCTTTTACTATGAAGTGGTCATTATCCAGAGTTAAAGAATACTTTCATTGTTCCACCTTTTAGACAAAAATTGGTTTATGTTTCTGTGTTGGACAATTTAGGTTATTTTCTAAGTTTGGAGACGGAAAATTTAATTTTTCTTTTTACTATGTTGTGATTGATACATACTCCTTGGTTTCTAGTGATAAGCTTTATATGCACGATACAATTGCCTCGTATAATGAATCTATGTTTGTTGAATCAAGAGAAACTAAGCAAAAAATCACCTCAGAAAATCCAGCATCAACTTGGCACAGAGCATTTGGGTCACTGGTGACGAGTCTTCAGCTACTCAGGTTAAGGTATGAATAAGGTCGTTGCGACCCGAACCGCGAAGCTAAGTCAACAAGAAACTCAAGACCACCAAAGTAAAAATCAATCAATAAGGCAAATGTAGCGGTCTCGCTATTTTATTTTACCTGGTATATCTACCAGGGTCGAACTCAAGGAGCACGGTAGGCGAAAGCTACTAAGTAGTCGGAAATCAAAAAATAAAGAAATTTGGTGGATTTTAGATTTTTCAATTTTTTTATGATTTTTAATATCAAGAAAAAGTGTAAAAGAACTCAAAAACTCACAAACAAACAATTATTCAAAGCATCAAAAATACTCAGAAAATTCAAATAAAAATAATTTTGAGGTTTTAAAATATTCAAATATTTTTTTATTTTTCTTGAATTTTTATGATTTATAAATATTTTTCTAAAAATGAAATAATGCGAAAAATGCTAAACAGTGTACAACTCGAATCTAAAGACAATTTAAAATTTTTTAAAATGCATATAAAATTCAAACAACAATTTTATGATAAACTAGAAATAAAAACCTAACTACATAAACCTAAAATGCATTTTTTTGAGTTTTTATGAATTTTTAATGATTTTTCTAAGATTTTTAGTATTTTTCAATTTTTATGGTTTTTATAAATGAAAATGCAACAAAAATTGAACTGAAATAAAAATAACTCAAATCAAGCAGACATGAATTTTTTCAGATTTTTTTAAAGGTTTTTAATATTTTTAATTGATTTTCAAAAACAAAAAGTAGCATTTTTAGGGCTTTGGATATTTTAAAAATAATAAATGGAAACAAAATGCAACCAAAATTCATAGAAATTCCTACACCATGGCAGGAGCCATGTGTCAAAATCTTGTGATTTTTGGACAAAATTTGCTATTTATTAAAACAAAAATCAAACACACAGCAAATAGGGACTGATCTACAATAAAAAATATTCCTGGACCAAGCAATAACACGCATAAAAGTACAAGGTCCTATATGTAATTTTCACATGAATATCGACACATGTCCAAAATCAGTATGCACAGGGGTACAAATGCAAATACTGAGACTATAAATTCAATTCATAACATAGAATAAATCCAGGACAATAAATGCAATTGTCCCACAAATACACGTGACGAAGCACGTGCTGCCACACAGGAAGGATTGAAAACTAAATGTCTGAAACGGCAGGAGCAAAAGTGCAAATTACCCTACTATGTACTTTTTATTTTACAGACTAACTCATAAAAGAAAATAACTGTAGGGGTGGAGGAGCAAACTACCCTTGCAGCGCGTGCGCTGCGTGTGGGGGGACAGGGGGCGCGCTCTGAATAGACGAAGACATGCGGCTCTGGTGCGTGCAGCTGGCACATCCAACGGTCCTCAAGAGGTGTGAACGTGGCCTGTACGGGGGCCGTTAGATGTCAGATCTAACGGTCTGACAACTGTAGTGAAGGGGCGGTGAGGATGGAATCTGGGCAAAAGCGTCGATCCAACGGTGGAGAGAGGTGGTGGACGAACTCCGCTTGGGCGTAGTTCATTAGAGCACCTGCGATGATCCGGCATTTCGATGAACGATCGGACGACGGTGAACGACTTGCGACGCTCCTCCACGTCGGGTGCGTCGATCGGATGGGCTCACTATTGGTCGGATCTCCTGGATGGTGGCTGGACTTGGGCGAGCTCTGACGAAGCGGGCTGAAAGCGATCTGGGGCTTATCCACGTGCATAACGACCTGCACAGTAAAAGCTCTAACTCGGAGAAAGGCTCCGGTCAAGGTTATTTGATCTAAGAGAAAGGGAAGCGACGACGAATGGAATGGGGGTTCCGGTGAAGCGACAGAGGGAACCTAAAGTCTAATCTTGGCTCGGATAGCCAAGGTTCGGATGATTAGGTTGCGTAAGAAGGATGACGGTGAGCGGGTCTGTCGATCTGAACAGATGGAGGATGACGACGAGGCTCCGACTGGTGGGTCGGAGCTGGCGGAGCGGCGAAGGATGGCAAATGGAAGTTTCGAAAGATAAGGGAGCTAGGAACGATGAAGTGGTTACCTTAGGGTCCTAACGTGATCCTGAGCTCCAGGGGGTGCTGTCAAAGGGGGGTCGTCGCCTCAACCTCGATGCGGAAGGCTGGGGAGGCTCGTCGCGGCGGTGCTCCAGCTACGAGTCTTGAGCGTCGGCTGTAGCGGTCTTCTTCGATCACCAAGGGCCCAATCTGATTGTTGACACCAAGGGGGTAGGGAAGTGAGGGGTGCGAGCTAAGGACCCAGGGAATCGAATGAAGCATTTATAGGCCATCCCAGGTAGCTGGAGAGATCGGGCGAAAGCGTGCAATTCGAGGACGATCCGCGAGTATCACTGATCCGCTAGGGAGATGTGGGCGTCGAAATCGGGGCGTGAGTGAGCAGGATCCGATCGAGAGATCTGGGAGAAGACAGAGCATGAATCGGATCTACGCGCAAGAGGGTCCGGGAGGGCAGTTGACTGGGGTTAACATCCCTCCTGGACCAATCAGAAAAAGGCATGTCAAAAAGAATTGGAAAATAAATTAAAAATAGAAAATAATATCAAATTAAAAATATTCAAAATGAAAAATATTCTTTATTTTTTGAACTATTTTCTGTGATTTTTAATTATTTTTATGAAAAATAATTTAATCTATATACAGTATATTATATTATATACAGGTATAATTTACCTATGTATTTTGTACAATTATTTTTAGTTTCTTATTTTTTGTACAAATACTCCAATTTTATATTTTATTTATTTACATCATATTATTTGGAGTGTAAAATAATTTTTATTTTATTTTTATTGGTTATTTACAAGTGTGAAATAAATAAGTGTTGATGCATATATACATGTGTTATATACATGGTTGTAGAGAGAGAATTTATTTTTATTTTATTTTTATAATTTTTGTTTTATTTTTAGAAATATATACAAGGGAATATAAACATATTTTTATTTTTATTTTTGTAAAAATAAAATATATACACATAGGAAGGTGGTATGTACAAGGTAGAGTGGCCATATCTCTCTCTACTTATTTTATTTGGCGATTAGGTCCATTTTGGACCCTCTCTTGGGTTCAGGTCACTCAATATTTATTCTAAATATTTCCTTCTTTCTCTTTTATTCTTTATTCTTTTATTTTTGCACAAATACATGCTAATTATTAATTATTAACAAATGCGTGCTTATTGATAATTTATTGTATTTACAACTATATACATGATGTTTTGCCAAGATATTTAGCTAAAATAAAAGAATAGAGAGTGATGAATGAGTATTCATCACCCCCTATACTTTACTTTTGCTAGTCCCTTAGCAAACACTTATTTGAAAAAGAAGTGAAAAAGGGAAAGAAAAAGAAAAAGAAGAAGAAGGAGATGAATCAAGGTTGATTATTAAACTTATCTTCATTAAATTAGAGTATGGAGCTCAGTCAGACCTTTGTATTATTAGTTTGTAGGAACCTTATTTGGACTTAGGTTTAAAACTCAACAACCTCTAAGTTCCACCAATCTATGGTGAAGACTCCTCAACAATCCAGATCAGAACAAGTTTACATACACAAACTCTGATGACCATGAATCTTTTCTTGTACGGTGTAAGTGATATGTAGCTCCCCACCTCAAAAATGGCAAAGTGACAACCCCCCTCAACAAGGTAACTCTAATGCCCTGGTCTGTCAACTCTTTCCTCGAGGAGCGGGGTATTCCCTTCTAAGTTCAAGTTCTACCGGCTCAAGAAGAGGAGGAAGAAGAGAATGGACCATGGCCAGTGTAGCCATGTATCCTAGGAAGCCCAACCAGTGTAGCTAAGTCTCCCTGCTGCAAGCTTCATAAGATGGGCATGGATAACATAAGTTTTGCTTTATTTGACTATATACACTCTGGTGTGTATTTCATTTTCTCTCAGACCCACCATTTTTTTGGAGTTTTTCTTTTCTTTTTGCACATTTCTTTCTTCGATGTGCATATGTACAACATATCTACATGGTGCAACATATATACATAAGGAGTTTTTCCTCTTGAGCCAGTAGACTATCCCTCTTCTAAAGCATTATTGCAACCCACAACTCCTGTCTTTAGACGTCAATGCTACCAGACCAAGTTGAGACACACTTCCTTCACTAAAAGAAGAAGAGAGGTTCCGCCTAGAAGTACTACCCTCGTATGTTACCCCAAGCCAAAGAAGACTGCCTCCTCACCACCTCATTCGTAGAGAGCTAGGTGTAAAGTGCTAGTGCAAGTAAAGCCATTGTCTGTGAGAGTCATGTGTGTGTTGTTACGTGTTCTACTTAGGCTCATCAAGATGACATATGATCATAGTCTAGTGGACTCAAATAATTAAGTCACCATGGACCAGAAAAGTCTCAACCCTGGGCCTCAGAAGGTTCCTCTAAAATTAGGTGGATTAAGATCTTAACCGAGATCCATTTTTCAATTTAATTCCATGCTAGTTTAAATGTCAACTATGATTTAGAAAAACTTTACAAATATATACATAAATGTTTTTGTGCAAGTTTTTCAAAATATGCAAAATTTTTAAAAATGTTTGAATGAATGGATGTGTGCATGAATGCATAAGTTTTGCAAAATATTTACACACATTTACAAAAGGGTTTTTGCAAACTTTTTGTTTTTCAAATATTTTACAAAAAATTTGTATTATATACATAACATTGATATCAAAATATTTACAAACTCTTTACACACAAATTTTTTTACAAACACTTGTACGAAACTAATTTTGTAAATAGCTATGTATGTGCAATAAAGAATTTTATGTACAAGAAAATTTTTAAATTTTTGTGGGTTTTTAAGGATTTTAACCATTTTATTTATTAACACACTCACACGAAGTACGCGTTATGGCAAAAGTATGTATGAAATATATACGACACCCTCCTATACTTAGCTCGAACGATGTCCTCAGAGTGAATCAAGAGCGATGACGAAGAAATAACTCGTGCTTAGTATAGGGGAGTGAAAAGGAAAACTATACTACAACAACGAATGAAAGAATAGAATGATAAAGAATCTCGGGGTTTCCCCCTATACTTAGGATCAAGTAATCGTAAGTATAGCAGGCTGTATACAAAGGGAAATCCGAGTGGGAGAATGTACAGGGTCTACCTCCCCTATACTTAGGGTAAAATGTTCCTAAGTATAGGCAGGAAAACAGAGGTAGAAAGAATCAAAAGAAAATCAAAAAGTCTCACACCCCCTATACTTAGGGTAAGGTACACCCTAAGTATAGCATAATCAAGGATGCAAATGGGGTGTTGGACTGAAGAATGGTGTGATATGGATATATGGATCTACACAAGGCGGAAGACAGTGATAATCAGGCGCGAATGCAATAGATGTGAATCAAGAGACCACATCTCACGCAAAATAAATAGGGGCGACGTCAACGACTGGTGGCTCATGATCTAGATATGGTTTGAGCCGCTGCCTGTTAACATGAAAGGTAGACTCAGATGACATCTCAGATATGTCAATGCTTCCATTGTCATGTATCTTTCGGACCAGGTATGGTCCCTTCCATTTGCTCTGCAACTTCCCTGGAATAATCTAAGCCTAACATCGAACAACCATACTATCTGTCCTGGCTCAAACTGTTTGTGGCTGATATGAGAATCATGCCACTCCTTCACTCTCTCCTTATATTGTAGTCTGCTCGAAAAGGCCGCATCTCTAAGCTCCTCCAGGGCTGCAAATTCCGCCCTCCTCCGGTCTCCTACACTCATTGGATCCAAACGTATGTCCGTGACAGCCCAAAGTAACTTATGTCTTAGCTTAACAGGTAAATGGCAGGGCTTGCTATAAACGAGGCGAGGGGAGATGTACCCAAAGAAGTCTTGAAGGATGTCCGATATGCCCACAAGACCGAGTCCAAAAGCTATGACCAATCCTTTCGCTCAGTGCAGACAACCTTCTGCAATATAGTCTTGATCTCCCTGTTCGACACTTCAACAAGACCATTGGTCTGAGGATGATATGGAGTAGCTACTCGATGGTCAATGCTGAACTCGCTAGCAAGAGCCTTTACCTTGTCATTGACAAAATGAGACCCCCCGTCAGATATAAACACTCTAGGCACCTCGAACCGTGAAATGGTATTCTTCCTAAAAAATCTTCATACAGTACTAGCATATGCAGTTCAGGCGGGGATAGACTCAACCCAACGACTCACATAATCAACGGCCAATAGAATGTACTCGAATCCCTGACTCTTAGGGAATGGACCCATGAAATCGATGCCCCATGCGTCAAAAACCTCACAGAAATGAATGAGCTGCATCAGCATCATATTACACTGTCCACAAGTGCCCATCATCTAACAGTCAGTACACCTCTTCACGAATTCATCAGAATCCTTGAAGAGGGTAGGCCACCATAGGCCGGATTGGAGCACTTTCTGTGCCGTTCTCCTCCTAGAGTGATGTCATCTTTCTCAAGCTTGTGTCAGTAAGTGAGGACGCTATGGTGCTCTTCATGAGGAATGCACCGACGTCATATGTTATCCCCTCCTTCATGATAAAGGACGGGATCCTCCCATTGGTAGAACTTGGCCTTCGCGAGGAAGGTCTCAAGTCGGTGACTGGGCTAACCTTGTGAACTTTCTTGGCAACAATATAGTTCACAATGTCAGCTTACCACGGGAGAGAGGCGATATCAAGGATCGCTTCATCTAGGAAGGTCTCACAAATAGGGTCAATCTGCTCAGAATCCTCAAGATGCTCTAATCGGGAGAGATGATCCGCCACCACATTCTTGACTCCAGGCTTATCCTTAATCTCAATGTCAAACTCCTGGAGTAGAAGGATCCATCTAGTCAATATCGCTTTAGCATCCTTTTTTCCATGAGGTACCTGATGGCGGTTTGGTCTGTAAAGATAGTCACCTTATATCCAATGATGTATGATCTGAACTTATCTAGGGTAAAGACTACGTCTAGCATCTCCTTCACAATGACTGTGTAGTTCCGCTGGGCGGCATCCAATGTACGGCTAGCGTAGTGAATGGCAAATGGTACTCCATCCCTCCTCTGTCCCAGCACGACCCCAATGGTAAAATCGGAGGCATCCGTCATGATCTCGAATGGGAGAGACCAATCAGGCAGCTAGAGGATAGGAGCCTCAACAAGTAGACTCTTGAGAGGCTCAAATGACGCAAGACACTTATCATCCACAATGAACTCGGTGTCTTTGGTCAGCAAATCAGTCAATGATCGGGCAATCTTGCTGAAATCATGAATGAAGCGTCAGTAGAAACTGGCATAACCCAGAAAAGATCGTAACTGTCGCAAGTTGGACGGTGGACTGAGTTTCCTAATGATGTCTACCTTGGTCGGATCAACCTCCATGCCCCTGTTGGAGATGATATGGCTAGGCACTGTCCCTTGATTCACCATTGATGAACCGCTAAATCGATCCTTTAAAAGTGCGGAATTAACACTTGAAATCGTCATCGCATTCAGGCCAATTCGGGTCATCAAAGACCATCTCATTTAGATATATAAATAAAAAACAGATGGTCGTAATTCTTTTACTTGGTAAGATACCAAGGCCGAACTCAGGGACACGAGCCTCTCTCGTATTATTCAGATTTTTAATCTATTTAACTAAGTGTTGAGTGAGAGAGAATACAGGTCAAATAGATGCATGAAGACACAACAATGCATTAAAATAAAGAATGAACATGCATTTTTTTATTTTAGTTTTATCATGCAATTTTTTAAATGCGAATGCAAAGCAACGGAAATATGCCCTAGGTAAAAATGATGAGCGAAATTAAACAAGAGTCAATTTCAAGTTTAATTAAAGAGGCGGATTTGATGAACAATTTTAAACAAGGCATCAGTTCAAGCTCGAATAGACACAAGGCTCCTAAATAATGCATAAAAATTAATATGTCCAAAATAACAATTAAGCATGCCATTAGGAAGATCATCAAATAAGCTTCAAAATGAAACTGAAATCAATTCAATCGGACATACAAAGCTCAAGATATGCAAGAAAGAAAGCAAGGGCATAATTAAAAAGAAACATGAAAAGATAAATACAAATGGGTCCCTGGGAAGGACTAAAGTGAAAATAAAATAAGCATCGAGGCCTTCCCTGTAAAAGTTCCACACTCGTAGGGGCATATCTGCAAATATTAAAACCCGCGAGGGTTTAAATGTAAATAACCCAGGCGCACATGGTCAGCATGTGACCTCAGGTTCAATTTGCAATTTGAAGAACTTCGGTGAGTATATCTGCAATTTGCCCATATGGCACGTGCTGTGCACGCGCCATCCAGGCTCGGAAGGCGGCTCAGGCTCGGCAGAGGTTCGTGGTGCTTCGGCTAGGCTCGGGGTACACGAGCCTCCAGGCTAGGGGTCGATGAGGCTCGGCGTAGGCTTGGAACCCCCAAGCATGCTGGTCTGGTGTCGAGGCTTGGGGTAGCCCTGGCGTTGACGCGTGGCCGGTTAGCGGCCATTGGACCGTGAGGATCCAAAGGCTCCTGGAGTGGTTGCGTGGGCTCGTCTGGACCGTCGGATGGTCGCTGAGAGAAGACCATCCAACGGTATCTCCATCTCCGTCTTCTTCAGCGGCTGGCGGCGGAAATAGATCTCCGGTGAAGGTGCTCGTTCTCCGTCGCCCCATCTCGAGCACTGAGAACCTCCCCGGAGCTCTATAAACGTTCGACGAGGAAGATGGGAGCCCAGGGAAGGTCCAGGAAGGTCTGGAGCTGTGCGTCGGAGCTCGGGTGATTGATGCGGAGTCGACGAAGCTGGCACCGGCAAGCTCTCCGGCCATTGAAGAAGTTATCGACATGCATCGTTAGGAACACATAGCCGAAGCGATAAGGCGTGTGTGCGTGGATGATTGGGAGCTCGTGTGGGACGGAGAACGTGGGAGCTCGGATGGTACTTCGCCGTGGGTGGCGGAGGAGATGGGTCGACGGTGGAGAGGTTGCGAAGATAGGGAAAAGGTGATCGGAGAGCGTCGCGTGAAAGGGGGGAGCGTGGCGGATCTCGGAGGGGAATCAATGAGGGTCGAGAAGGCAGAGTACGACCTAATTAATTTTGAGAAATAAGAAGAAAATGCAAAGGAAGAAGAGGGGACTTACCGGAGGTTGTGCGGAGCGGGAGCTTGGGCTGGGCATCGCGGGTGATGCCTGGGTCTTCGCTGGACCCCGGCAGCTACTTTGGGCAGCTCGAGCGGTCGCAATGGTGCCGCGACACCGCCTTGTGTGGCGGAGGGTCTCACCGGGGAGCGAAGTCATCTTCGCTCGATCCTTCCGCCTCCCCCTGTCATAGGGAGGCGGAGGAGGGCTGGGCTTCCTTCCGCATGAAGGTGGACCAGGGACAATGAAGGAGAAGGCGAGGTATTTGATGGTGAAGTTGGCGATTTGGCTGGAGATCGTGGTGGTTTTAGTGGGAGATATGGAGCGACTGGGTGTGGCTCGTGGATGGTGGTCGTGTCCGCGAAGTTCGTGGATGATGGAGCCAAGTCTGGGAGCGGTTAGGAAGTGACGAAGGTGGCCGGAGATGCGGATGAAAAAGAAAGGGGAAAGATGGATGCGCGAGCTGGAGGACGTGGGAAAGAGGGACTTCGGGAGGTTGACGATGAAGATCAGCCGTTGGATCTGGAGATCCAACGGTAGATGTTTGGGCGCTGAAGGACGATCGAGATTAGATTTGGGGCGATGCGATCAAAGGCGAGTGGTGCGCCACATGTCGTGGTCTAGTCACGACGCAAACGGATGGTAGTGATGCAGAGAAGACGTTGATCGAAGGGCTAAGGTGCGAGGTTACAAGCAACGGCTGTGATCGAAAGATGAAGGCGTGATCGAATGGATCTCAACGCGCCACATGGCAGGTCGTGCGTGAGGCGCTAACGGGTGGACGAGATCAGAGATATGAGAAGATCAGACGGCTGGGGAGCGTGATAGGAAGAAGCGGCTGTGATGAAAAGGCATGGGCATGATCGAGTGGCGCAAAGAGGCGCCACGTGGCAAAAGGAGAATAAGGTGGAATTGAATGGCGGTGATGAAGCCCTGGGAGAGATTTGACGGTTGAGGAAAAGAGTGGGCGTGGCAAGAGCTGGGCCGTTGGATTCAAAGAGAAATCCAACGGCCAGAGATGCGGGCAGCTGAAGCAAGGATAAGCGGCCACATGGCTCTCCCAGAACGGGCCACGTGGCCCAATCAGATTATTGCAAAAATAAAATTGATTCTTGAGGGTGATAATGATCGAATTTGAGAAAACTCAAAACATGAAAGTTGTAGATCTTGATGAGATCTACAAGTTTCATGTTGACCAAAATTGGAGATGAGATCAAAGAAAGACTCGAAATATTTTTAGGGGTATTTTTAAGGCTAAAAACACCACAGATTTTTATTTTGTCATTTTTTGTGGTTTTTAATTTATTCAAGACTCTGATAATTACAGGACATTAATTGGGTTTTATTGACACATGTTTAAGCAAGGGGATTAATAATTGGAAATTAAGATGATGAAATTGGGTTTCATCACCCCCTATACTTAAACTATGCTCGTCCCCGAGCATCAATGAGAATGAGTAAGCTGGATTAACCCCCTTGTGCATGTGAATACAGGATCCGAGATGGTCAAGTCTACTCAACTTTAGAGGTCCAAAATCCTAGAGTTCAACCCAGCCTTAACCAAGAGGTACCCAATTCCTCTAATTCTCCAAACTCTCTCTAATGTACATATAATCTAAAGATATAACATTTAGTGTTGACTGCGATTCTGAGAGTAGAGTCAAATCCTCACCCAAAGTCTTGGTCCGAGAAAATCTCCTAAGGACCCAATCCTCAACACTAGGGAATAAATCCAATCTTGCATCCGCTCTTTAGTTTTCAGACTTAGAAAATGAAGATGGATGGACAGTAATGGAGGGCATGGGATTGCGTCATTTATTCTCTCCCTCTCATTGGAACAAGGATTCTCTCTAGTGCCTTTTACGCAACATATTTTTTTGGTGTTGATCAGTGCGTCCGTCAAGAGAAGTTGGAGTCGTCTGCACTTGTTTTCCTGGGAGTACACTGGGGTGTGCCTTTTTTGAGTACCTATCGTACCTTCTACACCCAGACTTGTAGCATTTACGATGCAGAGTCCTTTTTTTGGTGCAAACCCGACTACTGGTCCTAATAGCGGTGGTCCAAGTGGACACTTTGAAAAGTTTGGGAGCGCTCGCCTTTGGTAGAAGCTCTTTGATATTTGACTTTGTGGAATGAGAGCTTTTCTTTGGAATTTCATTGATTTGTATAATTTGGTACTAGCTCCACTGCTTTTACCAAGAGTTGGCGCACACTGATCAACTTTTTTTTATTCATACCCTGGCACTTAGGTCAATATCAAGAGATTAGTATAAGAACCAAGTTCTTATACTGGCTAATATTGCTGACACTCAGGTTTCATGAAGCCTCCAAAGATTTTATCCTATCCTCGAGCATCATTAGATCAAATCCAAACTCGACTTCCTCATCCCAATTCCTCAAGTGAAAAATCAACTCATCTCATCGAAACTGCAGTCGTGCATGTGATGTGTTGATCATATTATTTATGTCTGAGACTAAGCATGGAATATAACATGCAAATCTAGAAATCTAGGTGAATGTGGATGATTAAGTCTAAGACCCTGATGGCTAAGGCTGGTTAATCTAAAAATCTCAAAGACCTCAAAAAGCTAAGTCTCCTTGATCATTTCAAATCCTGGGTGGAAGTGTAAGTGTAGAGGATTAATCCAACTCCTTCATTCAAAACATTTTTTTGGACTTCAAGAGATATTAGGACTGCCTAAATTCAATTGAGCGTCTGCATTCAGACAGTATGGATGTAAGTACATGCCGAAGCTCGTTGCTTGAGGACGGGACCTTACGCGATGTCCTCTAAACCATCCAATCTGCTAAGGGTGAACCCTCACTGAATGCGGCTTACTTAATTGGGCTTAATAGTCACTAATGACTCCTAAAGGATTTTTTTTATTTTTCTCATTTTGGTGGATTTTAATAGGAGGTTAAAACACATGTTAGACTCTACTTTCCTTGAAAAGAGATAGAAGATTTTCAAAACCATGTCACACAAATAAAAATTTCAAAATATTTTCAAAAGAATTTTTCAAAATAAGGAAAAATCATTTTCAAAAATATTTTTATCAAAATAGCGTAACATAGTATAGGAAAAGCCATGAAAAACATTTGAGTTCTCTTAGTCCAAAGAATTTTACTTTAGCCAAAAAGTTTTAAATTTTTCAAATTTTTAGATTATAGCTAAAGTAAGTATACAATATATACGGTATACCCCCCTATACTTAAACTTTGCTATGTCCTCATAGCACTAGATGTTACAAGTCCATAGGTCCATTTAAATATAAAGAAATATACTGGAGCTAAGAGGGGCTCCCCCTATACTTAGGTTATAAATAACCTAAGTATAAAGGCAAGGAAAGGAGAGTAGAGAAAATCATAGGGACTCGGGTCCCCCCTATACTTAGGCTGAGATTAGCCTAAGTATAAAGATGAGAATTGATGTTGGGAGGGACCCAAGGTGAACGAAGAAGATGGATGGATATACAAGTGAGCGGATGAATCTACGGAGATAGATGGAGTGATGAAGGCTCTAGGGAGTGTATCGACGAAAACACAGCTCAATCAAGCATACAACACCCGTTAATTTCACCAACTCACACATGAAACCAACCGAGGTTGGTTTATTATCTTGTCGGTTTTATTGGTGATAAAACATTTGATATTTTACGCGGAGAAAAATGTTAAGTGAAAATCAATGCGTACGCGAGGGTGTTGCTCTCCCAAAACCAAATTTTACTCCATTTGTGGT
Source organism: Ottelia alismoides (assembly GCA_037367405.1). Classification (NCBI taxonomy): domain Eukaryota; kingdom Viridiplantae; phylum Streptophyta; class Magnoliopsida; order Alismatales; family Hydrocharitaceae; genus Ottelia; species Ottelia alismoides. Next base: position 343,505 of record JAZKJV010010469.1, read on the forward strand.
TGACTTGCAATTAACAGTCCCAGTTACTATTTAATGTTGTCACTGAATTAAGGTTAGCACAAAATCAAGCAATCATCGTCTACCGTTCATTCCCATCTTAGGTGATCAAGCTAGGAAAGAGAAACCGAGAAAAAGCCACATATTCGATAATAACCGCGATCTAGGCTAGGCGAGAAATCATGCAATGACTTGGCAAAAATACGTAAAAATTTTGGGCCTATTTTGAAAACCATCATGATATGTATGCAAGTCGATAAAAGCCGCACCTAACATGCTTCTATTAGTGGGAAAAATGTCTATTGATTTTGACTAAGTGAAGTGAGGTTAAGTGCGTCTTTGATTACTAGTGTGTCCTACCTACGAGTAAGCACAAGAAAATGAGAAAATAGATTAAGCTCGGAGAGCCTCGTGCCTGGTCCTAGGTTGACACTCAAGTTGGGACGATCCCCACACAACCACGATCGTTCTATTACACTCGCGAGTCTTCGATCGAAGACCGCTGTAAAAGACGAATTATTACAAGCAACAATGATATGCGAAAGTGTCATTTTTTTTCTTTCTTCTCGACGTGCTCCAGGTGTGCTTCTGCGGCTCCTCACAGCGGGAAGCTCCTGCTCTTCGCCTCCTTGTATCATCAAGGGCCCTGCCACAGAATCACTGGTTAGAGATCAATCAAAAAGAAAATTTTATAATGCAAGTAGATGAACAAAGTGACCTATAAAAGAAACACTAAATTAAATAAACAAAAATCCAAAAATACAAGAAATGAGCAGTGTCCCCGGCAACTATGCCATTTGATGAATCGCTAAATCGGCCCTTTAAAAGTGTGGAATTAACACTTGAAATCGTCATTGCAATCGGGCCAATTCGGGTCATCAAAGACCATCTCATTTAGATATATAAATAAAAATCAGATGGTCATAATTTTTTTACTTGGTAAGATACCAAGGTCGAACTCAGGGACACGAGCCTCTCTCGTATTATTCAGATTTTTAATCTATTTAACTAAGTGTTGAGTGAGAGAGAAAATAGGTCAAATAGATGCATGAAGACACAATAATGCATTAAAATAAAGAATGAGCATGCATTTTTTTATTTTATTTTTATCGTGCAAATAAATGCGAATGCAAAGCAATGGAAATATGCCCTAGGTAAAAATGATGAGCAAAATTAAACAAGAGTCAATTTCAAGTTTAATTAAAGAGGCAGATTTGATGAACAATTTTAAACAAGGCATCAGTTCAAGCTCGAATAGACACAAGGCTCCTAAATAATGCATAAAAATCATTGTGTCCAAAATAACAATTAAGCATGACATTAGAAAGACCATCAAATAAGCTTCAAAATGAAACTGAAATCAATTCAATCGGACATACGAAGCTCAAGATATGCAAGAAAGAAAGCAAGGGATAATTGAAAAGAAACATGAAAAGATAAATACAAATGGGTCCCTGGGAAGGACTAAAGTGAAAATAAAATAAGCATCGAGGCCTTCCCTGTAAAAGTTCCACACTCGCAGGGGCATATCTGCAAATATTAAAACCTGCGAGGGTTTAAATGTAAATAACCCAGGCGCGCATGGTCAGCACGTGACCTCAGGACCAATTTGCAATTTGAAGAACTTCGGTGGGTTTCTCTGCAATTTACCCAGATGGCACGTGTTGTGCACGCGTCATCCAGGCTCGGAGGGCGGCTCATGCTCGATAGAGGTTCGCGGTGCTTCGGCTAGGCTCGGGGTACACGAGCCTCCAGGCTAGGGGTCGATGAGGCTCGGCGTAGGCTTGGAACCCCCAGGCCTGCTGGTCTGGTGTCGAGGCTTGGGGTAGCCCTGGCGTTGATGCGTGGTCGGTTAGCGGCCATTGGATCGTGAGGATCCAAAGGCTCCTAGAGTGGTTGCATGGGCTCATCTGGGCCGTCGGATGGTCGCTGAGAGAAGACCATCCAACAGTATCTGCATCTCCGTCTTCTTCAGCAGCTGGCGACGGAAATAGATCTCCGGCGAAGGTGCTCATTCCCCGCCACCCCATCTCGAGCACTGAGAACCTCCCCGGAGCTCTATAAACATTCGTCGAGGAAGATGGGAGCCCGGGGAAGGTCCAGGAAGTCTGGAGCTGTGCGTCAGAGCTCGGGTGATTGATGCGGAGTCGACGAAGCTGGCTCCGGCAAGCTCTCCGGCCATTGAAGAAGTTATCGACCTGCATCGTTAGTAATGCATAGTCAAAGCGATAAGGTGTGTGTGAGTGGATGATTGGGAGCTCGTGTGGAGCGGAGAACGTGGGAGCTCGTGTGGAGCGGAGAACATGGGAGCTCGGATGCTCCTCCGCCGTGGGTAGCGGAGGAGATGGGTCGACGGTGGAGAGGTTGCAAAGATAGGGAAAAGGTGATCGGAGAGCGTCGCATGAAAGGGGGGAGCGTGGCGGAGCTCGGAGGGGAATCAATGAGGGTCGAGAAGGCGGAGTACAACCTAATTAATTTCGAGAAATAAGAAGAAAAAGCAAAGGAAAAAGAGGGGACTTATCGGAGGTTGGGCGGAGCGGGAGCTTGGGCTGGGCATCGCGGGTGATGTCCGGGTCTTCGCTGGACCCTGGCAGCTACTTGGGGCAGCTCGAGCGGTCGCAATGGCGCCGCGACACCGCCTTGTGTGGCGGAGGGTCTCACCGGGGAGCGAAGTCATCTTCGCTCAATCCTTCCGCCTCCCCCTGTCACAGGGAGGCGGAGGAGGGCTGGGCTTCCTCCCGCATGAAGGTGGACCAGGGACAGTGGAGGAGGAGGCGAGGTATTTGATGGCGAAGTTGGCGATTTGGCTGGAGATCGTGGTGGTTTTAGTGGGAGATATGGAGCGACTGGGTGTGGCTCGTGGATGGTAGTCGTGTCCGCGAAGATCGTGGATGATGGAACTAAGTCTGGGAACGGTTAGGAAGTGACGAAGGTGGCCGGAGATGCGGAGGAAAAAGAAAGGGGGAAGATGGGTGCACGAGCTGGAGGACGTGGGAAAGAGGGACTTCGGGAGGTTGACGATGAAGATCAGCCATTGGATCTGGAGATCCAACAACAGATGTTTGGGTGCTGAAGGACGATCGATATTAGATTTGGGGCGAGCGATCAAAGGCGAGTGGTGCGCCACATGTCGTGGTCTGGTCGCGGCACGAACGGATGGTAGTGATGCAGAGAAGACGTTGATCGAAGGGCTAAGGTGTGAGGTTACAAGCAGCGGTTGTGATCGAAAGATGAAGGCGCGATCGAATGGATCTCAACACGCCATGTGGCAGGTTGTGTGTGAGGCGCTAACGGGTGGACGAGATCAGAGATAGGAGAAGATCAGACGGCTGGGACGCGTGATAGGAAGAAGAGGCTGTCATGAAAAGGCATGGACGCGATCAAGTGGCGCAAAGAGGCGCCACGTGGCAAAAGGAGAATAAGGAGGAATTGAATGGTAGTGATGAAGCCCTGGGAGAGATCTAACGGTTGAGGAAAAGAGTGGGCGTGGAAAGAGCTGGGCCGTTGGATTCAAAGAGAAATCCAACGGCCAGAGATGCGGGCGGCTGAAGCAAGGATAAGCGGCCACGTGGCTCTCCCAGAACGGGCCACGTGGCCCAATCAGATTATTGTAAAAGTAAAATTGATTTTTGAGGGTGATAATGGTGGAATTTAAGAAAACTCAAAACATGAAATTGTAGATCTCTTGTAGATCTTGATGAGATCTACAAGTTTCATGTTGACCAAAACTGGAGATGAGATCAAACAAAGACTCGAAATATTTTTAGGGGTATTTTTAAGGCTAAAAATACCATATATTTTTATTTTGTAATTTTTTGTGGTTTTTAATTTATTCAAGACTCTGATAATTATAGGACATTAACTGGGTTTTTATTGACACATGTTTAAGCAAGGGGATTAATAATTGGAACTAAGATGATGAAATTGGGTTTCATCAACTATGAAGTGACTCTTCTCCCAAGATAACACAAGATGGACCTCAATGCAACGCTGGAGGAAGCGGTCTAGGCAGTTAAGACAAGCATCAAATCCATCACCATAGACCGAAAAGTCGTCCATGAAGACATCCAAGCACTCACCCACCATGTCCGAAAAGATGGACAACATGCACCTCTGGAATGTCGCTGGGGCATTACATAGACCACAGGGCATCCGTCTGAAAGTATATGTCCCAAAGGGACAGGTGAATGTGGTCTTAACCTGGTCTTCGTGCGCAATGGCCACCTGATTATATCTGGAGTACCCGTCAAGAAAGCAGTAGTGACTCTTCCCAGCTAGCCTCTCTATAATCTGATCAATAAAAGGTAGCGGGAAATGATCCTTCTTGGTGGCATGATTCAATCGTCTGTAGTCCACACAGACCCTCCAAGAAGTGGGTACCTGGGTAGCAATCTCCTCTCCCGACTCACTCACAACTGTAGTGATGCACGTCTTCTTGGGCACCACATGTAATGGGCTAACCCACCTGGAGTCGGAGATGGGGTAGATAAAATCGACGTTCCACCATTTCGAAATCTCCTTCATGACAACCTCACGAAGATTCGAGTTTAGCCGCCGCTGGAACTCACGCAACGGCTTGACGTCCTCTTCGAGCACATGGCCGGACTTATCCCCTGGAGATCTGTTACGCTCCATCCTATCACCTTGCGGTTCTTTTCAAGAACCTTCATCAAACGAGATTCTTGTTCTCCAGTCAAATCCGCTGAGATAATGACTGTGTGCATCTCATGCTTGCCTGCAAGGAACCTATACTTCAGCGAGTGCATCAAGGGATTCAACCCTTGGACAACTGGGAGCTAGCGGATCTGGTCTCTGAAATGTTTGAGTGAACGCAACCAAATCTGCATGGGAGAACTCTCGCTGAACCTGAAAATCCGGTAAAGACTGCTCTACTGGTGTGTCGGTGCTCTGAATGGGATCAATCTCCATCCTAGCTGCTGGCTCTGTGGAAATCAGACATGGAATCATATCATCGAACTCTGCCCAATCAATGTCTGACTTCGAGGGATCTGAATCTGAAGAAGAATCAACTGCCTCGCTCTCCTGAACGCGATCTGCTGCTTGAAATGTGTCTTGTACCAAGACTGCGCTCTCCAAGCTCTCCTCAACTAGAATCTGTGCATCAAAGGACTCTGAAGGTGAGAGGATGGCTTGTGAAACTAGGCCTGACCAAACTGCCTCATCATCTGTAATCACAAAATCACAATCTTGGTGGACGTCTCGCTCTGCCTCTATCATCTGCTCTGAATCGGTGAGTGGCTCTGAGCAAGCTGAATCTCGCGCTCTGGTCTCATTGATCGTCTCTATTTGTATACTCTCACCCTCGACGTGAAAGTACACCTTCCCGCTATCATGATCGGACACTGCCTTGGCTGTGGCCAAGAACGAGCGTCCTAAAATGATGGGGGTATTGGTCACAGACTCAGGGATCTCCATGTCCAACACAAGGAAGTCCACGGGGAATTTCAGGTCCTGAATTGTGATGACAACGTCCTTCAACAACCCCTTTGACCTCTTGACAGATCGATCAGCAAACTGAAGGATCGTCCTGCTCTGTCGAAGAGGACCAAACTCGAATCAGTCGACTAAGGCTGTCGGAAGTAGGTTGATAGAAGAGCTGCCGTCTAATAGAGTCCGATCGAACCTCTGCTCATGTATGTGGCATCTGACATATGGAGCTCCTGCATCTGGCCTCTTGGCTGGCAGGCGGTTCTGGATGGTGAAGCAGGTGGCACGAGTGAGCACATGGATCTCTGAGTGGTGGTTCCTCCTCTTCCTACGAATAGTGGTCCTCTCTCTAAGGTTCCTCTAGAAGAGGGGGATGTGCTCCAAAGCCTCCTGTAGAGTCAGTTGTATCTGAATTTTGTCCATCATCTGCTTGATGAACTCTAACTGTTGGGATTTTTTTGGGTTTTCTTTTTTGGTCCCCTTTGCCAAGCGGAGTGCTTGAGGAAAGGGGATGGCTAGGCCCTCCTCATATGGAGGGCTAAGACCGGTTCCCTGCTGTTGTGGCAAAGAAGAATCTATACAAACATCTCCAAGTATCACAGATGGACTCACAAATGAAGAACACGTTCCTTTATTACCAGAATAGTCCTGAGATACATCAACAGAATGAAATGCAACATGAATAGAAATGGCGGCATCAGTACCACCCACGGCATCTGGACTTGCGGCATCAGCACCACACTTTGGCTCAGCATCAAATCGGGTGGCATCAACACCACCTCCTTGGCATCTGATGAATTGACGGCCTCATTACCGTCAACTGGATCAACATCCTTGGTGGCGTCAGCACCACAGTCATCGTCATTATCACGAGCAGCATCAACACCTCTCTCCTCCTCGTCCGGCGCTCCTGAGGCTGCATGGGGTCATCACTCAAATGAGGCGCCGCCGGCTGGCATCCTACCACTCCTAAGTGTAACAAAGTCAGCATCAAAAGTGTATGCAGTAATATCACCAAGTGAATCACTAGGAGTGGTAACCTCTGTAAACTATACCTGCTCAGACTTCCTATTGAGGTTGTTCGGTTTCGGCTCAATCTAAGCGGGTATGGAAACCTTTCCTTTCATGATCTCCCTCATCTCCTGACGGAACTCGTCCATCTCTCGTCTGACGGTAGCATGCTTCTCGGAGATGAGGCAGGCTAGATCATCTAAGGCGGGGTTCTCATAGGCGGGCCCATGAGAACCTGACGAGTGGCCTCTCTGAAAGTGAGGCTGCTGCTTATGAGAGGGATACTAGGGCTGAGGATGATACTGTTGAGGTTGTTGCTGCTGCCTCCACGACTGTCCCTGCTGATAGGGATGAGGACCATGCTGCTGGTATTGTGGCTGAGGATGTGGCTGTGGCTGGGGGAACTGGGGCTGCTAATGCTGCTGGATGATCTGACCACCCTGAACTGGAGGCTGCTGCTGGGAACTGGTACCTCCGGTCGACCAACGGAATCCGGTATGGTCTCGTCGGATCCCAGGCTGAGGTCAGTCATACCAAATCCCGTTGACGTCCATCAACGGCTCCTGCTCATAAGTGGGTGGAGGCAGAACTGTCAGGGGCTGGTTCGGCTGGTAAACCACCATCTGACTGTCCTGAGATGGTGGTGACTGGACATACTACTGCTGCGGCTGCTGGAACTATTCCGCCTGAATGTGGTGCACATGTCGGTAATGAGCAGAGGGTTGGGTCAAGCTGTTGCTGCTGCCGGTATCTGCCTCTGACCTGAGACGGGGCTGAGAAGCCGTCTGTGCCTCCTGGAGACACATGATCTGGGTCTTCAGGTCACTCAGCGTCTGTGCCATCTGGTCGATCTACGTCATACCCTGGCACTGCTTCTTCTCTATCAACTCGATCCGGTCCAACTTCTCGCTGATAATCCCCATATCAGCGGCCGTCGACTCTGCCTGTGCTACGGTTGCTGATGATGTAGATGGACTAACATCAACCCGTGCTATCCTCTGATAGGACATGACCTGTGGAGTGGGCTTCCCCTGAGTGTACAATCGGGTCTGGTACATCACCATGTAGTTCTCGGTCATCTCCTAGTAGATGGCCCAGACCTGATCCTCATCCTTGGCAAAGTAGGAACCCCCACAGAATGCATGGACTAGCCTCTGCAACTCCAATGTAAGCCCGCAGAAGAAACTCTGGACAAGGTTGGGCTTGGATATATCATGATGGGGACACCTGTCTGTGAGATCCCTGAACTGGTCCCATGCCTCGTGAAATTGCTCATTGGGGAGCATGGAAAATTTGTTGATCAGGGTCCTAGCTGCATTCATCCGGTCGTGTGGATAGTACTTGTTCAAGTACTCATTCCGGAGATGTTCCCACGTCGTGACAAATCTCCCTAAGTGCTTCAGCCAGTTGGTTGCTCTATCTACAAGGGAGAACGGAAAGCCCATCATCCGGATGGTGTCCTCGTCCACGAGACGATCGTGGACAATACTGCAGATCATCTCGAATTCCTGGAGATGGAGGTGTGGCTCCTCTGTGTCGAGTCCGTGGAAGCGGGGAAGAAGCTGAATCGTCTAAGGTGGGAGCTTGAAGTCTCCCAAAATGGCTGGCAGCACTATCTATCTATGGGTGAGAGTTGCACCAGTGTTGTGCAACTCTCATCGGGCGCGCGCCAGCTACTGGACGTGCGAGCTCCTCAGGCTCTCAAGCATCAGGAATATCTCCTCCTCCTCCTCCGGCAGCTCTGCGTTGCTCTTTGTCGGCTCTCATCTGCTCCATCTCCCTGCGTATGTCCACCATGAAAGCCCCCTGATCCCGGATCTGACGCCTCATGGTCTCAAGGGAGGCCAACAGGGTGTTGTTGATGGCACCTTGGTCAAGTACGTACGTCTGAGTCCCACCGGGTCCATCGGTGCGCTCCTCGTTGTTGGCCATGGTCTCTGCAAAGGCAAAAGACCCAAACTCAGGTGCTGAAAATCAACTGGATGCTGCTATCTCTGCTCGGGTACCTCAGGACTGGTAGAAGGGTGGTTGAGGGAGAACATGGAGGAGTCAAACTCGGGTTCAGAGAGCAGGTCTTGGCTCTCGCAAACCAACCTAGATGAGCGGACCGGAGTGCTCAAAAGCGGTGCAGCCAGGGATTGCCTAAGGGACCTCCGACCCATCATCTTGATGTGGAGAGTGAAGGTGGATGAGATCTGGAAAAGCACACAAGATCGGTCAAGCAAACCCCCAATTCACCTACACAATCAGAGCTGATGACCGTGAAAGTTCAGTCTTTTATCTTGTCAATTTTATCAGGTGATAAGTCAGTCTTTCAGAGCGATTAAGCGAGCTGTTGGGAATCCAACGCTCTCAGGATACTGTCCCGATCCAAGGTTAGATCTTTCCTAGCCAGGACAAGTCGCGGATCATTTACCGGCTACCCGATCGACTTGCTCTGTTAAGGATATCACGACCCGCTTTACCGGAGACCGGAGCGATCCTCTCTGGAGAACAACTAACCCGAGACCATTACTCTGAAGAGAGGTCAGATGTGGCTCTAGCCTAGGGTGCGGGTCACTCTATCGCTCATCCAAACCATACAATGAGGGGATTACTCTCCCAATATATATTTTTAGGTGAAGTGACTTTTAGCGTCAAGTATGCTTAAACAACCCCAATTTTATAGTTTTTGTTTTTAGGTCTTTTTTAAATCAAACAATGCCTAACGAATTTTTCATTTCTCCTGATTATTTAAAGTCCAAAAATAGGGGGAGAAAGCGAAAAAGTCTATGCGCGACTAAACACTATGATGCATGCAGAGTAAGAGATGCGTACCTGACTCCATCTCTCTACATGCAAAGTGATCCGCGCATAAATTAAAAGAGAGAAATAAACCTATCTATATGATGCAAGAAGAAATCGACCTCAGAAAGAAAATTTATACTCGTGAAGAACGGTAGCTAACGGGTCTACAAGAGGGTTCGGGTCCGATCTCTGATGCCGATTGGTGTCTGCCACAACGAATCCTGCCAACACTGTATACAACCTCTAGCGGCCTGTGACCCCTCAGGTGACCGAGTTATATTTTTATTAGTGAGTTAATTAACAAGGTCCAATTAATCGATCTATAGGAACATGGAATTAATTAGGGTTGGGCCTTAATAATTATGTCACAAGACAAGCAAAAATCCTAAGTCTAAGGTTAAAACCTTCGAGAATCGAAATAAAATAAAAGCGATCAAAAACCAAAACCGGCGAAAATCGTAATGAGGTCCCCCGAGCACACCGGTGCTCGGCGGAACAAACCCCGAGATAACCACCAAGTCTGAAAGTCTGAGAGTCCTTCATGTAATATTACATTAATATGCAGAAATTAAAAGCTAAGTCTAAGCTAAGCTAAAGCTCCCCACACTTCTGCTCCTCCTCTCACACGGTCTCCTGCGCCTCGATGCAAAAACGAGCCGCCTCCAAGTCCCGCAGGTGCTTCGGCTCTCTCGATCGTCGGGCCCCCTCGCAAGAAAGTCAAAACAGAATTGTGTCAGTCCAACATTTATTATAATAATGGAAAATAAAATAAAATAAAAGGAAAAGAAATGAAAAAATAAAAATAAAAAGAAAAGAAATAAAAACACAAATAAAAGCAAACAAAAAACAGAAATGAAAAGAAGAGAAATAAAATAAAATAAAACGAAGAAAAAGAAAATCGCAAGATGGAAAACCGACTACTAAGTCGTACTCCCCGACAACGGCGCCATTCTGGTGATGAGCCTTCAGCTACTCGGGTTAAGGTATGAATAAGGTCATTGCGACTCGAACCGCGAAGCTAAGTCAACAAGAAACTCAAGACCACCAAAGCAAAAAATCAATCAAATAGGCAAATGTAGCGGTCTCGCTATTTTATTTTACCTGGTATAGCTACCAGGGTCGAACTCAAGGAGCACAATATGCGAAAGCTACGGAGTAGTCGGGAATAAAAAAATAAAGGAATTTGGTGGATTTTAGGTTTTTCAAAATTTTTATGATTTTTAATATCAAGAAAAAGTGTAAAAGAACTCAAAAACTCACAAACAAACAATTATTCAAAGCATAAAAAATACTCAGAAAATTCAAATAAAAATATTTTTGAGTTTTTAAAATATTCAAATGTTTTAGTTAGTTTTCTTGATTTTTTCTGATTTATAGTTATTTTTCTAAAAATGAAATAATGCAAAAAATGCTAAACAGTGTACAACCCGAATCTAAAGGCAATTAAAATTGTTTAAAATACCTATAAAATTCAAGCGGTAATTTTATGATAAACTAGAAATAAAAACCTAATTACAGAAACCTAAAATGCATTTTTTGAGTTTTTATGTATTTTTAATTATTTTTCTAATCTTTTTGGTATTTTTCATTTTTTATGGTTTTTATAAATGAAAATGCAACAAAAATTGAACTAAAATAAAAACAACTCAAATCAAGCAAACATGATTTTTTTTCAGGTTTTTTTAAGGTTTTTAATATTTTTAATTGATTTTCAAAAATAAACAGTAGAAATTTTCAGGGTTTTTGAATTTTAAAAAATAATAAATGGAAATAAAACGCAACAAAAAATTCATTGAAATTCCTACACCATGGCAGGAGCCATGTTTCAAAATCTCGTGTTTTTTGGACAAAATTTGCTATTTATCAAAACAAAAATCAAACACATAGCATACAAGGACTGATCTGCAATAAAAACATGTTCCTGGACCAAACAATAACACGCATAAAAAGTACAAGATCCTATATACATTTTTCACACGAATATCGGCACATGTCCAAAATCAGTATGCACAGGGGTATAAATGCAAATACTGAGACTATAAATTCAACTCATAACATGGAATAAATCCATGACAGTACATGCAATTATCCCACAAATACACGTGACGAAGCACGTGCTGCCACACAAGAAGGACTGAAAAGTAAATGTCAAAAACGACAGGGGCTAAAGTGCAAATTACCCTACTGTGTACTTTTTATTTTGCAGACTAACTAATAAAAGAAAATAACTGTAGGGGTGGCGGAGCAAATTACCCTTGCAGCGCGTTGATGAATCCACATTTCATCATCTTTATTCTATCATTTAGGCACCAAAACCCTAGCAAATGCCTGTAAATACCCTTAAATAGAGCATCTTATCATCTATGCATGTGCATCACAATAGTGTATAAAATACTATAATTAAGGCCAAAATTATGGAATAAATAAAGAAAAGAAAAAGAATAAAATATTGTAAATATTTTATGACCCAAAACCCCCGAGACCTAGGCATCTTGATGAATAGGTCGACAAGGAACAAAGTAGGGGGAGATAAGGTCAGAAATACAGGGAAAATACCAATATTTATATTCACTCTTTAGTCATTTTGGGACCTATTTTTAGTTCCACTTTTTATACATCAAATAAAGAAACTTTGTACATGAAAGTTGTAGATAAATTTATAAAGAAAAATACAAAATTGATTTCACAGAAAAATAATGTACAGATAAAAAGTTATGGTCTGAATAAGAATCCAGAATCTCAACTTCCCAGACCCGTATCTCACAACTGACAACTCCAAATGCAGCATACTCACCTTTAATTGTATATAGAATAAAATAATCTATCCAATTGTGGTGGTTTCGCATTTGGCGGAGCTACGGTTTGAAAGTTGAGTTTTGGACCCCTATTGTATACCTATACTGAATAAAATATTCAATTTATTCTTGATTCATTATTTATTCATCTTTTATATTTTTATAATTATGTAAATATTACTTATAATATATATGTGCATTAAAATCAAAACAAAATGCAAAGAAAATACAAAATAAAAATACTTGTATAAAGAATACATAGGTATACTGCCTATACATATACCTATACAAAACACTCTTAGATTTATTTAATATACAAAAGACTTCAATAAAATAAAATAAAAATATATTTGTGTATATAAAAGTATGCTATAATTTTATAAAATACTAAATAAAAATAATAAAATTAAAATACTCAAAATAAAAATCAAATACTTAATTACATAGGTATTATACCTATATAGGGTTAAAAAGGTAACTTGTAAAAATATAACTCATAAAAATAATTAAAATTCATAATAAAATACTACGGAAAATAACAAATATTTTTTATTTTATAATCATTATTTAATTCGGCTTATTTCTATTTTTAAATAATTTTTTTAATCTTTTTGCAGGAGTTTTTCCTGGTTGGTCCACGTGGACCAACCAGGGAACCAGGAGAGTTGACCTCGGGTCAACTCCCTGGTCCTACTCCTGTAGCACTGTCAGAACGGGTTTGACCCGTCTTCAAGGATTTTTGGGCGTCGCACCTTTCATCCATTCTTGACGCACCCTTAACAAGATTTTTTCCTCGATCAGAGCTCTTACACGTCCAAGGCTCTCCTTGGGCTGTGGAGCTCTGAATCGAGCTGGACACCTCGGTCAAGGGGACCCCGTCGTCAACCCCTTAAAACCGACCTCTGATCCCTTTTTGAAATTTGGAACCGCGATTTCCCATATTTCTTCCCCCTTTGGCCGTGCTCGAGACGCCTGGAGGTGACAGCTCCGCGCTCCGAGCTTCAAGGCTGCGGAAGGCACCAAGATCTGAGCGAGTTCCAACCTCCGGTGAAGCTTCACCGTTGAGGTAATCACCCTCTGGCCCCCAGGCCATCGAGGCCGTTTTGTGTTTCTTTTTATCCCCTTATCGTTCCTCATCTCCTTAAGATCATTCCAAGCATCTTCCCTCGTTGATTCGCTCATCTAATCACTCCATCTAACATCTCGCCGGAGCGCAACTCCGGCGAACCCCCATCTCGCCCGTCGCACCCCATCAAGAGCCACCTGAGGTTGAGGCACTTTGCCCTCGATCTCCTTAAACCTTTTGTGCAGGTGCTGGTGCATATTGACGCGCCTGGAAGCCCTTTTGATCCTTCGCCGGAGCACCTGGAGCACCGCATCTTCCGTGTCGCCGCTGAAGAGCTCCGCCAACCTCCACGCCACTCCATCGCTTCCAGACGACAGAGGAGATCTCCAGCAACCTTCCGGGCCCATTTTGGAGCTCAATCATCGCCGGAGCGCGTCGCCACCACCGGGAGAAGGTCGCCACGGCGATCCTTCTTCCCTGTTCTTCCATCGACTCTCGCTGCCGTCCGATTAAGAGGAGGCCCCAGTTTTAACGTGGACCGTTTGATCGCCTTCACCTGCCGACGTCGGATCTCATCTGAGATCTAATCTCAGCGGTCCACGGGCGAACCGTCATCACGCTCGGAGGAGATGCCACGTGGATAAGTGGCGTGCCCTACACCGCTGGATCGCGCCTGAAGCCCAACCGTTGGATGTCCGCCACGCGTCGTCGCCTTCGCCAACGTCGTCGGATCGCCTATGCGAGGGTATTTTGCAGTTAACCCCTGCTCATTTTGTAATTTCTATTTAGTCCAGCAACTTTATTGCGTAGTTTAAAAATGTTTGTAATATTTGCACAAAGACCCCCAAACTCTCTATATTTGCATTCAGGTCCTTCGCCACGTCACCTCACGTGACCTGTACACGTGAGGTGTGGGCATTTTGCAGAGGGACCCTCGAGTTTTATTGTATTTTGTTTTAGTACCAAAACTTCGCTTTCACATGTTATATTTTTGGGATATTTTGCAAGTAAGCCCCCAACCTTGTGGAATTTTGCATTTTGGTCCCTGCCAGGCGCGTGCAAATCACGCGCCTTGGTGGGAAAATTTCTAAGAGACCCAGGCGGTTTTTGTAATTGTGTTTTAGTGCTATAAATCGAATATTCAATTCAATATTTTGTGGAAATTTGCATGTATGCCCCTGGATGTTTGACATATTGCATATATACCCCAGCCAGGCTTGTTCATGGATTGAATGCTTGTTGTAATTATTTCACCTATCATTTTAAGTCCAAAAAGTTCACAAAAATAGGGTTAAGCACCTGGACACGTGTTCTTCCACGCCATCAATTTAGTTTTTGATTTTATTTTATTTTGATATTTATTAAAAATCAAAAACATGCTTTTTGTGCACTGTTTAGCTTAGAAAATGCCAAAAAAATAGTAAAACCCCTCCAAAAATTCTAAAAAAATTACCTAGTGTCTATTATATCCTATTCTAGTGTCAGTCCAAAAATCATTAAAAACCTCAAAAGAAAAACACTAAAAATTTAAAAACACTCAAAAACTTCAAAAACATATATAAAATCAAGGAAAAATCTAAAAAATACAAACTCAGGTTCTGTTTGTTCCTCATTTTGTTCTTGTTATTTGAAAAAATAGTTTGAAAAATTTTGAGTACTGGTTGCTATTTTTAAATCCCATTTTATTCACAGCCAGCCCTTGTTTCACTATTTTGAGTCATTTTAGTAATTAAAAATATAAAAAACACCTTGAAAAATCCCCAAAAATCACAAAAATAGTAAAAAATCCTAAAAATATCAAAAACATTTTAGTTCTGAATTTTTGGTTATTTTTTGCACATTTTTATAAATATTTTACCTTGTCTTTTATTACCTTGCCTTTGAATTCCAATATTGAAAAAGAAAAAGAAAAATATAAAATATAAAATTATAAAAATCAGAAAATTAAAAATCAAAATACAAAATTAAAAATTAAATTAAAAATAAAAAAATTAAAAATTAAAAACCCACAAAAACTGTATTTGCTTGCCTGCTTAGTGTAGACACATCGCACACATTCACTTGCACAATTTTCTTGAACTACCCTGCTTGCTCCCTGTGTTCGAATTCTCTGCATACTTGACACTATACACCATTTGTGCAGAGTTAAAAATAAATTTTAACTCCACATTAGTTCTAAATTATTGATCTTTAGTGTGGGTTAATTGTTGACTTTAGTCCAGATTTAGTGTGGTCAATACACCGACTGAGTTCACGCTTTGTGTTGAACTTAAGACCGTCTATTTTTGGCTAAATCAAATGGCGCCGTTGCCGGGGAGCAACAACGAGTAGTTCGTTTTTGCTTGCTTGTGTTGATTGTCTACTATAGCTTTATTCCATTTCTCTTGCATTTTTGATATTGATTGAGTTATCTGACCATTTCTTTTCTTATCTTCTTGCGAGGGACCGCGGCGCAAGGCGGATCGCCTAGGTGACCCGAAGCAACCTTGGGAAGCGGAGCCAGCTATTCTTAGCCAAGCCGGCAGGAGAGAGCGAGAAGAGTGAGAGAGAGTGATTAGTTTAGCTTTTCTTTTGTTTTTGTGAGAGAGTGATTTATTTAATTGTAATAATACAGGTACACTTGGACTCTCTGGACACTTAGATACTAGCGGGCCTAATTTCCGGGTGTTTGTTCACCCGGGGGCTCACCACGGTTTTTATCACGTTTTCATCGCTGTCATTTTCCGGTTTTATTTTTATTTTTTTCATTTTCTTTTGTGGATTGAGCTCTTAGAATAGGTCCTGCTTGATTCGACTAGCCTAGGTCTAAACACCCTAATAACTCTTGCATGTTCCTATAGTTCGTATTTGGACTTATACTAATTAAATAGTTAGCTAGTAGCTTCCGATCCACGCGCCGCGAGCTCACACCCAAACAAGCGCTTTCTCCTAACTCAAATGTGTTGAGCAGAGGAGGGGTGAGCCTAGACCGGACACTCGGATTAGGAGTTAGTAGCTATCTTGTGGTTCTTCACGCTAGCAGTTGCCTGTTCTAGGACGATTTCCGCTTGCATATCGCCATGTAGGGTAGGTTTAAAAATTCTGCTTTGCATCCTGCATGGAGAGAGCTGGGATTCGCTGTAAGTCCTCTTACTTTGCACGCATCATCTAGGCACAAAGGTGAGATTTCCACCTTGGTGTCGACTTGCACGGCTTTTCCGACTCTACTCTCCCTCTGTTTTTGGAACAAAGTAGGATCAAGAAAATACAAAAACCGTTAGACGCTTGTTTGAATCTACTCAAAAGAAGCGATAACACCAAAAAAATTAAAAAAGGGACTGCTAAGAAAACTTGACCAAAAATAAAATCGGTAATTGGATTCATTGCTTGGGGAGAGTAACACCCTCACTTGTCTTCAGGTTGCATGGGAAGGTCTCCTTCCAAGTGAGGTGAGCGCTTCGTAAGGATTAGAGCCAAAAACCCAACTTGTGGCTGCCTTGTGTATCGCCTGGATTTCTGAAGTTTTGGCACTACTATCGTACGTAGTCGAGTAGGACTTGGTCGCCATTGGTGACTCACTATTGTGTGAGCGCCGACCTTGTCCGAAGTACCGAGCTTAGGCCACGCCTTCACGGGTGTGTCTGTCTCACCGGCTGCGTCCGAGTAGGATCTTGCACGCTCACGGGTGATTCCGTTGCGAGCGAGGTCCGAAGTATCGGTTTCGCCTATCAGCTTCCTCCCTCTATTTCTTTGGCTGAGTAGGGATCCAGGAAGGGTTACAAGGACCTTAAAAAGCGCAAGTTACAGGTTACACAGGAGGAGGACAAGTACGGGGACACTTTCCTGGCAGTACTCTCGCTCCTATAGGCGTAGCGTTCTAAAGACTCGTGATAAGATAAATACCTGAAAACAAGCTAAAATTGACAAGATAAAAGCCAAACCTTCACGGCTTTACGTGTTGAGTTGTTGAATTCACCCTTGCTTTGTGTTTGATTGCTGGATTTATTTAGGTCAAGATCAAAAATACAGCACAATTGTGCGCAATTTTGTTGCATCTCATTTCCTCTTCTTTTTCTCTTGCATTTCCCCTGCTCTTCCCGAATAATCAAGATGATGGGACGGAGATCTCTTAGGCCGACCTTGTCGGCACCGCTATCCAGCACTCCTCCTCATTCATCTAGGAATACCTCGGAGAGCCCGCTCTCCGAGCCCGAGTTTACATTCACCCTGTTCCCCCTCGACCACCCTTCCCATTCTCCTTCTCTCAGTCCAATTGTGTCAGAATTCAGTGCATCACAGAGTTCGGCTCATTCAACAGCACCTGAGATGGCCTCTTTTGCTTTTTCAGAAAATCCAGCAATGGCAGACAGAGGCGAGCACCCAGATGACCACGATCACCCTCCATTCATAATCGATCAGGTGGCCATCAACAATTCCTTGCTAGCGTCCCTGGAGACTATGCAGAGACAGATCCGTGACCAGGGAACATTCATGGGTGATCTGATGAGAGAAATAGCGCAGATGAGAGAGAACCGACCTGGGGGCGGTGGCGGTGGAGGAGGAGGAGGACCCGATGCAGGAGGAGGCGATCCAGACGCTGAGCGACCGCCACAGACTATCATGAGGGAACTGCACAACCCAGCTGCATCCCTCACTCACCGGTGGATCAGACTCCCGCCAATCCACGGAGATTTCGAGCTTCGGCCTCACACGATCCAGCTTCTACCCAAGTTTCACGGGCTGCCGACCGAAGAGCCGCACCTCCACCTCCAAGAGTTTGAAATGATTTGCAGCACTATCCATGATCAGTTGATGACCGAGGACACCATTAAGATGATCGCCTTTCCATTCTCTTTGGTTGACAGAGTCGCATATTGGCTCAAACACCTTGGGCGATTCGTCGACACTTGGGCAGATCTCCGGACCGCATACCTGAAAAAGTATTACCCTCTCGGCCGGACCAACGCAACTCGAGGCATGATCATCAACTTCGTCATGATCCCAAATGAACAGTTCCATGAAGCCTGGGATCGATTCAAAGAGCTCATCGATCGGTGTCCACATCATGACATCTCCAAGCCCAATCTCGTGCAGAGTTTCTTCTGTGGGCTGACACCGGAGCTGCAGGGGCTTGTGAACGCCTCTTGCGGTGGGTCTTATTTCTCCAAGGGAGAAGACGACGTCTGGGCCATCTACGAAGGCATGGCGGAAAACTCTACAGTGATGGCCCAAGCCCGAGTCTATACACAGCAGAAGCCCCCGCAAGGAGCGGGATCATTTCAGAGGATCGCCCGCATCGATGCCGGTCCCAACACAACGTCGGTAGCCGCAGCCCAAGCCGAATCAGCCGCAGCCGACATGGGCATAATTAGTGAGAAGTTGGACCGCATGGAGATCCTCGAGAAGAAGCAAAACCAAGGTCTTGCTCAGATGGACCTTCTCACCAAAACCATGAGTGACCTGAAAACTCAAATCCTATGCATTCAAGAGGCACAAGCGCACTCCCAACAGCCTCCCAGGTCACGGGCTGACTCCAGCGGTAGCAGCTCCAACCAACCCTCTACCTCATACCGACAGGTGAATCATATCCAGGCAGAGCCGGTTCCACTGCTGCAGTACCATCCAGAGCAACCACCGTCTCAGGAGACGCAGATGGTGGTGTATCAGCCGGAGCAGCCACTGGCAGTTCTTCCTCCACCCTCCTTTGAGCAGGAACCATTGATGGAAGTCAGTGGGATTTGGTACGACCGGTACCCTCAGCCCGGGATTCGTCGGGATCACCCCGGATTCTGTTGGGGCAATGGTGGATCCTCTTCCCAGCAGCAGAACCCTGCCCAAGGACACCAGAACAGCCAGCCACAGCAGCATAACCAGCAGCACCAGTATGCCCAGCCGCAACAATATCACAATGGTCCTCGTCCCGCCTATCAGGGACAACAGTGGAGGCAGCGCCAGCCGCCTCAGCAGTCTTATCACCAGCCTTCCCCCCAGTATCAGCAGCAGCAACATCAACAGCAGCCCCACTTCCAGCAGGGACAGACATCCGGTTCTCAGGGTCCCACCTTTGAGAACCCGGCCCTTGATGATCTTGCCCGCTTGCTATCTGAACAGCGAGCATCTTTCAGGCAAGAAATGGATGAATTCCGGCGGGAGATGCGGGATATCATCAAAGGAAAAGCTGCCATACCCGCTCAGATCGAACCTAACCCTAATAACCTAAAAAGAAAATCTGAGCAGGTAGAGTTCACAGAGGATACTTCTCCTAGTGACTATTTGAGTGACATGTCTTATTCCTATTATGATGTTGATTTTGTTACTACTAGGAGCAGTAGGATGCCAGCCGGCGGCGCCTCTTCTGAGCGACGACCAGATGATGAACCAGGAGCGCCAGAGGAGAAGAATAGCGGTGCTGATGCCGCTAATGATGATGTTGAAGACAGTGGTGCTGATACCACCAATGATGGAGTCCAGGACGACGGTGCTGATGCCGTCGTGATACCAGATGTAGACGGTGGTGCTGATGCCACCATTTTGGATACTGAACCAGAGCGCGGTGCTGATAGCGCCGAGACAGGTGCAGGTCATGGTACTGAAGCCACCACATCTACTTTTGTTGAGCCACCATCTGCGATGTTGCCACGTTTTGTACCTAGAGACTGTAGGAACAAAAACAAAAACAAAAATATGAATAAAGGAAAGGTTTCTGTTCAAATTGCGGATCCATATGTGATGAATGATGATGATTGTATGGGATCCCCTTCTTCACATGCACAGGGACCGATTCCTAGTCCTCCATCTGAGGAGGCCCCTACCATCCCCTTCCCTGAGGCACTCCGCCGAGCGAAGGGGAATAAAAAAGAAAATCCAAAAAAGAGCCAACAGGTAGAGTTCGGCAATGAAATGATTGACAGATTTCATATTCAGCTGACTCTACGAGAAGCATTTGAGCATATCCCCTTCTTCAAGAAGAATTTGAAAGAAACAACTACTGTCCGAAGGAAGAAGAGGCACAGAGATCAAATCCATATGCTCACTCATGACACTTGCTGCGCCATTCAGAACACATTGCCAGCCAAGCGACCCGATACAGGAGCTTCCTATGTCAGATGCGAGATCCAGGAGCAGCGGTTCGATCGTACTCTGTTAGACAGCGGGTCTTCGATCAACCTCCTTCCGGCAGCCTTACTCAAGCAGTTCGAGTTTGGCCCTCTTCTTCGAAGCAGAACGGTCCTTCAGTTTGCTGATAGGTCGATTAAGAGGCCGAAGGGGTTGTTGAAGGATGTGGTCGTTACCATTCAGGGCCTGAAATTCCCCGTGGACTTTGTTGTATTGGACATGGAGATCCCTGAGTCGGTAACCGATGCCCCCATCATACTTGGACGCCCATTCTTGGCCACTGCCAAGGCGGTATCCGACCATGACAGTGGGACGGTATGTTTTCGCGTAGAGGGCGAAAGCATACAAATAGATACGATCGACCAGACCAGAGCCAGAGAGTTGGCGTGCTCAGAACAATCCAGCGAAGCCGAGCAGATGACAGAGGAGGAGCTAGACATCCACCAGGTTTGTGATTTTGAGATGACTGATGATGAATCCAACTGGAAAGATCCCGTAGCACCAACCCTCGCTTTGCCCACCGATTCACTATATCTCAAGCTCATGGCAGTCGAGAGCCGGGAGAGCACATCCCTGGATGAGGATATATCTGAAGCTGACAGTGTTGTGATGAGTGGTGCTGAGGAATTTCAATCATGCTCATCTTCTTCTGATCCCTCGGATTCAGACATAGACTGGGATGACTTTGATGATTATTTGCCTTGTCTGATTCCTTCTGAGCCAACAGCCATGACAGAGTGCGAGCCAGTGCAGTTTATTGATGATTCAGCAGGCCGCCCTTCGTCAGAAAGTCATGCAGAGCGAGAGTTCTCCCATGCAGACCTGGTAGCATTTACACAGACGTATCAGAAGCCAGATCTGCCACCTCCCAGTTGTCCAGAAAGGAAACCTCTGCCGCAGTCGATGACATACAGATTCCTTGCGGGTGAACCAGAAATGTACCCAGTCATTATCTCAGCAGATTTGACTGAACAGCAAGAGTCTCGTCTGATGGAGGTTCTTGAAAGAAACCGCAAGGCAATCGGTTGGAGTATAGCTGATCTCCAGGGGCTGAGCCCAAATCTTTGCTCTCACCACATCTATCTTGAGGATAACGCTAAACCGTCGCGTGAGTTCCAATGACGGCTGAACCCGAATCTTCGAGACGTAGTCATGAAAGAAATTTCAAGATGGTGGAGCGCCGATTTCATCTATCCCATCTCCGACTCCAAATGGGTAAGTCCGCTACATGTGGTACCCAAGAAGACGGGTATCACTACAGTTGTCAATGAGTCTGGAGAGGAGATCGCTACCAGAGTACCAACTTCTTGGAGGGTCTGTGTGGACTACAGACGATTAAATGAGGCCACCAAGAAGGATCACTTCCCGCTACCCTTCATTGATCAGATTATCGAGCGGTTAGCCGGGAAGAGTCATTATTGCTTTCTTGATGGGTACTCTGGATACAATCAAGTGGCCATTGCGCCCGAAGACCAGGAGAAAACGACATTCACCTGTCCGTTTGGGACTTATGCTTTCAGACGGATGCCCTTTGGTCTATGTAACGCTCCGGCAACATTCCAAAGGTGCATGTTGTCCATCTTCTCGGACATGGTGGGTGACTGTTTAGAGGTCTTCATGGATGACTTCTCGGTCTATGGCGACGGGTTCGATGCTTGTCTTGACTGCCTAGACCATGTGCTCAAGCGCTGCATTGAGGTCAACCTTGTTTTATCCTGTGAGAAGAGTCATTTCATGATGACTCAAGGGACGGTCCTCGGTCATATCGTCTCCAACAGGGGCATGCAGGTTGATCCAGCTAAGGTGGATATCATCAGAAAACTCAATCCACCGTCCAACTTGCGTCAGTTACGGTCTTTTCTGGGGCATGTCGGTTTCTACCGACGGTTCATTCAGGACTTCAGCCGAATTGCCCGGCCGCTCACTGACTTGCTAACTAAAGACACCGAGTTTATTGTTAATGATAAGTGTCTTGAATCATTTGAGACTCTCAAGAATATGGTTGTTTCTGCTCCTGTCCTTCAGCCACCCGATTGGTCTCTTCCATTCGAGATCATGACGGATGCTTCAGATTATGCCGTTGGGGCTGTGCTTGGACAGAGGAGGGATGGATTACCTTTTGCCATTCACTATGCCAGCTGGACTTTGGATGCCGCTCAGCGGAATTACACTGTGACTGAGAAAGAGATGCTGGCCATAGTCTTTGCTCTTGATAAGTATCGATCATATATTCTCGGATCTAGAGTAACCATTTACACTGATCATACCGCCATCCGGTACTTAATGGCTAAGAAGGATGCCAAAGCACGTCTCACCAGATGGATCCTTCTACTCCAGGAATTTGATATTGAGATTAAGGACAAGCCTGGAGTCAAGAATGTGGTGGCGGATCATCTCTCCAAATTGGAGAATCTTGAGGAATCTGAGCCCAGCGCACCTATCACAGAGACATTTCCAGATGAGGCGATCTTGGCTGTCACCTCGCTCCCATGGTATGCTGACATTGTGAACTATCTTGTTGCCAAGACGGTCCCACAAGGTTGGCCCAGGCAGAAACTCGAGACCTTCCTGGCGAAGGCCAAGTTTTACCATTGGGAGGATCCCGTCCTTTATCATGAAGGAGGGGACAATATCTGGAGGAGGTGCATTCCTCAAGAAGAACATCATAGCGTCCTCACATACTGCCACAAGCTTGAGGCAGGAGGACATCATTCTGGAAAAAGGACAGCACAGAAGGTGCTTCAATCCGGCCTATGGTGGCCTACTCTCTTCAAGGATTCTGATGAGTTCGTGAAGAGATGTACTGACTATCAGAAAATGGGAACCTGCGGACAGAGAGACATGATGCCCATGCAACCCATTCACTTTTGTGAGGTTTTTGATGCATGGGGGATTGATTTCATGGGCCCATTTCCTAAGAGTCAGGGATTCGAGCATATCCTGCTCGCTATTGATTATGTAAGCCGATGGGTTGAGGCCATCCCCGCCCGAGTCGCAGATGCTAAAACCGTTTGCAAGTTCTTGAGGAAAAATATCATTTCACGGTTCGGGGTACCTAGAGTCTTGATTTCAGATGGGGGGTCTCATTTCATCAATGACAAAGTCAGGGCCCTTGCAGACGAGTTCGGCATTGACCATCGGGTTGCCACTCCTTATCACCCTCAGACTAATGGTCTTGCCGAAGTATCGAATCGGGAGATAAAGACGATCTTGCAGAAAGTTGTCCGCCCAGACCGAAAGGATTGGTCACAGCTTTTGGACTCGGTCCTGTGGGCTTATCGGACTTCTTTCAAACATCCATTGGGGACATCTCCCTTTCGTCTCGTCTATGGCAAGCCGTGCCATTTGCCAGTGGAAATCAAGCACAAATCTTTTTGGGCAGTCACTGAGTTGCTTTTGGATCCCGAGAGTATAGGAGACCAGAGAAGAGCTGAATTGGCAGCCCTGGAAGAATTGAGAGATACAGCCTTTTCCAACAGCCTACAATACAAGGAAAAAGTGAAGACATGGCACGATTCGCATATCAGCCATAAACAGTTTGAGCCAGATCAGAGAGTATGGTTGTTTGATTCCAGGCTGAAATTATTCCCAGGGAAGTTGCTGAGCAAGTGGAAAGGTCCGTATGTGGTCAAGAAGGTACATGACAATGGCAGCATCGACATATCCGAACCGTCATCTTCCTCTACCTTCCGCGTCAACGGTCAACGTCTGAAATTATATCTTGATCATGATCCGCCGACCACTGACGTTGCCCCCATTCTTCTGGTACGAGATGTGTCCGTTAACTCTCACCATCTGCATCTCATACATGGTGATCAATTCCATCTTCCGCTGAACAAATCCATCTGTTCATATCACAATTTCGTCTGTTGATTTATTTTCTTCTTTTCTTCTTTTCTTCTTTTCCTTTTCTATCTTCTTTATCTATCAAAAAGGTGCCGCCCTTGTAGACAGTTTTCCATACTTAGGACGTACTTTGTCCTAAGTATAGGGGGGTTGGCACCCCGAGTTTCTTTCATTTTCATTTCGATCCTCTCCATTGTCTCCTCTTCTTGTCTATACTTAGGGATATCTTACCCTAAGTATAGGGGGAGACAATCTGAGTACGATCTGTTCATTCCCACCCTTGACCCTCCCTGCGTTGTATACAGACTGCTATACTTAGGATTATTTAATCCTAAGTATAGGGGGGACGGTCAACTTCTCATTCATTGATTCCTTCATTATTTATTTATTATTTAGACTTGTCTATACTTAGTACGAGTTATGTCTTCTCTTTTCTCTCCGATCTATGAGGACATAGCTCAAGCTAAGTATAGGGGGGTCGTATATACTACGTATATACTTTAGCCATAACTCGTACGTTCGTATTTTCTTAATAATATGGCTAAACATTCTTTAAAATTCATTTAAAATCCTTAATAAAAAGGTGTTTTATTCCTCAAATTCTTTTTGTGTAATTACTGATTAATAAATCAGGTGAAAATGTTTTTTGCAAAATGTTTGAAAAATAGTTTGAAAATCTTTGTGTACATTTATTGAAAACTATTTTGAAAATATTTTGTTACATGTTTTCAACCTGTGTAAATTGTGTGGATTGTAAAACTTATTTTCTTTGTGTGAAATAAAATGTTTGAAAAATGATTTGCAAATGGTTTGAAAAATGGTTGCAAAAATGTTGTGAAAAATCTATATATACTGTTTGAAAAACCTTTGCAAAATGATTTTCAAATGTGTGTACATGTTTGCAAAAATGTTTGTAAAAACTATTTTGGACTATTGTTTTCAAAAATTGTGTGAAAAGTTTGTTTTCAAATAAGTTTGAGGAATACTGACATCACACCAAAATTCACTATATGTATAAAATTGACCACTTACCCTGTAAATTCTTAAAATCCACTTCTTGTATATATAAGAAGCACTCCCGTGTACATATGTTCACCTAGTATTCAGCCAAAATCTTTTTGTTTTCAAAAATTCCCAAAAACATTCGAAAAAGTTCTTTGAAAAAAACAAAAAAATGCATCTGCATATGCATCATCATCATCTTTTCAAAAATCCATAAAAAGTTCAAAATCTTGAAAATTGCATCACAAAAATATTTTCTGCATTGCATAGCATGGCATTCGTATTTTTCGGATTGAGTTTGATAGTTGAACAAGTCTAAGTAAAATCCGAAGATTGGAGCTTGATTGGACCATAAAATCTACCTAATCACAGGAACCTTATAGGAACTGAGTTTGAGGTACTTCAGGTCTAGTTGACTTAATTCTTTGAGGATCACGGGACTTGGTTCAATGGATTCTTGACTGCCTAAGTAGAGTATTTCGGAGCACACGCACGACTCTTGTTGATAATGACCTAACTTGGACACCTGCACCTTTCACATGGCTCAACTCAGTTGGAGTGATGAGGGGATTGGATTTGCCGGTATGAGACGCACACAAGTGGAAACACTTGTCCTCCTCTAGGGAGGGAAGTGCACCCCAACCCGTCCAGTGATTAGGAAGTCTAAAGACAGGAGGCTGTGGGTTGCAATATAGCTTCAAAAGAGGGATAGTCTACTAGCTCAAGAGGAAAAACTCCTTATGTAAATGCTGCTGTATATAGTATTCAAAAAAAAATGTGTGTTCAGGCATGTACAAAAATAAAAAGCCTGCAAGTACAAAGTCAATAAGCAAGCTTGAGTTCCAAAGTCAAATATGTGAGCCTGCAGCAGGATGACTTGACTACACTGGTCTTGCATCCCAGGATAGGTAGCTACACTGGCTACCGTCCATTCTTCTCTTCACCCCCTCCTCTTGAGCTGGTTGCCACTTGAACTTAGAAGGGAATACCCCGCTCCTCGAGGATGGAGTCATTGGATTGGGGAATCATTGGGTTGTTGTACTGGAGAAGTCAGTTTCTTTGTCATTCTAGTTGGGGAGAGCCACCATCACTTACACTGTACAAGTCAGATTCATAGTCGTAAGAGTTTGCATATGAGTTGAAATATTTCTGACCTGGCTATTGAGGAGACTTGGATAGAGTTCTGGGATTCTCAAGGGCTGTCAGATTTCAGACACGGTTCTCAATAAGGTTCCGCCCGCACTAAATCTCCAAAGGTCCGACTTAAGCTCCAAACTTTGATTTTGCGAAGACAAGTTTGATAATCAGATAAAATCCAAGTTTCTTCTTTTTCTTTTCTTTCTGTTTCTTTTTGCACTTATTGCATAAGTGTTTGCTAGGGACTAGCAAAGGTAAAGTATAGGGGGATGATGAATCCACATTTCATCATCTTTATTCTATCATTTTGGCACCAAAAACCCTAGCAAATGCCTGTAAATACCCTTAAATAGAGCATCTTATCATCCATGCATGTGCATCACAATAGTGTATAAAATACTATAATTAAGGCCAAAATTATGGAATAAATAAAGAAAAGAAAAAGAATAAAATATTGTAAATATTTTATGACCCAAAACCCCCGAGACCTAGGCATCTTGATGAATAGGTCGACAAGGAACAAAGTAGGGGGAGATAAGGTCAGAAATACAGGGAAAATACCAATATTTATATTCACTCTTTAGTCATTTTGGGACCTATTTTTGGTTCCACTTCTTATACATCAAATAAAGAAACTTTGTACATGAAAGTTGTAGATAAATTTATAAAGAGAAATACAAAATTGATTTCACAGAAAAATAATGTACAGATAAAAAGTTATGGTCTGAATAAGAATCCAGAATCTCAACTTCCCAGACCCGTATCTCACAACTGACAACTCCAAATGCAGCGTACTCACCTTTAATTGTATATAGAATAAAATAATCTATCCAATGGTGGTGGTTTCGCATTTGGCGGAGCTACGGTTTGAAAGTTGAGTTTTGGACCCCTATTGTATACCTATACTGAATAAAATATTCAATTTATTCTTGATTCATTATTTATTCATCTTTTATATTTTTATAATTATGTAAATATTACTTATAATATATATGTGCATTAAAATCAAAACAAAATGCAAAGAAAATACAAAATAAAAATACTTGTATAAAGAATACATAGGTATACTGCCTATACATATACCTATACAAAACACTCTTAGATTTTATTTAATATACAAAAGACTTCAATAAAATAAAATAAAAATATATTTGTGTATATAAAAATATGCTATAATTTTATAAAATACTAAATAAAAATAATAAAATTAAAATACTCAAAATAAAAATCAAATACTTAATTACATAGGTATTATACCTATATAGGGTTAAAAAGGTAACTTGTAAAAATATAACTCATAAAAATAATTTAAATTCATAATAAAATACTACAGAAAATAACAAATATTTTTTATTTTATAATCATTATTTAATTCGACTTATTTCTATTTTTATATAATTTTTTTATCTTTTTGCAGGAGTTTTTCCTGGTTGGTCCACGTGGACCAACCAGGGAACCAGGAGAGTTGACCTCGGGTCAACTCCCTGGTCCTACTCCTGTAGCACTGTCAGAACGGGTTTGACCCGTCTTCAAGGATTTTTGGGCGTCGCACCTTTCATCCATTCTTGACGCACCCTTAACAAGATTTTTTCCTCGATCAGAGCTCTTACACGCCCAAGGCTCTCCTTGGGTTATGGAGCTCTGAATCGAGCTGGACACCTCGGTCAAGGGGACCCCGTCGTCAACCCCTTAAAACCGACCTCTGATCCCTTTTTGAAATTTGGAACCGCGATTTCCCAGATTTCTTCCCCCTTTGGCCGTGCTCGAGACGCCTGGAGGTGACAGCTCCGCGCTCCGAGCTTCAAGGCTGCGGAAGGCACCAAGATCTGAGCGAGTTCCAACCTCCGGTGAAGCTTCACCGTTGAGGTAATCACCCTCTGGCCCCCAGGCCATCGAGGCCGTTTTGTGTTTCTTTTTATCTCCTTATCGTTCCTCATCTCCTTAAGATCATTCCAAGCATCTTCCCTCGTTGATTCGCTCATCTAATCACTCCATCTAACATCTCGCCGGAGCGCAACTCCGGCGAACCCCCATCTCGCCCGTCGCACCCCATCGAGAGCCACCTGAGGTCGAGGCACTTTGCCCTCGATCTCCTTAAACCTTTTGTGCAGGTGTTGGTGCATATTGACGTGCCTGGAAGCCCTTTTGATCCTTCGCCGGAGCACCTAGAGCACCGCATCTTCCGTGTCGCCGCTGAAGAGCTCCGCCAACCTCCACGCCACTCCATCGCTTCCAGACGACAGAGGAGATCTCCAGCAACCTTCCGGACCCATTTTGGAGCTCAATCATCGCCGGAGCGCGTCGCCACCGCCGGGAGAAGGTCGCCACGACGATCCTTCTTCCCTGTTCTTCCATCGACTCTCGCTGCCGTCCGATTAAGAGGAGGCCCCAGTTTTAACGTGGACCGTTTGATCGCCTTCACCTGCCGACGTCGGATCTCATCTGAGATCTAATCTCAGCGGTCCACGGGAGAACCGTCATCGCGCTCGGAGGAGATGCCACGTGGATAAGTGGCGTGCCCTACGCCGCTGGATCGCGCCTGAAGCCCAACCGTTGGATGTCCGCCACGCGTCATCGCCTTCGCCAACGTCGTTGGATCGCCTATGCGAGGGTATTTTGCAGTTAACCCCCGCTCATTTTGTAATTTCTATTTAGTCCAGCAACTTTATTGCGTAGTTTAAAAATGTTTGTAATATTTGCACAAAGACCCCCAAACTCTCTATATTTGCATTCAGGTCCTTCGCCACGTCACCTCACGTGACCTGTACACGTGAGGTGTGGGAATTTTGCAGAGGGACCCTCGGGTTTTATTGTATTTTGTTTTAGTACCAAAACTTCGCTTTCACGTGTTATATTTTTGGGATATTTTGCAAGTAAGCCCCCAGCCTTGTGGAATTTTGCATTTTGGTCCCTGCCAGGCGCGTGCAAATCACGCGCCTTGGTGGGAAAATTTCTAAGAGACCCAGGCAGTTTTTGTAATTGTGTTTTAGTGCTATAAATCGAATATTCAATTCAATATTTTGTGGAAATTTGCATGTATGCCCCTGGATGTTTGACATATTGCATATATACCCCTGCCAGGCTTGTTCATGGATTGGATGCTTGTTGTAATTATTTCACCTATCATTTTAAGTCCAAAAAGTTCACAAAAATAGGGTTAAGCTCCTGGACACGTGTTCTTCCATGCCATCAATTTAGTTTTTGATTTTATTTTATTTTGATATTTATTAAAAATCAAAACCTGCTTTTTGTGCACTATTTAGCTTAGAAAATGCCAAAAAAATAGTAAAACCCCTCCAAAAATTCTAAAAACATTACCTAGTGTCTATTATATCCTATTCTAATGTCAGTCCAAAAATCATTAAAAACCTCAAAAGAAAAACACTAAAAATTTAAAAACACTCAAAAACTTCAAAAACATATATAAAATCAAGGAAAACTCTAAAAAATACAAACTCAGGTTCTGTTTGTTCCTCATTTGTTCTTGTTATTTGAAAAAATAGTTTGAAAAATTTTGAGTACTGGTTGCTATTTTTAAATCCCATTTTATTCACAGCCAACCCTTGTTTCACTGTTTTGAGTCATTTCAGTAATTAAAAATATCAAAAACACCTTGAAAAATCCCCAAAAATCACAAAAACAGTAAAAAATCCTAAAAATATCAAAAACATTTTAGTTCTGAATTTTTGGTTATTTTTTGCACATTTTTATAAATATTTTACCTTGTCTTTTATTACCTTGCCTTTGAATTCCAATATTGAAAAAGAAAAAGAAAAATATATAATATAAAATTATAAAAATCAAAAAATTAAAAATCAAAATACAAAATTAAAAATTAAATTAAAAATAAAAAAAATTAAAAATTAAAAACCCACAAAAATTGTATTTGCTTGCCTGCTTAGTGTAGACACATCGCACACATTCACTTGCACAATTTTCTTGAACTACCCTGCTTGCTCCCTGTGTTCGAACTCTCTGCATACTTGACACTATACACCATTTGTGCAGAGTTAAAAATAAATTTTAACTCCACATTAGTTCTAAATTATTGATCTTTAGTGTGGGTTAATTGTTGACTTTAGTCCAGATTTAGTGTGGTCAATACACCGACTGAGTTCACGCTTTGTGTTGAACTTAAGACCATCTATTTTTGGCTAAATCACGCGTGCGCTGCGCGTGGGGGGACAGGTGGCGCGCTTTGTATGGACGAAGACGTGCGGCCTGGCGTGCGCAGCTGGCAGATCCAACGGCCCTCAGGAGGTGCGAACGTGGGCTGTATGGGGGCCGTTAGATGTCAGATCTAACGGTATGACAGCTGCAGTGAAGGGACGATGAGGATGGAATCTGGGTGAAAGCGTCGATCCAACGACGGAGAGAGGTGATGGACGAACTCCGTCTGGACGAAGTTCACCAGAGCACCGGCGGTGATCTGGCACTCTGATGAACGATCGAACGACGGTGAATGACTCGCGAGGCTCCTCCGCGTCAGGTGCATCGGTCGGATGGGCTCGCTACTGGTCGGATCTCTTGGATGGTGGATGAACCTGGGCGGGCTCCGGCAAAGCGAGGAGAAATCGATCTGGGGCTTATCCACACACGTAACAACATGCAGAGTAAATCTCTAACTCAAAGCAAGGCTCCGATCAAGGTTATTTGACCTAAGACAAAGGGAAACGACGACGAATGGAATGGGAGTTCCGACGAAGCGGCAGAGGAAACCTAAAGTCTAATCTTGGCTCGTATAGCCAAGGTTCGGATGATCAGGTTGCGTAAGAAGGATGCCGGTGAGCGGTTCTGTCGATCTGAACGGATGGAGGATGACGGCGAGGCTCCAACTGGTGGGTCGGAGCTAGCGGAGCGGCGGAGGATGGCAAATGGAAGATTTGGAAGATAAGGGATCTAGGAACGATGAAGTGGTTACCTGAGGGTCCTAACGTGATCCTGATCTCCAAGGGGTGCTGTCGAAGGGGGTCGTCGCCTCAACCTCACTGCGGATGACTGGGAAGGCTCGTCGCGACGGTGCTCCGGCCACGAGTCTTGAGCGTCGGCTGCACCGGTCTTCTCCGATCACCAAGGGACCAATCCGATTGTTGTCACCAAGGGGAAGGGTTATAGGGTAGCAGGGAAGTGTGCGGCGCGAGATAAGGACCCAGGGAATCGAATGAAGCATTTATAGGCCGTCCCAGGTAGCTGGAGAGATCGGGCAAAAGCATGCAATCCGAGGACAATCTGCGGCTCCCTAGGGATCCACGAGGATCACTGATCCACTGGGGAGACGCGGTCGTCGAAATCGGGGCGTGAATGAGTAGGATCCGATCGAGAGAAATGGGAGAAGACAGGGCAGGAATCGGATCCACGTGCAAGAGGGTCCGGGAGGGGCAGTTGACCGGGGTCAATATCCCTCTTGGACCAATCAGAAAAAGGCAGGTCAAAAAGAACTGGAAAATAAATTAAAAATAGAAAATGATCTCAAATTAAAAAATGCTCAAAATGAAAAATATTCCTTATTTTCTGAACTATTTTTTGTGATTTTTATTTATTTTATGAAAAATAATGTAATCTATATACATTATATTATATTATATACATGTATAATTTACCTATGTATTTTGTACAATTATTTTTATTTTATTATTTTTATATAAATACCCAATTTTATATTTTATTTATTTACATCATATTTGTAAAATAATTTTTATTTTATTTTTATTGGTTATTTACAAGTGTGAAATAAATAAGTATATGATACATATATACATGTGATATATACAAGGTTGTAGAGAGAGAATTTTATTTTTATTTTATTTTTCTAATTTTTGTTTTATTTTTAAAAATATATACAAGGTAATATAAACATATTTTTCTTTTTATTTTTGTAAAAATAAAATATATACACATAGGAAGGGGGTATGTACAATGTAGAGTGGCCCTATCTCTCTCTACTTATTTTATTTGGCGATCAGGTCAATTTTGGACCCTCTCTTGGGTTCAGGTCACTCAATATTTATTCTAAATATTTCCTGTTTTTTTCTTTTATTCTTTATTCTTTTATTTTTGCACTAATACATGCTAATTATTAATTATTAACAAATGCATGCTTATTGATAATTTATTGTATTTACAACTATATACATGATGTTTTGCCAAGATATTTAGCTAAAATAAAAGAATAAAGAGTGATGAATGAGTATTCATCAGTCACATAAAGAATGGAACAACTTGTATATGATAACATCCTAGTTTCATTGGATTTTACAAATTTAGATGTATGTATCAATTGCATTAAGGGAAAACAAACCAAATCATGGAGATCGGGTGTCAATAGAGCTTCTAGTGTCTTAAAATTGATACGTACTAATATATGTGGTCCATTCCATATGATATCTTAGAATGGTCAACAATATGTTGTATCATTCATAGACGACTACTCAATATACGGTTACCAGTACTCATTCGTGAGAAGTCACAAGCTCCAGACATGTTCTAATCATTTAAGATTGAAGTTGACCTCGTACTCAACAAAAGCATAAAGTACATCTGATCTGATTGTCGTGGTGAATACTATGGCGTATATGATGGTTCAGGTGAACAGTGTCCATGTGATTTTGCTTTAATCCTAACAGAATGTGGAATTGCCCCTCAATATACAATACCAAGTTCACCCAGCATGAATAGTGTGGTTGAGGGACGTAACTGGACTCTTAAAGATACAGTGAGGAGTATGATCAGTCATTCTTCCTGACTAGAGTTCCTCTGGGGAGAAGCATTTTAAACAACAGCTTACATTTTGAATAGGGTACCTATAAAAGCAGTTGTAAAAACACCATATGAGCTTTGGAATGGCAAAAGACCCAGTCTAAAGCATTTACGTATATAGGGATGTCCAGCTGAGGCAAGGCCGTATAGGCCTGACGGACCCGAAATTCAACCTCTTAATTACGTAGTTTTAATCTGTTGTAGTCAGCTAAATTCAAATCGATCAAAAATCGCTAATGAATCTGTCAATGGAATCAAAGCGGTCGAATTTATTGTACTTGGACAAGCCAAGGTCGAACTCAAGGACACGAGCCTCTTAAGCACATGTTTAAACTCCTAATATTCAGATTAAGTGACGCATTAATGGTTCATAGATCAAGCTACACAAAGACATAAAATGCAGATAGCAACATGAAGCAGACACTTTTATTTGATTTTTTATAATGCCATGAAATGCAAGTGAAAATAAATACAAATATGCCCTTCCTAGTCTGAAATCAATGAGCAACAAAATGCAGTCAACTTCAAGATTTAATGATGAAGCAAACTCCATTGATATATTAATTCAAGGCACAAGAAATCATTACATGAGGGACACTTCATTATTAAAATTAATCATCAAAGTTTAAACTATCAAAGTAGAAAACAATTCATGCCATTAAAAAGATAATGAAACAAGCTTCGAAACGAGACCAAAATCAACTAAAACGGAGCTCGGATGCTCAAGATATTCACAAAAGAGTCTACGGGCATAAACACAAAGAAAACATGAAAATAAATAGAGCAAATACTACAAACAGGTCCTTGGAGGACCTAAATGCAAATAAAATAAACCGTTAGGACTTCCCTATAATTCTACCACACGCATGGGAACTAAATTGCATTTATTGAAACCCGGAGGGGGTTGGTTGAAATTAACCCCAGGCGCGCGTGGTGTGCATGTGCTATGAGGAACTGTTTGCAATTTGAAGAAATCGGATGTGTACCCCTGCAAAATACCATGCGCTCACGTGATGTAAGCACGTGAGGTGAGGTTCTTAAGTCACGTCAAGCTCAGGGGTGGCTCGGGCCACGTGCCGACTGATGAATCGCTGCTTTAGCTCTGGTGCTCCGAGACTAGAGGTTCAACGGAGAGGCTCGGAGCGGCGACGCGACTCTGCTTGAGACCATTCGATTATGGAGATCAGACAGTTACTATGGCTTGTGAAGGGTGTCAACGTGGCTAACTGTGCGCCGTTGGATGAGCACCGGGAGGGTGCCATCCAACGTCACATGTGCAATCTGGAGCTCCTCCTCTGTTGATGGGATGGTGGTGCTTACAGGTCTCTGACGAAGTCGTGCTTGCTCTGCCACCATCTTCTACTCATTATGTTGCTTCATGGAGGTCACAGGAAGGGCCGGGGCAATCGTCGAAGAAAGGCCAACACGCTGGGGCTTTTGGAGAAGGTTGGCGACACCCGTACGCTGGAGGCGGAGCTCGCGAAGGTAGCTCCACTGGAACTCTGGCCAATGAAGAATGGAACATGCAATGGTTAGTTCTAGTCGAAGCATGCATGTTTGATGCGATATGAGTGATATGGATTGGATGGCAGGCCAAGTGGGGCGGAGAAGGTGACGGCCTGATGTTCTTCTCCGACGGGCTTGGAGAAGAAATGGGGCGAGGTGTCGGGAGGTTATGGAGGACCGAGAGAGTAAGTGGAGGGGTACGCGAGGACGGTGGAAGCGAGGTGAAGCTAATGCGACGATGAGTTGAGAGTGAACATGCGGGAGGAAACCTACACAATTACAAGAAATAAGACGATAAAGATAAGAAGAATCGGGGAGGCTTACCTGGAGAAATTAGCGGTTGCGACGGCCATGGCTGAGCTCCACGTTGAAGCTCAGGCCTTCGCAGAACTCCCACGGCCACATGGAGCCGCTCTCCGGCGGTGAATGGCCGGAACATAGCCTACCATGGCTATGGGTCGACACCGTGGACTAGGCCATTTTTGCACCTTCGATCTGACCTCCCCCTATCATAGGGAGGCGGAGAGATGCTGGGCAAAGCCACACGTAAAGGTGGACGCCTGTGAAGGTGGCTAAAGATGGGCTACTTTAAGGAGGGCGATTGGAGCAGGAGATGGTGGTGGTCGTGGTTTGCGTAGAGTGAATGAGAGAACATCGTGGACAACCGAGTGGTCTGCGAGGATCACAGATGAAAGGACTTGGTCATGGAGTGGTTAGGAAATGGTGGAAGGTGATGAGAAGATGTGGGAAATGGAAAGGGGGCGTTGGTTGCACGATGTGGACGATGTGGGAGAGAAGGGGCGGTCGGAGGTAGGAGATGGAGACTCAACCGTTGGATCTCGCGATCCAATGGCTGAGACGTGGGCGCGCAGATGCGGCCATGATCTAATCGATTAGGGTGCATCCCATGGTTGTGGGCAAGACACGTGTCACCAGTGGAAGTGGGCGGGAACGAGTGATCCAGATGTGATATGGACCCGATTGTAGGGCTGAGAAAGATGCGGAGTCCGGCGACTGATATTGAAGTGTTGTGGAGGAGATTGAGCGGTGTTGGATGGCTACACGAGGCGTGAGGAGAGGCTGGCGGAGGCGGACGTCCGTGACGCGGTTGGATGACCGATAGAAGGGTGGAAGATAAATTGGAACGGGCGGCGTGGATTGAATCTCTAGAAGGCGCGATTGAACGACGGAGAAGAGAGGCGAAGGATGCAAGGATAGTGGACCACGTGGCTTAACCAGAAGGAGACATATGAGCCAACCAGGCTATTCAGATGAAAATCATGAAAAGAGGAAGAAGGAGGCCGAATTTGGAAAAAAAAACTGAAAACATGAAAGTTGTAGATCTCGATGAGATCTACAAGTTTCATGTTGACCAAAAACGCAAAGGAGGTCAAAATAAGGGGAGAAATATTTTGTGAGTGTTTTTAACGGTATAAAAACACTACAATTTTGCTTTTGCTATTTTTTATATTTTTAGTTTATTCCAAATTCAGATATATGCAAAAATTAATCTGGTTTTTATTGACACTAATTTAAGCTAAGGGGTAATATGGAAAAATAAACATGATGAAACCGAGGTTCATCAAGGACATATGAGATAAAAATGGAATCCAAAATAGTGAGCAACTACTTTGTTGATTATACATAGCGATTAAGGGTTTACAAATTTTATGATCCCATACTTAAGAAAATATTCGAATCGAAAACCAAAACCTTTTTTTAGGATGTTGATTTGGAGGGAAAGATGCATATTAGGGATATTATCTATGAGGAGGAATCAATCACGATTCCTGATATTGGGATTGAAAATACACAAGAATGTATTCCAGTCATAAGACAAGAAGCAAATCAAGAACCTCAAGATGACAAAATTCAGCAATCCCTCATATAGGATTTTGCTGTACAATATAAAAATCAACAACCTCAAATTCTAATGAGATCCATTAAAGAATGAAGAAGTCCTATACCGGATGACTATATAGTATTTCTTCAAGAACAATATGGAATAGGGAATATGATACAATCAGCTTCCATCAAGCCATGAAAGGTTCTAACTTTGCAAAATGGATTAATGCCATGAATGAGGGATACAAATCGATGCAAGACAATCAAGTTTGAGACCTTGAACCATTGTCAGAAGGTGCGAAACACAATGATTGTAAATGGATATTTAAAATCAAAAGGGGTTCAAATGGTAATGTTGAAAGGTTTAAGGCAAGTCTTCTATCTAAAGTATTTACTCAAAGAGATGGAATTGATTACAAGGAAATATTTTCTCTTATTTCTAGTAAAGATTCTTTTAGAATTATCATGGCATTAGTTGTGCACTTTGATCTTGAGCTTCATCAGATGGATGTTAAGATCATCTTTCTCAATAGAGACGTTGAGGAGGTGGATCTATATGGTTCATCTAGAAAATTTTGTTCAGTGAGATGAAAAGAATATGGTTTGAAAATTAAAGAAATCCATCTATAGACTCAAGCAAGCATCCCGTCAATGGTATCATAAAATCCTTCAAGTAATAATCTCATTCAATTTTGGAACTAATCCAGTGGATGATTGTGTATATGACAAGTTTTGTGTGAGCAAAATTGTTTTGTTGGTTTTGTATTTGGATGACATACTGCCTGCTAGCAATGATCTGAATTTGTTCCACGAAACAAATAAATTTCTTTCAACTAATTTTGAAATGAAAGATCTTGAGGATGCTTCTTTTGTATTAAAAATCCAGATACACAGAGATCGAACTCGAGGTTTACTTGAATTGTCACAAGAGAATTACATCAATAAGATGCTACAAATATTTGACATGAGGTTTTGCAAACCAATTAATACTCCGGTTGTTAAAGGAGAAAATCCCATCTTAATCCATGCCCTAAGAATGACCTTGAAATTCAAGAAATGGACAAGATCCCTTATGCATATGTAATTGGGAGTCTTATCTATGCACAAGTGTGCACATGTCCGGATATATCATTTATTGTGGGCATGTTGGGCAGATACATGGTGAATCCATGCATGTATCATTGGAGAGCCGCCAAACGTGTCATGAGATATCTTCAGAGAACAAAAGACTACAGACTTACATATCAAAGGTCGGATATGTTGGAGATCATTGGGTATTCTAACTCTGATTTTGCTAGATGCCAAGACAGTAGAAGATCAACTTTGGGCTATGTGTTCTTAATGGATGGAGGAACCATATCATAGAGGAGTACTAAACAAATAACTGTAGCATCCTCCATTATGGCGGGTGAATTCATAGCATGTTATGGGGCATCGAATCATGGAATATGGTTGAAGTATTTAGTCAACGGGGTGCATATTGTAAGTAGCATCCAGAGACCATTGCAGTTATTTGTGACAACAATCCAACAATATTTTTTTAAACAACAACAGAATCTCAACCAAGTCAAAGCATATTGACATAAAGTTTTTTATTGTGAAAGAGAGATTACAAAGTGGACAAATTTCCACAAAGCATATTGGGACAAATTCCATGATGACAGATCCGCTAACCAAAGCAGTGACACCCAATATATTCATGAACATATGATTTGTATGGATGTTGTATCAAGTAAAGATATACACTTATCGTGGGAGTTTGTATTAATTTTGCGGTAAATGCAACTTTGGATATAGATCCAAACTTATTCATATAGTTGGCATTGATCAATGTCATTCAGTTGTGATAATATTGGTGATCATTGATGTTTAATCGTACCCAATACGATGAATACCTTGAAGGATATGGGAAGATCCTTAAGCACAT
Source organism: Ottelia alismoides (assembly GCA_037367405.1). Taxonomy (NCBI): domain Eukaryota; kingdom Viridiplantae; phylum Streptophyta; class Magnoliopsida; order Alismatales; family Hydrocharitaceae; genus Ottelia; species Ottelia alismoides. The sequence goes on from JAZKJV010010469.1 coordinate 381,723, forward strand.
CACGGAAGCGTGAGAATCGCATCGTATGCGATTGGGATCGACTTGTCGTACTAGTTGCTCAAGACAGTGGAATTTAAAATTTTCAATGAATGAAACCACATGATCCAAGAACACTTCTCGGATCGTCTCATCTAAACCATAAACAAGTATTAGGTTGACCTCTTGAAGCGTGATTGCGGTTGAGTCTCTAAAGGAAGAGACCTCCTGTCTCAAGTCTGATCCGACATAGGAGACGCTTACGAGTGTGTTGATGAGACGTGTGCTCCTCATAATCCATGTTGATAATTCAAGGGGCAAATCTCATGATCTCGTCTCACGAGATCTGACGTCTTCTTCACAAGCGAGGCGCATTGAAAGGAGACGGAGATCCACGAGCAAACAATCCGTCAGTATAACGATGATGCTGCAATGGTGACGACTCTCTCTAGGGCTCCATGGTGGACGACCACAATGATAGAGAGAGGGAGAGAGAGTTGGCATGTAGAGAGAGATGGAGAGAGTTTAATTCCTCTTGGAATTATGTGCATCCTCAAAGGCAATGGCTACCCTTCCTGTTATACTAGTTTGATGCATATGGATCTCAATCCATGTGTTCTCTTAATCTATGGTGTAGATTAAAACTTTATTACTCAATGGCCATGAATTATTGCTCAAAAAATACAACAATAGCCAATTTAAAACAAATTAACTTTATCCTTTTTCAAGATAATAATTAATTTATTTTAAATTTAATTAATATAAATAGATAATATAGAAGACAAAGTCTCTTTACTATAAAGGGTGGTCGTCCCCCCTTTGAACAAGTCAAGGTGGACGACCACCATTAAAGAGATAATGCCTTCATTTATCTATATATGTAAATTAGTTAATATGGAATAACAATTATTGCATTTATCTTCACAAAAATAATTCTAAATTAAATTTGTGAAAACTTCAATCATTCAATTGACAAATATGAATCATATTCATATATCCAACATAATATGTAAATTAGGTTACAGTTAATTATTTATTGTAAATCCCATTCACAATAACATATAATTTGTAAATTCTATTTACAATTAAATCTCTCCATCATATTGTAGATTTTATTTATAATATCCACAATTATCGTGGATAGTGGTATCCACATTAATCATATCCTTGATAATTAAATCATATTTAATCATCTTGGATCTCTATTCTCATGTGCCCAAATAACATGAATCACATTCACATAATTCACATCTTTGATAATTAAATCAAATTTAATCATATTATATATCTCTCTTTAAATGACCAAATAATATGAATCAAATTCATATCATTCAAGATAAATAAATCACATTTAATTATCCATTTCTCCATGCTCGAATACATATATCAACAGTGAAGTTATCATTGAACTATGTCAAAGATAATGTGCTTTCTCCATGGATACTTGGAGATAATGACATGACGATTGTATTGTTCCATGTATAATGACTTGGATATTGAGATCACATCTCAAATCTAGATCTCGGGGACCTCCCATAGATGTTTGATTAAATCAAAACCATAAATCTAATCTTTTCATTGTATCTGAATCACATTCAGATTACTGTCCGACATTTAGACCAAGATCACATTACTTCTCTATTGAGAGGAGTCACTAAAATACAAACCTGTTTCGTCACTCCCTCGGAATGGAAGCGTCATGGTTATACAATCGTCTATGATTACATCACCCTTAGATATTCCTAATACTTGTACATCTTGCATACAGGAATACCTAGAATAAACCTGAAGTATTAGATCAATTTTACACTGTTTACTTTAGGATTTTAACATAAAGTTTTTCATTTGACCATTGGGAGTTAGTAGCGATCATATACTTTCCAGAGCATATATCATACCCAGGTGTTGATCATAAACTTTCCAAAACTATATATCAAACCTACAAATTCAGTCAAGCTTCCAAAGCGAGACGATCGTGTAAGGAATTTTATTCTTTCCAATACTTCACAAGCGAGCTCATGTCTTCTGGTTTAGTAAATGAACATGTATGATCCCTTCGAGAGGTCGTATTACTCATATCCCCATGTATGCACACCAACGCGCCGGTGCATAGACATTGATTAGGTCGTCAACCTACTAGTCTGCTAAATGTACATACTTAGACATATAGTAACACATCTGTCTCCGGTCAGAGGATGCATGCCTATATCGTGACAACATACGACATAGGTCTCTGGTTATCTCGATCTCATTAAGTCAACTCTTTGACCTAACTTATTTAACACCTATGAATCTCTATTCGTATACAGAGGACATGCATCAAGAGGTCGGTTAGATACCAGCCTTTAGAGAAAGGATTGACATCTCCTTCCTTGGCTGGAGATCCTCTCTTAACAAACATTTGACGGTGCTTGATGAGTCCTCAATCTAACTCTTTAGATATTCATCCAAGCACCAACCTCCATGATTCAACAATTGAATCAACGGTTGTATGATCATTAAGATGACCATGGTACATAACCCTAGTTGCACTAAGGGACCTATTATGCAAACTAATTATTCTTCGTTTCAGACCGGGGAATGATATTCGCAATAACAGTTATTGCATAATGGCTCGTCATGGGCTCGCATGTCCAACATACCTCCTTGATCTCATATTATCATAACTAATGGACAAGATTGTTCAATTATATCGTAATTGGCGGCAATAATATTTGAGCTCGTAAAGTAGGCACATTATATGGTCATTATTAATATCCAGCGGGCGATTGTTGGGATTTGAAAATCCCATTGATATGGACATCAAGAATTTCCATCAGTGCACCTTTTATTACCATTAATTAGAGAATAACATCTTTATGATGGATAAAAAATGAAGGTGAATTAACAATTATTTTGGTTGTCTAGCCAAATAAAACAAGTCCAGGGGTCCCCAAACGAGGTATGCTCTTTTCTCTATTGTTTTCCATCGACAAGAGAGAGTAAGAGAGGCGTACGTTCGTGAGGAAGATCCAGGGCTCCTTTGTAGGTTGATCCACGCCGGCCTCAAACGTTAGAGCAGGCCTCAAACGTTAGAGCAATGACATCATATACTCTATTACCCTTGAACTCGGATTGATTTCTAGTCTATCAACTACGTGTCAATGTGACTTGCACATATTCCAATGCAGGCATTCAACAATTCGTGATCCGAGTTTGGTTAGGAATGACTATATGTCGGGAATTTTTTTATGAAAATTATGTATAACTTGAGTTTATTACCTTTTTGTGAAATTACAATGTTATATTGTTACTTTAGGATTGATTTTAAAACGGCTGCTATTATCTTTTGGGTACACAAATGCCCATTGGTATATGAGTATCTGCTTATATTTATCTATCGAATAAATGGGTAGGTTTGGACAATAGTTTTGTAAATGAGCACATATTTGAGAATTTTAATACCTGTCCCAAGCTCGATTGGTTAACATCCCTAGCGTAGATGACTTCATGCTAATTGGTATGACACAAGGATAACAAAAAGTACAAAAATATGATTGTAAGACGATGGGTCTCGAGGATGCGTTTTATATCTTGGTATGAAGCCATCTCGAAATAGAGAATAGGTCACTTTGACTGTTAATAAGTCATGCATCTAATAGTTACGAAATTTGAGAGTGGGTTATAACAGTGAGGGAATGCTACTCATAATACGAATTTAAGCATTTTGAGTGGTTGTCAATATGTCCAATCAGAATTGAACACAACATGACCAGATTTTCTCCATTAACTGTCCGAGGACCTAGCTTGTGGTGTTAGAGATAGTATAAGCGGGGGTTTCTTTTGAGACTAATATCTACGAGTAAAAAAATCGACTTCTGATTGCCTTGCACGTTTAATGCGTTCACATTTAGCAAACAGTTGTCATAAGTATTAAGATTTATATGGATGGTCAAAGCAAAAAGCTTGACCAACTGTAGAAGTTTTTCGAGGACGCAGTGTAAATATATTGATATGATAGGGATACTTGGATACAATTTTCACGGACTATAAAATTACAAATATGGAAAATTCCTTTATATATATATGAAAAAAGTATAAAAACATTCCAGACTCTTCTCTCCTTTATATTTTTAATTTGATCCAGAAACTTCTTCCCCCACCTTAATTAGACAGAGGCGAACACACGTCCCAGCACTCCCGATCCCATGGCGAACATCTTCTTCCCGGACCCCTTCCACCGGCTCTTCCACGTCTCCTCGGCCCCAACAGCCCGCATGGATTGGCTCGAGACCCCCTCATCCCACATCCTCAAGTTCGACGTCCCGGGCTTCACGAGGGAGCAGGTGAAGGTCCAGGTGGAAGACGGCGGCGTCCTCCACATCAGCGGCTCCGGCAGGGACGAACGGTCGGAGCAGAAGGAGGCGGCGGTGTGGCACGCGGAGGAGAGGGGCCGGCAAGGCGAGTTCTCGCGTCGCGTGGCGCTCCCGGATGACGCGAGGGCGGAGGGGGCGCGAGCGGCCGTGGAGAACGGGGTACTAACGGTGGTCGTCCCCAAGGAAGTCGCGAGTAAGCCCAAGACTAGGAACATCGCCGTCGCCAGTAAGCTCTGAGTTACGAGAAGATCTGGAAGGGATGGTAATAAGCTATGTTTATTATGTGTATAGGGCAAACTACAAATAATAAATGAGACCGGTGGTGTGTTCGACTTAGCTAAGTGGGAATAATTTTGGTTGCTGTGGAATGAAAATGGAATTGTGTTATTTGGGGGTTCTGCTGGACTACGGACTATCAAATGGGCATCTAAATTAATAAATAAGTTAACTATAGTTTACGTCGTTCCGCCACAAGGGTCGACTTTTATAAACCTTAAAGATTATAGGATGAAAGGAGATTATTTTGAGGTCCTTATACTCATTATACCTAGCATTGAATAGATTGGGTATAAACTATTGTGACGTCTTGTCCTTCCGGCCACCAAGGTCGACGAGTCGGGAGCATTGGACCAACGGTCTTACTCATCCATGATACTCAGCTAATCATCTCATGCATGGTAGATTAACATTCGAAATTTACAACAATAGGAGAAACAATATAACTTTGAATTGGAATTGTAATATTCTCATTATATTCATGTCATTACATGTCTAGAAATTGAGGTACTCAAACATAATTAGATAATGTGTAACACAAACTCTCAAACCATCCCACTTCAGCGTCTCTCAAATAAAAAATAAAACATGATTAAAGCAAAGAAATCGCTCAAAAGAACATGCATGCCATGCTGGGTACAAATGTATCCAAGGAAATCATAACTTGTCTTGACCGCTACTACTGTGACAGGCCTGACGGATGCTTAAGCTAAACATGTTGGGTGCAGACCAATGTGAATTATGAGTTAGACGAGCAATTGTCTGAAGACGAGACTAACACTAATCCTTAGTATAAGGGTAAACAAGTAAAGTGTATTTCCCCTTTCATTGTACAATACATGCATTGCGGAACATGGCTAAACAAGGCTACCTTGACTAATGCATGATTAAACGTTCAATATGTGTATTTCTAGTTAAAAAGCCATCGTACTCGTCTCAAGCTCACTGCACATTGGTAAAGGTTCTCAACTCTGTGTGAAAAATATTTAACGACTTATGTTTATCTCAGTCTATTGTTTTATTGGGAAAAAACGATTAATGGGAAAATCCACACTGAGTATTATATGTGCAATCAGTTGTGTGGAGGGTTGTTATTTAGTTGGTGGTTTTCAAAGCCAAACCTAAGGAGGTGGTAAAGCTAATAGCTAATGCGGGGTCTCAATAAGTGTTTTGAAGTTTAGTGTGTGCGTGCAATATGCGTGCATTGTGTTTTACATTTTGATGTTTGTTTGTTTTCGGTTTTATATATATATATATATATATATATATATATATATATATATAGGGGGGACTTCAAATGAGGTGGGGTCTCACCAATATTGTGGTGAGCCTTCAATAGGATTCGTCGGATCTCAATCTGACGGTATCATCAAAAATCATGTCCAAAAGAGCAATTCCGCCATCCCATTTTTTTTGTAAATTCGAATGCCATTTAATGGATTTGAATTACCATTTAATGTTTTCTGGATTTGGTATTTTTGAATCATACCTTTACTGGTCTTTTTCCAATTTTATGCCGAATGAATTGGGTTAAACCATATCTTTGTAAACGCCCACGAGATTTTGTGAAAATGTATATTCTTTTTGTAATTTCGGTAATGATTTCGTTTTTCACATTTTCGTTTGTAAATTGATAATTCTGTTTTGTAAATGGGTACATTCGTTTTGTAAACTCCAATGAGTTTTTGTAAGAGTAATTATCCTCTATGTAAACTCCGATCTTTTTTTGTAAATGTATAGATTCATTTTGTAAAATTTCTGTCACCTTTTGTAACTGTATCGCGCTCTTTTGTAAAATTCCCAGAGAGCTCTGTAAAAAAAAGGTAAAACAATAGTGAGATTTGTAAAAAAATGAATCAATATGTAAATCGAAAGGTCAATTATGCAAATTATCAAAAAAATAATTTAAATCCGTGCATTAAAATTGCACATCCACCGATCGACCCCCTTTCGCCTGGAGGAAGAGGAACCTCACAGCCCTCGACGAAAGCCCCTTCACCATCGTCGCCGGCACCACCGCTGAGCTCGACCCTCCTTCTCCATTGTTGCCACCAACCATAGGAGCCCCATCCATCCGCCAGGAGCCCTCGTTGTAGAAGAAACATCACCCGCTCTTTGTGTGGAGGAGAATCTCTGCCAGGAGCTTGGTGCTCCATCGACCATTAATAATGCCTCCTCCGCTGCCTGGACGAACGCCGTCGTCGCCCTCGATCAAGGAAAGAAGGAAGGAATGCCATCGCCGCCCTCGATCGGAAGAGAGAGAGAGAGGGAGGGAGGGAGGCGCCGGATTAGGTGTAAATCAGGAGAGGAGAGGGAAGGAGAGAGTGAGGGAGAGATAATTATGGTTATTAATTTGTGGGTGTCACATACTATTTTTAGAATGTGACAAATGACCAAAATAGGTTTTTTACCATTAAAATAATGCAATTAATGTGTCATTTATCACAACCGTGTGATTTAAATTAAATGGATGAGATGGAGGGCTCACCACAAAATTGTTGAGACCCTGCCTCATTTGAAGTTTCTCCTATATATATATATATATAGAGGAGTGATCCTATGAGAGCAAAAAGTTGTGAGAGCATGAGAGGAATCATTCTGGACCACATGATTCACCCAGGAGAGAGAAGACTAGGAGAGGGAAAACAGAATCATGTGGTCCAGAATGATTCCTCTCATGCTCTCACAACTTTTTGCTCTCATATCACTCCTCTCTCTCTCTCTCTCTCTCTATATATATATATATATATATGGAATTTATCCAATGAGCCCTGTACCCATTTGAGTTTCGGTGAGCCCTTATTTTTAACCCTTTGATCTTAATCCAACCATCATTGTATTACACATGTATTGTCTTTTTTAAGAAGATTTTTTCAATCCCCAAATAGTAGGAACCGTAGCCATAATGGGAAGGAAACTAAATTGGAAATTATAAGGAAGTTTAAAAATAGTACGCACGTATAGAAACATATTGTATTGCAACGACAAGGGATTGATTTAGCGATTTGCAACGTGAGGAGATTGATCTTGTAAACTGAGACAATCGATTTGTCCAATGTAAGGTTTCGTTTTTGAAGATTAAACGTTTATTTCACGTTATTGGTAGAATCTGATCGTTTTTTTAGTTGTCGATTTCAGTTTTTAACGTGATGGATTATTTGCGATTGTATTTGAATCATGATATTTCAGAAGCAATGGTAAACAATGATTCTTGATTGGATTTGGATCGTCTGAATATCATATGAGAAGGATCGACGATGGATGACTTGCAATTGGATTTGTATCATGAAAACACTACTTCAGAAGGATTATGTCCAATTTATATTACTTTTGAATCCTTAAAAATTACTTATATCACATTATGTTACTGAGTCAAATTATTAAAAAAATTATATTAAGTTACTTAATGTATTTGTCAAAGTTACTGACAATATGGCATGAATTATTTTTCTATGTATTATTCTTACCGGCTCATTTTTATTCATTAATTACTTATGTATCTTAAGAAAATACTGTGTATTACTTGTCAGTTTGTCATTCTTACTAGATCTTTTATAGGGAATTACTATTGTATTTACTTAATTTACTTATAAGATATTTTATGTTACTGTCGTTAACACAATTGTTACTTTTCATACATTACTTTGAAAATATACTGAGTTACTAATGTTATTACATTGTTTACTGAAATGATATTTTAATTTTACTATTGCCTACATAATTGTTACTGCTCCCTCTTTAGTTCTTACAACTTCCAACTACTGGTTTACTAATTCATTTTTATTTCAGGTATGTCAGATGCCGGAATACTTCTGATGTTTTACAACTCACAACATCATTCGTGGATAAAAAAATAAAAAATGAAACTTTGGATCGTGAGAGCATCATATCAGAAGACACAACGATGAAAGACCTGCAATTGAATTTGAATCATGAGACATATGTATATTTTTACTGAGACAAACGTGAAAGTTACTGAGACAAATGTGAAAGTTACTTGCATACATGTATTTTCATTTATACCAAGTTACTGATGCCATTTGCCTATGTTACATGCATTTCGTTAAGTGTTACTTGTTCTCCTATCATTCGTACCGAATCAATTACATTCAGAATGTTGTCTTCAAATCTGATTCAGTCAAAATGATATAAAGTTAAGTAACAACAAACAAACAAATGAAATCAGTAATATATATACAATAGTCCAGTAAATGCTTGTTGCGAGATTAGTAATACCCAAACAACGATCAATAATTTACGTTTATTTTATTATATGGTTCAAAATTCAGTAATATATATATATACACACTGGACAAGTAAGTAGTTGTTAGGAAATTAATAAAATCATAATAAATGATCAGTAATTTTCATATGTATTATAAGTGACTAAAAAGATTATACAAGTAAATAAGAGGTGCGTCAGTAACACTCAAGCATTTAGTAAATATAACATTAGTAACAATCAAAATGAGTTCAGTAAAATTGACATTTGTAATCAGTAATCATTGTATGGACATTAGTAGTTTACCTACTTAATTACAGATCTCACAACTATAATTACTTGAGAACTGAATATGTATTACTTGAGTAACATGAATCAATTACTGATCTCTGTACAATGTAATATTACATATATAAAATACTGACAAATGTTTCAGTATTACTGATCTCGTAACACATAATTACTTGAGTACAATATATACATTACTAATCAAATATACAATGACTATTTCTTCGATACAAAATTAATAATTAGAATTTATTTTTCCAAAACAGTCTTCCTTTTTTAAGGACTCGGTATAATTGAAAATATAAAATGCTCAAACATATTAATATCATTCCAAAACCGTGTTCCTTCGAAATAGGCAACCATTCAAATGGAAATACACATGGCGCATCCATGTTTGGTGCTCACCAAAACTCAAATGGGCACAGGGCTCAATGGATAAGCCCTATATATATAGGATATTTATCCAATGCGCACAGGACGCATTTGCTATTCCATGAGCCCAACATATCATCCGTCAGATTTGAACTTTCAATCCCTTATTTTTAGCATCGTTTAATTTTATAAATTAATGATTTCCATAAATAATAATCCTATCGATTTGGTAACATAATGTATTGCATTGCCAATTGAACGTTTTCCCTAATTCTGGAGCGCTACTATCGATCGCTCTCGCGAAAAATTGTTCTTAAATCTATCAGCGACAGCGAAATTGCATGAGCTTCGTTCTTCGAATGTATTCTTGTAGAAGTTTTTTTAATCAATCGTTTATTGTAAAATTTATGTTTCCACTTATTTTTTGCTCGTGAGTTGTCATTGCTGGTTCATATTATGATCTCAGTTTAATGTTTGTTTTTATATCTTCGATTTCAGTTTCAAACGCGATGCTGGATTTGTCATTGGATTTGGATCATGAAATCTCATAAGCAATGACGAATGGTGATTCTTTGTTGGATTTGGATCGTAAGAACATCATATGAGAAGGAGCGATGATGGATCACTTTCAATTATATTTGGATCGTGAAAGCAATATGATTGCTTAGAAGTTTACATCCACAGAACACGAGATTCCGTTGTTCCATCTTTTGAAAATGATGTCATTAGATATAATCAGGCATTCTTTGTTTTAATATCAATAAATTTTGTATTAATATCATTAAGATGATGTGTATAACAAGTAACTTGTTAAATTATGTAAGTAACTTATAGATCATCAACCTATTAGTAAGAACGATAAGTAACATCTTATATATTGTGCGTAACATCAACAAATTGAGTCAATAACATACATACAATAGTCAAGTAAATAGTTGTTGTGAGATCGGTAATATCCAAACAACGGTTAGTAATTTACATTCATTTTATTATATGGTACATATTTCAGTAATATGAATGCCCTGGTCAAGTAAGTGCTTGTTGTGAAGTCAGTAAAACCATAACAAATGGTCAGTAATTTCCATATGTATTATTATTTTGAACAGAATTTAGTAATTTAGAGACAGTACTCAAGTAATATATATACAGTTCTCAAGTAATTTTTTGTTGTGTGTTCAGTAATGTCTATCTATATCTTATATCACATGTTCAGCATCATTTATACAATTCTCAAGTAATGGCTATTATAAGATCAGTAATAATAAAATAATATCTTATATATTGTGCGTAACATCTGCAAATGGAATCAGTAACATACATACAATAGTCAAGTAAATAGTTGTTGTGAGATCGGTAATATCCAAACAACGGATAGTAATTTACATTCATTTTATTATATGGTACATATTTCAGTAATATGAATACAGTGGTCAAGTAAGTGCTTGTTGTGAAGTCAGTAAAACCATAACAAATGGTCAGTAATTTCCATATGTATTATTATTTTGAACAAAATTTAGTAATTTAGAGACAGTACTCAAGTAATATATATACAGTTCTCAAGTAATTTTTTGTTGTGTGTTCAGTAATGTCTATCTATATCTTATATCACATGTTCAGTAACATTTATACAATTATTAAGTAATGGCTATTATAAGATCAGTAATAATAAAATAATATCTTAAGTAACAATCAGAATGGGTTCAGTAATATGGACATTGTAATCAGTAAATATTGTATGGACACTAGTAATTACATAATCAGTAATTGATGTATGGATACTAGTAACTATAACTTCAGTAACAATTAAAATGAGTTCAGTAATATGGACATTTGTAAATAGTAATTGCTATATGAACATTATTAAGTATTACTTCAGTAACTGATCATTCTGTAACTAAAATTTTGTAACTAATCACATTGAATTAGTAATATAGACATTAGTAATTGACGTAATCAATTATTATAATCAGTAATTTATCTTTTCTAATTTATACGTGAAATGATCATTCCATAAATAGGTTGTATGTCGGCAATAATTTAAATGTGTATTTTTTTATCTTACTAAAACCGACCACCTATTTTTAAGGAAATGATTTAACATGAATTCTTATTATGTTAATAATGCAAAGCACATTATTATTATCAAAACCGTCCCCTTCCAAATAGAACCAAACATACACGTGGCGAGCCCGCGTTTGGTACTCACCACAACCCAAATGGGCACATGGCTCATTGGATAAGCCCTATATATATAGAGAGAGAGGTTGATCATGTGAGAGTCAAAATCTCTGAGAGCATGAGAGCAGTGAATCTGGACCACTAGACTCTGCTCTTCTCTCCTCTCCTGTAATCAATTAGGAGAGAGATGACAGAATCTAGTGGTTCAGAATCATTTCTCTCTTGTTCTCACAGATTTTGGCTCTCACAGGATCAATCCTTTCTCTCTTTATTTATATATGACATAGATAATATATATATATATATGATATTTTGTTGAAGTCTTTGATTTTTAACTTTACAAAATTTTAATTGATTTTTAAATGTAGAAGAAATAAGGAAGTCACTACAACAGATCTCTATTATAGAGACGGGAACAAGCGACTGTCATTCGAAGACCGTCCCATGTGTATTCGGTTGGGACGATCATCGTACAACCGTACTATCTAAAATGGCATACATGGGACTGTGTGAACAATGGCCGCCCCTTCCTTATTTGGATGAGATGGTCACTTAGAGACCGTCTCTTCCTGTTCCATCTAGCGAGACGGGAGATATTGAAACCATCAAATTTGATCATTTATCCTTTATGGAACAGTTTCGACTGTCCCATATAGACTTTTGTGCCCGTCATGCTGAAGAGCCTCATACCTACCCTTGTTAATTCGATCAAATTAATGGTCAAATTAATGTCGTGTCGTTCGTTGTAGTTAGGTAAATACAGACTAATCAAAAACCACTTTTAATTAATGTCGAGTTAATTACGAGCGGCAAATTTATTTTACTTGGGCAAGCCCAAGGTCGAACTCAGGGAGGCAGCTGTCTCCATAAGTAAATTTTAAGCAAATTTCAAAGGTCGTATTTTCAGAAGATTCTTTTTGTTATTTTTCAACATTTTTTTATGCATCTTAAAAGAATGACAATGCATTATCAGGCCAGTTTACAAGTTAAATCTGAAATATAGTCAAATTAAGTCCAAAAATTATGAACCTTGGCTAGAATGTGGAATGCAGCGAAATTAAGCTACACTATTTTTTTGGATTTTTTGACACTTTATAAGTTTACTGCGAATTAAATATGAATGTAAGGAGATTTTTACAAAATTAATTTTAATAAATACCAAAACACATTACTTCTAGATATAAAATTTATCATAGATAGACCTAAGTATAATGAATCTAGGAAAATTGATAAACCTAAAATTCTATGTGAATTAGACCTATTAAAAATCAATTAAGGAAATCACAATTTAATTTATTTAGGCCTCAGGATGCGTGCAAATACAAAGATTTTTGGGCACAATGTAAACTAAATTATCATAAGTCTAATGTGAATTTTTGGTGATTTTTGAAGCAACAGAGAATTTAATACAAATTAAAAGGCATCGAATGGGCAAAATATGGAACATTTCACCAATTTAATAATAATAAAATCCACTGATGTCACAAAAATGAGACAAGTGTCACATAAGAAAGAGGACAAGTTAAGCTACATAATGTAATTTTTAGAACTTAAAAATCATGCCAAATGGATACCTAAATATGCGTGTAAAAATAGGGACCAAATTGCAAATACATAAAATAAATTAATGAAATTTAAACATGTTGTCAAGGACTTAAATGCAATTACCTATAATAAGGGGGGTATGTGTGCAAAATGCCCATTGAAACACGTGCGCCTCACGTGATGCTCCTAACAGGGACTGAATTATAATTTTCAAAATATCCAGGGGACTCAGTGTAAAATGCCCAGACAACACGTGACAGACAAGTGCAGTGCTAGGCACGAGAGACATCGGAGGCTCGGAGGTCGGCTCGGGGCGCTGCAGTCTCGGAGGTCGGCTCGGGGCAACCTCGGACGTGGCTCGGGATAGCCTCGGAAGCTCCGAGCCTAATGGTAGGGGAGGAGGCTCGGAGGAGGCAATGTGGCGCTCGCCGGACCGCTAGATGGATGAGATATAACGGCTGCTGATGGTTGGTATGTGGCGCACCTGGGCCCGTTAGATCGAGTGAAGATCCAACGGAGGATGAGGGCTCCTGAGATGAAGCGACGTGGATGAACGATGGTCGTTGGATCAAGATGAATCCAACGGCATCTGGAGCTCGGGGAAGCGACGACGTGGCGTGATCGTGAGCGTGGGATCCTCCTGATCCAACGGCTGCGAGTTGATGGCAACGTGGCTTGCTCAGAACCGTCCGATCATGGGAATCGGACGGCTACTGTTCTTCATGCTCCTCCGGTCCGCCGCCTCCTGCGGCCGATGTGGCTGGGCTTCGGCGAAGCCCCCTGGCTCCGCCCCTTCCTCCTGACATCGGTGAAGGGTGCTGGAGGCTCTTGTGCAACTCAGAAAGGTCGTGGAGGCGTGGCGGAGCATCCGGTGGTCTTAGCTGAGGTTGGGGTGGCCTAGAAGTCAACGGCGATGAAACTCGAGGATGCGCCGACGAAGCTTCCGACCAATCAAGGAGAGTGTACCCGCAGGGGTTAACTTGATAGCCGAGGCGTGTTGTGTGCTCGTGGGGTGAAGGTGAGTGCAACGGGAGGCCTGGCGTGGAATGAAGGTGGTCCGGTGGTGCTGCTCCGCCAAGGTGGCAGAGCTTTCGTCGGCGGTGCTCGATGAGACGCGGAGGTTGAAATGGAATAGGTCGCGAAGATCAGAGCTCCATGGCGGAGCTCGGAGGATGATCAGGTGATCGTGAAAATGGATGGAGGAGGCGAATAAATTCTGAGAAAAAAACTAAGAAAATAAAGAAGGAGATCGCAGGAGGAGATGGAAAGTGCTACCTTGGAATGGAGGCTCGAGGTGGAGTCTCCGGTTGTCGCTCGAAGGTCGGTAGGGTTACTGAGCTTGTGCATCTCACGGGAGGGGTTGCGGCACGGCGGGGTTGGCCGTGGATCTCGCCAGAGAAGAAACCCGTCGTCGCTCACTTCTAGGATCAAATCACTGTCACTGATAGGTAGAGGGTAGTTCGGGGTTTCTCCCTACAAGGGCGGATGGGGTCGACGGAGATGGTGTATTTATAGGGATGAGGTGGCAGTGATAGGTGATGGAGGGAGAGGTTGGTGGAGGTCGTGGAGCGATGTGGACGCAATTCATGGAGTTTGTGGAGGTCGGCGAGGATGAGGGTAGAGTGGGATACAAGGTGGAGGTGGTAGAGGGCGGAGAGGATGGCCGTAGTGGTGCTGAAAATAGAAAGGGGGGCGGCTCGCGTGCAAGGTGGACGATGTGGGTGCGGGCCTTGCGGGAGGTAGAAGACGATGTCTCTGCCGTTGGATCTCGCGATCCAATAACTGAGAATTAGGCGCTAATGAGAGGTTGGGATTAGATCTGAAGTGATGAGATCAAGGGTGCAGGGCGAACCACGTGGCGGGCGGGGGGTGCGTCGTTGTCGTGCAACTGTAATGAGGTCTGGGATTCGATCGAATGACATGGGTTAAAGGCGAGATGATTGGTGGAGATGAGGAGAGAAGGAGAAGCATCGAACGGGTGAGGACGCCGCCACGTGGCGCAAGGAGGTCACGGCGCTGGCGAGGAGCTGTGATGGATCCCAGGCTCTGATCGAAGGGCGGTGATCACATCAGGAATGGATGGCCCAGATCAAGAGAGAGAGGACGAGATCGGACGACAGGGAATGGAGGGCGCGTGGTGCGCAATGGAGCGGGCTGCGTGGCGCAATCATAGGGCACCACGTGGCCTGCTCTGAATGGCTGAAAGAGAATGGTAAATTAGAGAGAGAAGAAGGCCGAACTTGGAAAAGCTCAAAACATGGAAGTTGTAGATCTCGATGAGATCTACAAGTTTCATGTTGACAAAAAATGGAGATGAGGTCAAATAAGCTACAACAATATAAGGGTACAAATATACATACATATAGTACCCAAAGGAGCCCAAAAACCCAAGTTTTGCATACGAGCTCCGATTCAAATGAAATTGGTCTCATTTTGAAGGTCTCTGAATGTGTATTAATCTGAAAGTGAGTGGAACTAGATCGGAGGTTGTATGAGGTAGATATTTGCATTCTAAGGTATGTGGTCTCCAACTGGGTTTGGGATTTTTATTAGGTATTTTACAAGCTAAGAATTTTTGGCCTTTTCCTTATATTATTAATTAGTAATATACATAGTATAGAGTTAGTTTTATTGACTTTGGAGGGGGTATAAAATACAGATAATTAGGTGACTAATGGTGAATATTTACAAGTGAATTATGCTTCTTATTTAATGCAAATATGGATGCTAAAATGCATGTATTATGTATGCATGTATGTATGCTAATTATGCAAGATAAAGGAAAATATGCTGCTAAATACTCCGGAACAAGACTCTATTTTCAACTTTAAGAGTGATGAATCACAGATTCATCACCTGCTTATTGAGTTCATGTTTTCTGGTGACATGGAGGAGACAGAAGTAACACCCATCACATCTCGTCAATCCAGCTCTCTGATCTCAACAAGGGTTTCTAGAAGGACCGATGAGACGGTTTTAACCGTTGCAGGAAGGCTTCTGTGTCCGTCCCTTCAGTGTCACTTGATATGTTGGAAGCAGAGGGTACGATCGCCGCACCCGTCCCATTCGATCTCCCGCCTATTGAAAAATGACGGCCTTTATTGAGGAAGGGACGACCGCTCTTGGGATTGTCCCACATGATTTCCCGTCTAGTGAAAAAGAAGGTGGGCATGGAAGTTGCTGGGACGGTCTTACTTATGACTGTCCCCGATTGTCGAGGAAGAGACGGTTATAACGGCCGTCCCATCTGGGAGAATCGATGAAAACCTAATCCCCTCGATGGCAAGCCACATTTTGTCCTAATCACCACAACCCACTGTCTCCACTCACGACGGACGTCATCCCTACACGCTCCTCCGATCTTCTCCCTCCTCCATGAGATCGTGCCTTGTCCCCCCCCCTCTCGATCCACTTCCTCCTCATGTAATATTTTCTCTGTGGGTGATCATGGGCCAACTATTTTCCTTCTCCACATTCCACCCATCATCGAATTTATTGGTAACTATCATTGAGTTTATTTAGATGTGATTATATGCACATGATGATTCCTTCTCTACATTTCTTTGATACTCTATATTTGATAATGTATGAATGCTTTGATGTGAATTGTTTATATGCCAGTGTTACTTACAAGAATACCTTATGTTTATTGTATGAATGCTTTAATAGTTGTATGAATGCTTTGATACTCTACATTTCTTTAATTGTAGGAAATGTATATATGTCAGTGTTACTCATAGGAATACCTTATGTTAGATATATAAAAAAATTATTTGTTGGTCATAAGAAATGTATGGTACAATATTATATGATTGACAATGCTATGAATGAATTTGTAAGTATATTCTTCTCAGTAGAACCAGTCAGGGTTGCTATAGATTGAATTAGTTAGGTATTCCTAAGGTACTATCTTTGTATTGGTGATAATATAATTGATATTTGATTTAATGCAGAAGTATGGATAAATCCTGGAAGAACAAGAGATACAATGACTTTAAAAAATGCAATAATGGAGTAAATATGTTTTTAGACTGGGCATTTTATGTTAAACGTTTGAATTAAAGATCAAGTTTAGCTGGTGATAAAACAATTAAGATGTTCTTGTACGTGATGTAAGAATAGTCGAATCAATGACCGGGGCAAGATTTATGAACATCTAATGCTAGATGATTTTTAGTTACATTATACGACCTTTACATACACGTGGAAGAAATCAATGGACCTCATAATCAACTTGAGAGAATAGATGACATGGAGATGGGCACTGAAGGTGATTATCTAAATGAAATATTAGCTGATATAAGTATAAATGACTCGAATGAAATAGAAAATACAAGAAATGTTGATTTCGAGAAGAACATTACTGATGCTAAATGTATGTTAGCTCCTCGACTGGAGATGTCACGACTGCAATTTCTACTATAAATGTTTAAAATAAAAGTTAAGAATCCTTCACTAGCCACAATAATGACAAATGCCCTGTCATTGATTAGTACTCAAAAATCTTAAAATTTCCCAAAGGATCGTAAAGATGCAAAGTCAAGATTTCGTTCATCGGGATTGCAATATGAGACGATCGATGCATGACCAAATGATTGTGTTCTTTTTTTTAGAATAACGAAAGTTAAACTCATTATCCGAAATGTGAAACATCAAGATACAAAAATGAAGATAATAACATTACAAGGAACAAGTCGTATAAAATATTATGATATTTCCCTCTTATCATGAGATTGAAGAGATTATCTAGTTCTAAAAAAATTACGAAGTTGATGACATGTCATGATACTACAAGGAGAATTACTCAAATGACTTTATGTGGCACCCTGTTGATGCAGAGGAGTGGAAATGTTTGGTGAAAAATCTACTGAATTTTCAGAAGATGTTCAGAACATTAGATTGGGATTTGCAACCGACGATTTTAACCCATTTGTAATATGAACACGAGTTATTCGATTTGGCCATTTATAATTGTAACATGCAATCTCCCACCATGGATGTCAAATAATTCATCATTCATGATGATGTCATTACCTATATCGAATCTGAAAAGTCCAAGAAATGCACTCAATATTCATATGTGGTCATTATTTGATGAACTAAAGGTGCTTTAGAATTCATGGTTTAAAACCTATGATGCATTGAAAGGAGAGATGTTTATTATGCATGTTGCATTACTTTAGACTGCTATTGATTTCCCAGCTTACATGAATCTATCTGAATGGAGTACCAAATGAAAACTTGCATGCTCCATATATTTGGATGATACTCATTCTACCTGGCTCACAACAAATATGAAACATTGTTATCTAGGGCGTCACGGGTTTTTGACAACCAAACATCGATGGCAAAGATGCGAATACGACATAAAATTTGACGGGTTGTCTTGTGGTCGTCTAAAAACTTTATCTAGAGAGTCTGGAGATTTTTTTAGGGATAAATAGATGGAAATTGGGGGATTTTGTTTGGGACGAGCTTTCAAGAATAAAATAACAAGAGGGAGGAGAAAACATAGTATTTTTTTCGAGAGTTACCTTATTGAAAGAATTTACAAATTCGTCACAATCTTGATGTAATGCTTATTGAAAAAATGTGATGGAAAATATTCTAGAAATTATAAACCTATCTAGAAATGGCAAAAGTATAATGAAAGTAGACACGATTTAGTCCAGTTAAATATACATAATGATTTACATCTAATCGAGATGGAAAATGGGCGTATAACAATACCTGGAACAACATATACATTGTCAAATGAAGAACGTAATAAAATATTCAGCTTCTTGAAAGATATCAAAGTTTTAGATAATTTATCTTCAGAATTATGTCGATGTGTTAATGAAGCAAGGCGAAAGTTTAGCCGCTTGAAAAGTTATGAGTGTCATGTGTACATGCAAATGTTTTTTCCACCGGCCATTAGAGAAGCAAGGAGAACTTTTGATTGAATTGAGTCATTTTTTCAAGATAATATATTCGAAGATATTGGATCCCGCTGAGTTAACTAGGCTAAAAAATGATATTGTTGTTACATTGTGCAAGTTCGAACAAATATTTCCTCCATCCTTTTTGATTGGTGCATATGATTGTTCATTTGGTTGGTGAAGCAAAAGTTACTGGGCCCATTCAATATCGATGGATGTACGAACGATATTTGAGAAAGTTAAAGAACTTGATTTTTAATAAGGCGCAACCGAAAGAGTATATTACGGAAGGATATCTTTGTGAAGAGAGTATTATTTTTGTGACATGTATATGAAAGGTAGAAGTACACTATTTGATAGACTTGAAAGAAAGAACGACGGTGAAGTGGAAGAAGTAGAAGACCATGATATATTATGATATTAGAAATGTGGTAGACCAATACTGAAAGGGATCAGAAGAGTTATATCATACATGGAAAGGGATCTCATTCATTACTACGACATGGAAAGTGACCTCATTCATTACTACGTACTCGTGCAGATCAATGAAGTTTATTTTGTTTTCAATGAATATAATATAGTAGCAGATCCTAATATCCAAAAATCTAATTTCATTGAATGGTTTAAATCATATGTTCAAACTTTAAAGGACAGTGGTGATAGTCGTTTCACCAAAGAAATTGATATTTTTGCACGAATCCTGTACTCAAAAGGTGTTTCTCACTTGGGTTACATTGTTAATGGTTTTCACTTTAGAAAGGAATCGGTCAATGATATTAAAGTAACATAGATGTCTGGAGTTATTGTAAAAGTAGAACTGAAATCAAGAATTGATGGTTGATGCGGTCAGATCATTGATATAATAAAAATTGGTTTCTTACATGACGTGCGATGTGTTTTGTTCTAGTACCTTTGGTTCGATATTTGTAATGAGGGAACTGGTTATCGGAGAGAAAAGAACGGCTATATCAGTTTGAAAGAGAGTGGTCGAATACAAACAATTAACATTTACTTAGCAAGACAAGTTGAAAAAGTCTTTTATGTTACAGATAACTCCCGCATCGGATGAGTCATTCCTATATGCACTGTTCATGTACTTGAAGATGAAGATCCCCATTACATCGAAAATGTTTATCAGGAAGAAGCTTGTGAGAGTTCAACTGTATTCGTGAATAACAATGTAAACATAATAACTCGTAGAGTTTGTGACAATACAGTGAATGACAAAAAGATATATTGTTTTAAATTTTTTATTTGTGTTTTTTAAAATTATATTTAAAATATAGAAATGTCGCCCAAGCACGAGCAACATATTAGAGAGACACCTGCTTCAACCCCTTCACCCTCAGATCCTCCACATACCACTACTTCTGTTAGGCAAAAAGAACCCACCCCATGCAGGGAATTAGATCGTCTCCCTTCAAGCACAACACTATATGTTCAAATTTTTGGTGTGGATGCAGTGGGGGAGAACTCCACACTCTTTCGTAATTACTTGGGGTAAGTGTTCTCGTGTTCCTATCAACAGTATTGACTTCAGATTGGTTCCTCAATATGTTATGGATGACATTATGTGTGACATAGAGGTAAATATTTGACATTATCACTTTTCCTTTATATCTCATTAAAATATCATTAGTAATAATTGACAATTTTGAATCCTTACAAGATAGTTTCACCTGGGATCATAACGTTGAGGTTGATACACATGTTTTGGCTCATGCATGTAAATTGCTTCGCCATTTTCGGGGATGCTTGAAGAATACGTTGAGTGAATTTATATTTTTATAATAATTATTTATGTGAAATTAATATATTTTTCAGTATTTTGATCCACAGCTTCCACTGGAGCAATTGTTTGCGAGAGTACTAACATGTGTTGATCGTGTCCATGGGAAAGAGCTTGTTGTATATTGTAAGGGGGGGATATATGGTACATAGTGCACATATTTTTTTATTTGCTTACTCCCCTTACCTTATTAACATATGTATGTTATAGGAGATTTCGAGGAGGAATACCTGCAATCGGAGCAAGGGATTTAAGGCTACCCACATGATGGGTAGAAAAAAATAATCATTGAAGCATAACTTTGTAAGTAATCGCTTGTTTAAGTGATTTATAATTATTTTTTTATGTAAATAGCTATTCTCAATATTATGTTTTTATTTAATTTGAAAAATATGAGCGGGTGCCAAATAGGATGGAGGCTTTTGAGAAATCCAAGAGTCATGACATCGATGGGATTGTTGAATAGGTGAACCCATCATATGGATCCCTTCATTAAGACAAACTTATATTTCTTATTTTGACTTTCTAGAGTATTTATAATATAAGATAAATGATTTATAGTGCATGCCTGTTAGGAAGAGATAGTGAGTCTCACAACCTCTCCCTTCTTGGATAGCATCAGTGTTAGTTAAGCGTTTGTCACTCCAGATGAAGCATTCATCCAAGCAACGGGTTCGGAGCATTCTGGACGTAGCAGTTCATCCTCTGATAAGTCAGCAAGGGAGGAGTTAGAGAATAACTTGGTGCGGTTAAATGAGTGGATTTCGAGCGAGGATGGAACGATGAGTCAATACCAAAATGAGATAGTGCGATTGCGGAGTGAACTGACGTAATTTCATGCATTTATGCAGCTTCATGGAGGAAGAAACCTTGCACCACAAGTTCCACGCTGTAATCAAATGAGGATGAAGAGACCAGTGATGGTGAAGATGATGATAGTGATGATGATGATGGTGATGGCGAATATGGCGACGAGGAGTAGATGTGGATTGAATGAAAAACTTTTATTTACATTAAAAATATTCCTAGTTTATATTAGTTAGATGAGTAGTTAGTATGCAGGTAGGAACATTTTATATACATTTGATGTAAATTATTTTGTTTATTGTCTGACTTATTTGATCTTTTTAATCTTATTTGATCTTGTGTGATCTTGTTTGATCTTTATCGGTGACAGTGATGTATTGGTATGTCTTCTTATTTTGATTCCATACATGGTGCAAGCGAATGTGGTCAGTGATGCAACATCAACATGTATTTTTTCTTCTGGTTGTGACTGGAAATGGATGGTCGCGACCATCTCATATAGTCTTCTAGACTTGTATCATTTGTCATGAGGGATTGAACGGGCTGGTTGTATAGGTCTGTTAGGAAGGTGACGACCATCCCACATATATCATGAATCCAGTTCAATGGTATAATTGAAATGGTCAGAGAGGAGTATATGGGACGATCGCGACCGTCTCATATCTTCCTATATGGGCCGGTCAACACCGTCTCACCTACAATTTTAGGTGAGACGATCGCGACCACCTCTCTAGGAAGATATGGGATGGTCACGACCATCCCACCTAAGCACTTGTATGGAACGGTCGTGACCATCTCACCTATCGATGAATCTCCATTTCATCAACTTTATTCTATCATTTTGGCCTTAAAAATCATAGCTAATGCATGTAAATAGCATTAATTTGTACAAAATAGCATTCAGAATTTATTACATTTATTGTGTAAATAATATTGTTTTTAATGCCAAAATTATAGAATAAAGAGAAGAAAAGAAAAAGAATAAAATACCAAAGGTATTTTATGTCCCTAAACCTCGAGACCAAGCAAAAATTGAGTTGGTCGACAAGGAGAAAAGTAGGGGAGATAAGGGCCAAAAATATAATAAAAGTCACATTTATTTATTTAGCAATAATTCATTTTTGACACCCATTTTATTCTTTATTCTTTATTCATCAAATAAAAAAACTTTGTACATGAAAGTTGTAGATATTAATACATAGAAAAATACAAATTAAGTTTATACAGAAATAATATACAATGTACTTTTTATACTATGAATATGAATCCAAAATCCCAACTTCCCAGACCCATATCTCTCAAATAAAAACTCAAAATATATGAAAATCATCTCTAATTGTATATAACTTTTAATAAGCTATTTAATGAAGGTGGTTTCATAATTTTGGGGTTAAGGTGTGAAAATTAGGTTTTGGACCTTTATTGTATAGTATGCCCGAATAAAATTATTCACTTTATTCATTCTTTATTATTTGTTACAATTTGATATTTTTATAATATTGTAAATATTATTTATAACTCATTTGCATATTAAAACCATATTAAAACCAAAAATGAAAATGCAAAATAAAATAAGTCTATATAAAAACATAGGTAAAATACCTACGCTAATACTTGTAAATAAATAAAAGTAAAACCTATTCTTTTATATTTTTTATATTTTATACTATTTTAAAAATATAAAGATAAAATAAAACCAAAGTAAATGCTTTATATACATAATACAATCAAATACATAGCTAAATATACAATAATTATACATATACAATTTATACCCCTATTTATTTAAGTATGCAAATAACATCATAAAAAAATAATAAAAATATATTTGTATAAATAAACATAAGTTATAATATATAAAATAAGGGAATAAGATAATAAAATAAAATATATAAAATAAAAATAAAAATAAAACTAGTCAAAACATAGATGAATATACCTGTAAATAAACTCCTAAAAATTAACTACTAATAAATAACATCAAAAAAATAAAAATCATAATAAAATACTACATAAAATAATAAATATTTTTTATTTTATAATAAAAATTATTAAAATCAAATACTATTTTTATTTATATTATTTTCGAATAATAGGTCGTTTTGTCCTGTAGTGCCCTAACGTGGGCCAATGAGAGCCCAGTGTTTGTTGACCTTCAGTAAACTCCCTTTGGCGCCTTTGACTTGCGTCAGACCCATAGCTTCCCCGATTTTCATGCCTTTTTCACGCTCGATCCATCGATCCAACTCCCTCGATTTCTTTACAAGAAATCATCATTGATCCTCCATGATTCACACTGGCCTTTTGATTTCGTGTACATATCCCAGATTCTTTCCAAACAAGCCGTCAATAAGGGTGTGCACACTTGCCTATAAATAAGGACCTCCGCTTTCCTCTTCCGCTTTGGTCACTAATCCGAGTCTTAGAGCCTTGCATCTTATTATAGGGAGCATACTCGTGATAAGAGGAGTTCGCTTGCAGTCTGGATCGGCTCCAGGAGGACGGAGGTGCACCCACGACGGTCGTCCGACCACCTCTGCTCCCTTCCTTCGCCGACAGGTATGAGTTGTGTCTCTTCATTTCCTAGGAAGAATTTAATCTCGCCTTTTATATAGTTATTTAGGTAGATTAGATTAAGGACCCTCTCCGGAGCTATTGAGCTCCGGCCACGTTTTCGTCATACCCGATGTGTCTCCGTCGCACCATCACCTCCACATCCCCCCATCACTTCTTCATTTTTCCCCACACTCTATTCATCCATATCATGCACGGATCTAGAGATTTAGGTCTCCCGCCGTCATCTTGTTAGAGACCATGCCTCCACGCCCCATCGGTCGTTCACCTACGCCAACAATAGCACCCAGGGACCCTTTTTTGCTCGTGTGTGTTTTACTTGTAGGTCCTGGATGCTCCAGACCCCTTGGGGGGTCGATTTTTAACCAAGCCATAGATACCTGGAGCCTCGTATTTTCTCGAGCTCGCTAACCATCACCAGGGCTTTGACGTACCTATTGAAGCCTTCATCAGATGCGGAGGATCTTGGGCGATGTCGAGAGCTACACTGGATCGAAGCTCAGAGGGACGGGGGTTCTTCCCTGTTATTCTGAGTGCCTTCAGAGATGTTGGATCGAACCCTTTCTCCAGACCCTCCAGATGCAATTGGATGTTGCCGCCCATGATCGTTGATCTCCTACGTGGGGATCTAATCCTGATCATCCAAGACCGAAGCATCATTAGCCGCACAGATCATGCCACATGTATAAGTGAAGCTCTATCGACTGTTGGATACATGCATGGGGTAAATTACTAAATCTAACTCCGACTTTTTGTGTTTATTAATTAGTCCTTTAAATAATATATTCAGTGTAAATAAAATAGGTAAAATTGCATGTAGAACTATATGATTGTTTCATATTACATTCAGGTCCATGCCAGGTCACCTCACGTGTCGTCCCACGTGAGGAGGCCATTTTACAAGTACAACCCTGGCAATTTTTGTATTTCATTTCAGTCTAATAAAATTTTAATTACGTTGTGTATTTGTTGTTAAATTGCACAGAGGCCCCTGGAGTTTATTTTATTCACACGTATGCCCCTATCAGCAATTACATTTTTGTGTGCTTGTTGGATTTATTTAAAATAGCTATTATGCTCCAAAAATTTTGAAAAAAATAGATGTAAGTTCCTCATTGCTTGTAGTTTCACACCATGATTTTTATTCGTAATTTTAGGCCTTTCTGATATTTACTAAAAATCAATTAGAACACAAACAATCCTTGTCTAGAGTATAAAATACCAAAAAATATAAAAAAATATTTATAAAAAATCTCAAAAAAATATATTTTGTTTATTTATGTATTTTTAGCTCTCAGATCAAAAACCACTAAAAATAGAAAAACAAAACTTTTAAAAATCGAAAACCCCAAAAACCTTGATAAAAATATATAAAATTCCTAAAAACTCCAAAAATATATTTTTAAATTATTTAATTTTCATTATATTGGTATCTATATATTAAAATTGATGGAAACTTTTGGATTCTATTTTCTATTTTTTATTTCGATTTCAATCTCGACTAATTATTTCATCCCTATTTTAAGTTATTTTGACTTTAAAAATATATAAAAATTAGCACAATTCACTCAAAAATCATAAAAATAGTAAAAAAACATTTAATCCCCAAAAATACTTATTTCTGCATTTTTTGACATTTTAGCTACGTTTATACCTATATTTTCCATTATATATTCTATGATATCCTATATTACTTATTCCAGATAAAAAATACAAAATATAAAAATCCAAAAAATATATAATATATAAATATAAAATTAAAAACAAAATACAAAAATATAGAACAAAAAATATAAAAAATTAATTATAAAAATTAAAAGCCCACATATATGTATGTATGTATATGTATATGTATGTATACATGATGAATGACATGCTTGTACATAGTGCTCTTTGGTTAGAATTAACTACGGGCTACCATTTTTACTCTATGTGGTTCGACCTCTACAAACTTACTTGTTATACATCTTGTTGTGGAGAATAATAAATTTTAACTCACTTTTTGTGCTATTCATTTCTTGCTTTGTTTGTGAGTTGATTGTTGATTGAATGGGATTTTGTCTGAGGTCTCTTCGACGACTGTCAGTCTGCCTTTTGGATTGACATGAATTCGACAAGATCTCTCGCATCACCTATACAAACATAGATGGGACGAATATGACCGTCGTATACTATCTACTTCCATCATTTGAGGAGACACCAGATGAGACGGTGACAACCGTCCCATCCGAGCTTCAGGATGGGACGGGCGTTGTTTCCGTCCCATCTAGACAAATGGGACGCGGTTAGAATAGACAGTCTTACGACCGCCGCATATGCGCAGTCGGGACGGTTGCTCGTGCATGCGAGCTGGTAAGCGACCGTCACCTGTTGTGGTCGAGGTTGTAGTGAGGAGATTAGTGGATTATTATACGCGAGAAATGGAAAAAGTGATTTTAAATATAAAATAACAGTAAAAAATAAAAAAATATAATACATTTCTTTAGTTTTTATGTTTTTACAATGTGTTGTTGGGATTTTGAAAAATAGGATTATAATTAAAATAAAAATTAATTGAAATAAGATTATTAAATAATGAAGGAGAAATTAGGGCTTACTTCAAAAATATGTTTTTCGTATGAAATAAACCTTGAAAATATTTATTTTTTCTAGCTAAATTATTTCACAATGTTTCTATAATACTGATTTTTTATTTTGGAATTTATGTGATTTTTTGGATTTTTTTAGATTTTTTGGTATTAATAAGTATAAATGCAATAATTATTTGAATTAAAAAAGTGGGTGATTGTGCTCCTATAATGAAACCTAACTAGTTTTTTGGGGGAATCTTTAGCAATTATATGAACTAATTAAGAATGAAATACAAGTAGATCATAAAATAGAAAAATTTAAAATAACAATGCACTTCTAAATATTATTGATAAATCCTCAATTGAAGTAATATTTCATGAGCTTTCCAATGGCATTTTTAGTTTCTTGAGATATAGTAAAATGTAACGTATAAAATTCAATTAAGAAATCTACGAATTAAATTCTATAGAGCCTCCGACGAGGGACCTTTTTTAAATAGTTATCAATTTCATTCAAATTAAATAAATAGACTTTTGTTTTAAGTATTTACTATTTTGGGGAGAGATGGTGCTTATTTGTGTGGGTAAACTTCACCCATATCCAAACCATTATATATATACCCTTCTCAAAAAGTTATTATTTTAAATAACTCTCTAATATAAAATTACTAATATATATATATATATATCGATATGAATATGAACGTGGATACAACTATAACTATTGACATTACCATATCCTAAACAGACTATATATGGCTTCAATTGAGCTGCCCCCGCCTCATTTTCGGTGTTTTTTCTATTTTTTTCAAAATTATCACCATGAATAATCATGTATAGGTCCCTCCTATATGTCATTCAAATTTTGTCAGAAACAGAGACTCCTATACGCTCAATCTTGGACAGGTCGATTACAATAATGTTTAGACCGTCAAAGTTACATGTTCTAGATGGAGGGAATACGAGTTTCTGTTTCTGATGAAATTCGAATGACATATTGGAGGGATATATATATACATATATGAATATATATGGTAATATTTTTCGAAAAAATAAAAAATTTATGGAAAATAGGGACGGAGCAGCCCCATTTTTTCTTATATATATGCTAAAATGTACTACGTATACTATAGATATGAATATATATTTTCAGTGTTTAAAATATGGATACCAACAAGTTTATAAAACTTTTTTTGGGAATGGATATTGATATTTAATGTACTGAATTTATGTGTGACGGCCCAAGAAGTGTTGGAAAGAGACTATACGAAGGGATCTTAGTTTTTTGGATATAAGCCCGGGATTGACCCAAGATAGATCTGAATGGAGGCGAAGAATCCACGTAGCCGACCCTACTTAATTGTGGGAAAAGGCTTTGTTGTTGTTGTTGTTGTTTGTATGTTATATTTACATATACTATTGTTTGTATAAACATATTTTTGAATATATTACATATTGATGCATAATATAGAAAAATAATATACATATTTGATTTGTGATTATCAATATCCGTATTAGTATCCTAAAAAATGAAAAAGATACACATATCCACATCTCTGTCAGAAAAAAATGAAATCGATTTTCTTATCCAAATTCACATTGTAAACTAAAAATATGTATCTATATCCGTTTATAAATGAATACGATAAAAAAGATGTACATGGATTTTTTAGTTGCATTTGTTATGGTAGAAGCCAACACACCTATAGCTACTACTTCGACCCATATTCGTATCCAAACAATTAAAATGATATCCTTGTCTATATGTATATGGAAAAATAATAAAAATTAGTGATGCTAACATATATTATTACACCATATCCGATCCGTCATCGTATCCATTATAAAGATTCGACATATGTATCCATATATGTTTAAAGTGGATACACATACACATTTCAAATTGATATACACAAATATATTTATCCCCATTTACATATTCATTTTCATATATAAATATTATTGTATATTTATTTCTAAGTATATGTAGCATATTTGTAAAATTTCTTTATCCGCTTAGCATTTATATACATTTGTTGAGGATATGATACAATAGTTTCATATATGTTAATACCTATAGTTGTATCCACGTTCATATTCGTATCGATACACATTTTTTAATAATTTATATAAGAGAGTTATTTAGATTAATAATTTTATGAGAAGGGTATATATATAACTCGGATATGGGTGAGGTTTACAACCCAAATCAGCACTTGAGATTTTGGATTTTCTCCCCCAAATCGATACCTCTAAAATAGTAAATATCTAAAACACATGCTAATTTATTTAACTTGAATTAAATTGATATTTATTTTTAAAAAAGTCCCACTCCGACAAAAGTCCAATGATGAATGGGAAGGTATTCACGTACTGTTGTCGCCTCCAACGAGACTTGTAAGGATGGTTGCTAAACTCCAAATCAATAGTATCGACTTCCTGTGAGTGGGCTTCAGGATCAATGCCTTCCTTGGTGTTGAGCATGACGCTTGCTCTCCTTGCTACATGTAGATTCACCTCTGACGTAGCTTTGTTCAATTTCGATTGTTTTCCTTTGGATTAGGATCCAGTCTCTGGTAGCGCTCTTGGTATGTTTTCCTTCGTCCTTCACCATTTGTTTGATTAGGATGTTGATTGTCATGGTTTCCGATACAATGTTTCTTACCTGTGTAGTTGTCTGTCTTGATTTCTTTAACATGTTTATTAGCATGTTCACCGCGAATGGAGCACCGTCTCCCACCTCAGCTATTGAGAGCTTGCACCCTATGTCGGGAGCAAGATCCTGATAGGT
This sequence comes from Ottelia alismoides, assembly GCA_037367405.1. NCBI lineage: Eukaryota > Viridiplantae > Streptophyta > Magnoliopsida > Alismatales > Hydrocharitaceae > Ottelia > Ottelia alismoides. Next base: position 411,387 of record JAZKJV010010469.1, read on the forward strand.
TATCTGTAAAACCCCGAAACCCTTACAGGGACTAAATTGCAAAATTTTTTAAAGTCTGAGCTTAATTGCAATAAAACTGTACTTACACAGTGTTTAAAAAAATCAAGTGAGAAGTCCATCGTGTAGTGCTCGTCGAGATCTTTCCAACGGTACCAAGAACGTCGAAATCCGATATCGGATGAGGGAGTTATGGTCATTTTACGATTGTAGGTCAGTAATCGGGTCCGGATCCGAACCCGGATCCGACTTACCAAACCCGGATATAAAATAGGACTTAGTTAGGGCTAGGTCGACCAAAACCCTATTCCCCACCTCTCAGACCGCCGGAGCTCCGCCCCGGAGCTCGTCGGAGCCGCCGAGGTCACCGGAGTGCCCGATCGTGAAACCAAAGGCACCAATGCAAAGAGCGCGTCGCGGGGGACTCGTTCCTCGCCTCCGCAAGGTATGGGTTCTCCCCTCTTGCTGTCGTTTTCCGCATTTTGTTCTTCTACGGATTGGGTTTTGGTCTCATGGTCGGATTTGTGTACACCTGCGCATGCAACTGAGTGGGGTTTGAGATAAATGGCTATCGTGTATATTGCACACCAACTGTATGACAAAATGTCTAAGTAGATACAATGTAAGAAGAAGGGATCCTCCACCTTCCACTTGGTTTGCACTTCCATTTGTACAGCTGTTTGATATTTTTTTTCTTTTGCTTTTAAGCATGCAGTTTGAAGTTGCATGTATGGTTTAATTGTGAGCTTAATCACAAGTAGTTGTTATTTGCACACATGAAAATCAGTTGGTTCCTGTCACACGGATTATTCATATTTATGATGCATCTGCTTGAGAAAATGGGGTTGAGGGTACTGGAGATGAAATTGTTGAAATTTTTGGAGGGTCAGATTTTGTGGGTGCAGTAAAGGTTTGTTCGTGTCATCTGTCGTTCTTTTTATTAATGTAAACAATTTAAGGTTTTAATCACTCTAGGGAACAAAATGTGCCCGATGAATGTAAAGGTCTAGATGTTTACATAACGAGCATTGAGATCTTGACCACTAACTAGGTTTTGGTCTCTAACCCTCTAAACACATACGAACTCTAATTGTACAAAAGATTCTATGTTCCTGCAAACTTCAATTTCATTTATTTTGATTCAATGTGCCTTGGATCTGCTAGGACCTTTACCATCGGTTGCCATTTTGCCTAAATTAATGAGGAAGCAAGGCTTATGGATGAGGCCCATGGAATCCGTAATAGGCAGAAATTAAGTATTTTATATCCCCTATCCTGCATAGCCTTTGATGATGAGCACTTCTTAATTTTCTGGATAACTGCTACTTGAATGCACTCACGTGTAACAGAGAAATTGGTGATTCTTTTTAAAGTTGCAATGCTATTTTCATTTTATTTGTCATGAATTTTGCCGATCATTTTAGGTAGAATTGTGAATATCTAAATGGGATTCTGGAAGATATTGCAGTTTAGCAGAGACTTAAGTTCTGTTGAATATCGGCATTTCATCTACTGATGTTGTGATTACATTGTGACTGATTGCAAATAGCTGGTGCAGATCATGGAGTAACCCATGATTGGTATGGTTTATGCCTAACCTTATCATGCAAAACTTTGTTGTGCCATGTCACGGAAGGACCTAAAAGTCTTTGGCCTTGTTGACTAGGGTGTATTGATTGATATATTAGTAACCAATAAATAAGGAATTACTTGGTAAGGAACAACGAAGGGAATGACTTCCTAGTAGAACCAGTGTTTAGCTTGGCAGATAGGAAGTAAGGGAACCAAACAGGTGTTATCTCAGAAAAGTCACTCGTTATAATCCTGTCATACGATGTCACTTAATTATTAGAACGGGAGGTGAGAATGCATGAATGTAGGAAATAATAATTTGCAATCATGGGATTGTAAGGACGTGATATTGTATCATGAAAAAAAAAGGAAATAAGACGACTTGTGAGCTTATCTTCATTGATTGAGATTATTTACCTGTGATGAAGTCATGCAAAAGAAAAGTTTATCCATCACCGGGATCATATTAGATTTTAGTTTCCAATCAAAATTGTTATTAATGAGTCTGCTAGCTTAACTCGGTAGATTTAAGGACCTTAATGGCTTGAATTATCTATGCATGTTAATCTTGACGAAATGACTCAATTATTTATATAATGTAATGAAAATAAAGAACAACCGTGAGAATAAGGGTATTCGACTAATGTTGGCTTAGTGTCTAAGTGATCTAATATGAATCAACTTGGTCATAAAATCTAATGGTAAAAAGAAGTATCATCCATGGAGAAGCATGCCTCCTTGGAAACTCGGATAGAGTTTTGGACAACCGTAAATAACCCGGTCGAGAGATTAATGCTGCTTTAGCTCACTGTGTGCTTTGTGCTTCTTTTGGCGTCTTAGTGATTTTTCCGCCATGGTGTCGAGTGGGTTTGCGCCTTGTGCTTTGTGCTGCGCTTTTGTTCTGTGTGTTCTCCGTCTGGCGATGAGGCCTACGGGCTCTATGTGATCCTCTTGAGATGTGTATTACTAACAGGGGGTGTGAGTTGTGACTCTAAGCAGCATTAAACTACAGTCCAAGCTCATCTTTCCTTACCGACGTGACATCTAGGTACTTATAGGTGTTGGCCCCACGTATAAGTACCTGGATTCACCTTTGTGAGGAAAGACACCGAGTCTTATTAAATAAAAAGCCGTAAAACTATTTAATTAGTGACAATTGGCTAGGATCAAATGTGTTGATTCAAATCCCGCCCTTCTGTTGTGAACCCGATTGATAGAATGTGGACTTATATTATTTTTCTAGTGTTGTCCCACTCTCTTAGAAGTTATAATTTACGTACAATGCATATTCATATGTGGATTTGGAACTATAATTCAAGTTGTGACAAGTCTCTTTACGTGGGATGGTAGTTCTTTGCGAGGTGACATTTGATATCGGATAAGGGTAACAAGGAAGTTGTTTATAGTTGTGGGTTCTCATAATTGTCTTGTTGTACATTTGTTGTTTACCTTTTTAGTTGTTCTTTTATATCTGTATTGGGCGCTTTGCTCATAAACCTATTGCGTGAATTCGGCAGGTTTACAGGAGAAGCAGCCGCAGCAGTAAACGGCTATAGTTGACTTGTTGCAGTGCTCTTTTGTGGTACAATGTGGTCCTTCTCTTTGAGTTTTTGTACATGTAGTTATTTTTGAGAGACAAGATGATGTACCCATACCTGTAGCTACATTTCTACGGTATTGTATAATCTTTTTGTGGACATGATGCATGAATGGAATGAAAATGAAAAGGAATACAGTGTTTCTTTCTTTACTTTTCTCCTGCATGTTTGGTATAGCTTGGTATTTCGAATGTAGAATCGTACGTGTGGATGTGTATTTGCTGAGTATCTGGATCGCTGGGGAGGGGTGTCACATTATCACCTGACCTTGTCGGCGAAGCTGAGGAGCAGAAGTCCCCTCTTCCATCACCACGCCTCCCCCTTTCCTCTCTCCATCCCCTTCTCGCTCTGTCGAGGACACGTCTGATCACAGTGACGTTGAATCTTGAGACCGCAGTAGCCGAAACCCTACCGCCATGCCCATCATCTATGCTTCACATACACTAAAATTTTATAATCGTATGTTCATGATTGAGAAATTATTCTTGGATCCACCATCACATGATTAATCCCCACCCTCTACATCCCACGCGTGCCAATCTTTCTGCCTCTATGAATAGCTATTTCTACGTCATTATTATTACTAGTGTATTATCCCGCGCTTCGCGACGGGTTGGAGAATATGCATCGATTTGTAATATTTTTTAAAATTATAGAAATTGAGCAAGATATTAGATTTTTTTTACAAAATAAATAAGTGAATAAAGTATCCTTGGAACAATGCTATTGATATCATGGGACATCAATTCATGTAGAATAATTATTAATCGTTGATTATAAATCCAATTAATTTATATTTATCATAACATGCAATTATATTTTTTTCAAAAAAAAAGTATATGCTAGCATTATTGAATAAGACTTTTGAAAACAAATTTAAACCATTCAATTATATGGATGGAGTTTATTTTAATTATAAATCACACGAATAACTAATATCATATCGTATATAGAATATTATAATATATACATATATGTATTGAGGTAAAATTTTACTTAAAATAGAGTTTTAACTAAAAAGATTAATAATATTATAACGAGATCTACACAAAAGTCTCCAAAAAATTATTTACCTGAAAAGATTCGACTAAGTAAAATCATAACAAAATAATGAAAGAGTTCAGCAAGTAAGAAAATTAAATGCAAATAATGACTAATATAGTCTAACTTTTTTCTTTAAATTTATTAACTTTACATCCATTAAAACTATGGTAACTTTTTTGCATTTCATATTTACACATCCTAATTCTCAAAGTAATGCACCACAATATTCACAACTATATTGTGGACTGCCAAAATTGAAAAAGATCATTTAACAAATACTACATGTATTTTCATGTTTTATTTTTCACCCTCTTTTTTATTATATCTCTACTATTACTCACACTATTGATTTATTTTCCTTTGTTTGTATTAACAGAATTGTAGTAATATATATTTTCTATAATTTCATTTGTTCGTTCACTTGAAATAATTGAGTCATCAAACAATTATTAATGTGTATTTTTCCGTTTACTTGCCTTTTTTTCTTGCAGCATTTAATAGCTGGATACAATAATACTACATGTTTCGAGGTGACGATATGAATTTCAAAGCTTGTGAATCTCAAGGCATCTACTACACCATGATATAATCTACATGGAACAAATTACTCAATTATCATCGACTTATGTTCCTTTCTTCCGCGTCAGTGTTATCGCTACAAATTGAAAATAAGATAAAATGATAATAATACTAAAAAATAACTCATGTAGTACACCAGACAATCAAATTATCAATCATACACAACAACATTTACAGTATATTATCTATGTGCACCAAGCCATCAAGGCGATACATTTTCTATCCATTCATCTCTTACACTCTTAAACAGGTTCATCAGAGACCCCTGGTCTTCATTTCCACTCTGCCATTATGATTGGTTTAAGTTGTTGTCAGTTCTCCAGTATCATTTCAGCAGTTAACCCTTCTACGACCTTCCATATTCAACTAAGCTTAGCAACTTAAAGTTTAACATTAAAAATACCTCCCAATGAAGATACCTTAGCTATTGTATTCTATGAAAATAGCCAGATATTATGACATGAATTTTTATCAATCATTTTTCACCAAGGACTTTCTAATTGAAGGAATCTGAATCTCCAGCATCGATCTCACATGTAGTAAATATTGTATCATGTTTCCACAACCGGCGTGTTCCGCACTATTAAAAGATATACATCAGTCTGGGAAATAGCCGATCATGTGAGTACAATCATCACATCAAGATGAATGATTTTTTTACTATAACTCTTATCCTGTGTAGCTTATACATGATTTTTTTGGTTCTTGGCCATTATTGTGCGTGATAAGATTAGGCCTCATCCGGATTGCTACATGGGGAGCGATCAGGTGATCGAGGCTAAGTGATATCAAAGGTCGTTGCGAGCTCAACAATCGAACCAAGCTCAACAAGAAAAATAAGACCACGAAATAAACAATCAAGGCACGAAATCTAAAGAAGCGGTCTCCGCTATTTATTTAACCTAGTATAGCGACTAGGGTCGAACACAAGGAGCACGATCTAAGCCTACGAAGTAGTCGAATATCAGAAAAGAAAAGGAATTTTGTGGTTTTTTTATTTGTAATTTTTTTATTATTTATAATAAGAAAATGAAAAACAAGATAAAGGAAATCAACCTTCAACAATTTTTATTAAGACTAACAAAGGCTCAAAAATTAGAAATAAAAATATTTTTATATTTTTAAAAATATGCAAGTGTTTTTGTTGATTTTATGGGATTTTCAGATTTTTATATGATTTTCTAAAAATAAAATAAACATAAAACAGAAGTTCTCTATTCAGCCGTGACCAAAAGGCAAAATTAAAATGCTAAAATTGCCCAAAGGTCCTCATTGCTAATTTTATGAAAAAGTAGATAGAAAGACCAAATCAGAGAAACTAGAATTTCATATATATTTTTGAATTTTCTATAATTTTTAAGAATGTTTACGAGATTTTCGATCTTTTGTGATTTTTAGGGGTTTTATAAAAGATAATGGAACAAAAATGTTACTGATGTTAAAATAAACCAAAACAAACACGCATGAATTTTTGTAGAATTTTCGAAGGTATTTTTATATTTTTTGATATTTTATAAAATAAACAAATACGTTTTAGGGGTTTTTTTAATTTCTAGAAAGTATCAAATAAAATCAAATTGTGTCATAAATATTACCAAAAATATTAAACATTAGCATGAGCTAGTGGTAATTTTTGGGGAATTTTTGGAATAGATTTGATAAATATTTGATCTAAAACAAATCACACAGGTTGTAGGGACCTATTTGCAAATAATCTAAGTTTCCATACTAAACCATAACACACATAAAAAATCCAGGGTTATCAGTGCAAAAAGCCCATGAAATTCATGGACGTGTTAATTAACCACGCACAGAGGCATAACTGCAAATACATAAAACATTTCATTCAAAACAGAACCTTTAAGAAGTCCATTACAAGGTATGCAAAAACACCACAAGGCACGTAATCGTGCACGTGTATTCAAACAGAGAGGACTGAAGTGCAAATACCGAAAACATCAGGGACTAATATGCAAAAAGTCTGAACTACATCTTTATTTAACAAACTAGAAAATAAAGCATAAAAGGTGCAGGGAAGTAAATGCAATATACCCTTGCAGGCGCGTGCGGTGCGCGGGGGGGGGGGGGGGGGGGGCACGTGGCAGACGCAGGAGGCACGTGGACGTATGGCTCTAATCCTCTACGATGTCAGATCTAACGCCTCAGATGCTGTCGAGGATGTGGGGCGCGGATGCGTTAGTTGTTAGATCTAACGGCCCGAAAAGTTGATGCGGTCGGCGACTGAGATTGGATCTGGTGGATGAAGGTCAATCCGACGGTGCTGAAGGAGGCCGGAAGAACAGGGACAGGTCGAAGTTCACCAGAGCATAGGATGGAATACGATCGAACGAGAAGCTCAGGATCAATCGTGGAGATCATCCACGTCGACTAAATGGGTCCGATGGGAGAGCTGACGGTCGGATGTGTGTGACGGTGCAGGTGGACATGGAGCTCTCTGCCGAACCTTCTGATGGATGGAATAATGACTCCCAACACGCGCGAACACCTGCAAAGGAAGGCTTGACTTGGGGCGAAGTCCGGTCGAAGTTATTTGAGCTGAAATGCAGAGAAGCAACGTGGGGCGAGGTTTGATCTCATGCGAAGGCGATAAAGGAGATCATGACCTTAATCTTGACATAAGGGATGAGCATAAGGGGGATCAGGCTGCGGTGCAAGGGGGAGCGTGCGTCAAGGGTTTGATCGGAGCGGATGGATGTGAATGTGAGTGCTCCGGCTCTCTGGTCAGAGCATGCAAAGGTGCGCGGCGCAAGATGAAATGATTGGTGTGAATCGGAAAATGTAAAGGAAATGGGGGGTACCTGAGGTCCTAGGCGAGCTCTAGAGCTTCAGGCGAAGGCTGTCGGTGAGGTAATGTCCTCGACCAAGCTGTGAAAAGCCGGGAGGCTGATCACGGCGGTGCACGCCGGCTACGACGCTGAGCAGCGTGGCCGCTCCTCCAAGCTTCGATCCGAAGGTTTCGTCAGGCAGCTGTCACTTAGCCGAAGGTGGGTAGGAATGAAGGGAGGCACGAGGCACGAGCTGCTGCTCTTGGGAGGCGGAGAAGAATATTTAAAGGGTTCCCGGGAGGCTCGAGGAATCGGGCGAGGGCAAGCAACCCTAGGAAGATCCGCACCTTCCTAGGGATCCGTGAGGGTCATGGATCCAAGAAGAGGCCACAGGCTAAGAATCGGGGCGAGGGGATGCGTGATCTGATGGGAAGAATTTGTAGAAAATGGTCCGGCGAATGATATCGGGTCGGGTCAAGCCTTGAAAAGGGCGTTGACCCGAGTCAACAAAGTGGTGTGGACCAATCAGATAATTCGAATGTACAAAATACTTACAAATTCAATAAAAATAATAAATGATTTTAAATTAAAAAGTGCATAAAATGAAAAGTATTTGTTATTTTTCAAACTATTTCCTGTGATTTTTATTTTTTATTTTTTAAAAAATAAATTAATCTTTATACAGTATATTATATTATATGCAGGTATAATATCCCTATATATTTTGTACAATTATTTTTATTTTGTTATTTTCATACAAATGCCCTAATTTTATATTTTATTTATTTACAAAATAATTTTTGGAGTATGTAATATTTTTTATTTAGTTTTTATTATTTATTTACAGGTGTTTAATAATAGAGAGTAAGACATATATACATGTATTTTGTACAAGGGAAAGAGGATTTTATTATTATTTATATTTTATTTTTATGATTTTTGTTTTATTTTTAGGACTATATACAAGGAGGTAAGAAGAATATTTTATTTTTATTTTGTCAAAATAATTATTTAATTACATAAATAATATGTATAATATAGAGTAGGCCCTATCTCTCTCTACTTGTTTTATTTGACGATCAGGCCAATGCTTGACCTTCTCTTGGGTTCGGGTCACTCTGCATTTATTCTAAATACCTCCTTCCTTTTTCTTTTTCTTTATTCTTTTATTTTTACACAAATACATGCTAATTATGTAATATTAACAAATGCATGCATAATGCTATCTTATTGTATTTACATATATTTACATGATGCTTTGTCAAGATAAATAGCTAAAATAAAAGAATAAAGAATGATGAACATGGATTCATCATCCCCCTATACTTTACCTTTGTTAGTCCCTTAGCAAACACTTATTTGAAAAAAGAAGTGAAACAGAGAAAGAAAAGAAAAAGAAGGAGAATTAATGTTGATTATTAAACTTGCCTTCATTAAATTGGAGTATGGAGCTCAGTCAGACCTTTGGATTATTTCTTTGTCGGAACCTTATTTGGACCTAGGTTTAAGACTCAACAGCCTCTAAGTTCCACTAATCTATGGTCAAGACTCCTCAATAATCCAGATCAGAACAAGTCTACATACACAAAATATGATGATCATGAATCTTTTCTTGTACTGTGTAAGTGATATGTAGCTCCCCACTTCAGAAATGGCAAAGCAACAACCTCCCTCAACAAGGTAACCCTAATGCCCTAGTCTGGCAGCTCTTTCCTCGAGGAGCGGGGTATTCCCTTCTAAGTTCAAGTTCAACCAGCTCAAGAAGAGTAGAAAGAAGAGAATGGACCGTGACCAGCGTAGCCACGTATCCCTGGGAGCCCAACCAGTGTAGCTAAGTCTCCCTGCGCAAGCTTCATGAGATGAGAATGGGTAACATAAGCTTTGCTTTATTTGGCTATATATACTCCGCCAGGTATTTCATTTTCTATCAAACCCACCACTTTTTTGGAGTTTTTCTTTCTTTTACGCATTTTTTATGTGCATGTGTACAACATATTTACATGGTGCAACATATATACGTAAGGACTTTTTCCTCTTGAACCAGTAGACTATCCTTCTTTTGAAGCATTATTGCAACCCACAACTCCTATCTTTAGACCTCAACACCGCCAGACCAAGTTGAGGCGCACTTCCTTCCCTAATAGAAGACGAGAGGTTCCGCCTAGAAGTACTACCCTCGTATGCTACCCCAAGCCAAAGGAAACTGACTCCTTGATGAATCTCGTATTCATCACTCTAAAACTCATTTATTAAGCTCAAATCCCTAAAAATCAACAGCATTCTTGCATCTATTTTGAATAATTAGCATTCATGCATGTTTCCATAAGAATTGCATTTTAGCACAAAAATCTGCACAAAATAAGAAGCCAAAAATCCAAGCCAAAATGACCTGTAAATAAGCCTAACTTCCCAGATTTTTAACACATTCATGCTAACTCCGAATAACTCAAAACCACTTCCACTGTGTACATATCACTAATAAGAATAAAGGAAAAATACAAAAAAATAACTAACCCAAATAAGTGGACCAAAAACCCAAACCCTAATTTCAGGATTTTCGGACTAAAAGCCACATATCTTCTTCATCCAATGTCCGATTTAATCCTACTCACTTTTGAACTAATGTACATTCAATTACCTTTAAAACAAGACCAAGTTCAAGTGAATCGGAGCTCATATGTGAAAGTTGGATTTTGGGCCTCTTTTGTACATTGTATATTTTCGCGGTTTTGACCTTGTATTTTATGTATATATTTTCTTAATCAATATAAAATCCAAAAAAAATAGAATTAAGTGTCTTTTATTTATCTTTGATTTTTCCTTATTTTTTCCAGATTTTTATCTTGTTTAAAAATGACAAAAAAAATTATAAAACCCAAAAATCAAGGTATTCTATGTACATAGGATACCCCAAAAATTCACTTTTTACATTTGACCGATTTTGGTTTTGATGTCTTCATGAAAGTTGTAGATTTCGTCGAGACGAGCATTTTTCGTGAAGGAAGTTTTTCGATCCGAGGTCATTTACTATTTATTTTCGATTTTACAAGATAATTATTTTCTGAATTTTCTGGTGCTGACACGTGGCAGCCCCAGAGGCCGCCACGTGTCAGCCATTTTTGGACTTTATTTATTTTCGTTTTATTAAAAAAAATTAAAATTAAAATCACGCACGTGCGTCGCACGTGCCCCCAGGCACGTGCTCCGCACGTGCCTCCGCCTCTCGTCTTTAGTCACCACGTGGCGCAACAGGCGCCATCCGATCACGCGAGATCGGACGGCACCTGTGCGTCGTCAACCTCGAGCCCTTTCCCCATTTGGCCGCCGCCCCGCGTCGCCGATATCTCCGCCGCCCCCGCGAATCTCGCCGATCAAATCCTTATCTCCGATCTCCTCCTCCTTTCGGCCTCAATCGCATCATCTTCTCGATTCATCCGATCGCCCTCAATCCCGCCGATACCCTTCCATCTCCGGCCAAACCCCCCTGCTATTTAAACCCATCGCCGCCCTCGTCACACAGCATCCGCCGTTTAATCCCTTAGAACCTCCTCTCCGGTAGTGAAAGGACCGGCGAGCCCCCTCCATCGGCGTGATCCGAGGTCGGCAGACCTCGTCGCAGCTCCGCCCCGAGCGCCGCTGCTCGCTCCGGCCTCGCCAACGCCGTCGAGCCGATCTTCTTCCAGGTATACCCTCTCTCTCTCTCTCCCTCTCTCTCTATCTCTCTCTTCCGCTCTCCGCCCCACGCTGTCGACCACCACCGTCATCCTCCGCGCTTCGGCCACGACTCGACCATCACTACCACCTCGACGCCATCGCTCCGCCATCAGTCGCCACCACCGACTCCTCCGTAGCCGCTGCTGCGCCCCCGACGCCCCACGGCCGTGTGTCGGCCACTTCATCTCCTTCGCCGCCACCGCAACCCAACTCCGCCTCGACAACGATTCCTCCGCCTACGCCACCGCCATCAATCTCCGACGTCGACCGCAGCCCCGACTCCGTCGTCTCCGTCATCTCCTCCAGATGCGCCTTCATCAACACCCACCAGGCTCCTCCGTCTTCTCCGCCTAGGCCGTGTGTCGGCCGCTACCAGCGAGCTCCGCCGCTACAGCCCCCCGCCTCGACGACGCTACCGACCCATCGCACACCACCGCCGAGGCGCATAACCACCGCAGGAGGCGGTGGTTCTCCAGCCCACCGCGCCTCCTCTTCGCCGGCCGGGCTCCAAGCCCGAGACCCCTCGCCTCACGTGTGCAGCACGTGGTGGGGGGAACGTCTCCAGCAAGCCATCCAGGGGTCACGTGATCTGCACATGACCCGCTGGGTTATTTGCATATATCACCCCCGGAGTTTCCCCTATTTGCGCCTGACCCCCCGCTTCCAAGGGCACGTGCCTGGCACATGCCACTTGGAATATTTGCAGAAAGAACCTCCAGACTATCGGTAATTACATAGACACCCCCAGCTGCATTTTATTTTTATGTTATTTATTTAACTTGCAGTTGTACCCTGTGTTCCCCTGTGATTCTAGACTTCTTCTCTACATTATTTAATTAATCTAAAAATAGCATGATGTTCGTTAATTAATTCTCTACTGTTTGACATCTTGCGGGTAATTTTGTGATTGACGGTTATTTGATAAATAAATATTTTATGGAAAATTGCATATTTTACCCATTTCTTGCTCTGAAATTGATAGTTGATTAACCGTTACTCTAAAAATTCTCGAAAAATCACATCTTGTAGAGTTAATTATTCTTAACATTGTGCCCAAAAAGATTTGCATTTGCATGCATATTTTATCCTGTAAAAATCATTTAGCACATTTTAGTATTTAATTTTTAATAGGTATTAAACCCCACATTTTCGAGGTTTAGGATTTTTCTGAGATCCGTCACCTAGTGGTAGATCTCAGATAATTTTGATCCTTGAAAATAAGTAGGTTTGCTATTTATTAAAATTAAATATTAAAAATCATTTGACTTGCATTTAAAATCCATAAAAAATTCATATTGCATCCAAAAAATTCCAAAAAAATTACAGGACATCCATTTCATTATAGTTGACATCTTGGCCAAGTTTTGTATTTTTCGGACATCGTTTGGGCTTAACTCACATTTTTGTCCCTAGAATAGGCCGAATTTGCATGTGCACCTCCTAATTCATTGAAAAATTCCAAAAAAAAAGACCGCTTCGAAAACCGAACACGAACTTTGATAGACTTAATTCTAGGTTGTTCCTTTGCCTCCTTGTGATCGACCTTGGGACTTGCCCAAGTAAAATAAACATAAAACCACGAGATTAAAAGTTGAATAACTTATTTGTGGTATTTTCTTGACCGTTTCCGATTGCTGCCTACAACGCACAACACGATAAAAACACATTATTAAAAGCTGCATTTCCGGATCCGTCACTCCTCACCACCTCATCCGCAGAGAGTTATGTGTCAGGTGCTGGTGCAAGTAAAGCCATTGTCTGTGAGAGTCATGTGTGCGTTGTCAAATGCTACTTAGGCTCATCAAGATGACATGTGATCATAGCCTAGTGGACTCAAATAATTAAGTCACCAATGGGCCTGAAAAGTCTCAACCCTAAATCCTATAAGGTTCCTCTTAGAATTAAGTGGATTAAGGTCTTAAACAAACTCCATTTTCCAATTTTATTTCAGGCTAGTTTAAATGTCAACTATGATTCAAGAGAATGCACAAGTATATACAAAAAACTTTTTATGCAAATTTTTTGAAAATGTGCAGAATTTTTAAAATGTTTGAATGTGTGCATGGATGCAGAAGTTTTGCAAATTATTTACAAACATTTACACAAGGGTTTTTGCAAACTTTTATTTTTCAAACATTTTACAAAAAAAATTGTACTATATGCATAGTTTTGATACCAAAATATTTACAATCTTTTTAAAAACAAAACATTTTTACAAACATTTATACAAAAATATTTTTTTATAGATGGCTATGTATGTGCAAGAAAGAATTTTATATACAAGAAAAATTTTAATTTTTTACGATTTTTAATAATTAATTTTTAGCAATTTTATTTATTAACACACTCACACAAAGTATGAGTTATGGCTAAAGTATATATGTGATATATACGACACCCCCTATACTTAGCTCAAACGATGTCCTCAGAGAGAACCAAGAGCGATGAAGAAGAAGACATAACTCATGCTTAGTATAGGTAAGTGAAAAGAAATGCTATACTACAACAACGAATCAATTAAATATAATGAAGAGGGATCGGTGGTTTCCCATATATTTAAGATCAAGTAATCCTAGGTATAGCAGACTATACATAAAAGGAAAACCGAGTGAAAGGATGTACAGGGTCTACCTCCCCTATACTTAGGGTAAAATATCCCTAAGTATAGGCAACAAAATAGAGGTAAAAAGAATCAAAAGAATAACCAAGAGTCTGACACCCCTTATACTCAGGGTAAAAATGCACCCTAAGTATAGTATAATCACAAGATGCAGATGGGTGTTAGACTAAAGAATGAAATGATATGGACATCTTGTTCTATACAAGTCGGGAGACAGTGATAATCAGGCACGAGATGTAACTGATGTGAGTCAAAGACCACATCTCATGCAAAATGAATTGGGTCGACGTCAACAATCAACGACTCATGATCTAGATATGGTTTGAGGCGCTAACCGTTAACACGAAAGGTGGTCTCAGATGACATCTCAGATATGTTGATACTACCATTGTCATGCACCTTTCGGACCAGGTATGGTCCTTTCCACTTACTCTGTAATTTCCCTGAAAATAATCTAAGCCTGGCATCAAACAACCACACTCTCTGATCTGGCTCAAACTGTTTATGGGTGATGTGAGAATCATGCCATATCTTCACTCGCTCCTTATATTATAGGCTGCTTGAAAAGGTTGTATCTCTAAGCTCCTCCAGGGCTTCCAATTCGGCCTTCCTTTGATCGCCTCTACTCAGTGGATCCAATAATATATCAGTGACAACCCAAAGTGACTTGTGCCTTATCTTAACTAGGTAAATGGCAGGGCTTGCGATAAATGAGACGAAAGGGAGATGTACCCAACAGAGTCTTGAAGGAAGTCTGATATGCCCACAAGACCGAGTCCAAAAGCTATAACCAATCCTTTCGGTCTGGACGGACTACCTTCTGCAATATCGTCTTGATCTCCCTATTCGATACTCCAACAAGATCATTGGTCTGAGGATGATACGGAGTGGCAACTCGATGGTCTATGTTGAACTCATTGGCAAGGGCCTTTACTTTCTCGTTGATAAAGTGAGACACCCATTAGATATCAATACTCTAGGCACCCTGAACCGTGAAATGATATTCTTCCTTAAAAATTTGCAAACAGTCCTAGCACATGCGGTTCGACGGGAATGACCTCAACCCAATGACTCACATAATCAACATCCAATAGAATGTGCTCGAATCCCTGACTCTTAGGGAATGATCCCATGAAATCGATGCCTCATGCGTCAAAAACCTCACATAAATTAAAGTGTTGCATTGGCATGATGTCACACTGTCCACAAGTGCCCATCCTCTGACAGCCAATACACCTCTTCACAAATTCATCGGAATCCATGAAGAGAGTAGGCCACCATAGGCTGGATTGGAGCACTTTCTGTGTTGCTCTCCTCACAGAATGATGTCCTCCTGCCTCAAGCTTAAGGCAGTATGTGAGGACACTATGATGCTCCTCCTGAGGAATGCACCGACGCCAGACGCTATCCCCTCCTTCATGATAAACGATGGGATCCTCCCAATGGTAAGACTTGGCCTTCGCAAGGAAGGTCTTAAGTCGCTGCCTGGGCCAACCTTGTGGAACTTTCTTGGCAACAAGATAATTCACAATGTCAGCGTACCACAGGAGCGAAGCGATAGCAAGGTTCGCCTCATCTGGGAAGGTCTCTGAAATGGGATCAGTCTGCTCAGATTCCTCAAGATTCTCTAATCGGGAGAGATGATCATCCACCACATTCTCGACTCCAGGTTTATCCTTAATCTCAATGTCAAACTCCTGGAGTAGAAGGATCTATCAAGTCAGTCTCACTTTGGCATCCTTCTTTGCCATGAAGTGTCTGATGGCGGTATGATCAGTAAAGATAGTCACTTTGGATCCAATAATATATGATTGAAATTTGTTCAAGGCAAAAACTACGGCTAGAATCTCTTTCTTAGTGACGGTGTAGTTCCGCTGCGAAACATCCAATGTACGGCTAGTGTAGTGAATGTCAAAAGTTACTCCATCCCTCCTCTGTCCTAGCACGGCCCCTACGATAAAATCGGAGGCATCCGTCATGATATCGAATGGGAGTGACCAATCAGGCGGCTGGAGGACAGTAGCCTCAACAACTAGACTCTTGAGAGTCTCAAATGACGTAAAGACACTTATCATCTACAATGAACTCGGTGTCCTTTATCAGCAAATCAGTCAACGGTCGAGCAATCCTGCTGAAGTCACGAATGAACCGTCGGTAGAAACCGATATGCCCCAGAAAAGACCGTAACTGTCGTAGGTTGGATGGTGTATTGAGTTTCCTGATGATATCCACCTTGATCGGATCAACCTCCATGCCCCTGTTGCAGATGGTATGACCAAGCACCGTCTCTTGAGTCACCATGAAGTGAGTCTTCTCCCGGGATAAAATAAGACGAACCTCAAAGGCGCTGAAGGGCGCGGTCTATGTAGTCAAGGCAAGCATTAAACCCATCGCCATAGACCGAAAAGTCATCCATGAAGACCTCTAAATAGTCACCCACCATGTCCGAGAAAATGGAAAACATGCACCTTTGGAATGTCGTCGGGGTGTTACATAGACCAAAGAACATCCGTCTGAAACCATAAGTCACAAACGAACAGGTGAATGTCGTCTTGTCATGGTCTTCGGGTGCAATGGCCACCTGATTGTAGCTGGAGTATCCGTCAAGGAAGCAGTAGTGACTCTTCCCAGCTAGCCTCTCTATAATCTGATCGATAAAAGGCAACAGGAAATGATCCTTCCCGGTGGCTTGATTCAATCGTATGTAGTCCACACAAACCCTCCAAGAAGTGGGTATCGGGGTAGCTATCTCCTCTCCAGACTTTCTCAGAAACTGTAGTGATACCCTTCTTCTTGGGCACCACATGCAATGGACTAACCCACTTGGAGTCGAAAATGGGGTAGATAAAATCGACGCTCTACCATTTCGAAATCTCATTCATGGCAACCTCTCGAAGATTCAGGTTAAGCCGTCGCTGGAACTCACGCGATGGCTTGGCGTCATCTACGAGATAGATATGGTGGGAGCATAGGGCCGGACTTATCCTATGGAGATCGGCTACGCTATATCCCATCGTCTTGCGGTTCTTTTCAAGAATCTCTATCAAACGAGATTCTTGCTCTCTAGTCAATTCTGCTGAGATAATGACTGGGTGCATCTTATGCTCGCCCGCAAGGAATCATACTTCAGCGACTGCAACATAGGCTTCAGTTCTGGACAACTGGGAGCCGGCAACTCTGGCCTCTGAAATGTTTGAGTGAATGCAATCAGATCTGCGTGTGAGAACTCTCGCTGATCATGAATATCTGGCGAAGCTGGCCCTGCTGGTGTATATGTAATCTGCACTGACTCAGTCTTCACCCAAGCAACTAGCTCTGTTGGAATCAGATAAGGTAACAACTCATCAAATTCGGCCCAATATATATATATATGAATCCGAGGGATCTGAATCTGAATCACAAGAAATACACTCTGCCTCACTACTGAACACGGTCTTCAGTCTCAAATGTGTCCTTTGCCAAGAGTTTGCTCTTCAAACTCTCCTTTGCTGGTATCTGTGAATCAGCAGTATCTGAAGGTGAGAGGAGGGCTTGTGAAAAGGGATCAGACTAAATGGCTTCATCATTAATGATCACAAAGTCGCACTCCTGGTGGACATCTCGCTTTGCCTCTGTCATCTGCTCAGAATCACTACACTACTCTGAGCAAGTTGAATCTCGTGCTCTGGTCTCTTCGATCGTCTCTATCTGCATACTCTCTCCTTCGACGCAAAAGTACACCTTCTCACCATCATTGTCGGACACTGCCTTGGCTGTGGCCAAGAATGGACGTCCTAAAATGATGGGGGTATCTGTCACAGACTCATGGATCTCCATGTCCAACATAACGAAGTCCACGGGGAATTTCAGGCCCTAAATCGTGAAAACCATGTCCTTCAACAACCCCTTCGGCCTCTTGACAGATATATCATCAAATTGTAGTACTGTCATGCTCTGTCGAAGAGGGCCAAACTCGAATCGGTCGAGAAAGGCTGCGAGAATAAGGTTAATGGAAGAGTCGTTGTCTAATAGAGTCTGATCAAATCTATGCTCATGAATATGGCATCTGACATAAGGAGCTCCTGCATACAGTCTCTTGACTGGCAGACGGTTCTGGTGGCGAAGCATGTGGCATGAGTGAGCACATGGATCTCTGCATTATGGTTCCTCTTCTTCATGCGGATGGTGGTCTTCTCTCTCAAGTTCTTCTAGAAAAGAGGGATGTGCTTAAGTGTCTCCCGTAGAGTCAGCTGAATCTGAAATCTATCAATCATCCGCTGGCTGAAGTCTAGATGCTGTGATTTTTTTGTATTTTCTTTTTACCCCCCCCCCCCCCCCGCCCGCCAATCAGAGGGCTTGAGAGAAGGGGATGATTGGGCCCTCCTCAAATAGAGGGCTAGGAATGGATCCATGCTGTTGAGAATGAATAGAATCCATACAAGTATCATCATGCATCGTATATGGACTCGAAGATGAAGAACCCTTTCCTTTAATAATCTTTTTGATATTTTCTGTAAAGTCCCAGGGTACAAAAACTGGAGAAAATGCTATTGAAATAGAAAGGGTGGCCTCAGTACCACCTACGACATCAGGAACTGCGGCATCAGCTCCGCACTCTGGCTCAGCATCTGGATCTCTGGTGGCATCAGTACCACCCTCTGTATCTGGAGACGTGATGACCTTAATACCGTCGGTTGTATCAAGGTCATTGGTGGCGTCAGCACCACCATCATCATCATCATGAGCGGCATCAGCAACGTTATCCTCCTCATCTGGCGCTCCTGCATCCTCGTGGTGTCGTCACTCAGACGAGGCGCGCCTGCTGACATCCTATTGCTCCTAAGTGTAACAAAATCAGCATCAGATGTATACGAAGCAATGTTACCTAAGAAATCTTTAGGAATGGTAACCTTTGTGAACTGCACCTGCTCAGATTTTCTTTTTAAGTTGTTCGTGTATGGCTCGATCTGAGCGGGTATGGCGGCCTTCCCTTTGATGATCTCCTTCATCTCCTGGCGGAACTAGTCCATCTCCCGCCTGAATGTGGCCTGCTGATCAGAAAGTAGACATGCTAGATCATCGAGTGTTGGGTTCTCATAGGTTGGTCCATGAGAACCGGACGGGTTGCCTCTCTGAAAGTGAGGATGTTGCTGGGGAGGATGAGGGGGAAGATGAGAATACTGCTGAGGCTGCTGCTGGTGCTGCCTCCACGACTATCCCTGCTGGTAGGGATGAGAACCCGGATGGTAATGCTGCTGCTATGGCTGGTGAGGGAACTAAGGTTGCTGTCGAGGTTGGTTGAATTGTCCATACTGAGCAGGAGGCTATTGCTGGGATGAGTCACCTCCGGTCGACCACCTGAATTCGGGATGATCTCGACGGATCCCGGGCTGTTGTCAGTCGTACCAAATCTCGTTGACTTCCATCAACGGCTCCTGCTCAAAGGGGATGGAGGAAGGACTGCCAGGGGCTGATCCTGCTGGTACACCACTATTTGAGTATCATGAGACGGTGGTGGCTGAAGGTACCGGTGTTGCGGCTCCTAGAACGGCTCCACCTGAATATGGGGAACCTGTCTATACTAGGCGGAGTGCTGGGTCGAGCTCCGGTTGTTAGGGTCAGCCCGTGACCTGAGACGGGGCTGAGAAGTCATTTGTGCCTCCTGGAGACACATGATATGGGTCTTTAGATCACTCAATGTCTGTGCCAACTGATCGATCTGAGTCATGCCTTGGCACTGCTTCTTCTCAATAATCTCGATGCGGTCTAGCTTCTCGCTGATGATGCCCATATCAGTGACCGACGACTCTACCTGTGTTGCGGCTGCCGAAGGGGTGGATGGACCGGCATCGACCCGTGATATCCTATGATAGGTCACCGCCTGGGGCGGGGGCTTCCCCTTAGTGTAGAGATGGGTCTGGGATATAACTGTGTAGTTCTCGACCATCTCTTTGTATTTGGGCCAGATCTGGTCCTCGTCTTTGACGAAATAAGAACCCCCACAAGAAGCGTTCACAAGTCCCTGCAGCTCCGGTGTCAACCCACAAAAGAAACTTTGTACCAAATTAGGCTTAAAAATATCATGATGTGGACACCAGTCAATGAGCTTGTGGAATCAATCCCAAGTCTCATGGAATTTCCCGTTGTGGTTTATGGAGAAGTTGTTGATCAACGCTCGAACTGCATTCGTCCGGTCGAGTGGATAGTACTTGTTCAAGTACTCGGTTCGGAGTTGTTCCCATGAAGTGACGTATCTTCCTAAATATTTCAGCCAGTAGGCTTCTCTGTCGACCATGGAGAATGGAAAAGCCATCATCTTGATGGTATCCTCATCCACGTATCTGCCGTCGACTGTGCTGTAAATCATCTCAAATTCTTGATGATGCAGATGCGGCTTCTCAGTGACAAGCCCATGGCACTTGGCAACAATTGAATCATCTAAGGGGGGAGCTTGAAATCTTCCAGGATCGCCGGAAGCTGAATCAAACGATGTGTAAGAGTCGCACTAGGGTTGTGCAACTCTCTTATCGGCCTAGCTGGTCGGACTACCTCCTGTGGCTCCTTTGATTGTGGTCCATCTCTTCCTCTGAACTCTGATATCTCACCACCACCGGCTCAGTTATGCTCTCCTCGGTCAGCTCGCATCTGTGCCATCTCTCTACGCATGTCTACCATGAAAGCCCCCTGGTCTCTGATCTGTCTTTGCATCGTCTCTAGGGAGAGTCTAACATGGTGTTATTGATGGTGCCTTGATCTAAAACATATGTGGTGGTTTGGGGCTGTCCATCGGTGCGCTCCTCGTTGTTGGCCATCTCTTGGGTCTCTACAAAGGCAAAAGACCTGAACTCAAGTGTCGTAAAATGAATGAATATCTGTTCTGGTCTCTGCTCTGGCACCTCGAGATTGGAAGAAGGGTGGTCGAGGGGGAACATGGCGGAATCAAACTTGGTTCGGAGAGCGGGTCCAGTCTCTCATTAACCAACCTAGATGAATGGGGTGGAGTGCTCGAATGCGGTGCAACCACTACAGGCCGGTGGCTCTAAGGGAAAGGTCAAGGATCATCCTCTTTGTCGTTATAACCGTCCCTTCTGATCATCGGGGACGGTCTCCAACCGACCCTTCTGTCACCGTCTCATTTGCTTAGATGGGACGGTTATCACGAACGTCTCTTTTAATAAATCATTGGGGACGGTTGCGACCGTCCCTGTAATGATCAACTTTGACGACGGTTCCAACCGTCCCTAGTACCACAAACAGTAGGGGCGGTTGTCACCGTCCCCATCTTAGAAGCTTGGGGGACGGTTGTAACCATCCTTAATGATGTGCAATTATTTTGCGACGGGCACAGAAGACCTGTGGGGACGGTTTACACCGTCCCCATTTGGTCCCACTAGTCGATACCTGTGAGAGTGGACCGATGTCAAACATTGGGGACGATCGTAACCGTCCCTCTTGAGAAGTAAAGGGGACGGTTGGGACCGTCCCTTCCAGAAAGAAAGTCGTTTGCGACGCCAGCAGAAGGCTTTAAGGGACGTTTGTAACCGTCCCTTATAGCCCCCATTGACACGAAATTTTGCCAGTGAGGTCCTTGGAAGAAGACAGGGTGGTCGAAACCGTCCCTATTGATAACCACATGGGACGGTTGTAACCGTCCCCTCCGTTGGCTAGCGCTGAAGGGGACGGCAATAGAAGATCGTTAGCGACAGTTATAACCGTCCTCATTGGTTCCCCTGACCACTAAAATGGGACAGATGGTGTTTAACATTCTAAAGGGACGGATACAACCGTTGCCATTGTCAATTAAAGGGGACGGTTGCGACCGTCCCATTTAGTATGGGGTCTATAGCGACGCCGACAGAAACTTATAGGGGACGGTTATAACCGTCCCCATTAGTCTTTGAAATGCAAAATTACTTCCCGTGAGCTATCCTCAATAGGGGGGACGTTTCTGTAACACCGTAAGGGACTGTTATAAACGTCTTCAATAACCCCTGACTGGAAAAAAATACTACATTCATTGTGTTTTGTTCACGCTCCCTCTGCGAAAACAAATAACACATTTCGTAAACTCAAAATTCAAGATGTAAATAAGACACTTTATAGTTACAAAGAAATTGTTTCTCAATTCTACACAGTCTTAGGCACTACTAGAAATATTATAATAAAATGTTCAAGAAAAAACTAAAATTTACTACAAGCATTGTTATCTACTCCGATCTTTCACTCTCGTCTCCCTCCTCATCACTCTCCTCATCGTCACCGAGACGTGTTGTTTGTACAGGTGGCGTGGCTTGACTTTAAGATGGCTTATAAAGGAAATGACATTCGCCATTTCCAAACGCATCTTCGCCATCTCTTCATCTTGTGCAGACATCTTTGTCTTTACCCTCCGCAACTCCCTCTCTATCTCTCTTTCTCTCTGGCTCCCTTGCGAGGAAGACTGCGACCCACTTGCACCACCCATTTCGTACCATGTACGGATCGTTTCTCTACGTCCTCCGCAGTGGATGTGTCCACTGTGTTCTGGACCAGTGGCTTGACGGAATGCATCATCGGCCGAGAATGGGGGAGTGCTCGTCCCTGTGTTATCTAGCGAGGAGGTGGTAGAGAGCCTAATCATTTCTTCCTGCATGTATAAAAATATTAAATATTGTCAATATAATAACTTAAGTCATTATATAAATTAAAAATAAATATTACTTACATGAATTGGTGCGTAGGCGTCATCAACCCACTGCAGTTCTCCTCCTAAATCCCGACTCTTTGACCCGGCAAAAACCTCTATGCGGGTCATTTCTCGTTCGTTATCCATCAACTAAAAAAACATAAAAGAAGTTTTTAAAATAAACTCTACACTCAAACTTAATAATTCTAGAAATTGTTTAAATACTTACAAAGTCATCCTTCAATTGGTTGGTGTTCTTTCTTTCCATCTTATGGGTGGACCGAAAGCCTTTGGATCGATTCGTCGTATTTTTGATAGAAATCGACTGAAATTAAACAACGTTAGTACAAGCATAAAACAAATAAAACGTAAACAATGTACGTACCGTGAATTCCTCACTGAACCAAAAATTAATCAACTCCCTCCATTGTTCGGTGTAACACCAGGTGGGACGTTCTGCACAAGCTGCTCATATGGAATCTGGGGGTTGTAATAATAAAGATGGAAAAATAAATATCATTAATCTTAAATCTTCAGAATTAAAAATATAAATTTCTTCGTACATTCGCCTTTACGTGTCCCTTATATCAACGCAACAACTCGGCAACATTGGATAGAATCTGGGAATCGATATGGGCATTTCGTTCATAAGGAAAAGACAACCTTATACAACAAATATAATAAACATTAATATAACAACTTAATAAAAAATCATTTTTTGATTTTAAAATACCTCGAATTAGAAAGTATGGCAGCCTTGACAGCATAAGAAAGCTGCCGAAAGTCGTGGTTAGTGATGGGGACGCGCACACGAGCAACCTGGCCAAGGTAGCTCTGAAACTCCATGGAGTTATCTCCAACCGCATATCCGCCAACAATACGCACATGTAACGTCTATCCGGGTGCAAGACGATCAAAAAATCTACACTGAGGTGGTCCACGTCGTCTCGGGGTACCTACACTGCCTGCATTAGAATAACCTCCCTGTGGTTGCTGAGGAGGTTCAGGAATCTTCGAATACTTCTAGGTCTAGGAGCCATCTCTGAAATTCAAAAGAAGTTATTTCAAAAAAAAATACATTTAGATAGATGATAATAAATTCAATTATCTGAAATTAAAAATAAAAAAATAAAATTACCGGATATTGCTAGTACCAACGTCGTTGTCTAATACTTCATGAAAAAAATCACTAGAGTTATTTTGGTATGCAACGTCATTGTCTAGTGCATCTTCCTCTTCGTTTACATTGAAGAATTATGTCGGTGTTGTTCTAATGGTATAATCCGTCCACTAACTGAGTTATCTAGAACATAAAAGACCTGTTCTACTTGACTGGAAGCGTATACGGCTCATTGGTTTGTAACCGACCTATTTGCTTTAAAGAGAGAACTCCAATTCTATCCTTCTTTTAAGCTAATCCAACTCGATCCACATCGAACCAGATACAATGAATTAGAACACACCTTGCATCTTGTGTAAAACTAATTTCTAGTATATCAATAATCTTACCATAGTATCCGTCAATTTCAGTATTGAGATCGGCCTTCACTACTACTTCAGAAAGCTGTGATGCTTTATTTTCATCAATTAACTTTTCTCGAAATCTAAATCCATTAACGATATAGTCGGAATGTGATACTATTAATGAGTATGGACTCCTGTGGATTATATAGAGATTCGTGCTCCACTGTTCATCTTTGATAACTTTTAATAGTTCAATTTTATCCCCAAACCGTTTCAGAAAGTCTGATTTGCTAGTGGTTGTTGACTGAAACTCTTCAAAAAAAGAATCAACCTCGTCTACTTGTATCAAAAATATAATAATGAATAAGGTCTCTTTTTAATCGTCTGAAATACTACGACGGGTACTCTTTAGGATAGCTCGTCCATTTTGTTGAAAAATCCAAAGTTTGTTTAGATCTTATGTCCACAATTCACCATTATTATTTCGTTAGAACCGATCGAATCTAATACTCTTGCCATCACCCATATACATATTACAAAATGTGATACATTATTCACATAAATATCCCTCGACAATGCAACCTTCAAGTGTAGCTTTATTAAATACCATATTCTTTAATTTTCTTAGGTATCTTTCAATTGGATACATCCATCGATACTGAACAGGACCACATATTCGACCTTCGCTAGCAAGATGAATAATTAGATGTATCATTATATCAAAAAATGTAGGTGGAAAGAGCTGCTACAACTTACATAAAGTTATAACAATATATGTCTCTAGTCTAAATAACACTTCCGGATCTAAAGTCTTCGAACACAGGATTTTAAAAAACTGACTGAATTCAATTAGTGGCTGCAAAACATCATGATGTACACCTCCTCTAATCGCCAACGGGAAATGAACTTGCATCAGTACATGACAATCATGACTTTTTAATGTCGATATCTTTCTTTCCACCATATTTATACATCCGCTAATTTGAAAGGAGAATCCATCAGATACTTTAATTGATTTAATAAAATTGATTATCTTATCTTTGTCAGCACTGGATAAAGTATACACCGCTTCGGGAATTATTACTTTAGAATTATCTGACTCAATCAGATGTAATTCGGGTCGGATACCCAACTGTATTAGATTACGTCTGACTCGCAAACTGTCTTTGGCAATACTAGAAATATTTAAAATTCCAAGAATATTTTCCATAACATTCTTCTCTATATGCATCATATCTAAATTATGACGGACATGTAAAGTATGCCAATAGGGTAGCTCCTGAAAGAATATACTTTGTTTTCGCCATCCACCGGTTGCCTTCCTCTTAAATAATCGACCTAGAGAGTAGTCACCCAAATTTTTTTTCCATCCACATTGTGCTTCCTGAACGACGATTCAAAGTTAATTGACATCCAAACGATTGTCTATCAAACTTGTAGTTATTTTACTTCTTAACCATCTCTGACTTATCGGTAAGAAACGACGATGTCCCAAATAACAATGTTTCATACTCACACTTAGCCATGTCGAACGTGTTTTATCAATAAAATCGGACATTCGAGTTTGCCTTTCGTACTCCATCCCAATAAATTGGCATATGCTGAAAAGACATTAATTGTCCACAATAAAGAAGCATGCATTGTAAAGAATTCTTTCTTTACCGTGCCATACGTACTTACTCCAGAATTCCACATAATCTTTAGTTTATCAATCAACGGTTCATATATGTATTTATCACATTACCTGGTCCCTTTGGACCAGGTATCAATAACGATATCATCATTGTTGAGAAAATAAACATGCGGAAGCATAACATGGAAAAAGATAAAGAACACAAAGAATGCGGAATTTAACGTGGAACCCTACTCCCTAAGGAGCGGGATGAAACCACAGGAGAAGCCCTTAACACGGGCGGATATTCTATTAGAATTCTCTCTCAATGAGTACGGGAGGTGTGAGGCTCTTTATATAGGAGCTTAAGGGAGAATATTCTATAGGATATTCTCTATAAAATATTCTCTTAACAAATAGCCACACAGAATATTCTCTAACACTCCCCCTCAAGCTGGAGCTGAGAAAGCTGCAGCTTGCAACAAAAAGAAAGTATACAACACATCTTCACACGATACATCACAAGAAGAATACATGTCCGCTGCTGGTAGAAGACCTCGCACGAGGACGGGTCTGCGGCTTTCAGGTCATCGGAACGTATCTCTGTCATGCCTGTAGAACCGCTGCGATATCAGGTCACCGGAACGTATCTCTGTCGTGCATGCAGGTCACCGGAACGTATCTCTGTCGTGCCTGGAGCAGAATCGCTGCAGAAGAAGTAGTCCAGCGCGGAGTAGTAGTCGGGTCGCAAAGAAGAAGTATGCACCCTGTCGAAGAAATTGATGCTCAGTGAAAATGGATGCTCTGTAGAAAGCTGGAGTGTCGATCTGTCAGTGTAGATGGACATTTGTGAAGTGTATACCTCTGACTCCCCCTTTCTCCCATACTTGATAGAATAAAGATCGCGGATCAAGTTGGGAGAAACAAAAGATGCATTTTTTTGTCTCTCTTTTTTGTCTTTTTTTCTTTTTTTTTCAAGCCCTTAACCATTTTTTTCTTGACTTTTTTTTTGCAAATCATTCATTTTTTTTGAAATCATCATTTTTTTGCATTTTGCGTACGTTGTTTTTTTTTTGAAAAAACTTTTGCGTACGGCTTTTTAAATGTACGCGCCTTTTTTATCAATTTAAAAAAATTTCTAACACAAACTTCGGCCCCTTCTCTTTTTTTTTCAACCTGGCCCAAACATATCTGCAGCCTCTCTCTCCCCTCTTTGTAATTTTTTTTATATGTAGCCCTTGGCCCTTCTTGGGCTATAACTCTCTCATCATTTTCTAATACTCACCCACGCATTTTTTTCTTAAATACATCCCTTTTTTTCTTTTATCGCACACGACCCGCTTAGGCTCTCCAACTGCATAGGGTTCCCAGCGGAACCCTTCGTTCAACGAAAGACCCCCTCGATGGGGAGCGTGAACCGCCGCCGCCTGGCACCAAGGGGAGCGGGGGCGCGTGGGAGCGGGGGGAACTGCCGACTGCGCCGCCAATCATTGGGATCGGGGATCGGGGATCAGGGATCTTCGACAGGAGGAGGGAGGGGATCGGGGATTTTCGACGAGATGAGGGCTTCAACGAGATGTACTGGGGCGCGCGGGTATATCGAGCCGCCAACAGAACCCCACTGGGATTTGCTCGGAGGGAGCCGCGGCTTGGAACTGATGGAGACGAGCGGAGGGGCGCACGGGAGCGAGGGGTGCGCCTCAGGCGATGTAATAGGTCCTGCGCCTGGGAACTTGCGTCTAGGTACCACAGCGGCTAGGACATGTCGCGTGAGCCTGCAGGATCGGTGCCACCGCGTGAGCCTGCAGGTTCGACGAGGAGAGCGCCGCCTGCGCGCCTGGGGCTCGACTGGGACGAGGGCTCTCGAGAGGGAAAGGGCGGCGCCTCTTGGACTATCGCTTGGACCTGCGAGTTGGAGATCGTGTGCCTATGCAGACCTGAAGATAGAGGGACCCGCCTGCTCCATCTGGATGCCGTATGGAGGTCCAGGCCTGCTGGATCTGGAGGGCGATGCCGTACGGACTTGGAGGTGATACCCCATGGAGATCTGGAGACCGATCTGGAAGCGGTACCCTCACGCAGATCTGGAGAGGAGGGTGCGCTTCTGTTGGAGGGTCTTGGAGCATCGCTCGCCGCATGCGGGCATCAAGAACAGGGAGGCGATGCCGAGGGCTGCGGGATCTTGCGTAACAAGGAACCCTAACTTTTCTCAACGAAGAACAGGACAGATCTTGGCCAAAAGATATTCGAACATATAATCTTCAACAATAACCAACCCAAAATGATTCTCAAATCGATCGTAAAATATAATAGAAGAACATGACAAAATCCTCGAGAATCGACCCGCTCTGATACCATGTTGAGAAAATAAACATGCGGAAGCATAACATGGAAAAAGATAAAGAACACAAAGAATGCGGAATTTAACGTGGAACCCTACTCCCTGAGGAGCGGGATGAAACCACAGGAGAAGCCCTTAACACGGGCGGATATTCTATTAGAATTCTCTCTCAATGAGTACGGGAGGTGTGAGGCTCTTTATATAGGAGCTCAAGGGAGAATATTCTATAGGATATTCTCTATATAATATTCTCTTAACAAATAGCCACACAGAATATTCTCTAACAATCATAAAAGAAGATGCCATTCACATCCATGGTGGCAGATTATATGTAACAAGTATCCCAGGCCAAATAGAGTAACTCGTACTCATATTTCTGAATATATTAAAGCCATCAGAAGCAAGACCCAATCGTGCATTTCTTACTTCTTTAGAAAACGATGGATAAATTTCATCAAATTTCCTCCCACTCCTCTGTATCTGATGGATGTCGCATAACACCGGTTACATCTTTCTTTTTGATATTACTGTGCCATATCATCATTGTAGATGTTCTTTCGTATGAATATAATTGTTGTAATCGGGGAATCAAAGGAAAGAATCGTAAAATCTTCTCTCGTTTTCTCCTCTTTGAATCATTACCCATATTCTTATATCTGCTACTTTTGCAGTCAGGACATTATCTAAGTTTGAATAATCTTTCCAATATAAAATGCAGTCGTTCGGGCATGCGTCAATTTTCTCGTAGTTTAGTACAAGTGCACGAAATATTGACTTAGTGTCCTTCCAGTCATTTGGAAAGTTTTCTGAAATATTTAATAATGTCCTAATCAACTGTAAGACATCTGTCATCGTAACCGCTGTACATTGATTCTTCACTTTTATCTTAAACATCTGTAGAAGAAAACGTAATCGAGACATTTTGACTCCTGAGCATAATGGCTTCTCTGCATCTTGTATTTTTTCAAGTAAGGTATCCGGAAGCGAATCCATCATTTCATCAGTGTCATGTCTCGAATATTATCTACCATCTCAAACATAGCATCACGGTCATGTGTTTAAGAGATATCTCTTTCAGTATCACCTTGGACATTACTATCTTCTCATTCACCATGATATGTCCAATTCGTATAATGAAGCCAAAAACCATTTAATATCAAATACTCGTAAACTATGTTCGATTTTGGGTCAGAATGTTTTTGCATCTTATGCAAGGACAATGTATTCTATCTCCTCCACCTCCTACAATATGATAGTGTGATTCATATCGAAAAGCTCAGTCTAAGAATCCGATAACTCCTTTATTATATGTCCGATAGTCATCGAATCTTTTGTTCATCCAACTTTTGTCCATTGCCTAAAGGTAATAATGTATGTTAGGTTATATTTTTTTGATCCTCTAGACTAAACTATTAAGCAATTAACTAATATGTTTTTGATCTAACTATGTTTTTGATCTAACTATATTTTTCTTCCTCTTAACTAAAATATTTATCAATTTAAAAACTATATAACCAATACCTCTACTTTACAAAGATTAAACTATAGTTTAAAAAATATGTACAATTATAAGCAAGCATAATATATTAATAAATTACTAAAAAAATAAAAAAATTACATCCAAATAAGATGACGAAATCAAGGCGGAGGGAGGTGGGCGACCAGGCGGAGGACGATGGACGGACGGCGATGGGCGGCGGTCGGGCGAGGCCTGAGGAGGAGGGTGATGGGGCTGAGTGGGCGAGAGGGCGGAGGCCGGAGGGCGAAAAGGAGGGCGAGGGGGCGGAGAGGGCGAGAGGGCGGAGGCGGAGGGCGAGTAGCCAAGGGGGCGGAGAGGGAGGAGGAGGCGACAAGCGGCGCTGTGCGGAGGAGGAGGACGAGTTCGAGTGGAGGAATGAGGAATGGATTTGCCGGAGTGGGTATATGACCATCGGGGACGGTCGTTCAACCGTCCCTTTTAAGAATAATCGGGGACGGTTATAAGTGGATCATCCCCTCTGGTTGCAGATATTTCCACCAACGCGCCAATTTGATTGGTTTTGGGGGCGGTTACGCAACCGTCCCATAAAACTAACTATAGGGGACGATTACAACCGTCCCTTATTGTTTCGTATAAGCGGCGACCACAGTAGAGTAACGGGGACGGTTATGACCATCCCCTACAGTGTCCGGGTAGATTTAAAATCAACTGGGCTCTGCTAGTACGAGGCGATTATATAACCATCCCTAAAGGTCATATTAAAGGCGACAGTCATTTATGACCGTCGCTAGAACTATACAGAAGGGACGGTCAGCATACAACCGTCCCCTACAGTATTATAAGGGACGGTTGCTCTATGATCGTCCCCAATAACCGTCCCCAAAGGCCGTCCAGTTTGTAGTGAACCAAGGGCTGCCTAAAGAGTCTCCGATCCATCATCGTGATATGGAGAAAAGGCGGATGGGATCTGGAAACAAACAATCAGCAAACAAACCCCCAATTCACCTACTCAACACTGAAAGTTGATGGTCGTAAAGGTTTGGTCTTTTATCTTGTCAATTTTATTTAGGTGAGCATTCAATCTTGTATGGCGATTAAGCGAGCTGGTGGGAACCCGATGCTGGCCCAATCCCAAAACTAGATCTTTCCCAACCAGCACAAGTTGCGGACCATTTACCGGCTACCCGATCAACCCGCTCTATTAAGGATATCACTGCCCACTTTATTCCTCACCGGAGAACGACTAACCCCAAGACCAGTAGTTTGATGAAAGTTTAGGTATGACTCTAGCATAGTGTGCGGGTCACTCTCTCGTGCAAGCAAACCAAACAATGAGGGGATTGCTCTCCCAAGAAAGATTTTTAAGTCAAGTGTCTTTTAGGGTGAAGTTTTTTTAGCAGTCCCAGTATTATGATTATCACTTTTTTGAGATATTTTTAAATAAGCAAACAAATGTCTAATGAATTTTTCGATCTCATGAATATTTAAAGTCCAAAAATGGGGGGAGTCAAAAAAGCTGATGCACGATCAAACACGATGATGCATGCAAAGTAAGAAATGCTTACCTGACTCCAGCACTCTATATGCAGGGTGATCCGCGCATAAAATAAAAGGCAGAAATAAAACTATCCTATATGATGCAAGAAGAAAACGACCTTAGATGGACAATTTCTAATCGCGAAGAACCGTAGTTAAATGGTTAGATAGAGAGGTCGGAGTCCGGTCTCTGATGCCGATCGGTGTCCGCCACAACGGATCCTGCACGCGTTGTATACGACTTCTAATGACATGTGACCTCTCAAGCGACCAAGTTAACTTTTTATTAATTTTATTATAGGTCTGATTACGAACTATAGGTGCATGCAAATAGTTGGGGATTGGGCTTTAATCAGTTACGTCACAATCAAGGAAATTCCTAAATCTAGGGGCCAAATTCTTCGAAATCAACAAAAATAAAAGGCGAGAAATCAAAACCAAAGAAAACTGCAGTGAGGCTCCCCGAGCACACCGGTGCTCGGCGAAACAGACCCCGATAAAAGCCAAGTCCAAAGTGTCCAAGGTCATGTATTATTACAATAATAATAGAATGTATTAAAAATAAACTAACTACTCTATCTAAGATATCTATGCTCCTCCTATCCTCCTACTCCTCTTCAGACGTGGGTCCTCCAACAAAAAGTCGCAAACTCATTGGACGGTCTCTCGCACAGAAAGTGAAACAGAAATAAGTCAGAAGACAGTTATAACAGATAGAGGATAAAAATGATCAAAAATAAAGCGAAAATAAAAAGAAGGGAAAACTGAAACCGACTACGAAGTTGTGCTCCCCGCCAACGATGCCATTTTGGGGAGCGGTCAGGCGATCGAGGCTAAGTGATATCAAAGGTCGTTACGACCTCAACCACCCGAACCGAGCTCAACAAGAAAAATAAGATCACGAAATAAACAATCAAGGTACATAATCTAAAGAAGTGGTCTCCGCTATTTATTTAACCTGGTATAGCGATCAGGGTCAAACACATGGAGCACGAGCTAAGCCTACACGGTAGTCGAAGATCAGAAAAGAAAAGGAAACTTTTTATGGTTTTTTTAATTTGCATTTTTATTATTATTTTCTAATAAGAAAATGAATAACAAGATAAAGGAAATCAACCTTGAACAATTTTTATTAATACTAAAAAAGGCTCAAAAATTGGAAATAATTTTTTATATATATATAAAAATTTGCAAGTGTTTTTCTTGATTTTATGGGATTTTTCAGATTTTATATGATTTTCTGAAAATAAAATAAACACAAAACAGAAGTTCATTGTTCAACCGTGACCAAAAGGTAAAATTAAAATGTTAAAATTGCCCAAAAGGTCCTAGTTGCTACTTTTATGAAAAGGTAGATAAAAGACCTAATTACATAAACTTGGATTTCACTTTTTAAAATTTTCTAGAATTTTAAAGAATTTCTATAAGATTTTTTTGTCTTTTATGTTTTTAGGGGTTTTAGAAAAGATAATGGAACAAAAATGGTAGTGATGTTAAAATAAATTAAAACAAACAGTATGATTTTTGGTAGAATTTTTGGAGGTATTTTTATATTTTTTGGGAATTTATAAAATAATTAGATACATTTTTAGAGGTTTTGATTTTTAAAAAATATCAAAGAAAATCAAATTGCATCACAAAAATTATTAAAAATATTAAACAATAGAAGGAGCTAATGGTAATTTTTGGGGAATTTTGGAGTAGATTTGATAATTATTTGATCTAAAACAAATCACACAGGTTGTAGGGACCTATTTGCAAATAATCTAAGTTTCTAGACTAAACCATAACACACGTAAAAAGTTCAGGATTATCAGTGCAAAAAGCCCACAAAATTCACACACATGTCAATTAACCACACACAGGGGCATCAATGCAAATACAAAAAACATTTCATCCAAATTAGAACATTTAAAAAGTCCATGTCAGGATATGCAAAAACACCACAAGGCACGTGATCGTGCACATGTATTCAAACAGGGAGGACTAAAGTGCAAATACTAGAAACATCATGGACTAATATGCAAAAAGTCTGAACTACAACTTTATTTAATAAATTAGAAAATAAAGCATAAAAATACAGGGAAGGAAATGCAATATATCCTCGCAGGCGCATGTGGTGTGCGTGGTGGTGGTGGGGGACACATGGCGGACGCTGGAGGCATGTGGACGTGCGACTCTGATCCTCTACGATGTTAGATCTAACGTCTCAGATGATGTCGAGGACATGGGGCGTAGATGTGTCAGATGTCAGATCTAACGGCCCGAAAAGCTGCTGCGATCGGTGGCTGAGATTGGATCTGGTGGATGAAGGCCAATCTGAAGGTGCTCAAGGAGTCTGGATGAACAAGGACGAGGCGACTTCATCAGAGCCTAGGATGGAAACCTTGGCTCCGATGATCGAAGGAGAAGCCCAGGATCAATCGTGGAGGTCCTCCGCGTCGACTGAACAGGTCCGATGGGAGAGATGACCGTCGGATGTGCGTGACGGTGCAGGTAGACCTGGAGCTCTTCGGTGAACCTTCTGGTGAATGGAATTGTGACTCCCAGCATGCGTGAACACCTGCAAAGGGAAGGCTTGACTCGGGGTGAAGCTCCGGTCGAAGTTGTTTGAGATGAAATGCAAATATGCGACGTCGGGCGAGGTTTGATCTCCGACGAAGGCAATAGAGGAGATCAGGTCCTTAATCTTGACCCTAAGGGATGAGCCTGAGGGGGATCAAGATGCGGTGCAAGGGGGAGCGTGCGTTAGTGGTTCGATCAGAGCGGATGGATGTGGATGTGAGTGCTCCGACTCTTTGGTCGGAGCAGGCGAAGGTGCGGCGGCACAAGATGAAATGATTGGTGTGAATCAGAAAATGTAAAGGGAATGGGGGTACCTGAGGTCCTAGGCGAGCTCTAGAGCTTCGAGCGAAGGCAGTATGTGAGGTAATGGCCTCGACCAAGCTATGAAAGGTCGGGAGGCTGATCGCGATGGCGCACGCCAGCCACGAGGCTAAGCAGCGTGGCTATTCCTCCAACCTCCGATCTGAAGGGTTCGTTAAGCAGTTGTTACTCCATCGGAGGTGGCTAGGGATGAAGGGAGGCGCGAGGTACGAGCTGCTGCTCCTGGGAGGTGGAGAAGAGTATTTAAAGGGTTCTCAGGAGGCTGGAGGAATCGGGCGAGGGCATGCAACCCTAGGAAGATCCGCGCCTTCCTAGGGATCCGCAAGGGTCTTGGATCCAAGGAGAGTCCACGAGCAAAGAATTGGGGCGAGAGGATGCGTGATCCGATGGGAAGAATTTTGAGAAAACGGTCCAGCGAACGATGTCGGGTCGGGTCAAGCCTGGAAGAGGGCGTTGACCCGAGTCAATAAACTGACGCGGACCAATAAGATAATTCGAATGTACAAAATACTTACAAATTCAAAAAAAAATAATAAATGATTTTAAATCAAAATGTGTATAAAATGAAAAGTATTTGTTATTTTTTCAAACTATTTTTCTGTGATATTTATTTATTTATTTGAAAAATAAATTAATCTTTATACAATATTTTGTATTATATATACATGTATATTATACCTATGTATTTTGTACAATTGTTTTTTTATTTTCACACAAATATCCCAATTTTATATTTGATTTATTTACAGAATAGATTTTGGAGTATGGAATAATTTTTATTTGATTTTTATTATTTATTTACAGGTGTTTAATAACTAGAGAGTAAGGCATATATACATGTATTTTGTACAAGGGAAAGGGGATTTTATTTTTATTTTATTTTTCTTATTTTTATTTTATTTTTAAGAACATATACATGAGGTAAAAAGAATATCTTATTTTTATTTTATCAAAAATAATTATTTAATTACACAAATAATATGTATAATACATAGTAGGCCCTATCTCTCTCTACTTGTATTATTTGGCGATCAGGCCGATGCTTGACCTTCTCCTGGGTTCGGATCACTCTGTATTTATTCTAACTACCTCCTTCCTTTTTCGTTTTCTTTATTCTTTTATTTTTGCACAAATACATGCTAATTATGTAATATTAACAAATGCATGCATAATGCTATTTTATTGTATTTACATCTATTTACATGAAGCTTTGTCAGGATAAATAGCTAAAATAAAAGAATAAAGAGTGATGAACATGGATTCATCACTACATATCCGGATTTTATGGAATACTCTTTCTTCTAATACTATTGCAATAATATGCAAAAGGTGAATCGATGGAATCACATAATCCTTAGTGTTTGAAAGTACTACATATAGCTTAATACAAACGCACCACATTTTTTTTCATTTCATCCATTTTTTCATTTCATCCATTTATATGTCAACAAAATTTCTGTTCGAAGGATCAGTTACATAACAACACAAAACCTTAGATTTTAATTTCACAAAAAACATTCCACTGCAATCAACTACATTATGTCAACCAAAACCACCATCAAATTTCTGCTTAAAAAACAACAAAGCAATAACCAAAAGCAGCCATTATCAAATAGATCAAGCTCAAAAATCGAGCCAAAGGAGGACCACCACCACCTTTGCGGCCCACACTTTGACGTCGCTTCCAAATGCGAGGACATGCACATTCCACGCATACATTTATGCAACCACTCGCGGAACCGCTAATATTTCGATTAAATAAATGGAGGTTCATGCTAAGGAAAAAACCAAAAAAATCAACAAAACTTTATCAATGTTCAATAATCACAATAATAAAATGTATTTATAAAACAATAAATCGATAAAAAGCAAATACTACATTTTACATTTCTCAAATCAATCATAAAAATTGAGTATTTATAAAAAATTGAGTAGATTATTAAATATTTATCAATGAAGTGAAGAGTATTGTTTAAATTTATGTTCAATATTTAAGGAAACGATAACAATGCCAAAATCAATAAAGAACTGTCTAATCTAAATTTTGTGTAAATAATTCAATTAAATAGTATCAATATAAGCAAACTATCGAGTTTTACAATGGATGTTAAAATTGAATATTATTTTATTTTAAAAGATAAAAGCTCTCGAAATTAATGCCATTAGTGTATAAAAATCTTAATATGGAAAGATGCAAAAAATGGATACGGAGAGAGAAGAACATAAATTGTTGGGGAAAGAAAAAGATTGCGAGGAAGAGAGTATCCGCATTAAGATGGAGAGAGTGTAAATGACTCTCATATGTAGAAAGAGAGAAGTGGGACTCTCATCTCGGATTGATAGATAAGATACCTATGTTGATATATTTATACAACACACAAATATAGAATCAGTAATATAGATATATGAATATGTTAAAAAAGTGTAACCGTGTTCCTTTCAAATCTAAAAAAAAATTAGTGTCTATATCAAAATCCGTATGTGAAAAAAAATCTATGTCCCTGTCTGTCAAAAAAATACATATCTATATTTAAGTACGATGATGGATTGATACAGATGTACCGGTTGCATTCGATTGTGCATATTCGTCTTAAATTTGTACATACACATGCATTAACGCACATACATGCACACACACATATTCATGCATACTTATACAATTCACATGTATATGTATTCAGTAACACATAAAATGATATATGTCATTGTCGACAAAACCATAGCTATATTCTTGTTTGTATTATTAAAAACGAAAATATTTTAATCAATTAAGATAATCCTCATGCGATATAATATAGTATGTAATAAGAAACAACCTAAGATAAATAAATATTATACAAAAATATGACATATAAGTTTTGTATTGCTAATTTACAAAATATATGAAATAAAAATCACAGTAGTCGAATTGAGGGCAACAGTGAAATATTTCAAATAAAAATCATGGGGGGAGTGAGGGAGGAAGAGAGTGTTATCTTATGAAGGATTCATTTGACAATACATCTTTATGTGCACATTTTTATCTTATGAATGATTCATTTGATAATACATCTTTATGTGTATCCTTTTTATTGATGTCTTGTATTGCAATAAATTTATTTCTTTTCGTTTCATTATTTGAATAGTTTGTAATTGCATTTAATAAAAATTTCGAGCCTTTCGATTAATTTTTAGAATCAATTCCTCTTTGTTCTTGGGATTGATATTTCGAAAAAAAATTATCGATTCAAGGTATCGGGGTTAAAGAATTATCAATAACTAACCACATTTGATAATACTACTTTGTATATAGATATGATTATTCTGCACTATATAACATGTGAAATATATGTAATTTTTGAAAAACATCTATATTCATATATGTATGTATATATGATTAGGAAAAACATATAAATAAACGATTAGTACATTATACATGTAGAATGACATAAGTTAAATAGGAATCATATAATTTATCTTTTATATGTTGTTCTCTTTGTAGATATAATTATGTGTTATACTTGTATTGTGTGTAAATGTAAGCGTATAATATAGGGATCGGATTTATACCATCATATACAACATAAACATTTTAAGTGACCATTTGCGTTAAAATCTACTACAAGATATGTATACATGCAATTAAAAATATACACCCACAAAAAAGTGGTGTGTGATAATATTTTTAAAGAAGGCATTGGAAAATATGCAAATACATTAGACCGAGTAACTACTGGATCACCTATGTAAAAGTCCCACATACATGGAGGTATTTATAGCTTAAAATACATACATATATGTACATGCGCAGGCACACATATGTATACAGAGTTATTCTACCTAAAAAGTTCACGCATATAACTATATACATGTAGTTTAATACTTAACGGATTATATAATGTAACACATATGCGAATATGTTATACAAAATACTTAAAATCATGTGGGTAAGAAGCCGATGCAGTGGTTAAAAGCTAATATAAACTAGCACAAAAACATCATTTGTATTAATAACTCTACATGAATGTACATCAACTAATGTTATTATCAAGGTGTTCTAAACTTCTATGTAATGTTGAATATTACGATTATTTACGAATGATCCTACAAAAAGAAATGGGTGATATGTAACACATATACGGATATGTTTATACAGAATACTTAAAATCATGTGGGTAAGAAGCCAATGCAGGTTAAAAGCTAATATAAACCGGCACAAAAATATCTAATGTAAATTATTTAGAGGGTTGTGCAAGTAAGAAATGATATGTATGAAAACTAAAAAATCCAGTTTGTCATTTGTATTAATAACTCTACATGAATGTACATAAAGTAATGTTATTATTAAGGTGTTTTAAACTTATAGGTAATGTTGAATATTACGATTATTTACAGATGATCATATGAAAAGAAATGGGTGATATAGGACGTACCTATAAAATAGTCACGTGATGTTTAAATGATATTTACAGTGGCTATATATGAATTAGATGATTTTTACAATGTAATCAATTATGAAGACAATAAATGAGCGCTTAGTTCCTTTTTTATTACTTGTATCATATTCTTTATGTTATATCAATATTTGCATAGCCGCCTATAAATAAAAAATGTTATGAGACGTCGAATATGTAATAGATATAATGTCCATATGATCATATATATAAAGTTTCATGTGAAGGGTCATACATGTATATTGGCTGATCTATGTATTGCAATCTAAATAAAATTTAAAGGGCCGTCATTGCAACATGAAATAGCTATTGGGTGATATACATAAAAACGAATGCAAGAACATATGTGATGTTGAAATTAATAAAGTACTTTCAGCGGTATCAAATATATAATAATCATATATGCATGAAGTTTCTAGAGTAACAACCTTAATTTTGCAAATTTAAAAGATGAAAAAAATGCAGTATTTTGGAATTTGCTAAAACATGTTAAGAGAAATTTCTAGAAGAAACATATCGGTTAGACTTAGTGGTATTATAAGTAATACTTGTAAGGCATGTACGAGAAGAATTTAAAAATACCAATCTTTACTAATCTGCTTGAAAATGGTAATATAATTATTTTTTTCACAATAATAATGTACAATAATGTAAATTTCCAGAAAAAAGATGAGAGAATGAGGGAAGAGAAAGGTATAGATAAGAGAGAACTGGTCTTGGGAAGAGAGACTTCTGCGAATGGAGAGAGGAGAGAAATAATCTTATTTGCAATTGTGTAGAGAGAGACCTCCCTTACGGAAGGGGAGGGATGTAACTGCCTATTTTATAAATAGAGAGGATATGAAAGGGGGAGAGAGTGCGGAGAGAGAGAAAGGGATGGGACGGGGAGATCGTGTATTTTATGGAGAGAGAGGAAATGAAAGGGGGAGAGAGAGTGCACACATAAAGAGGGGGGAGGGGGAGATCATGCATTTTATGAAAAGTGAGAGAGGATATGAAAAGGGGGAGAGAGAGTGCGCACATAGGGGAGGGAGGAGGAGATCATGTATTTCATGAAGGGAGGGAGGGGATATGAAAAGTGGGAGAGAGAGAGAGAGTGCGGACAGAGAGAGAAAGGGGAGGGAGGGGGAGATCGTGGGTAGAGAGAGGGAGGGGAGGGAGGGGGAGATCGTGGGTAGAGAGAGGGAGGGGAGTGTGAGAAGGGGGAGAGAGAGTACACATAAAAGGGTCGAAAGTTGGATATGCCACGTGCCAACTTAAAGATGAAAGATGAGAAAATCCATATATATGTAGGGCCTATCCACGTGTCAATATAAGAGCTAACCCAGCTTTAGTATATAATATAGATTGTAATTTAACGACTCTTCAGTCCGTACAAATTATTGGATTACAATGATTATTTCAAGCGGAGTTTAACCTTTTATTTCTTATGGGAAATAATATGGATTAAGGTGCCATCGCTGTATTTTCACGAAAGACAGTTTGATCGGGAGTTTCCCCCAAAAGGATTGATATGGAAGTTTTGGATACATATAAGGCCACAACTATAAAGCTATCATTGCTTGTGCACCGGTAATGCATTGCTTCGACATAGGAAATTGACTTCCCATGCAAAGCACAGGTTCCCTACTGGTGATCTCTTAATATTGACACTGAACTCACACATCTCCCATGTGTTTGATTTACCAAACCATACAACGTAGCGAGTTGAACCACGACATTCGTAGTGCGGTCATATTATTTTTCACTCATACATACTTGTGCTTTCGTAGTGTATTTTGCCGACGAGGCTTCTAAGCATCGATCGTGTGTACTAATGTGATATGCTTTTATTTGTGTGCTAATCCACAATGTGCGTTGACATGGATGGAGCTAGAAAATTATATCAGAGGGGGCACAAATTAAACATAACCACATATCTATTAATGTAATAGAAACATCCAACATATGAAATAAATACAATACAAAAAAATGTTATAACTCTTCATCAAATAACCTCCCGCTCGTTTAAGATATCTTTCCATACTTTAAATGAACAAAGTGGAATTATTGGTTCCTTGACTTGCAAGTAACAAATTATTACAATAATATAAAAAATATATCTCATGCGAGAATAATAATCAAATTATGCAATCACCATTTCACATTTACGTATTGCATAGTTTATTCTCATGCTATTATATATGTTGACAAGTGCAATCATATATATCAATAAAACTTAACAAAATACAAATTCTATATATAACTTTGATAAAACTTTCTCAATGAGCAACATTACTAATAAAAAATCCATTTTCTTTTAAAGTTCCTAAACACAATCAGAAAAATAATATAATCAATATTTGTAATTACTATAATTTCTATAGATTTTATCTCTGTATATTTCGAAGATTTGCAAACTATAGCTTATAACTGAAATCCATTTAGATTGAATTTTATCATAGTAAAAATTAATTTCAGCATTGAACTATTCATGTTATATTTTTTTGTGCATACGGTTCTGCGATAGAGTTTTCTTTGTCATTCTTATTTCTATTGAAAAATATACAACAGAAACAATAAAATCCATTTGATTCAAATTATTAAATAATCTATTCACAACCATTTCTTTCCTACTCTTTTTTATTCGACTCTTTTTATCCTTTTAAAAAAGAAAGCAAACATTATTTACTATTAATAATATAAGTTTAATGTTTAAAAAAATACACATATAAGTTTAAACTTGGCCGTAGATGAGTTTAGTGTTTAATAAATGATGTAATTAAAAGAAGTCTTCTAAGTGATAGAGTATTGCCTTCTCACATAATGAATTTTGAGAAACAAAATAAGCCTGGAAATTTAACTAAAAGATAAGTATACATTCGCGTAAAAAAAGCAACAA
This sequence comes from Ottelia alismoides, assembly GCA_037367405.1. Lineage (NCBI taxonomy): Eukaryota > Viridiplantae > Streptophyta > Magnoliopsida > Alismatales > Hydrocharitaceae > Ottelia > Ottelia alismoides. The sequence continues at coordinate 452,574 of JAZKJV010010469.1, forward strand.
ACAACCCGCTAATAATATATATTAGGTACATTTTTTAAAAAGCACAACATTATCTGCTTATAGTACTCACCATGAAATAGTCACAAAGCAATCATTATTCTGAACTTTCAAAAATATATCATAATATATACATTTAACAAATATACCATCCCAACATCAAAGTATACACAAATATATTACACTAGCTTATCATACAAAAAACACCTTGACACACTATCAGTTTACATCTACATCCAAGCTGTGTCTTGTTTAAAATACAAAGTACCGTCTCCTTATTCCACGATAAATGAGAATTTACATCATTACATGAGGACAGGCTACCATGCGACAAGTGATACATAGTAATTACATCATCCATTAATAGACTCTTTTTATCCTTTAAACAAATAGAATGTTGATTTTTAATGGCAAACAATTCATATTGTTAGTGTCAGATCAAAGTATACGTGGTATCATCCTGTGGGTTTACTTGGAGGGAGCGGTGTACGAGTGCTTCTCAAGGTACATTCCTCGGTATGCCGTCCTCATTCAAGAACTTAGACACCTTCTCCGTCATTCCATATTTACAAAAGCCTTACAAAATATGATGCAACTTAAGAATTCTTCCATACATTTGAAATTTAACATCTCATTATTTTGACGTCTTTGTTGAAAAAAAGCAAAGCCTTGGGTTCGTTTAACATGGGTACTTCTTAAAGAAACATCTGGATGCTATGACCATTTTTTGAAGCTTAATGTGATTGACTCCGAACTTAATATTGCAATTCAATCATTTGCTTTTGAAATATTTTTGAGAAATTTTCACTTGTTATCCTAGCAATGGGTGCAAACATTCAGAACTCTGGTTCGTATATTATAAATGAATGGATGACAATCTTTTCTAAAAATATATCCGATAAAATGTACAATGAATCTCACTTTCCTTATTCGATCATATTTATCACCGATTACCGGAACTAGTCCTTAACCTGATATGGATCAAGGAATAAGTTTCCTTCCATGCCAACATTCACCTCGTCTTTGGAGAAAAATCCGCTAGTATCACACCTGAACAATGTAATTCATGCTACATGGGTGCATTTTTTTGGTTACGCACTCATTCAAGAGGCCGGTAGATTGACCACTAATTAAGACATGTAAATGTGCATAACAAAAGTAAAAGATTCTATGTAACATCTCTTCCTCGATCTGTTATCGAGGATAACTGGCACTGATAACTTGTGGAGTTCATATTTAAATGACAACCACTCAAAATGCTTAAGCATAAATTGTCAAGAAGTAATTCACTTATAAACTACACATACATTTCAAAAGTTTTAAATACGAACTATGCTCGAAGGTTGGAGTGCGTAGTTGTCAACTAATAATCCCACTATTTATAATCCACACCCACTAAACACTATTTATAATCCACACCCACTAACAAGCTTTAGACTATATTTAAAGTCGAGGTGTTATATTCTCCATCTTTTCGAGAATTAGGCGGTTCAAGGAAACACTATTTCCTCTATCTTTTCCGTCCCTGATTACAGATTCGCGCGCCTGCCACTCTCCGAGCGTCGCCGCTTCTCCACTCCACTCTTCCCCTCACCCCACCGCAAAACCCTAGCACCCCCTCAAAATTTCATGCCCGAGTTCCGCCTCGCCCAGTAGCTCCCGGTCATTCTCTCTCGCACCGCCGGAGATGGACGACAGCAGCAGCGTTGCCGCCAACGCGGTGCGCGCCATAGCAGCGGCCATTGACTGGAGCTCCTCCGCCGATGCCCGCAAGGCCGCCGTCGCCTACTTGGAATCTGTCAGACCCTCAAACCCCCTCACATTTTAATATCGTACAGACGTTCTATTTAATAAAGATGGTTACATTTGGCTTCTGTTCTTCGATAAAGATTGCTTCTTTTGCACGGCAAAGGTCAACTGCATATGGGATGATATCCTTAGAGAGTGAACAGATATCACGATTTTGTTTGGACAGTCTGCCAGTTACAGCATTCTGCAAAGTAGCCTCAGCACGAACCGTGATAAAAGTGGAAAAAAAATCGAGTAGAATAAAAACACATCCATTTGATGTGGATGACACGGACAAAACATTATACTCAAATACAGTTTATATCATATATTGTTGCGCTACTTAAATCCACATATTGAAGATGCGGTAGATATACTAATATCGTGCAAATGCAGTGTTGAAAATGCACAGCACTCTAAATCGCAAAGATGCTATGCACGAAGTTTTCGTGATAAATCCTCCAACTCTCCACTTTCAACGAATTATCCATAAACTCACGTAATTATTCACAGTCCTACAAAATCAGAAGACAATGGTACAACTAATAAGAGGGATGAAACATATATGAATATATTGGTATCCGATCCGCTATTGTATTCATTGTATACATATTTTTACATTTGTATTTGTATTCATTTGAAAGTGGATGCAGAGATGGATATCACTCTGGCATTCACTCTTATTCACATTCGTAAATCCATTTTCGTACATAAGAATAGTAACAGATTTATTTATAACTGCATGTAACAATATTTTATTATTGCATTTATGAATTTTGACATCATTGTTATGCTATAAATATACCCAATATATATATATATATATCTTATGTGTAAATCATCCTAAACACGTATATTTTAGTTGATCTACTAAATGTTTATGTTATTATCTGTATCCGATTAGTATCCGTTTTATATTCACATTAATTTTTTAGGATATGGTAACACATTGTTCATATATGTCAATATTAATGTCCACATTCGTATATTAAAGTGGACTAAGATACGATTTACCTATATTCACACCCATATCCGATCGTTTTCATCCCTAATTAGTATCCTTTGTCTAAAGATACACAACCACACTGATCAAAACATATTTACGGTATTCTGTTGATTGCATAACAAAACAACCTATTAACGTTTTACAAATTCCATCTAAATACTCACCCCAAAATACACACTTGTGATCCGTCTAAAAATTTAAACATCAGTCTTGACATTCTAATTATAGAATTTCTCCACGCATCACAGATGTCAAATAAATACTCGCGTATTTCTAAGAAATTAGTGTCATCCAATTATGTACACAACTATTACCTCCACTGCCTCCTTTGAAATGCCGGCTTTGATCATGTTCAAATTGCCAGTAGCAGTGCGTCTTGTTCAATTTATCCAACTTTTACCTAAAAATTTATTTCTGACAACTAGATGCTGAGAATCCAATCAAGTTTATCAATTTGATCATGTTTGAATGCTTTTTGGGTTGTCACACGCCTTTTAATCAGTGTCTGTTCATGCAATATCCCGATTCTTTTTACATTCAAAGGATTTGCTTATTATTAACTAAATATAGCTCAGGCTATGCATTTATGTTTTTTTTGAAGCTCAAAAGAGGGGGAAGCACTCGACGGTGTTCACCCCAATATATTAGAAAGAGAAAAAAGGAACAGAACTTACAGAGAGAGTTGTGAAAAATAACAGAAAGGACTACCCGCAAAGGTAGCCACAAAAAAAGAAACCCCCAAACAACCACAATGGCCTACGCTTGTGTCCAATCCTCCAGAAGACGCTTAGCCCGCAAAGAAATGTTCTCCCTGTAGAACCGCTGAGCCTTAAAAATGGCCTCGTTCCGCCCTAGCCAAATGCTCCACAGTCTTGCGATCGGATCAAGAAGAAGCTTCCTATCCCTGCCCTTAGAATTAACCAAGGTCTCGCACAAGGCAGGAAAGGAGGCGGTGTGAACCCATGGAAGATCCTCCCAAAGAGGATGAACATGGCCGCATTCGAAAAAGAGATGTGAGATTGTTTCCTGCTCCACATCACAAAGGCCGCACATCGATCCAGCGTTTGGAAAAAAAATTCGCACACCGATCACGAGTTAATAACCTGCCCCTACGAAGAAGCCATAAAAAGAATCCAATGCGCTCAGGTACTTTGAGCCCCCACAGGAATCAACAGTCACGCACCAATACATCGTCATCAACATTATGAGTAAGAGCGAGAGCCGAATACGCCTTGCGTGAAGAGAAAGAGCCATCCTTCCAGGCCCAGTGGTCACGTCCAACAGACGGTTGGGGAGCATCATCGAGCAGAGCCAAAAGCGATATGAAATCATCCAGCCGATGATCAGACAGGTTCGCAGCGATCCGAGGGCGCCAGCATCCGTTCGCCCAGTACGAGGCCGCCGACGCCTCTTTGTCATCAACCAAAGCAAAAAGACGTGGGAACATGACGTTGATAGCACCCCTACCGGACCAGTCATCAGTCCAAAATCGAAAGGAAGTCCCATTGCCCAACACTGGCTTAAAAAGAGAGCAGTTTTGCCTGAACACATTTGTCACTCCACGCCAGAAAGGAGATAGGCGGCCAAGCGAAAAGCCCCTGTCCCTGCCAAGCAGGTCCGCGCCCAGCAGTTCCCGCAAGACATTGATCATAAAATTCTCCTCATTCCCCCATACACGAGACGCCCATTTGAGCAATAAAGCCTCGTTAACTATATCCAGTCGCCGGACCCCTAAGCCCCCCAACTTCTTGGGCCGAGAAACAACCTCGCACCCCACCAGGTGAACCCCCCTCCGCCCTTCCCCCTTCCGTCCCCACAGGAATCCACACATACACCTTTCCATCCGCAATCGAATCCCCTTGGGCATACCACGGGCCGAGAAGAAATAGATAGGAATAGAGGAAAGTACCGCTTTAAGAAGGATCAGCCGCCCACCCCCTGGACAACAACACCGCGCGCCACCCCGCAAGGCGGGCCTCCATCTTCTCCACCACCACCTTCCAATCGCGAAGTCGAGTACGACCAACAACCAAGGGTAGGCCAAGATAATCAAAGATAAGAGAAGAGGGGCTGGACCCGAGGATACGAGCACATTCCAGAACCTCATCTTGAGTCATGCCGAAGGGGACCACTTTAGACTTCGACGCATTAATCAGAAGTCCCGAGGCTTCACTGAAAAGTTGCACTGTAGTTGCCATTCCGGATACGTCATCAGGACCCCCTCAACAAAGCATAAAGTGTCATCAGCAAACTGAATAGATGGGACATGGAGGTCCCCACTATAGCAGCCCCGAGTCAAGCCTGCCGCAGCCAAACCATCGATCATTCGTGGCAAAACATCCGCCGCCAAAACAAAAAGATGAGGGGCAAGAGGACACCCCTGACGCAACCCCCTCCTCGGCTGGAAGAACCCCCCGACCGTGCAGCCGTTCATCATAATGGAGAGTGAGGCCGTGGATACACACCACCACATCCACGAAATCCACGTCGCAGGAAAGCCCCGCCGGCACAAGACCGACCAAAGAAACCGCTAATCAAGGCAATCATACGCCTTAGCAAAGTCAATCTTCCAAAGGATCCCCTTAGCATTAGATCTCCTCCACGCCGCTACCAACTCCGAAGCCACAGCGAAACAGTCAGAAATATGACGGCCACGGATAAAGGCCGCCTGCGTAGGCGAGACAAGCGGCGCGAGGAGGGGAGCAAGTCTCCTGGCCAAAAGCTTAGTGATAATTAAATATATCCCATTCGAATTAGAAATTGGACGGAAGTCCTCAATGCGGAGATTCTTCGCCCTTTCGCTTTCATTTGGGCGCTTTGGATTGCCAGGAACGCGAAGATTTTCAAGGGTCAAAGATTCTACAAGGAAAATGTCTTAGTTCATGTGGACATGCTTTTGAGTGACTGGCTCCTGCTGTAGTGCTGTGGACGTGTGTTGCGTGTTTTTGGTGTTTTGGGGTTGGGATCCTCTCGATCCTTGCTAGTTGTATTTCCTCTCTTTCTCTCCCTCTTCGTTGCTTTTGATTAATAAAAATTTGGGGCGAACACCTGGTGGTGCTTCCCCCGAAGTGCCTTGCTGTCAAAAAAAAAAAAAAGTCCTCAATGCGATTTGCCGGATGGGCCTTAGGGATCAATACAATAAGTGCCTTGTTTATCTTATCGAACCCACGGTTGCCGATGTAGAACTCGCTAGCCACCTCGAAAACATCACCAGCGACCAGGTCCCAAAAATCGCGGTAGAACGCCACGGAAAACCCATCAGGGCCCGGCGCAGCGTCATCATTGAGGTCCCACACCGCGTCTTTAAGCTCCACCATAGAGAAAGGCCTGACCAAGTTCAAGGCATCGGAGTCAGAGATAGTAGGAGCCCCCCTGCCCAACCATCGCCAATGACGTGGCAACCTGCAGCCGAAGGCATTCTTGAAGTGGTCCACAAAGGCGTCGTCCATCTCCTTGTCGCCAGTAATAAGGGAGCCATTAACAAGAAGAGAACGAATGGAATTTGACCGACGTCTACCACTAGCCACCCAGTGGAAATATGCTGTATTAGCGCCCCCTCCTTAATCCATCTCAAGCGAGACCGCTGCCGCCATTCGATTGTGCGTTTTTTATCCTCCGCGTTTACAACATCACGGGCAACAACCCGCTCCAGGAGTTCGTCCGACACCAAATCGCGCTCATTCTCCATGCGATCCAGCCGCATAATAACATCATCCGCCTCCTTCCTAGCCGCCACACGGGCAGCACGCGAAACCTTCTTGAATGAGGCCAACAGCCTACGCAGCGAGGCAAGTTTGTAGTCCAAGCGACGAGCAGCGGAGCCCTCAAACGAGACCTGGGCCCAGTGATTCCTGACCAATTCTTTAAACCCTGGCTCCAATAACCAACACCGTTCATAGCGGAAAAGACCCCGTGGATGAAGCTCATCCCCAGAATCCCAAATAATCGGGCTATGATCCGAAAACGATCGCGGCCGAGAATCCACCTAGCACATAGGATAAATTTGCACGAGCTTGCCATTCGCGAAGAACCTGTCAATTCTCGATCTAGAGGCATTGTTCCGCCAAGTATACGAAATATCTGTGGGCACCAGCCCCTCCAATGCCAAATCGGAGATGAAGTCAAGAAAGTCACCTGAACCAGGGTCCTGCCCCCCGCGGCCACGCGGACGATCGGATGCGAGCGCAGTAACATTGAAGTCCCCTCCCAACAGCCATGCAATATCCGAGAAATCAAGGGCCATCTCCCTGAGCTCCTCCCAGAGTTCCCTCCGCAATAAGTGGCAAGTAGGAGCGTAAATAGCCGAGAAAGCAATAGAAACATTCGAGTCAATGCGATTCAATACCACAGACAAGGAGTGCCTCCCCACGCGCATAGAGGAGAAGGTGAACATCCCCGAGCGCCAAGCCAGAATTATGCCACCCGAAGCCCCGATGGCATCAACATATCGAAATTCGTCCACCGCGTGAGCACCTAAAGATCTCCACAAGGAATCGTTGACCCCTGAAAGTTTCGACTCTTGAATAAAAGCAACATCGCACTCCCACTCGGAGAAGCGCATTCCCAAGGCACGCCTCTTGTCAGGATCCCCGAGACCCCTAACGTTCCATGTTAGAACCTTCATTAAAAACCAAGGGATCGTCCCCCAATAAGAGAGAGGCCAGCCGCCTCCGCCACCGAGTCACGCAACGTCGGGCATGAAGAAACAAGGGGGGCGCCAAGACGAGAGTGAATTCGCCTAGAGTAAGTTATGCCGAATCTTGATGAGCTAGAGGCCACCATCGCAAATGGGCCATCCCCCGCCCTAGAAATGTCACCGACCCCCGCAGGTTGATCGGGTGTATAGATGTCATCCTCACGAAGCAAAGAGATAGCCGCTGGAGTCGAAGCAGGTTGAGGAGAAGGTGCCTGAGCCATCAGAGGAGAGGAATCGAGATCCTCGAAAAGGATCCGCCTAGTCCAAACCACCGAAGCACCGTGGCCCAGAGGGAGGCAAGGCCTGGGATCCGGAAGCATAAGCGGATCAGCTGAGACCCGCATCCGAGGCCACGACCCGAACCGCACGGATCCGATAGGGGAGAGCCTAGAATGATTGCCCACGTGCCTCGATAAAGAGACATGCTTGCAGTTAGTCGACAGAAGAGGTGGCTGCAGGGGATGTGAATCGACCTCGAGAGTATCCAGGGGAAAGAAATCACGCCTGTTAGGATCCGCACACGTCATCCGAGAATCGAGAAAAAGTGGGCCAGGGGAGGTACCCAAAGCAAGCGACCCCTCGGTAGCCCCCCAAAAAGTGACACGTGGCCACCAGGAGATGAACCGTCCGCCCCCTCGCCCTGGGTCGAAGCGTCGACCAAGACTGCCGGAGACAATGACGCGGCCGCCGTCGCCGCCGCAGGAGAAAGAAAGGAGAACTTCAACCTGAAGGTCCAGCGTCCAATCTTCAAGGATTCGAAGAGAATCTTATCAACCGCAGTGGCCAAGAAGGAGGAAGAGCATTCCAGCAGAAATTTAGTACACGTCCAGTCTGCACTCGGAGATAACCCATCATCGAGGACAGCCAGGACATCCCCCCACGCTCCGACCACCGTCGAGAGTGCCAGAGCCGTGCGAGAGAGGAAAGGCACACCCCGCACTTCCGCCGCACAAACTTCCGAAGCAAAAGATGCACCGTCAGCGACCCTGAAGCGCCTCCACGCGACGTCGCCATGACCGTCAAAAGAGAGGAGCCTTTCCCGCTGATCCGGGGAAAGGCCATGGACGCAACAACGAGCCGAGTCTAGCACCACGAAGTCACCGCCGAAGAGAGGCCCCAAGAACTCCAAAGTGTTGGCTTGAACGGAATCCCAAGACATGCCGGGCCGCTGCAAGACCCCCACTGCTGCGAGGGAGCCACCATCAGCTTGAACACTCCCCATCTGAACCGCCGCCCCGCATATCGTCACCCCAAGCACCACCTTCCCACGTGAAAATTTCGGAGGCAAAGGCCAACCCCGACCGGTCCCTCACCCCCGATCGGTCCATCACACCGGCCCTCCGCCGCAAATGAGGTTTCCTTCAAAGCGCCATCCAACCCTTCCCCGACTCCGTCGCGCACCACCTGCGCAAAAGACCTCGAAACTCCATCGCCGAAGTTTTTTTTTTTGAAACTCAAAAAAAGGGGGAGACACTCGTTTGTGTTCGCCCCAGTATTATATACTACGAATGGTATAGAAAGAGATACTTACAGGGTTGAGGGGGGATGAAGGAGGGAAGAGGGAAAATCAAAGTTACAAAATACAAACGCGACAACCGGACCCCGTAGCCCAACTAAATACACCAATCTGAAATTAAACGGATGGCCGCGGAAGTCACATTCTCCTTGTAGAAACGCGTCCCTGAGAAGATAGTCTCATTGCGAGCCCTCCAGATAGACCAAAGGCGCGCAATGGGACCCAACAGATCAGAACGGGACCTCTTTCTGTTGACCCAAAGGATATCGCATAAGTCCTCAGTATTGGCCGCACGAGCCCAAGCAACATCGTCCCAAATCTGAGTCACCGACATACACTGAAAGAAGAGGTGGTCGACCGACTCATCCGACACCCCACAGAGCTGGCATTGGACGTTGGGGGTGGGAAGGAAAGAGGCGCACCGGTCGCGAGTCATCAGCCGCCGATGGCGAAAGACCCAAAAGAAGAAGGTGATCCGAGCGGGCAAGCGCAGCCCCCATAAGAAGGCGCAGTCACGAACCAAGGAAGCAGCCAAGGGAGGAGGAGGAGGAAGCAGAGCACAGAAGGCCTTGCGAGAGGAGAAGGGTCCGTCCTTCCAAGCCCAGTGGTCCCTCCCACTAGTAGGGGAAACAGAAGAGGAAAGAGCCTCCAGAAGGGAGGCAAGGTCGTTGGCGCGTTGGTCCGAAAGAATGCCCGAGAAAGAAGGGCACCAGCCGTCGTTGATCCAGTAGTCGGCAACAGAGGCCAACCGATTAGCCGCCAGAGCGAAAAGCCGCGGGAAGCGATTCTGGAAGGCGCCACCCCCCGACCAGTCGTCCTGCCAGAACTTGAAGACGGAACCCGACCCCAGCATCGGAGTGAACAAAGAGCAGTTCCTTTGATAAGCATCAAAGGCGTACCGCCAAAAATGAGAGGAGTGCACAAGGCAACTCCCGCGTATGAAGGTATTCCAAGCCTCGCCCAAGATCGCACGCAGTACGTTGCCAAAAAAGGAATCATCCTTGCCCCAAATCTTATGCACCCATTTCAGGAGAAGAGCCTCATTGACGCGAGCCAAGTGACGAACGCCAAGTCCGCCTAACCTCTTAGGCAGGGTCACCACATCCCAAGCAATCAAGTGCATCCCTCGGCCACTGCCGTCCGCACGTCCCCACAAAAATCTTCGCATGCATTTTTCCAATCGAACGCGAACACCCACCGGCATTTTCCGAACCGAAAGGAAGTAGACCGGAATAGCAGAGAGAACCGATTTAAGAAGGACAAGACGTCCGCCTCGGGATAGCAAAGAAGCCTTCCAGCCCGCCAAACGCGACTCCATCCGTTCCAGAATAGTCCTCCAGTCAATAGAACGGTTCCGGCCAATCGAAAGAGGGACACCAAAGTATGGGAGAGGAAGCTCTCCAATCTGAGAGCCGAATATACGACTGCATTCAACTTCCTCCGCCGCCGACAAGCCAAAGGGCACCATACTGCATTTATGAACATTAGTCGTCATTCCCGAAAGCTCACAGAATATAGAGAGTGTATGCGCCATCCCAACCACCGCGTCGGAGCCCCCCTCTATGAAGCAAATTGTGTCGTCCGCGAACTGAATAATAGGCACGCATAAACCTCCCTTCATAAAACCCGAAGTGAGGCCAGCATCAATGACGCCGTGCACCATCCGTGACAAGACATCCGAGGCAAGAACGAAGAGCAGAGGAGCCAAAGGGCAGCCTTGACGAATCCCCCTGCGCGGCTGAAAGGACCCGCCAACCGGACAGCCGTTGATAAGCACAAAAAGGGAGACCGTGGAGATACATCTGCGCATCCAAGAATCCAAACATTCGGGAATCCCCGCCGATGTAGAGCAGACCATAGAAAGCGCCAATCAATCGAATCGTAAGCTTTAGCAAAGTCGATCTTCCATAAAATTCCTTTCTTTTTCTCCCTCTTCCAATCAACCACAATTTCCGACGCCACAAGGATACAATCCGCAATATGTCTACCTTTAATAAACGCACATGGACCGGCGAGATGAGGTCGTCTAAGATCTGCGATAAACGGTTGGCCAAGGTTTTAGCCACAATGAGATAAATAGCGTTGGAGACGGCAATAGGACGAAAGTCGTCGAAGCGAAGAGCGGGGGATTTCTTCGGAATAAGCACGATGTGAGCCCTGTTGATACGATCAAAGCCATGGTTGCCTGAACAAAACTCGGAGACCACCGCGAGCACGTCCCTCGAGACCACGTCCCAGAAATCCCTGTAAAAGGAGATGGGAAAACCATCCGGACCCGGGGAGGAGTCACTATTCAGGCCCCACACAACATTCTTAAGTTCCGCCATGGAAATAGGGCGAGTGAGAAGAATGGAGTCCGCGTCCGAAACCCGTGGGGCCCCCTCCCCGAGCCACCGCCACCGCCGAGGAGGGAGAGCAGTAGAAGAACGTCTGAATTGATCAGTGATGGTAGTACCCATCGCACGATCACCCGAGAACACTTCATCATTGATGGAGATAGACCGGATATAATTAATGCGCCTCCGGTTGCTAGCCGCCCGATGGAAGAAGGACGTGTTGGCGTCGCCTTCTTTGATCCATTTTTCCTTAGACCTTTGACGCCATTCAATACAACGCTTTTTATCCTCGGTCTGAACCCGCGCAATAGCATTAGAGCGCTCATGAAGCTCGTCCATAGAAAGGTCACGTTCGTTTACCGTGGAGTCAAGGAGCACAATAAGATTCTCCGCATCGGTACGAATAGCCTTACGTGAATGTCTAACGGTAGCTTTGAAATCAGCAAGAACCCGACTCAGAGAGGAGAGCTTCTGAGAGAGTTTAGCCGCCGCCGAGCCCGAGGCCGGGAAATGATTCCAGTGGTTCATGACAATATCTTTAAAGGAGGGTTCCAATAGCCAGCTTTTTTCATATCGAAAGAGCCCACGAGGAGTAACGCTGGCGCCATCGTCCCAAATGATAGGCGAATGATCCGAGAAAGCACGGGGACGCGAGCCAACAGAGCAAAGAGGGAACGAGTCCAAAGCCAAACCATTAGCAAGGAACCGGTCGATCCTGGATCGTGAAGAGTTGTTCCGCCACGTGTAGGAGATATCATTCGGTACCAAATTAATAAGCGCCAATTCATGAATTAAGTCCCGAAAATCTTGCGAGTCCGGATCGCGACCTCCCCGACCGCGAGGACGATCGGAGGAGTGGATGGTAACGTTGAAGTCCTCGCCAATAATCCACGGGATCCCGGAGAAAGAGTTATCCGTTATCCGCAGCACGTAATTCATCCCATAACTCCCGACGAAGAATGTGGCAAGAAGGAGCGTAAACACAGGAGATAGCGAGGAGAGAGCCCGAACGGACATTTTCCAGTACAATTGAGAGAACGTGTCGGCCAGCAAGCATAGATCTAAAGGAGAACGAGCGGGGTTGCCACGTAATCAACATTCCGCCCGCAGCGCCCACCGCTTTAATCGCACGGAATTCAGAGAAAGAGCCGGCACCAAAAGAACGCCACGAGTAGTCATCAAGAGCTGCGAGTTTAGTTTCTTGAATACAAGCTACATCACACTCCCATTCCAAGAGCCGGGAGCCCAGAGACCGTCGTTTTACCAAGTCACCCAGACCATGAACATTCCATGACAGAAGCTTCATTAGAAAAACAAAAATAACGGCCCGATAAAGGAATAGCCTTGCGCACACCCCAGACATCAATCGGAAGCCTTCGACCCATGCGGAAGCACCCCCTGCACAACTTCATCCGTAGAATCCGTGCCTGCGTCAATGACGCACACGCCCGCTGCCTCGGCAACAGCCTGTCGAAAGGTCGCGCAAGAAAGAACAACAGAGGGCGTACGGGAGGAGGTGATACGCCTGTTGTAAGTGGACCCGTACCGTCTGAAGGAGGAGGCCGCCCCTGCACCTGTAAGAAGAGCTCCCGAGACCTGGGGAGAGAAAGCCATAGGTGGGATAGGGGGGTCACGTAGCGGATTACCAAAGTGGAACAAACATCCAACCGAAGGGGCTCTATTTGAATCACCACAGATTCGGGGCGGGGCATCCGATACCCCCTAACCGACGCCCGCGGCCACGATCCGCCTAAGAAAGAGAAGGCGCTCCGAGTATGAGACAAATCCGCCAACGGGTCCGAACAACCGACCCGCACAACCGGGGCCGAACCGAATCTAATAGGAAAGGAAGTCGAATCGTTCTCGATACCCCCCAAGCCAACAACATCCGAAGATTCGCGTGTCAGACGCGAGACCTGAAGGGGCGTCTCGGAAAAGCCCACAACATCATTTGAGTACGGCGCCTCCAAAGAAATAACTGGTGATGCCTCCACGTGGCAAGAGGTGGGTGAAACGTCACGTGCCACGTGGGGCGGCGAAGATGAAGCGTCCACGAACTCCGACAGGTTGTTGGCCGCCGTGGCTGGAGGAGGTTGGTCGTCAGTCAGCGACGGAGCATCAGAGTCTGTCGAAGGAGGCGGGAGAACAGTAAGAATCAGTCGAAAACTCCAGGAGCCAATCTTGAGAGACCCAAAGACGGAGCGCCCATTCGACTCGCGGAGGAAGGCCGGACTGCATTCGAATAACACCTTCACGGTCTGCCAATCGGCCAAAGGGGAGAGGCTGTCGTCGAAGATGGAGAGAATCGATCCCCACGGTGGAATACCTTGTTGAGCACAGGAATAGATCTTGAGAGGAAAGGAACCCCCGAAATGGAAGCCATGCAAACCTCAGTCGAGAGCGAGACTCCATCAGCCACTCGTGGAGGACGCCAGTAAACAGCATCGTTAGAGCCATGAGAAAGCATGAAGTCCCGAAGCTATGGAGAGAGACCACGTAGGCAACAATGGGAGGCGTCCAAAATGCAGAAGTCCCCAAGGAACGAGGGGCCTAACGCGCCAAGAACCAGCTCCTTCACCGCCTCCCAGCCGACGACGGGGTGACGAGCAACCCCAATAAGCACCATAGTAAATGACCCACTGCCCACAGCCGACGTCGAACTTTTACCGCCAACACCAGACGCATCACCCAAATGGCCACCGGACTCCGCCGCCACCCCAACAGGATACTGAGGTGGACGAGGAGCCACAACCTGCGCGTACGAACGCCCCTGGATGGAGGGACGGGAAGGAGGAGGATCAAGCACCGCACGCACCGAGAAGGAAGGTCGCCCGGACCTTAGCTCGCCGCGCTGGCGAAGCCACCCGCAAGAAGCACGACGATGACCAGTATCCCCGCATGCAAAGCAACGAGGAGGTTGGGGGCAAGCAGAGGCAATATGACCTCGCTCCCCACATCTGAAGCAACGTTTCCCAGCCTTCCGATGAGTAACCGATCTCCACCCAGCCGTCTAATCGTGAGCCATGTCCGCAGAACCCTCATGGGTGGAGATGATGTCCTTGCCCTTCGAAGCGCCAGCCGAGACCACCGCACTGCTGACCGCTACCTTCGCTCCATTGATGTGAACCTCCGAGCCCACTAGCACCGCCTTCGACCCATCAAATGACCCCTTCGAGCGCCCTTCATGAGAAGCTCCCACGACGACCGCCCGCGAGCCACCACCTTCGAAGAAGCCGCTCCCACTGGCACCACCCGCGAAGCGCCCGCTTCCTCTCGCACCGCCTTCGAAACTCCCGCTTCCACTCGCACCGCCCTCAATACGCCCGCTACCTCTCGCACCCATCGCTCTCCAACCCTCGCACCGCCTGTCTCCTTCTGGTAATACTCCTCCATCGCCGAAGTTAACACCTCGGCTACCTTACACTCCTGGCGCATGCAACGGCATCGGCTTCGAACTCCCAGAGAAATGACGAGTAGCCCCAGCACTCCTGCATGAGATCATGCGATGGCCCACACCTCCGCATGCAAAGCATCGCGGAGGAAGACGACAAGAAGACGCCAGATGCCCATGCACACCGCACCAGAAGCACTTCTTCCCCATCTTCTTATGCGTCACCTTCACCCAACCTTCTTCCTCGCCGACCCGCGCCGCGCCAGACCCCACCACCCGCTTCGCATCCCCCCCCCCCCCCACCCAGCCGACGAAAGCTCGGCACCAGCCCGCGTCTCATCCCCCCAGCAGCCCCCCCTCGCCCTCGACGAACTCGCCTCACCATCGCCCTTCGCACGCCAGAGAGTCTTCACGCGCCTCTCCATCCCGCCATGCAATGGTTGCAGATGTAATGAAGAATACCGGTATGCATTTATGTTGCAATGGGAAATTCAGAGATAAGAAACGTAACTGTGAAACATGTTTGGATTCGCAACATTCGCTGGCTTTGGAAGAACTAGAAAACAGATTGGATTCCACGGAAGAAAAGGTCAAGACAGGAGACTTCCGCTTTAGTTAATTAAATGGCCTATGTATGCACATATAATAATCTTAATCAATTAAAGCATGAAACTGAACAAATTATTTTACCATCATCCAACGCAATATAAATTTTGAAAATAAACACAACAATCCAAGAAAAAACCACATAAGCACATCACCCCATTATTTTCATCCTTTGATTTTTGATTTTGAAGTCCACGCATTGCCATCATCAATTTCAACCCCTGAACCCTCTGAAAGAGTCTTATTTGATCTAAGCTTGCCATCATCATTTTTTTGGCTAAAGTGTTGGTTTAGCCTTCCTACGCATTACCAAGTACTGTAGCATTTTTTCGACTAAAGTTTTGGTTTAGATTTCCACCATGTCAAGGCCCATTGGAATTCGTCTACTTAATGCAAGACATCTTCTTCTACATTCTCATTGTACATTTTGAAATTATATGCCAATACAATATCATTTTTAAAAATTTGGGAGAAAGCACCGTTTGGTTCTATGCGAAAACAACTTTATTTTTAAACTATTTTAATGACTGCATAAAATGTATACAAACTGAAAAGGTTTTTTCTATTTCTAATTTTTTTAAAAAATGAGATTAAATGGTTTATAAGAGCCTTAAGAAGCAAAATGAGCCAAAAAAATAAATTTTATTGTAAAAGGAATAATAAAAGGAATTGAAAAAACACATTCATGTCGAAATACATGTTCTTCCATCTTTTTGTTCTTTACGGAGTCAATAAAGCCTGCTAAAGTTGGTAATCGATTTTCAGTCGGTTGGGTCACTGATAATCGATAGTTGAACGGACAAATTAAATTTAATTGGACATAAGTTGGTTTTGTATCTTTCAAGTATTTTAAATATATAATTCAATTTTGTACATTATTCATATATATGACAGAGTGCTCGTGTGCAACCTCGTCTGCAAAAGGTACATGGCCCTGCTCCCCATCATAATATCCATCATATGCTCCATGTGCTGGTACCTCATCACGCATATCATCAAATTGAGGTCGCTGAACCTCCACAGACTGGGGCTGCTTCTGTGATATTCCATCATGTGAGGGATGGTAGGTGAAGTCAGATAGCTCCTCAAACCTCATCTCGATATTTCCCTGACTGTCAGCTATCTCTGTCTGCCGAGTCCAGATCTGATCCTGCTGACCTCTCATCTCTAACTGCTGATCTCTCATAGTTGTCTGCTGTTGGAGATCCGTAAGTGTAGCCATGATACACGCCAACTGGTCTGCTATCTTCTGACCGGTCCTAGACGTCATGGTTCTATACAAGAACCAATATCATTAGTCATAATGGTCACTACAGGAATTGCCCCCATTTAGGGACGACAACTAGCGACGGTTTCTGAATGACCGTCCCTAATGCCTATTTTTAGCGACGGTCATCAGACAACCGTCCCCAACAAGTCCTTAATTGGAGACTGTAGGTGGACTATCGTCCCTACTGTATTAACTCAATGGGGACGGTCAGTAATGACCGTCCCCTCTGCCTTTGCCAGGCTACTGGACGCTTTCGACCCTCCTGGAAGGGCTTTGGGGACGGTCCTGACCGTCCCCATTTGTCCTCTGTTGGCGTCGCCTCGGACTATTGAACCAAAGAGGCCGACCAGAGGGGACGGTTCTACTGACCGTCCCCTCTACGATTGACCAGGGTACTGGACGGTTTCTACCCTCCTGGAAGGGCTTTGGGGACGGTCCTGACCGTCCCCATACGTCTTCTGTTGGCGTCGCCTCTGACGATTGGACCAAAGAGGCCAACCAGAGGGGACGGTTATAATGACCGTCCCCTCTGCCTTTGCCAGGCTACTGGACGCTTTCGAACCTCCTGGAAGGGCTTTGGGGACGGTCCTAACCGTCCCCATTTCTCCTCTGTTGGCGTCGCCTCTGACGATTGAACCAAAGAGGCCGACCAGAGGGGACGGTTCTAGTGACCGTCCCCTCTACCTTGACCAGGCTACTGGACGGTTTCTACCCTCCTGGAAGGGCTTTGGGGACGGTCATGACCGTCCCCATACGTCTTCTGTTGGCGTCGCCTCTGACGATTGGACGAAAGAGGACAACCAGAGGGGACGGTTATAGTGACCGTCCCCTCTACCTCTACCAGGCTACTGGACGCTTTCGACCCTCCTGGAGGAGCTTTGGGGACGGTCTTGACCGTCCCCATATGTCTTCTGTTGGCGTCGCCTCCGACGATTGGACCAAAGAGGACAACCAGAGGGGACGGTTGTGATGGACCGTCCCCTTTGCTTAGACCATAAGCGACGGTCTTTAGTGAACCGTCGCCGATCGTCACCAAAGGAGACGGTTTCGACGACCGTCCCCATTGGTCAGGTCGAAAAAAAACCCCTTCGACCTGCGTTTTCATCCCATTCTTCCCTTCCCAAGCCGCCGCCCCAAAGTCGCCCTCTCCGCCCCGACGTCGCCTCCGGCTCCTCCTTGCTTTCCGACCTCGTTAATCTTCATTTCCGGTAAGTATCAACACTCCTTAGCTTTTCTTCTTGGTTATTTTGCTTGATAATCTTGTTAGAATTGTTTTTCCCCATTGGATTTAGTTATTTTGATGATATGCTTAAGTTTGCTTGATTTGTTTAGGTTTTCTTGATGATATGCTTAGATTTGCTTGATTCCCCAAGTTATGATATGTCTAGGTTTGCTTAATAGATATGCTTAGGTTTGCATGATTTCCCCAAGTTATGATATGTCTAGGTTTGCTTAATAGATATGCTTAGGTTGATGATATGCTTAGGTTGATGATATGCTTAGGTTGCTTAATAGATATGCTTAGGTTGATGATATGCTTAGGTTGCTTAATAGATATGCTTAGGGATTATGTATACAATAGGGATAATGCCTAGGGATAATGCTTAGGGATAATGCTTAGGGATTATGCTTAGGGATAATGCTTAGGGATTATGTATACAATAGGATTTATGCTTAGGGATTATGCTTAGATTGTGTATACAATAGGTTAGGGATTATGTATACAATAGGTTAGGGATTATGTATACAATAGGTTGTCCCTAGGTTGTGTATACAATAGGTTAGGTATTATGATTTAGGTATACCATAGATTTATCTCTTAGCCTTTGTGCCACAGCGAGCCCCGCAAAGCGCTTTCTCCTAAGCTCAAGTGTGTTGAGCACAGAGGAGGGGTGAACCAAGACCGGACTTTTTGAGGCTAGAGATGAATGATTTGTTTATACAATAGATATCCAAAAATGATAGTGAAATCATACAATAGTTATCCCCATAATGATTTGTGTATGCCTTAGCCATAGGAGTTGCTAGCTCGTAGGGTAATGTCCAACACACTCATATTGATTTGCATGTACCTATAGTCCGCTTTGGATAACACAATGTTGGGTTTTATTCTGATTATGCAGTAAAATGGATAAATCATGGATGGATAAGAGATACGATGATTTTCAACAATATAAGAGAGGAGTGATTGCGTTCTTGGATTGGGCATTTCAAATAGAGAGAGTTGATAAGAAATTTGGTGGTCTGAAGATTTACTGTCCATGTGTGAGATGCAAGAACATTAAATGGGATGTTAGAGAGGCAGTGTATAATCATCTCATCCTCAACGGATTTTGGTTGCATTACTCTATTTGGACAGAACATGGAGAGGGTTTAGATGTGCGAATGGATGAGGATATGGGCGTTGATCCAGGATTGACTACCCAAACCTTGAATAATGTTGATCACGAGTTATTTGAACTAATAGACGATTTAAGAAGACCTGAGGCACAAGACATTGGTTCAGATGATAGGTTCTCGAGCAGTTGGCCAGTTAAGAAGACAGAGGTTGTAGATGCGGATTTCTAAAATGTAAGTTTACCATCATTTATTTACCAATTTTTTTATGTAATATGTGAATTATATCATTGTTGTTATATCTAATTCGAATGTTTTTTAATATGCAGATATGCCTCCACGTGCTAGACGCATCCGGGATGCACCGCCTACAGCACAGCGAGGGAGTGGGACCTCCGATCCTGACGGATCGAGTGGCTCGGGCAGCAGACGTAGAGGCCCATCTCAGTGCAGAGTGTTGGACCGTCTGCGTCCTGGTGAGACACTCAGGGTGCGGATCGTTGGAGGCGATGCGGTGGGGGAGAATTCGGCTGTTTTCCAGAGTTACTTGGGACAGGTCTGCAGAGCCAGGGTCCCTCTCCACATTACGGACTTCCGTTTAGTGGAGCGGTCAATAAAAGATGACATTCTTCATGATTTGGAGGTATTCTATACATATTTCATTTGATAATACAAATTTTTTCTTCAATATATATACAAACTTATTTATGATTGTTTTGATTACTTTGCAGTCTAGTTTTTCCTGGGACCGTGACCCAGCCACTGATGCTCTGATTTTAGGCCATGGGGCGGAGATGTTGCGTAAATATCGGGGTCGTGTGAAGGCCCGAGTGAGTACTTTGCTTTTTATTTAAGTATAAACATTTTTTATCATGTAGGTATATAATTAATTTTCTTTACATTTTAAAGTACTTCGACCCCGAGCTACCATTGGAAGCCAATTTGGGAAGTTGTCCTCCGAATGTACCGGCTGACCAATGGAGGGCGATGGTTTATATTTGGATGGGAGAAGAGCATACGGTGAGTGATTTAAAAATGTGCATTCTATACAATTTTCATTTCGAAATCTTTTATTAAAATTCTATCTTCGTATAGGGCATCTCAAGGAGAAATGCAGAAAATCGAAGAAAAGGTTTCAAGTCTACACATAGGATGGAAGTGTTCGAGAGGTCTAAGAGCCGCGATGTGGGCGGGGAAGTTCATTGGGTGGATCCTGCCTATGGTCCAATTCATGTAAGTTATTCATAATATGTATATATATGCATCTTTAATACAAATTAAATTAATTTGAACTTAAATAAATTTGTAGGAGGAGATGGTCAGGCTCACAACCACTGGCTCTGTAGACCCTGCTGGAACGAGTCATCCACCTCTGACTCCTGATGCGGCTTTCATCCAGGCGACTGGTCCAGAGCATCAGGGACGCATCCGTTGTGGTGGTCGTGGTGCCACCATACGGAATTGGTATGGAGTAGGAACCGGCTCGACCTCTCAGAAGACGCAAAGGGAGAGGGAACTAGAGAGTCAGGTGTCTAGCATGAATCTGGAGATTCAGGATTTGCGCCAACAAATGGCGATATTCAATGCATTCATGCAGGCACATCAAGGTGGAGCGTCGACTAGCCACCCAACAGTTGATAATACCGTTGTGAGGCTAGGCGACGACGATGAGGGTGAAGAAGAAGAAGATGCTGATGACGACGAGGACGACGACGACGAGGACGAGGCTGAGGACGACGAGTAGGATAGATTACGTAGTTTGTATGATACTTTAGTATATTGTATAACTATTTTGAACAATTAATGTAGGACATTGTAGTATTTTGAATGCATGTGTTGTTGGATGAGTTTTTTAGAATTGTGGATTGCATTTTTTTGTTATGGTGATTGTAATTTATTTTATGTATACAGATTTTTTCTAACAGGGGAAAATGAGGATCAAATAGGGGGCAATGGAAATTTTTTTTGTTAGCAGATTAACAAAGGGGACGGTCATTGTGACCGTCCCCTTCGTACTTACCGTCTTCAATCTTGACCATTTGGGACGGTCAGGACCGTCTCCCCTGACAGACTGTACGGGACGGTCATGACCGTCCCCAATAAAAAGACTTTAAGGGACGGTCACGACCGTCTCCGTTCTCCGACTTTTAGGGACGGTCTTGACCGTCCCCTATGTGAGGGTATTGGGGACGGTTAGTAAAACCGTCGCGTATACCAAATGCGACGGGACCTTTAGAGACGGTCTTATGACCGTCCCCTCTGATCAATGGGGACGGTCAACGTATCGTTAGCGACGGATGTTGACCGTCGCCTGTTCTCATCTTTCTTGTAGTGGGTGATTGTTTGCAATTGTAATGATTGTGCTTTTTCTCTTCCCGAGATTACTATATGAATATTAAATGCAAATGTGATACATGTGTATTGGGTGTCATTCATTTCTTCTCAGACTCACGACAAGTTAGGGGTCTGTCGCTATTCGAGAACTTAATATGATCAGAAATATTATGAATGTTGTGTAGCGGTTTACTGATCTGATTCCGTTCCTGTGATATCCCCGTGATCTGGGTTACCCGTCTACACAACATTGACCCTATTTAATTCATGATTGATCGTATTAAGTTACAAATATGAGGAAAAAAATTCACTATCGAATCACATTCACCATTTCTTAACAAACCACATCAAGCAGTGAAGAAGCTTCTTAAGAGACTCTTCTGTCTTACTTTCCCAGTGGAAGTGCGATACAAGAGAAAGCTAGGTAAACTCCAACTACGCCCCTGAGACGGATGGGGGAGACTCTTCGGTACGAGTCACTCCAGTCCTGCCCGACTTGTGCAGGTACGTGCTAAACGAGCTCAAAGAAAAAACTAAGGGTCTTCGAGCCTAGGCACCCTAACAAAACACATGGTCAACGGAACTGATCAAAAAGAAAATACATGGATCCCAGAGAAGCCGAAAACTGCGAGATCGTGATAAAACTACGGAAGACACTGGGATCCTAGACCCGCGCACTAGGCAGCCGTTGCCCAATATGAGCATCCTAAATCCAACCTAGTTGAAGAGCACCACACTCTCGCACAGTCATGTGTAAGGAACACCTTGATCGGCACAAATAACTATCATTTCCGAATCACAAGTATAGAAGCACATTGATGCCATAATTTCTGCAATAGATGATGGATAAAGATTTATACACCCAAGTAGTGAGTTGATAATAAGTTAATTCTAGTAGATAGAGATTAGTAGGTAGAACTTGAAGATTGAATACATAGAGGTTGTTGAATATGGATAGGTACAACACTTTGGACACAGAGGCACGAGCTGCTGCTCTTGGGAGGCGGAGAAGAATATTTAAAGGGTTCCCGGGAGGCTCGAGGAATCGGGCGAGGGCAAGCAACCCTAGGAAGATCCACACCTTCCTAGGGATCCGCGAGGGTCATGGATCCAAGAAGAGGCCACAGGCGAAGAATCGGGGCGAGGGGATGCGTGATCTGATGGGAAGAATTTGTAGAAAATGGTCTGGCGAATGATATCGGGTCGGGTCAAGCCTTGAAAAGGGCGTTGACCCGAGTCAACAAAGTGATGTGGACCAATCAGATAATTCGAATGTACAAAATACTTACAAATTCAATAAAAATAATAAATGATTTTAAATTAAAAAGTGCATAAAATGAAAAGTATTTGTTATTTTTCAAACTATTTTCTGTGATTTTTATTTTTTATTTTTTAAAAAATAAATTAATCTTTATACAGTATATTATATTATATGCAGGTATAATATCCCTATATATTTTGTACAATTATTTTTATTTTGTTATTTTCATACAAATGCCCTAATTTTATATTTTATTTATTTACAAAATAATTTTTGGAGTATGTAATATTTTTTATTTGATTTTTATTATTTATTTACAGGTGTTTAATAATAGAGAGTAAGACATATATACATGTATTTTGTACAAGGGAAAGAGGATTTTATTATTATTTATATTTTATTTTTATGATTTTTGTTTTATTTTTAGGACTATATACAAGGAGGTAAGAAGAATATTTTATTTTTATTTTGTCAAAATAATTATTTAATTACATAAATAATATGTATAATATAGAGTAGGCCCTATCTCTCTCTACTTGTTTTATTTGACGATCAGGCCAATGCTTGACCTTCTCTTGGGTTCGTGTCACTCTGTATTTATTCTAAATACCTCCTTCCTTTTTCTTTTTCTTTATTCTTTTATTTTTACATAAATACATGCTAATTATGTAATATTAACAAATGCATGCATAATGCTATCTTATTGTATTTACATATATTTACATGATGCTTTGTCAAGATAAATAGCTAAAATAAAAGAATAAAGAATGATGAACATGGATTCATCATCCCCCTATACTTTACCTTTGCTAGTCCCTTAGCAAACACTTATTTGAAAAAAGAAATGAAACAGAGAAAGAAAAGAAAAAGAAGGAGAATTAATGTTGATTATTAAACTTGCCTTCATTAAATTGGAGTATGGAGCTCAGTCAGACCTTTGGATTATTTCTTTGTCGGAACCTTATTTGGACCTAGGTTTAAGACTCAACAGCCTCTAAGTTCCACTAATCTATGGTCAAGACTCCTCAATAATCCAGATCAGAACAAGTCTACATACACAAAATATGATGATCATGAATCTTTTCTTGTACTGTGTAAGTGATATGTAGCTCCCCACTTCAGAAATGGCAAAGCAACAACCTCCCTCAACAAGGTAACCCTAATGCCCTAGTCTGGCAGCTCTTTCCTCGAGGAGCGGGGTATTCCCTTCTAAGTTCAAGTTCAACCAGCTCAAGAAGAGTAGAAAGAAGAGAATGGACCGTGACCAGCGTAGCCACGTATCCCCGGGAGCCCAACCAGTGTAGCTAAGTCTCCCTGCGCAAGCTTCATGAGATGAGAATGGGTAACATAAGCTTTGCTTTATTTGGCTATATATACTCCGCCAAGTATTTCATTTTCTATCAGACCCACCACTTTTTTGGAGTTTTTCTTTCTTTTACGCATTTTTTATGTGCATATGTACAACATATTTACATAGTGCAACATATATACGTAAGGACTTTTTCCTCTTGAGCCAGTAGACTATCCTTCTTTTGAAGCATTATTGCAACCCACAACTCCTATCTTTAGACCTCAACACCGCCAGACCAAGTTGAGGCGCACTTCCTTCCCTAATAGAAGACGAGAGGTTCCGCCTAGAAGTACTACCCTCGTATGCTACCCCAAGCCAAAGGAAACTGACTCCTCACCACCTCATCCGCAGGGAGTTATGTGTAAGGTGCTGGTGCAAGTAAAGCCATTGTCTGTGAGAGTCATGTGTGCGTTGTCAAATGCTACTTAGGCTCATCAAGATGACATGTGATCATAGCCTAGTGGACTCAAATAATTAAGTCACCAATGGGCCTGAAAAGTCTCAACCCTAAATCCTATAAGGTTCCTCTTAGAATTAAGTGGATTAAGGTCTTAAACAAGCTCCATTTTCTAATTTTATTTCAGGCTAGTTTAAATGTCAACTATGATTCAAGAGAATGCACAAGTATATACAAAAAACTTTTTATGCAAATTTTTTGAAAATGTGCAGAATTTTTTAAAATGTTTGAATGTGTGCATGGATGCAGAAGTTTTGCAAATTATTTACAAACATTTACACAAGGGTTTTTGCAAACTTTTATTTTTCAAACATTTTACAAAAAAAATTGTACTATAAGCATAGTTTTGATACCAAAATATTTACAATCTTTTTAAAAACAAAACATTTTTACAAACATTTATACAAAAATATTTTTTTATAGATGGCTATGTATGTGCAAGAAAGAATTTTATATACAAGAAAAATTTTAATTTTTTACGATTTTTAATAATTAATTTTTAGCAATTTTATTTATTAACACACTCACACAAAGTACGAGTTATGGCTAAAGTATATATGTGATATATACGACACCCCCTATACTTAGCTCAAACGATGTCCTCAGAGAGAACCAAGAGCGATGAAGAAGAAGACATAACTCATGCTTAGTATAGGTAAGTGAAAAGAAATGCTATACTACAACAACGAATCAATTAAATATAATGAAGAGGGCTCGGTGGTTTCCCATATATTTAAGATCAAGTAATCCTAGGTATAACAGACTATACATAAAAGGAAAACCGAGTGAAAGGATGTACAGGGTCTACCTCCCCTATACTTAGGATAAAATATCCCTAAGTATAGGCAAAAAAATAGAGGTAAAAAGAATCAAAAGAATAACCAAGAGTCTGACACCCCTTATACTCAGGGTAAAATGCACCCTAAGTATAGTATAATCACAAGATGCAGATGAGGTGTTAGACTAAAGAATGAAATAATATGGACATCTGGTTCTATACAAGTCGGGAGACAGAGATAATCAGGCACGAGATGTAACTGATGTGAGTCAAAGACCACATCTCATGCAAAATGAATTGGGTCGACGTCAACGATCAACGACTCATGATCTAGATATGGTTTGAGGCGCTAACCGTTAACACGAAAGGTGGACTCAGATGACATCTCAGATATGTTGATACTACCATTGTCATGCACCTTTCGGACCAGGTATGGTCCTTTCCACTTACTCTGCAATTTCCCTGAAAATAATCTAAGCCTGGCATCAAACAACCACACTCTCTGATCTGGCTCAAACTGTTTATGGGTGATGTGAGAATCATGCCATATCTTCACTCGCTCCTTATATTATAGGCTGCTTGAAAAGGTTGTATCTCTAAGCTCCTCCAGGGCTTCCAATTCGGCCTTCCTTTGATCGCCTCTACTCAGTGGATCCAATAATATATCAGTGACAACCCAAAGTGACTTGTACCTTATCTTAACAGGTAAATGGCAGGGCTTGCGATAAATGAGACGAAAGGGAGATGTACCCAACAGAGTCTTGAAGGAAGTCTGATATGCCCACAAGACCGAGTCCAAAAGCTATAACCAATCCTTTCGGTCTGGATGGACTACCTTCTGCAATATCGTCTTGATCTCCCTATTCGATACTCCAACAAGATCATTGGTCTGAGGATGATACGGAGTGGCAACTCGATGGTCTATGTTGAACTCATTGGCAAGGGCCTTTACTTTCTCGTTGATAAAGTGAGACCCCCATTAGATATCAATACTCTAGGCACCCTGAACCGTGAAATGATATTCTTCCTTAAAAATTTGCAAACAGTCCTAGCACATGCGGTTCGACGGGAATGACCTCAACCCAACGACTCACATAATCAACATCCAATAGAATGTGCTCGAATCCCTGACTCTTAGGGAATGATCCCATGAAATCGATGCCTCATGCGTCAAAAACCTCACAGAAATTAAAGTGTTGCATTGGCATGATGTCACACTGTCCACAAGTGCCCATCCTCTAACAGCCAGTACACCTCTTCACGAATTCATCGGAATCCATGAAGAGAGTAGGCCACCATAGGCCGGATTGGAGCACTTTCTGTGTTGCTCTCCTCACAGAATGATGTCCTCCTGCCTCAAGCTTAAGGCAGTATGTGAGGACACTATGATGCTCCTCCTGAGGAATGCACCGACGCCAGACGCTATCCCCTCCTTCATGATAAACGATGGGATCCTCCCAATGGTAAGACTTGGCCTTCGCAAGGAAGGTCTCAAGTCGCTGTCTGGGCCAACCTTGTGGAACTTTCTTGGCAACAAGATAATTCACAATGTCAGCGTACCACAGGAGCGAAGCGATAGCAAGGTTCGCCTCATCTGGGAAGGTCTCTGAAATGGGATCAGTCTGCTCAGATTCCTCAAGATTCTCTAATCGGGAGAGATGATCATCCACCACATTCTCGACTCCAGGTTCATCCTTAATCTCAATGTCAAACTCCTGGAGTAGAATGATCTATCAAGTCAGTCTCACTTCGGCATCCTTCTTTGCCATGAAGTGCCTGATGGCGGTATGATCAGTAAAGATAGTCACTTTGGATCCAATAATATATGATTGAAATTTGTTCAAGGCAAAAACTGCGGCTAGAATCTCTTTCTTAGTGACGGTGTAGTTCCGCTGCAAAACATCCAATGTACGGCTAGCGTCGTGAATGTCAAAAGTTACTCCATCCCTCCTCTGTCCTAGCACGGCCCCTACGATAAAATCGAAGGCATCCGTCATGATATCGAATGGGAGTGACCAATCAGGCGGCTGAAGGACAGTAGCCTCAACAACTAGACTCTTGAGAGTCTCAAATGACGTAAAGACGCTTATCATCTACAATGAACTCAGTGTCCTTTATCAGCAAATCAGTCAACGGTCGAGCAATCCTGCTGAATTCACGAATGAACCGTCGGTAGAAAC
Organism: Ottelia alismoides; assembly: GCA_037367405.1. NCBI lineage: Eukaryota > Viridiplantae > Streptophyta > Magnoliopsida > Alismatales > Hydrocharitaceae > Ottelia > Ottelia alismoides. The sequence goes on from JAZKJV010010469.1 coordinate 479,878, forward strand.
CGATATGCCCCAGAAAAGACCGTAACTGTCGTAGGTTGGATGGTGTATTGAGTTTCCTGATGATATCCACCTTGATCGGATCAACCTCCATGCCCCTGTTGCAGATGGTATGACCAAGCACCGTCTCTTGAGTCACCATGAAGTGAGTCTTCTCCCGGGATAAAATAAGACGAACCTCAAAGGCGCTGAAGGGCGCGGTCTATGTAGTCAAGGCAAGCATTAAACCCATCGCCATAGACCGAAAAGTCATCCATGAAGACCTCTAAATAGTCACCCACCATGTCCGAGAAAATGGAAAACATGCACCTTTGGAATGTCGTCGGGGTGTTACATAGACCAAAGAACATCCGTCTGAAACCATAAGTCACAAACGAACAGGTGAATGTCGTCTTGTCATGGTCTTCGGGTGCAATGGCCACCTGATTGTAGCCGGAGTATCCGTCAAGGAAGCAGTAGTGACTCTTCCCAGCTAGCCTCTCTATAATCTGATCGATAAAAGGCAACAGGAAATGATCCTTCCTGGTGGCTTGATTCAATCGTATGTAGTCCACACAAACCCTCCAAGAAGTGGGTATCCGAGTAGCTATCTCCTCTCCAGACTTTCTCAGAAACTGTAGTGATACCCTTCTTCTTGGGCACCACATGCAATGGACTAACCCACTTGGAGTCGAAAATGGGGTAGATAAAATCGACGCTCTACCATTTCGAAATCTCATTCATGGCAACCTCTCGAAGATTCAGGTTAAGCCGTCGCTGGAACTCACGCGATGGCTTGGCGTCATCTACGAGATAGATATGGTGGGAGCACAGGGCCGGACTTATCCTATGGAGATCGGCTACGCTATATCCCATCGTCTTGCGGTTCTTTTCAAGAATCTCCATCAAACGAGATTCTTGCTCTCTAGTCAATTCTGCTGAGATAATGACTGGGTGCATCTTATGCTCGCCCGCAAGGAATCATACTTCAGCGACTGCAACATAGGCTTCAGTTCTGGACAACTGGGAGCCGGCAACTCTGGCCTCTTAAATGTTTGAGTGAATGCAATCAGATCTGCGTGTGAGAACTCTCGCTGATCATGAATATCTGGCGAAGCTGGCCCTGCTGGTGTATCTGTAATCTGCACGGACTCAGTCTTCACCCAAGCAACTAGCTCTGTTGGAATCAGATAAGGTAACAACTCATCAAATTCGGCCCAATATATATATGAATCCGAGGGATCTGAATCTGAATCACAAGAAATATACTCTGCCTCACTACTGAACACGGTCTTCAGTCTCAAATGTGTCCTTTGCCAAGAGTGTGCTCTTCAAACTCTCCTTTGCTGGTATCTGTGAATCAGCAGTATCTGAAGGTGAGAGGAGGGCTCGTGAAAAGGGATCAGACTAAATGGCTTCATCATTAATGATCACAAAGTCGCACTCCTGGTGGACATCTCGCTTTGCCTCTGTCATCTACTCAGAATCACTACACTACTCTGAGCAAGTTGAATCTCGTGCTCTGGTCTCTTCGATCGTCTCTATCTGCATACTCTCTCCTTCGACGCAAAAGTACACCTTCTCACCATCATTGTCGGACACTGCCTTGGCTGTGGCCAAGAATGGACGTCCTAAAATGATGGGGGTATCTGTCACAGACTCATGGATCTCCATGTCCAACATAACGAAGTCCACGGGGAATTTCAGGCCCTAAATCGTGAAAACCATGTCCTTCAACAACCCCTTCGGCCTCTTGACAGATATATCAGCAAATTGTAGTACTGTCATGCTCTGTCGAAGAGGGCCAAACTCGAATCGGTCGAGAAAGGCTGCGAGAATAAGGTTAATGGAAGAGTCGTTGTCTAATAGAGTCCGATCAAATCTATGCTCATGAATATGGCATCTGACATAAGGAGCTCCTGCATACAGTCTCTTGACTGGCAGACGGTTCTGGTGGCGAAGCATGTGGCATGAGTGAGGACATGGATCTCTGCATTATGGTTCCTCTTCTTCATACGGATGGTGGTCTTCTCTCTCAAGTTCTTCTAGAAAAGAGGGATGTGCTTAAGTGTCTCCCGTAGAGTCAGCTGAATCTGAAATCTATCAATCATCTGCTGGCTGAAGTCTAGATGCTGTGATTTTTTTGTATTTTCTTTTTTACCCCCCCCCCCCCCCCCCCCCGCCAATCAGAGGGCTTGAGAGAAGGGGATGATTGGGCCCTCCTCAAATAGAGGGCTAGGAATGGATCCCTGCTGTTGAGAATGAATAGAATCCATACAAGTATAATCATGCATCACATATGGACTCGAAGATGAAGAACCCTTTCCTTTAATAATCTTTTTGATATTTTCTGTAAAGTCCCAGGGTACAAAAACTGGAGAAAATGCTATTGAAATAGAAGGGGTGGCCTCAGTACCACCTACGACATCAGGAACTGCGGCATCAGCTCCGCACTCTGGCTCAGCATCTGGATCTCTGGTGGCATCAGTACCACCCTCTGTATCTGGAGACGCGATGACCTTAATACCGTCGGTTGTATCAACATCATTGGTGGCGTCAGCACCACCATCATCATCATCATGAGCGGCATCAGCAACGTTATCCTCCTCATCTGGCGCTCCTGCATCCTCGTGGTGTCGTCACTCAGACGAGGCGCGCCTGCTGACATCCTATTGCTCCTAAGTGTAACAAAATCAGCATCAGATGTATACGAAGCAATGTTACCTAAGAAATCTTTAGGAATGGTAACCTTTGTGAACTGCACCTGCTCAGATTTTCTTTTTAAGTTGTTCGTGTTTGGCTCGATCTGAGCGGGTATGGCGGCCTTCCCTTTGATGATCTCCTTCATCTCCTGGCGGAACTAGTCCATCTCCCGCCTGAATGTGGCCTGCTGATCGGAAAGTAGACATGCTAGATCATCGAGTGTTGGGTTCTCATAGGTTGGTCCATGAGAACCGGACGGGTTGCCTCTCAGAAAGTGAGGATGTTGCTGGGGAGGATGAGGGGGAAGATGAGAATACTGCTGAGGCTGCTGCTGGTGCTGCCTCCACGACTATCCCTGCTGGTAGGGATGAGAACCCGGATGGTAATGCTGCTGCTATGGCTGGTGAGGGAACTAAGGTTGCTGCCGAGGTTGGTCGAATTGTCCATACTGAGCAGGAGTCTGTTGCTGGGATGAATCACCTCCGGTCGACCACCTGAATTCGGGATGATCTCGACAGATCCCAGGCTGTTGTCAGTCGTACCAAATCTCGTTGACTTCCATCAACGGCTCCTGCTCAAAGGGGATGGAGGAAGGACTGCCAGGGGCTGATCCTGCTGGTACACCACTATTTGAGTATCATGAGACGGTGGTGGCTGAAGGTACCGGTGTTGCGGCTGCTAGAACGGCTCCACCTGAATATGGGGAACCTGTCTATACTAGGCGGAGTGCTGGGTCGAGCTCCGGCTGTTAGGGTCAGCCCGTGACCTGAGACGGGGCTGAGAAGTCATTTGTGCCTCCTGGAGACACATGATATGGGTCTTTAGGTCACTCAATGTCTGTGCCAACTGATCGATCTGAGTCATGCCTTGGCACTGCTTCTTCTCAATAATCTCGATGCAGTCTAGCTTCTCGCTGATGATGCCCATATCAGTGACCGACGACTCTACCTATGTTGCGGCTGCCGAAGGGGTGGATGGACCAGCATCGACCCGTGATATCCTGTGATAGGTCACCGCCTGGGGCGGGGGCTTCCCCTTAGTGTAGAGATGGGTCTGGGATATAACTGTGTAGTTCTCGACCATCTCTTCGTATATGGGCCAGATTTGGTCCTCGTCTTTGACGAAATAAGAACCCCCACAAGAAGCGTTCACAAGTCCCTGCATCTCCGGTGTCATCCCACAAAAGAAACTTTGTACCAAATTAGGCTTGGAAATATCATGATGTGGACACCAGTCAATGAGCTCGCGGAATCGATCCCAAGTCTCATGGAATTTCCCGTTGTGGTTTATGGAGAAGTTGTTGATCAACGCTCGAACTGCATTCGTCCGGCCGAGTGGATAGTACTTGTTCAAGTACTCGGTTCGGAGCTGTTCCCATGAAGTGACGTATCTTCCTAAATATTTCAGCCAGTAGGCTTCTCTGTCGACCATGGAGAATGGAAAAGCCATCATCTTGATGGTATCCTCATCCACGTATCTGCCGTCGACTGTGCTGCAAATCATCTCAAATTCTTGATGATGCAGATGCGGCTTCTCAGTGACAAGCCCATGGCACTTGGCAACAATTGAATCATCTAAGGGGGGAGCTTGAAATCTTCCAGGATCGCCGGAAGCTGAATCAAACGATGTGTAAGAGTCGCACTAGGGTTGTGCAACTCTCTTATCGGCCTAGCTGGTCGGACTGCCTCCTGTGGCTCCTTTGATTGTGGTCCATCTCCTCCTCTGAACTCTGATATCTCACCACCACCGGCTCAGTTATGCTCTCCTCGGTCAGCTCGCATCTGTGCCATCTCTCTACGCATGTCTACCATGAAAGCCCCCTGGTCTCTGATCCGTCTTTGCATCGTCTCTAGGGAGAGTCTAACATGGTGTTATTGATGGCGCCTTGATCTAAAACATATGTGGTGGTTTGGGGCTGTCCATCGGTGCGCTCCTCGTTGTTGGCCATCTCTTGGGTCTCTACAAAGGCAAAAGACCTGAACTCAAGTGCCGTAAAATGAATAAATATCTGTTCTGGTCTCTGCTCGGGCACCTCGAGATTGGAAGAAGGGTGGTCGAGGGGGAACATGGCAGAATCAAACTCGGTTCGGAGAGCGGGTCCAGTCTCTCATTAACCAACCTAGATGAATGGGGTGGAGTTCTCGAATGCGGTGCAACCACTACAGGTCGGTGGCTCTAAGGGGACGGTCAAGGACCGTCCTCTTTGTCGTTATAATCGTCCCTTCTGATCATCGGGGACGGTCTCCAACCGACCCTTCTGTCACCGTCTCATTTGCTTAGATGGGACGGTTATCACGAACATCTCTTTTAATAAATCATTGGGGACGGTTGCGACCGTCCCTGTAATGATCAACTTTGACGACGGTTCCAACCGTCCCTAGTACCACAAACAGTAGGGGCGGTTGTCACCGTCCCCATCTTAGAAGCTTGGGGGACGGTTGTAACCATCCTTAATGATGTGAAATCATTTTGCGACGGGCACAGAAGACCTGTGGGGACGGTTTACACCGTCCCCATTTGGTCCCACTAGTCGATACCCGTGAGAGTGGACCGATGTCAAACATTGGGGACGATCGTAACCGTCCCTCTTGAGAAGTAAAGGGGACGGTTGGGACCGTCCCTTCCAGAAAGAAAGTCGTTTGCGACGCCAGCAGAAGGCTTTAAGGGACGTTTGTAACCGTCCCTTATAGCCCTCATTGACACGAAATTTTGCCAGTGAGGTCCTTGGAAGAAGACGGGGCGGTCGTAACCGTCCCTATTGATAACCACATGGGACGGTTGTAACCGTCCCCTCTGTTGGCTAGCGCTGAAGGGGACGGCAATAGAAGATCGTTAGCGATAGTTCTAACCGTCCCCATTGGTTCCCCTGACCACTAAAATGGGACAGAGGGTGTTTAACATTCTGAAGGGACGGATACAACCGTCGCCATTGTCAATTAAAGGGGACGGTTGCGACCGTCCCATTTAGTATGGGGTCTATAGCGACGCCAACAGAAACTTATAGGGGACGGTTATAACCGTCCCCATTAGTCTTTGAAATGCAAAATTACTTCCCGTGAGCTATCCTCAACAGGGGGGACGTTTCTGTAACACCGTAGGGGACGGTTATAAACGTCTTCAATAACCCCTGACTGGAAAAAATACTACATTCATTGTGTTTTGTTCACGCTCCCTCTGCGAAAACAAATAACACATTTCGTAAACTCAAAATTCAAGATGTAAATAAGACACTTTATAGTTACAAAGAAATTGTTTCTCAATTCTACACAGTCTTAGGCACTACTAGAAATATTATAATAAAATGTTCAAGAAAAAACTAAAATTTACTACAAGCATTGTTATCTACTCCGATCTTTCACTCTCGTCTCCCTCCTCATCACTCTCCTCATCGTCACCGAGACGTGTTGTTTGTACAGGTGGCGTGGCTTGACTTTGAAGATGGCTTATAAAGGAAATGACATTCGCCATTTCCAAACACATCTTCACCATCTCTTCATCTTGTGCAAACATCTTTGTCTTTACCCTCCGCAGCTCCCTCTCTATCTCTCTTTCTCTCTGGCTCCCTTGCGAGGAAGACTGCGACCCACTTGCACCACCCATTTCGTACCATGTACGGATCGTTTCTCTACGTCCTCTGCAGCGGATGCGTCCACTGTGTTCCGGACCAGTGGCTTGACGGAATGCATCATCGGCCGAGAATGGGGGAGTGCTCGTCCCCGTGTTATATAGCGAGGAGGTGGTAGAGAGCCTAATCATTTCTTCCTGCATGTATAAAAATATTAAATATTGTCAATATAATAACTTAAGTCATTATATAAATTAAAAATAAATATTACTTACATGAATTGGTGCGTAGGCGTCATCAACCCACTGCAGTTCTCCTCCTAAATCCCGACTCTTTGACCCAGCAAAAACCTCTATGCGGGTCATTTCTCGTTCGTTATCCCTCAACTAAAAAAACATAAAAGAAGTTTTTAAAATAAACTCTACACTCAAACTTAATAATTCTAGAAATTGTTTAAATACTTACAAAGTCATCCTTCAATTGGTTGGTGTTCTTTCTTTCCATCTTATGGGTGGACCGAAAGCCTTTGGATCGATTCGTCGTATTTTTGATAGAAATCGACTGAAATTAAACAACGTTAGTACAAGCATAAAACAAATAAAACGTAAACAATGTATGTACCGTGAATTCCTCACTGAACCAAAAATTAATTAACTCCCTCCATTGTTCGGTGTAACACCAGGTGGGACGTTCTGCACAAGCTGCTCATATGGAATCTGGGGGTTGTAATAATAAAGATGGAAAAATAAATATCATTAATCTTAAATCTTCAGAATTAAAAATATAAATTTCTTCGTACATTCGCCTTTACGTGTCCCTTATATCAACGCAACAACTCGGCAGCATTGGATAGAATCCGGGAATCGATATGGGCATTTCGTTCATATGGAAAAGACAAACTTATACAACAAATATAATAAACATTAATATAACAACTTAATAAAAAATCATTTTTTGATTTTAAAATACCTCGAATTAGAAAGTATGGCAGCCTTGACAGCATAAGAAAGCTGCCGAAAGTCGTGGTTAGTGATGGGGACGCGCGCACGAGCAACCTGGCCAAGGTAGCTCTGAAACTCCATGGAGTTATCTCCAACCGCATATCCGCCAACAATACGCACATGTAACGTCTATCCGGGTGCAAGACGATCAAAAAATCTACACTGAGGTGGTCCACGTCGTCTCGGGGTACCTACACTGCCTGCATTAGAATAACCTCCCTGTGGTTGCTGAGGAGGTTCAGGTACCTCTCGAATATGTCCAGGTCTAGGAGCCATCTCTGAAATTCAAAAGAAGTTATTTCAAAAAAAAATACATTTAGATAGATGATAATAAATTCAATTATTTGAAATTAAAAATAAAAAAAATAAAATTACCGGATATTGCTAGTACCAACGTCGCTGTCTAATACTTGATGAAAAAAATCACTAGAGTTATTTTGGTATGCAACGTCATTGTCTAGTGCATCTTCCTCTTCGTTTACATTGAAGAATTATGTCAGTGTTGTTCTAATGGTATAATTCGTCCACTAACTGAGTTATCTAGAACATAAAAGACCTGTTCTACTTGACTGGAAGCGTATACGACTCATTGGTTTGTAACCGACCTATTTGCTTTAAAGAGAGAACTCAATTTCTATCCTTCTTTTAAGCTAATCCAACTCGATCCACATCGAACCAGATACAATGAATTAGAACACACCTTGCATCTTGTGTAAAACTAATTTCTAGTATATCAATAATCTTACCATAGTATCCGTCAATTTCAGTATTGAGATCGGCCTTCACTATTACTTCAGAAAGCTGTGATGCTTTATTTTCATCAATTAACTTTTCTCGAAATCTAAATCCATTAACGATATAGTCGGAATGTGATACTATTAATGAGTATGGACTCCTGTGGATTATATAGAGATTCGTGCTCCACCGTTCATCTTTGATAACTTTTAATAGTTCAATTTTATCCCCAAACCGTTTCAGAAAGTCTGATTTGCTAGTGGTTGTTGACTGAAACTCTTCAAAAAAAGAATCAACCTCGTCTACTTGTATCAAAAATATAATAATGAATAAGGTCTCTTTTTAATCTTCTGAAATACTACGACGGGTACTCTTTAGGATAGCTCGTCCATTTTGTTGAAAAATTCAAAGTTTGTTTAGATCTTATGTCCACAATTCACCATTATTATTTCGTTAGAACCGATCGAATCTAATACTCTTACCATCACCCATATACATATTACAAAATGTGATACATTATTCACATAAATATCCCTCGGCAATGCAACCTTCAGTTGTAGCTTTATTAAATACCATATTCTTTAATTTCCTTAGGTATCTTTCAATTAGATACATTCATCGATACTGAACAGGACCACATATTCGACCTTCGCTAGCAAGATGAATAATTAGATGTATCATTATATCAAAAAATGTAGGTGGAAAGAGCTGCTACAACTTACATAAAGTTATAACAATACATGTCTCTAGTTTAAATAACACTTCCGGATCTAAAGTCTTCGAACACAGGATTTTAAAAAACTGACTGAGTTCAATTAGTGGCTGCAAAACATCAGGATGTACACCTCCTCTAATCGCTAACGGGAAATGAACTTGCATCAGTACATGACAATCATGACTTTTTAATGTCGATATCTTTCTTTCCACCATATTTATACATCCGCTAATTTGAAAGGAGAATCCATCAGATACTTTAATTGATTTAATAAAATTCATTATCTTATCTTTGTCAGCACTGGATAAAGTATACACCGCTTCGGTAGTTATTACTTTAGAATTATCTGACTCAATCGGATGTAATTCGGGTCGGATACCCAACTGTATTAGATCACGTCTGACTCGCAAACTGTCTTTGGCAATACTAGAAATATTTAAAATCCAAGAATATTTTCTATAACATTCTTCTCTATATGCATCATATCTAAATTATGACGGACATGTAAAGTATGCCAATAGGGTAGCTCCTGAAAGAATATACTTTGTTTTCGCCATCCACCGGTTGCCTTCCTTTTAAATAATCGACCTAGAGAGTAGTCGCCCAAAATTTTTTCCATCCACATTGTGCTTCCTGAACGACGATTCAAAGTTAATTGACGTCCAAACGATTGTCTATCAAACTTGTAGTTATTTTACTTCTTAATCATCTCTGACTTATCGGTAAGAAACGACGATGTCCCAAAAAACAATGTTTCATACTCGCACTTAGCCATGTCGAATGTGTTTTATCAATAAAATCGGACATTCGAGTTTGCCTTTCGTACTCGATCCCAATAAATTGGCATATGTTGAAAAGACATTAATTGTCCACAATAAAGAAGCATGCATTGTAAAGAATTCTTTCTTTACCGTGCCATACGTACTTACTCCAGAATTCCACATAATCTTTAGTTTATCAATCAACGGTTGCATATATGTATTTATCGCATTACCTGGTCCCTTTGGACCAGGTATCAATAACGATATCATCATAAAAGAATATGCCATTGACATCCATGGTGGCAGATTATATGTAACAAGTATCCCAAGCCAAATAGAGTAACTCGTGCTCATATTTCTGAATATATTAAAGCCATCAGAAGCAAGACCCAATCGTGCGTTTCTTACTTCTTTAGAAAACGATGGATAAATTTCATCAAATTCCCTCCCACTCCTCTGTATCTGATGGATGTCGCATAACACCGGTTACATCTTTCTTTTTGATATTACTGTGCCATATCATCATTGTAGATGTTCTTTCGTATGAATATAATTGTTGTAATCGGGGAATCAAAGGAAAGAATCGTAAAATCTTCTCTCGTTTTTTCCTCTTTGAATCATTACCCATATTCTTATATCTGCTACTTTTGCAGTCAGGACATTATCTAAGTTTGAATAATCTTTCCAATATAAAATGCAGTCGTTCGGGCATGCGTCAATTTTCTCGTAGTTTAGTACAAGTGCACGAAATATTGACTAAGCGTCCTTCCAGTCATTTGGAAAGTTTTCTGGAATATTTAATAATGTCCTAATCAACTGTAAGACATCTGTCATCGTAACCGCTGTACATTGATTCTTCACTTTTATCTTAAACATCTGCAGAAGAAAACGTAATCGAGACATTTTGACTCCTGAGCATAATGGCTTCTCTGCATCTTGTATTTTTTCAAGTAAGGTATCCAGAAGCGAATCCATCATTTCATCAGTGTCATGTCTCGAATATTATCTACCATCTCAAACATAGCATCACGGCCATGTGTTTAAGAGACATCTCTTTCAGTATCACCTTGGACATTACTATCTTCTCATTCACCATGATATGTCCAATTCGTATAATGAAGCCAAAAACCATTTAATATAAAATACTTGTAAACTATGTTCGATTTTGGGTCAGAATGTTTTTGCATCTTATGCAAGGACAATGTATTCTATCTCCTTCACCTCCTACAATATGATAGTGTGATTCATATCGAAAAGCTCAGTCTAAGAATCCGATAACTCCTTTATTATATGTCCGATAGTCATCGAATCTTTTGTTCATCCAACTTTTGTCCATTGCCTAAAGGTAATAATGTATGTTAGGTTATATTTTTTTGATCCTCCAGACTAAACTATTAAGCAATTAACTAATATGTTTTTGATCTAACTATGTTTTTTATCTAACTATGTTTTTGATCTAACTATATTTTTCTTCCTCTTAATAAAATATTTATCAATTTAAAAACTACATAACCAATACCTCTACTTTACAAAGATTAAACTATAGTTTAAAAAATATGTACAATCATAAACAAGCATAATATATTAATAAATTACTAAAAAAATAAAAAACTTACATCCAAATAAGATGACGAAATCAAGGCGGAGGGAGGCGGGAGACCAGGCGGAGGACGATGGACGGACGGCGATGGGCGGCGGTCGGGCGAGGCCTGAGGAGGAGGGTGATGGGGCTGAGTGGGCGAGAGGGCGGAGGCGGATGGCGGAAAAGGAGGGTGAGGGGGCGGAGAGGGCGAGAGGGCGGAGGCGGAGGGCGAGCAGCCAAAGGGGCGGAGAGGGAGGAGGAGGAGGGCGACAGGGCGAGGGAAGGAGGACGAGAGGGCGGAGGCGGAGGACAAGAGGGCGGAAGATGAGAGGGCAGAGGAGGAGGCGACGAGCGGCGCTGTGCGGAGGAGGAGGACGAGTTCGAGTGGAGGAATGAGGAATGGATTTGCCGGAGTGGGTATATGACCATCGGGGACGGTCGTTCAACCGTCCCTTTTAAGAATAATCGGGGACGGTTATAAGTGGATCGTCCCCTCTGGTTGCAGATATTTCCACCAACGCGCCAATTTGATTGGTTTTGGGGGCGGTTACGCAACCGTCCCATAAAACTATCTATAGGGGACGGTTACAACCGTCCCTTATAATTTCGTATAAGCGGCGACCACAATAGAGTAACGGGGACGGTTATGACCATCCCCTACAGTGTCCGGATAGATTTAAAACCAACTGGGGCTCTGCTAGTACGGGGCGATTATATAACCGTCCCTAAAGGTCATATTAAAGGCGACGGTCATTTATGACCGTCGCTAGAACTATACAGAAGGGACGTTCAGCATACAACCGTCCCCTACAGTATTATAAGGGACGGTTGCTCTATGACCGTCCCCAATAACCGTCCCCAAAGGCCGTCCAGTTTGTAGTGAACCAAGGGCTGCCTAAAGAGCCTCCGATCCATCATCGTGATATGGAGAAAAGGCGGATGGGATCTGGAAACAAACAATCAGCAAACAAACCCCCAATTCACCTACTCAACACTGAAAGTTGATGGTCGTAAAGGTTTGGTCTTTTATCTTGTCAATTTTATTTAGGTGAGCATTCAGTCTTGTATGGAGATTAAGCGAGCTGGTGGGGACCCGATGCTGGCCCAATCCCAAAACTAGATCTTTCCCAACCAGCACAAGTTGCGGACTGTTTACGGGCTACCCGATCAACCCGCTCTATTAAGGATATCACTGCCCACTTTACTAGAGACCGGAGCGTTCCTCACCGGAGAACGACTAACCCCAAGACCAGTAGTTTGATGAAAGTTTAGGTATGACTCTAGCATAGTGTGCGGGTCACTCTCTCGTGCAAGCAAACCAAACAATGAGGGGATTGCTCTCCCAAGAAAGATTTTTAAGTCAAGTGTCTTTTAGGGTGAAGTTTTTTTAGCAGTCCCAGTATTATGATTATCACTTTTTTGAGATATTTTTAAATAAGCAAACAAATGTCTAATGAATTTTTCGATCTCATGAATATTTAAAGTCCAAAAATGGGGGGAGTCAAAAAAGCTGATGCACGATCAAACACGATGATGCATGCAAAGTAAGAAATGCTTACCTGACTCCAGCACTCTATATGCAGGGTGATCCGCGCATAAAATAAAAGGCAGAAATAAAACTATCCTATATGATGCAAGAAGAAAACGACCTTAGATGGACAATTTCTAATCGCGAAGAACCGTAGTTAAATGGTTAGATAGAGAGGTCGGAGTCCGGTCTCTGATGCCGATCGGTGTCCGCCACAACGGATCCTGCACGCGTTGTATACGACTTCTAATGACATGTGACCTCTCAAGCGACCAAGTTAACTTTTTATTAATTTTATTATAGGTCTGATTACGAACTATAGGTGCATGCAAATAGTTGGGGATTGGGCTTTAATCAGTTACGTCACAATCAAGGAAATTCCTAAATCTAGGGGCCAAATTCTTCGAAATCAACAAAAATAAAAGGCGAGAAATCAAAACCAAAGAAAACTGCAGTGAGGCTCCCCGAGCACACCGGTGCTCGGCGAAACAGACCCCGATAAAAGCCAAGTCCAAAGTGTCCAAGGTCATGTATTATTACAATAATAATAGAATGTATTAAAAATAAACTAACTACTCTATCTAAGATATCTATGCTCCTCCTATCCTCCTACTCCTCTTCAGACGTGGGTCCTCCAACAAAAAGTCGCAAACTCATTGGACGGTCTCTCGCACAGAAAGTGAAACAGAAATAAGTCAGAAGACAGTTATAACAGATAGAGGATAAAAATGATCAAAAATAAAGCGAAAATAAAAAGAAGGGAAAACTGAAACCGACTACGAAGTTGTGCTCCCCGCCAACGATGCCATTTTGGGGAGCGGTCAGGCGATCGAGGCTAAGTGATATCAAAGGTCGTTACGACCTCAACCACCCGAACCGAGCTCAACAAGAAAAATAAGATCACGAAATAAACAATCAAGGTACATAATCTAAAGAAGTGGTCTCCGCTATTTATTTAACCTGGTATAGCGATCAGGGTCAAACACATGGAGCACGAGCTAAGCCTACACGGTAGTCGAAGATCAGAAAAGAAAAGGAAACTTTTTATGGTTTTTTTAATTTGCATTTTTATTATTATTTTCTAATAAGAAAATGAATAACAAGATAAAGGAAATCAACCTTGAACAATTTTTATTAATACTAAAAAAGGCTCAAAAATTGGAAATAATTTTTTATATATATATAAAAATTTGCAAGTGTTTTTCTTGATTTTATGGGATTTTTCAGATTTTATATGATTTTCTGAAAATAAAATAAACACAAAACAGAAGTTCATTGTTCAACCGTGACCAAAAGGTAAAATTAAAATGTTAAAATTGCCCAAAAGGTCCTAGTTGCTACTTTTATGAAAAGGTAGATAAAAGACCTAATTACATAAACTTGGATTTCACTTTTTAAAATTTTCTAGAATTTTAAAGAATTTCTATAAGATTTTTTTGTCTTTTATGTTTTTAGGGGTTTTAGAAAAGATAATGGAACAAAAATGGTAGTGATGTTAAAATAAATTAAAACAAACAGTATGATTTTTGGTAGAATTTTTGGAGGTATTTTTATATTTTTTGGGAATTTATAAAATAATTAGATACATTTTTAGAGGTTTTGATTTTTAAAAAATATCAAAGAAAATCAAATTGCATCACAAAAATTATTAAAAATATTAAACAATAGAAGGAGCTAATGGTAATTTTTGGGGAATTTTGGAGTAGATTTGATAATTATTTGATCTAAAACAAATCACACAGGTTGTAGGGACCTATTTGCAAATAATCTAAGTTTCTAGACTAAACCATAACACACGTAAAAAGTTCAGGATTATCAGTGCAAAAAGCCCACAAAATTCACACACATGTCAATTAACCACACACAGGGGCATCAATGCAAATACAAAAAACATTTCATCCAAATTAGAACATTTAAAAAGTCCATGTCAGGATATGCAAAAACACCACAAGGCACGTGATCGTGCACATGTATTCAAACAGGGAGGACTAAAGTGCAAATACTAGAAACATCATGGACTAATATGCAAAAAGTCTGAACTACAACTTTATTTAATAAATTAGAAAATAAAGCATAAAAATACAGGGAAGGAAATGCAATATATCCTCGCAGGCGCATGTGGTGTGCGTGGTGGTGGTGGGGGACACATGGCGGACGCTGGAGGCATGTGGACGTGCGACTCTGATCCTCTACGATGTTAGATCTAACGTCTCAGATGATGTCGAGGACATGGGGCGTAGATGTGTCAGATGTCAGATCTAACGGCCCGAAAAGCTGCTGCGATCGGTGGCTGAGATTGGATCTGGTGGATGAAGGCCAATCTGAAGGTGCTCAAGGAGTCTGGATGAACAAGGACGAGGCGACTTCATCAGAGCCTAGGATGGAAACCTTGGCTCCGATGATCGAAGGAGAAGCCCAGGATCAATCGTGGAGGTCCTCCGCGTCGACTGAACAGGTCCGATGGGAGAGATGACCGTCGGATGTGCGTGACGGTGCAGGTAGACCTGGAGCTCTTCGGTGAACCTTCTGGTGAATGGAATTGTGACTCCCAGCATGCGTGAACACCTGCAAAGGGAAGGCTTGACTCGGGGTGAAGCTCCGGTCGAAGTTGTTTGAGATGAAATGCAAATATGCGACGTCGGGCGAGGTTTGATCTCCGACGAAGGCAATAGAGGAGATCAGGTCCTTAATCTTGACCCTAAGGGATGAGCCTGAGGGGGATCAAGATGCGGTGCAAGGGGGAGCGTGCGTTAGTGGTTCGATCAGAGCGGATGGATGTGGATGTGAGTGCTCCGACTCTTTGGTCGGAGCAGGCGAAGGTGCGGCGGCACAAGATGAAATGATTGGTGTGAATCAGAAAATGTAAAGGGAATGGGGGTACCTGAGGTCCTAGGCGAGCTCTAGAGCTTCGAGCGAAGGCAGTTTGTGAGGTAATGGCCTCGACCAAGCTATGAAAGGTCGGGAGGCTGATCGCGATGGCGCACGCCAGCCACGAGGCTAAGCAGCGTGGCTATTCCTCCAACCTCCGATCTGAAGGGTTCGTTAAGCAGTTGTTACTCCATCGGAGGTGGCTAGGGATGAAGGGAGGCGCGAGGTACGAGCTGCTGCTCCTGGGAGGTGGAGAAGAGTATTTAAAGGGTTCTCAGGAGGCTGGAGGAATCGGGCGAGGGCATGCAACCCTAGGAAGATCCGCGCCTTCCTAGGGATCCGCAAGGGTCTTGGATCCAAGGAGAGCCACGAGCAAAGAATTGGGGCGAGAGGATGCGTGATCCGATGGGAAGAATTTTGAGAAAACGGTCCAGCGAACGATGTCGGGTCGGGTCAAGCCTGGAAGAGGGCGTTGACCCGAGTCAATAAACTGACGCGGACCAATAAGATAATTCGAATGTACAAAATACTTACAAATTCAAAAAAAAATAATAAATGATTTTAAATCAAAATGTGTATAAAATGAAAAGTATTTGTTATTTTTTCAAACTATTTTTCTGTGATATTTATTTATTTATTTGAAAAATAAATTAATCTTTATACAATATTTTGTATTATATATACATGTATATTATACCTATGTATTTTGTACAATTGTTTTTTTATTTTCACACAAATATCCCAATTTTATATTTGATTTATTTACAGAATAGATTTTGGAGTATGGAATAATTTTTATTTGATTTTTATTATTTATTTACAGGTGTTTAATAACTAGAGAGTAAGGCATATATACATGTATTTTGTACAAGGGAAAGGGGATTTTATTTTTATTTTATTTTTCTTATTTTTATTTTATTTTTAAGAACATATACATGAGGTAAAAAGAATATCTTATTTTTATTTTATCAAAAATAATTATTTAATTACACAAATAATATGTATAATACATAGTAGGCCCTATCTCTCTCTACTTGTATTATTTGGCGATCAGGCCGATGCTTGACCTTCTCCTGGGTTCGGATCACTCTGTATTTATTCTAACTACCTCCTTCCTTTTTCGTTTTCTTTATTCTTTTATTTTTGCACAAATACATGCTAATTATGTAATATTAACAAATGCATGCATAATGCTATTTTATTGTATTTACATCTATTTACATGAAGCTTTGTCAGGATAAATAGCTAAAATAAAAGAATAAAGAGTGATGAACATGGATTCATCACTACATATCCGGATTTTATGGAATACTCTTTCTTCTAATACTATTGCAATAATATGCAAAAGGTGAATCGATGGAATCACATAATCCTTAGTGTTTGAAAGTACTACATATAGCTTAATACAAACGCACCACATTTTTTTTCATTTCATCCATTTTTTCATTTCATCCATTTATATGTCAACAAAATTTCTGTTCGAAGGATCAGTTACATAACAACACAAAACCTTAGATTTTAATTTCACAAAAAACATTCCACTGCAATCAACTACATTATGTCAACCAAAACCACCATCAAATTTCTGCTTAAAAAACAACAAAGCAATAACCAAAAGCAGCCATTATCAAATAGATCAAGCTCAAAAATCGAGCCAAAGGAGGACCACCACCACCTTTGCGGCCCACACTTTGACGTCGCTTCCAAATGCGAGGACATGCACATTCCACGCATACATTTATGCAACCACTCGCGGAACCGCTAATATTTCGATTAAATAAATGGAGGTTCATGCTAAGGAAAAAACCAAAAAAATCAACAAAACTTTATCAATGTTCAATAATCACAATAATAAAATGTATTTATAAAACAATAAATCGATAAAAAGCAAATACTACATTTTACATTTCTCAAATCAATCATAAAAATTGAGTATTTATAAAAAATTGAGTAGATTATTAAATATTTATCAATGAAGTGAAGAGTATTGTTTAAATTTATGTTCAATATTTAAGGAAACGATAACAATGCCAAAATCAATAAAGAACTGTCTAATCTAAATTTTGTGTAAATAATTCAATTAAATAGTATCAATATAAGCAAACTATCGAGTTTTACAATGGATGTTAAAATTGAATATTATTTTATTTTAAAAGATAAAAGCTCTCGAAATTAATGCCATTAGTGTATAAAAATCTTAATATGGAAAGATGCAAAAAATGGATACGGAGAGAGAAGAACATAAATTGTTGGGGAAAGAAAAAGATTGCGAGGAAGAGAGTATCCGCATTAAGATGGAGAGAGTGTAAATGACTCTCATATGTAGAAAGAGAGAAGTGGGACTCTCATCTCGGATTGATAGATAAGATACCTATGTTGATATATTTATACAACACACAAATATAGAATCAGTAATATAGATATATGAATATGTTAAAAAAGTGTAACCGTGTTCCTTTCAAATCTAAAAAAAAATTAGTGTCTATATCAAAATCCGTATGTGAAAAAAAATCTATGTCCCTGTCTGTCAAAAAAATACATATCTATATTTAAGTACGATGATGGATTGATACAGATGTACCGGTTGCATTCGATTGTGCATATTCGTCTTAAATTTGTACATACACATGCATTAACGCACATACATGCACACACACATATTCATGCATACTTATACAATTCACATGTATATGTATTCAGTAACACATAAAATGATATATGTCATTGTCGACAAAACCATAGCTATATTCTTGTTTGTATTATTAAAAACGAAAATATTTTAATCAATTAAGATAATCCTCATGCGATATAATATAGTATGTAATAAGAAACAACCTAAGATAAATAAATATTATACAAAAATATGACATATAAGTTTTGTATTGCTAATTTACAAAATATATGAAATAAAAATCACAGTAGTCGAATTGAGGGCAACAGTGAAATATTTCAAATAAAAATCATGGGGGGAGTGAGGGAGGAAGAGAGTGTTATCTTATGAAGGATTCATTTGACAATACATCTTTATGTGCACATTTTTATCTTATGAATGATTCATTTGATAATACATCTTTATGTGTATCCTTTTTATTGATGTCTTGTATTGCAATAAATTTATTTCTTTTCGTTTCATTATTTGAATAGTTTGTAATTGCATTTAATAAAAATTTCGAGCCTTTCGATTAATTTTTAGAATCAATTCCTCTTTGTTCTTGGGATTGATATTTCGAAAAAAAATTATCGATTCAAGGTATCGGGGTTAAAGAATTATCAATAACTAACCACATTTGATAATACTACTTTGTATATAGATATGATTATTCTGCACTATATAACATGTGAAATATATGTAATTTTTGAAAAACATCTATATTCATATATGTATGTATATATGATTAGGAAAAACATATAAATAAACGATTAGTACATTATACATGTAGAATGACATAAGTTAAATAGGAATCATATAATTTATCTTTTATATGTTGTTCTCTTTGTAGATATAATTATGTGTTATACTTGTATTGTGTGTAAATGTAAGCGTATAATATAGGGATCGGATTTATACCATCATATACAACATAAACATTTTAAGTGACCATTTGCGTTAAAATCTACTACAAGATATGTATACATGCAATTAAAAATATACACCCACAAAAAAGTGGTGTGTGATAATATTTTTAAAGAAGGCATTGGAAAATATGCAAATACATTAGACCGAGTAACTACTGGATCACCTATGTAAAAGTCCCACATACATGGAGGTATTTATAGCTTAAAATACATACATATATGTACATGCGCAGGCACACATATGTATACAGAGTTATTCTACCTAAAAAGTTCACGCATATAACTATATACATGTAGTTTAATACTTAACGGATTATATAATGTAACACATATGCGAATATGTTATACAAAATACTTAAAATCATGTGGGTAAGAAGCCGATGCAGTGGTTAAAAGCTAATATAAACTAGCACAAAAACATCATTTGTATTAATAACTCTACATGAATGTACATCAACTAATGTTATTATCAAGGTGTTCTAAACTTCTATGTAATGTTGAATATTACGATTATTTACGAATGATCCTACAAAAAGAAATGGGTGATATGTAACACATATACGGATATGTTTATACAGAATACTTAAAATCATGTGGGTAAGAAGCCAATGCAGGTTAAAAGCTAATATAAACCGGCACAAAAATATCTAATGTAAATTATTTAGAGGGTTGTGCAAGTAAGAAATGATATGTATGAAAACTAAAAAATCCAGTTTGTCATTTGTATTAATAACTCTACATGAATGTACATAAAGTAATGTTATTATTAAGGTGTTTTAAACTTATAGGTAATGTTGAATATTACGATTATTTACAGATGATCATATGAAAAGAAATGGGTGATATAGGACGTACCTATAAAATAGTCACGTGATGTTTAAATGATATTTACAGTGGCTATATATGAATTAGATGATTTTTACAATGTAATCAATTATGAAGACAATAAATGAGCGCTTAGTTCCTTTTTTATTACTTGTATCATATTCTTTATGTTATATCAATATTTGCATAGCCGCCTATAAATAAAAAATGTTATGAGACGTCGAATATGTAATAGATATAATGTCCATATGATCATATATATAAAGTTTCATGTGAAGGGTCATACATGTATATTGGCTGATCTATGTATTGCAATCTAAATAAAATTTAAAGGGCCGTCATTGCAACATGAAATAGCTATTGGGTGATATACATAAAAACGAATGCAAGAACATATGTGATGTTGAAATTAATAAAGTACTTTCAGCGGTATCAAATATATAATAATCATATATGCATGAAGTTTCTAGAGTAACAACCTTAATTTTGCAAATTTAAAAGATGAAAAAAATGCAGTATTTTGGAATTTGCTAAAACATGTTAAGAGAAATTTCTAGAAGAAACATATCGGTTAGACTTAGTGGTATTATAAGTAATACTTGTAAGGCATGTACGAGAAGAATTTAAAAATACCAATCTTTACTAATCTGCTTGAAAATGGTAATATAATTATTTTTTTCACAATAATAATGTACAATAATGTAAATTTCCAGAAAAAAGATGAGAGAATGAGGGAAGAGAAAGGTATAGATAAGAGAGAACTGGTCTTGGGAAGAGAGACTTCTGCGAATGGAGAGAGGAGAGAAATAATCTTATTTGCAATTGTGTAGAGAGAGACCTCCCTTACGGAAGGGGAGGGATGTAACTGCCTATTTTATAAATAGAGAGGATATGAAAGGGGGAGAGAGTGCGGAGAGAGAGAAAGGGATGGGACGGGGAGATCGTGTATTTTATGGAGAGAGAGGAAATGAAAGGGGGAGAGAGAGTGCACACATAAAGAGGGGGGAGGGGGAGATCATGCATTTTATGAAAAGTGAGAGAGGATATGAAAAGGGGGAGAGAGAGTGCGCACATAGGGGAGGGAGGAGGAGATCATGTATTTCATGAAGGGAGGGAGGGGATATGAAAAGTGGGAGAGAGAGAGAGAGTGCGGACAGAGAGAGAAAGGGGAGGGAGGGGGAGATCGTGGGTAGAGAGAGGGAGGGGAGGGAGGGGGCGATCGTGGGTAGAGAGAGGGAGGGGAGTGTGAGAAGGGGGAGAGAGAGTACACATAAAAGGGTCGAAAGTTGGATATGCCACGTGCCAACTTAAAGATGAAAGATGAGAAAATCCATATATATGTAGGGCCTATCCACGTGTCAATATAAGAGCTAACCCAGCTTTAGTATATAATATAGATTGTAATTTAACGACTCTTCAGTCCGTACAAATTATTGGATTACAATGATTATTTCAAGCGGAGTTTAACCTTTTATTTCTTATGGGAAATAATATGGATTAAGGTGCCATCGCTGTATTTTCACGAAAGACAGTTTGAT
This sequence comes from Ottelia alismoides, assembly GCA_037367405.1. Taxonomy (NCBI): domain Eukaryota; kingdom Viridiplantae; phylum Streptophyta; class Magnoliopsida; order Alismatales; family Hydrocharitaceae; genus Ottelia; species Ottelia alismoides. The sequence continues at coordinate 501,251 of JAZKJV010010469.1, forward strand.
CGGGATTTTCCCCCAAAAGGATTGATATGGAAGTTTTGGATACATATAAGGCCACAACTATAAAGCTATCATTGCTTGTGCACCGGTAATGCATTGCTTCGACATAGGAAATTGACTTCCCATGCAAAGCACAGGTTCCCTACTGGTGATCTCTTAATATTGACACTGAACTCACACATCTCCCATGTGTTTGATTTACCAAACCATACAACGTAGCGAGTTGAACCACGACATTCGTAGTGCGGTCATATTATTTTTCACTCATACATACTTGTGCTTTCGTAGTGTATTTTGCCGACGAGGCTTCTAAGCATCGATCGTGTGTACTAATGTGATATGCTTTTATTTGTGTGCTAATCCACAATGTGCGTTGACATGGATGGAGCTAGAAAATTATATCAGAGGGGGCACAAATTAAACATAACCACATATCTATTAATGTAATAGAAACATCCAACATATGAAATAAATACAATACAAAAAAATGTTATAACTCTTCATCAAATAACCTCCCGCTCGTTTAAGATATCTTTCCATACTTTAAATGAACAAAGTGGAATTATTGGTTCCTTGACTTGCAAGTAACAAATTATTACAATAATATAAAAAATATATCTCATGCGAGAATAATAATCAAATTATGCAATCACCATTTCACATTTACGTATTGCATAGTTTATTCTCATGCTATTATATATGTTGACAAGTGCAATCATATATATCAATAAAACTTAACAAAATACAAATTCTATATATAACTTTGATAAAACTTTCTCAATGAGCAACATTACTAATAAAAAATCCATTTTCTTTTAAAGTTCCTAAACACAATCAGAAAAATAATATAATCAATATTTGTAATTACTATAATTTCTATAGATTTTATCTCTGTATATTTCGAAGATTTGCAAACTATAGCTTATAACTGAAATCCATTTAGATTGAATTTTATCATAGTAAAAATTAATTTCAGCATTGAACTATTCATGTTATATTTTTTTGTGCATACGGTTCTGCGATAGAGTTTTCTTTGTCATTCTTATTTCTATTGAAAAATATACAACAGAAACAATAAAATCCATTTGATTCAAATTATTAAATAATCTATTCACAACCATTTCTTTCCTACTCTTTTTTATTCGACTCTTTTTATCCTTTTAAAAAAGAAAGCAAACATTATTTACTATTAATAATATAAGTTTAATGTTTTAAAAAATACACATATAAGTTTAAACTTGGCCGTAGATGAGTTTAGTGTTTAATAAATGATGTAATTAAAAGAAGTCTTCTAAGTGATAGAGTATTGCCTTCTCACATAATGAATTTTGAGAAACAAAATAAGCCTGGAAATTTAACTAAAAGATAAGTATACATTCGCGTAAAAAAAGCAACAAACAACCCGCTAATAATATATATTAGGTACATTTTTTAAAAAGCACAACATTATCTGCTTATAGTACTCACCATGAAATAGTCACAAAGCAATCATTATTCTGAACTTTCAAAAATATATCATAATATATACATTTAACAAATATACCATCCCAACATCAAAGTATACACAAATATATTACACTAGCTTATCATACAAAAAACACCTTGACACACTATCAGTTTACATCTACATCCAAGCTGTGTCTTGTTTAAAATACAAAGTACCGTCTCCTTATTCCACGATAAATGAGAATTTACATCATTACATGAGGACAGGCTACCATGCGACAAGTGATACATAGTAATTACATCATCCATTAATAGACTCTTTTTATCCTTTAAACAAATAGAATGTTGATTTTTAATGGCAAACAATTCATATTGTTAGTGTCAGATCAAAGTATACGTGGTATCATCCTGTGGGTTTACTTGGAGGGAGCGGTGTACGAGTGCTTCTCAAGGTACATTCCTCGGTATGCCGTCCTCATTCAAGAACTTAGACACCTTCTCCGTCATTCCATATTTACAAAAGCCTTACAAAATATGATGCAACTTAAGAATTCTTCCATACATTTGAAATTTAACATCTCATTATTTTGACGTCTTTGTTGAAAAAAAGCAAAGCCTTGGGTTCGTTTAACATGGGTACTTCTTAAAGAAACATCTGGATGCTATGACCATTTTTTGAAGCTTAATGTGATTGACTCCGAACTTAATATTGCAATTCAATCATTTGCTTTTGAAATATTTTTGAGAAATTTTCACTTGTTATCCTAGCAATGGGTGCAAACATTCAGAACTCTGGTTCGTATATTATAAATGAATGGATGACAATCTTTTCTAAAAATATATCCGATAAAATGTACAATGAATCTCACTTTCCTTATTCGATCATATTTATCACCGATTACCGGAACTAGTCCTTAACCTGATATGGATCAAGGAATAAGTTTCCTTCCATGCCAACATTCACCTCGTCTTTGGAGAAAAATCCGCTAGTATCACACCTGAACAATGTAATTCATGCTACATGGGTGCATTTTTTTGGTTACGCACTCATTCAAGAGGCCGGTAGATTGACCACTAATTAAGACATGTAAATGTGCATAACAAAAGTAAAAGATTCTATGTAACATCTCTTCCTCGATCTGTTATCGAGGATAACTGGCACTGATAACTTGTGGAGTTCATATTTAAATGACAACCACTCAAAATGCTTAAGCATAAATTGTCAAGAAGTAATTCACTTATAAACTACACATACATTTCAAAAGTTTTAAATACGAACTATGCTCGAAGGTTGGAGTGCGTAGTTGTCAACTAATAATCCCACTATTTATAATCCACACCCACTAAACACTATTTATAATCCACACCCACTAACAAGCTTTAGACTATATTTAAAGTCGAGGTGTTATATTCTCCATCTTTTCGAGAATTAGGCGGTTCAAGGAAACACTATTTCCTCTATCTTTTCCGTCCCTGATTACAGATTCGCGCGCCTGCCACTCTCCGAGCGTCGCCGCTTCTCCACTCCACTCTTCCCCTCACCCCACCGCAAAACCCTAGCACCCCCTCAAAATTTCATGCCCGAGTTCCGCCTCGCCCAGTAGCTCCCGGTCATTCTCTCTCGCACCGCCGGAGATGGACGACAGCAGCAGCGTTGCCGCCAACGCGGTGCGCGCCATAGCAGCGGCCATTGACTGGAGCTCCTCCGCCGATGCCCGCAAGGCCGCCGTCGCCTACTTGGAATCTGTCAGACCCTCAAACCCCCTCACATTTTAATATCGTACAGACGTTCTATTTAATAAAGATGGTTACATTTGGCTTCTGTTCTTCGATAAAGATTGCTTCTTTTGCACGGCAAAGGTCAACTGCATATGGGATGATATCCTTAGAGAGTGAACAGATATCACGATTTTGTTTGGACAGTCTGCCAGTTACAGCATTCTGCAAAGTAGCCTCAGCACGAACCGTGATAAAAGTGGAAAAAAAATCGAGTAGAATAAAAACACATCCATTTGATGTGGATGACACGGACAAAACATTATACTCAAATACAGTTTATATCATATATTGTTGCGCTACTTAAATCCACATATTGAAGATGCGGTAGATATACTAATATCGTGCAAATGCAGTGTTGAAAATGCACAGCACTCTAAATCGCAAAGATGCTATGCACGAAGTTTTCGTGATAAATCCTCCAACTCTCCACTTTCAACGAATTATCCATAAACTCACGTAATTATTCACAGTCCTACAAAATCAGAAGACAATGGTACAACTAATAAGAGGGATGAAACATATATGAATATATTGGTATCCGATCCGCTATTGTATTCATTGTATACATATTTTTACATTTGTATTTGTATTCATTTGAAAGTGGATGCAGAGATGGATATCACTCTGGCATTCACTCTTATTCACATTCGTAAATCCATTTTCGTACATAAGAATAGTAACAGATTTATTTATAACTGCATGTAACAATATTTTATTATTGCATTTATGAATTTTGACATCATTGTTATGCTATAAATATACCCAATATATATATATATATATATCTTATGTGTAAATCATCCTAAACACGTATATTTTAGTTGATCTACTAAATGTTTATGTTATTATCTGTATCCGATTAGTATCCGTTTTATATTCACATTAATTTTTTAGGATATGGTAACACATTGTTCATATATGTCAATATTAATGTCCACATTCGTATATTAAAGTGGACTAAGATACGATTTACCTATATTCACACCCATATCCGATCGTTTTCATCCCTAATTAGTATCCTTTGTCTAAAGATACACAACCACACTGATCAAAACATATTTACGGTATTCTGTTGATTGCATAACAAAACAACCTATTAACGTTTTACAAATTCCATCTAAATACTCACCCCAAAATACACACTTGTGATCCGTCTAAAAATTTAAACATCAGTCTTGACATTCTAATTATAGAATTTCTCCACGCATCACAGATGTCAAATAAATACTCGCGTATTTCTAAGAAATTAGTGTCATCCAATTATGTACACAACTATTACCTCCACTGCCTCCTTTGAAATGCCGGCTTTGATCATGTTCAAATTGCCAGTAGCAGTGCGTCTTGTTCAATTTATCCAACTTTTACCTAAAAATTTATTTCTGACAACTAGATGCTGAGAATCCAATCAAGTTTATCAATTTGATCATGTTTGAATGCTTTTTGGGTTGTCACACGCCTTTTAATCAGTGTCTGTTCATGCAATATCCCGATTCTTTTTACATTCAAAGGATTTGCTTATTATTAACTAAATATAGCTCAGGCTATGCATTTATGTTTTTTTTGAAGCTCAAAAGAGGGGGAAGCACTCGACGGTGTTCACCCCAATATATTAGAAAGAGAAAAAAGGAACAGAACTTACAGAGAGAGTTGTGAAAAATAACAGAAAGGACTACCCGCAAAGGTAGCCACAAAAAAAGAAACCCCCAAACAACCACAATGGCCTACGCTTGTGTCCAATCCTCCAGAAGACGCTTAGCCCGCAAAGAAATGTTCTCCCTGTAGAACCGCTGAGCCTTAAAAATGGCCTCGTTCCGCCCTAGCCAAATGCTCCACAGTCTTGCGATCGGATCAAGAAGAAGCTTCCTATCCCTGCCCTTAGAATTAACCAAGGTCTCGCACAAGGCAGGAAAGGAGGCGGTGTGAACCCATGGAAGATCCTCCCAAAGAGGATGAACATGGCCGCATTCGAAAAAGAGATGTGAGATTGTTTCCTGCTCCACATCACAAAGGCCGCACATCGATCCAGCGTTTGGAAAAAAAATTCGCACACCGATCACGAGTTAATAACCTGCCCCTACGAAGAAGCCATAAAAAGAATCCAATGCGCTCAGGTACTTTGAGCCCCCACAGGAATCAACAGTCACGCACCAATACATCGTCATCAACATTATGAGTAAGAGCGAGAGCCGAATACGCCTTGCGTGAAGAGAAAGAGCCATCCTTCCAGGCCCAGTGGTCACGTCCAACAGACGGTTGGGGAGCATCATCGAGCAGAGCCAAAAGCGATATGAAATCATCCAGCCGATGATCAGACAGGTTCGCAGCGATCCGAGGGCGCCAGCATCCGTTCGCCCAGTACGAGGCCGCCGACGCCTCTTTGTCATCAACCAAAGCAAAAAGACGTGGGAACATGACGTTGATAGCACCCCTACCGGACCAGTCATCAGTCCAAAATCGAAAGGAAGTCCCATTGCCCAACACTGGCTTAAAAAGAGAGCAGTTTTGCCTGAACACATTTGTCACTCCACGCCAGAAAGGAGATAGGCGGCCAAGCGAAAAGCCCCTGTCCCTGCCAAGCAGGTCCGCGCCCAGCAGTTCCCGCAAGACATTGATCATAAAATTCTCCTCATTCCCCCATACACGAGACGCCCATTTGAGCAATAAAGCCTCGTTAACTATATCCAGTCGCCGGACCCCTAAGCCCCCCAACTTCTTGGGCCGAGAAACAACCTCGCACCCCACCAGGTGAACCCCCCTCCGCCCTTCCCCCTTCCGTCCCCACAGGAATCCACACATACACCTTTCCATCCGCAATCGAATCCCCTTGGGCATACCACGGGCCGAGAAGAAATAGATAGGAATAGAGGAAAGTACCGCTTTAAGAAGGATCAGCCGCCCACCCCCTGGACAACAACACCGCGCGCCACCCCGCAAGGCGGGCCTCCATCTTCTCCACCACCACCTTCCAATCGCGAAGTCGAGTACGACCAACAACCAAGGGTAGGCCAAGATAGTCAAAGATAAGAGAAGAGGGGCTGGACCCGAGGATACGAGCACATTCCAGAACCTCATCTTGAGTCATGCCGAAGGGGACCACTTTAGACTTCGACGCATTAATCAGAAGTCCCGAGGCTTCACTGAAAAGTTGCACTGTAGTTGCCATTCCGGATACGTCATCAGGACCCCCTCAACAAAGCATAAAGTGTCATCAGCAAACTGAATAGATGGGACATGGAGGTCCCCACTATAGCAGCCCCGAGTCAAGCCTGCCGCAGCCAAACCATCGATCATTCGTGGCAAAACATCCGCCGCCAAAACAAAAAGATGAGGGGCAAGAGGACACCCCTGACGCAACCCCCTCCTCGGCTGGAAGAACCCCCCGACCGTGCAGCCGTTCATCATAATGGAGAGTGAGGCCGTGGATACACACCACCACATCCACGAAATCCACGTCGCAGGAAAGCCCCGCCGGCACAAGACCGACCAAAGAAACCGCTAATCAAGGCAATCATACGCCTTAGCAAAGTCAATCTTCCAAAGGATCCCCTTAGCATTAGATCTCCTCCACGCCGCTACCAACTCCGAAGCCACAGCGAAACAGTCAGAAATATGACGGCCACGGATAAAGGCCGCCTGCGTAGGCGAGACAAGCGGCGCGAGGAGGGGAGCAAGTCTCCTGGCCAAAAGCTTAGTGATAATTAAATATATCCCATTCGAATTAGAAATTGGACGGAAGTCCTCAATGCGGAGATTCTTCGCCCTTTCGCTTTCATTTGGGCGCTTTGGATTGCCAGGAACGCGAAGATTTTCAAGGGTCAAAGATTCTACAAGGAAAATGTCTTAGTTCATGTGGACATGCTTTTGAGTGACTGGCTCCTGCTGTAGTGCTGTGGACGTGTGTTGCGTGTTTTTGGTGTTTTGGGGTTGGGATCCTCTCGATCCTTGCTAGTTGTATTTCCTCTCTTTCTCTCCCTCTTCGTTGCTTTTGATTAATAAAAATTTGGGGCGAACACCTGGTGGTGCTTCCCCCGAAGTGCCTTGCTGTCAAAAAAAAAAAAAGTCCTCAATGCGATTTGCCGGATGGGCCTTAGGGATCAATACAATAAGTGCCTTGTTTATCTTATCGAACCCACGGTTGCCGATGTAGAACTCGCTAGCCACCTCGAAAACATCACCAGCGACCAGGTCCCAAAAATCGCGGTAGAACGCCACGGAAAACCCATCAGGGCCCGGCGCAGCGTCATCATTGAGGTCCCACACCGCGTCTTTAAGCTCCACCATAGAGAAAGGCCTGACCAAGTTCAAGGCATCGGAGTCAGAGATAGTAGGAGCCCCCCTGCCCAACCATCGCCAATGACGTGGCAACCTGCAGCCGAAGGCATTCTTGAAGTGGTCCACAAAGGCGTCGTCCATCTCCTTGTCGCCAGTAATAAGGGAGCCATTAACAAGAAGAGAACGAATGGAATTTGACCGACGTCTACCACTAGCCACCCAGTGGAAATATGCTGTATTAGCGCCCCCTCCTTAATCCATCTCAAGCGAGACCGCTGCCGCCATTCGATTGTGCGTTTTTTATCCTCCGCGTTTACAACATCACGGGCAACAACCCGCTCCAGGAGTTCGTCCGACACCAAATCGCGCTCATTCTCCATGCGATCCAGCCGCATAATAACATCATCCGCCTCCTTCCTAGCCGCCACACGGGCAGCACGCGAAACCTTCTTGAATGAGGCCAACAGCCTACGCAGCGAGGCAAGTTTGTAGTCCAAGCGACGAGCAGCGGAGCCCTCAAACGAGACCTGGGCCCAGTGATTCCTGACCAATTCTTTAAACCCTGGCTCCAATAACCAACACCGTTCATAGCGGAAAAGACCCCGTGGATGAAGCTCATCCCCAGAATCCCAAATAATCGGGCTATGATCCGAAAACGATCGCGGCCGAGAATCCACCTAGCACATAGGATAAATTTGCACGAGCTTGCCATTCGCGAAGAACCTGTCAATTCTCGATCTAGAGGCATTGTTCCGCCAAGTATACGAAATATCTGTGGGCACCAGCCCCTCCAATGCCAAATCGGAGATGAAGTCAAGAAAGTCACCTGAACCAGGGTCCTGCCCCCCGCGGCCACGCGGACGATCGGATGCGAGCGCAGTAACATTGAAGTCCCCTCCCAACAGCCATGCAATATCCGAGAAATCAAGGGCCATCTCCCTGAGCTCCTCCCAGAGTTCCCTCCGCAATAAGTGGCAAGTAGGAGCGTAAATAGCCGAGAAAGCAATAGATACATTCGAGTCAATGCGATTCAATACCACAGACAAGGAGTGCCTCCCCACGCGCATAGAGGAGAAGGTGAACATCCCCGAGCGCCAAGCCAGAATTATGCCACCCGAAGCCCCGATGGCATCAACATATCGAAATTCGTCCACCGCGTGAGCACCTAAAGATCTCCACAAGGAATCGTTGACCCCTGAAAGTTTCGACTCTTGAATAAAAGCAACATCGCACTCCCACTCGGAGAAGCGCATTCCCAAGGCACGCCTCTTGTCAGGATCCCCGAGACCCCTAACGTTCCATGTTAGAACCTTCATTAAAAACCAAGGGATCGTCCCCCAATAAGAGAGAGGCCAGCCGCCTCCGCCACCGAGTCACGCAACGTCGGGCATGAAGAAACAAGGGGGGCGCCAAGACGAGAGTGAATTCGCCTAGAGTAAGTTATGCCGAATCTTGATGAGCTAGAGGCCACCATCGCAAATGGGCCATCCCCCGCCCTAGAAATGTCACCGACCCCCGCAGGTTGATCGGGTGTATAGATGTCATCCTCACGAAGCAAAGAGATAGCCGCTGGAGTCGAAGCAGGTTGAGGAGAAGGTGCCTGAGCCATCAGAGGAGAGGAATCGAGATCCTCGAAAAGGATCCGCCTAGTCCAAACCACCGAAGCACCGTGGCCCAGAGGGAGGCAAGGCCTGGGATCCGGAAGCATAAGCGGATCAGCTGAGACCCGCATCCGAGGCCACGACCCGAACCGCACGGATCCGATAGGGGAGAGCCTAGAATGATTGCCCACGTGCCTCGATAAAGAGACATGCTTGCAGTTAGTCGACAGAAGAGGTGGCTGCAGGGGATGTGAATCGACCTCGAGAGTATCCAGGGGAAAGAAATCACGCCTGTTAGGATCCGCACACGTCATCCGAGAATCGAGAAAAAGTGGGCCAGGGGAGGTACCCAAAGCAAGCGACCCCTCGGTAGCCCCCCAAAAAGTGACACGTGGCCACCAGGAGATGAACCGTCCGCCCCCTCGCCCTGGGTCGAAGCGTCGACCAAGACTGCCGGAGACAATGACGCGGCCGCCGTCGCCGCCGCAGGAGAAAGAAAGGAGAACTTCAACCTGAAGGTCCAGCGTCCAATCTTCAAGGATTCGAAGAGAATCTTATCAACCGCAGTGGCCAAGAAGGAGGAAGAGCATTCCAGCAGAAATTTAGTACACGTCCAGTCTGCACTCGGAGATAACCCATCATCGAGGACAGCCAGGACATCCCCCCACGCTCCGACCACCGTCGAGAGTGCCAGAGCCGTGCGAGAGAGGAAAGGCACACCCCGCACTTCCGCCGCACAAACTTCCGAAGCAAAAGATGCACCGTCAGCGACCCTGAAGCGCCTCCACGCGACGTCGCCATGACCGTCAAAAGAGAGGAGCCTTTCCCGCTGATCCGGGGAAAGGCCATGGACGCAACAACGAGCCGAGTCTAGCACCACGAAGTCACCGCCGAAGAGAGGCCCCAAGAACTCCAAAGTGTTGGCTTGAACGGAATCCCAAGACATGCCGGGCCGCTGCAAGACCCCCACTGCTGCGAGGGAGCCACCATCAGCTTGAACACTCCCCATCTGAACCGCCGCCCCGCATATCGTCACCCCAAGCACCACCTTCCCACGTGAAAATTTCGGAGGCAAAGGCCAACCCCGACCGGTCCCTCACCCCCGATCGGTCCATCACACCGGCCCTCCGCCGCAAATGAGGTTTCCTTCAAAGCGCCATCCAACCCTTCCCCGACTCCGTCGCGCACCACCTGCGCAAAAGACCTCGAAACTCCATCGCCGAAGTTTTTTTTTTTGAAACTCAAAAAAAGGGGGAGACACTCGTTTGTGTTCGCCCCAGTATTATATACTACGAATGGTATAGAAAGAGATACTTACAGGGTTGAGGGGGGATGAAGGAGGGAAGAGGGAAAATCAAAGTTACAAAATACAAACGCGACAACCGGACCCCGTAGCCCAACTAAATACACCAATCTGAAATTAAACGGATGGCCGCGGAAGTCACATTCTCCTTGTAGAAACGCGTCCCTGAGAAGATAGTCTCATTGCGAGCCCTCCAGATAGACCAAAGGCGCGCAATGGGACCCAACAGATCAGAACGGGACCTCTTTCTGTTGACCCAAAGGATATCGCATAAGTCCTCAGTATTGGCCGCACGAGCCCAAGCAACATCGTCCCAAATCTGAGTCACCGACATACACTGAAAGAAGAGGTGGTCGACCGACTCATCCGACACCCCACAGAGCTGGCATTGGACGTTGGGGGTGGGAAGGAAAGAGGCGCACCGGTCGCGAGTCATCAGCCGCCGATGGCGAAAGACCCAAAAGAAGAAGGTGATCCGAGCGGGCAAGCGCAGCCCCCATAAGAAGGCGCAGTCACGAACCAAGGAAGCAGCCAAGGGAGGAGGAGGAGGAAGCAGAGCACAGAAGGCCTTGCGAGAGGAGAAGGGTCCGTCCTTCCAAGCCCAGTGGTCCCTCCCACTAGTAGGGGAAACAGAAGAGGAAAGAGCCTCCAGAAGGGAGGCAAGGTCGTTGGCGCGTTGGTCCGAAAGAATGCCCGAGAAAGAAGGGCACCAGCCGTCGTTGATCCAGTAGTCGGCAACAGAGGCCAACCGATTAGCCGCCAGAGCGAAAAGCCGCGGGAAGCGATTCTGGAAGGCGCCACCCCCCGACCAGTCGTCCTGCCAGAACTTGAAGACGGAACCCGACCCCAGCATCGGAGTGAACAAAGAGCAGTTCCTTTGATAAGCATCAAAGGCGTACCGCCAAAAATGAGAGGAGTGCACAAGGCAACTCCCGCGTATGAAGGTATTCCAAGCCTCGCCCAAGATCGCACGCAGTACGTTGCCAAAAAAGGAATCATCCTTGCCCCAAATCTTATGCACCCATTTCAGGAGAAGAGCCTCATTGACGCGAGCCAAGTGACGAACGCCAAGTCCGCCTAACCTCTTAGGCAGGGTCACCACATCCCAAGCAATCAAGTGCATCCCTCGGCCACTGCCGTCCGCACGTCCCCACAAAAATCTTCGCATGCATTTTTCCAATCGAACGCGAACACCCACCGGCATTTTCCGAACCGAAAGGAAGTAGACCGGAATAGCAGAGAGAACCGATTTAAGAAGGACAAGACGTCCGCCTCGGGATAGCAAAGAAGCCTTCCAGCCCGCCAAACGCGACTCCATCCGTTCCAGAATAGTCCTCCAGTCAATAGAACGGTTCCGGCCAATCGAAAGAGGGACACCAAAGTATGGGAGAGGAAGCTCTCCAATCTGAGAGCCGAATATACGACTGCATTCAACTTCCTCCGCCGCCGACAAGCCAAAGGGCACCATACTGCATTTATGAACATTAGTCGTCATTCCCGAAAGCTCACAGAATATAGAGAGTGTATGCGCCATCCCAACCACCGCGTCGGAGCCCCCCTCTATGAAGCAAATTGTGTCGTCCGCGAACTGAATAATAGGCACGCATAAACCTCCCTTCATAAAACCCGAAGTGAGGCCAGCATCAATGACGTCGTGCACCATCCGTGACAAGACATCCGAGGCAAGAACGAAGAGCAGAGGAGCCAAAGGGCAGCCTTGACGAATCCCCCTGCGCGGCTGAAAGGACCCGCCAACCGGACAGCCGTTGATAAGCACAAAAAGGGAGACCGTGGAGATACATCTGCGCATCCAAGAATCCAAACATTCGGGAATCCCCGCCGATGTAGAGCAGACCATAGAAAGCGCCAATCAATCGAATCGTAAGCTTTAGCAAAGTCGATCTTCCATAAAATTCCTTTCTTTTTCTCCCTCTTCCAATCAACCACAATTTCCGACGCCACAAGGATACAATCCGCAATATGTCTACCTTTAATAAACGCACATGGACCGGCGAGATGAGGTCGTCTAAGATCTGCGATAAACGGTTGGCCAAGGTTTTAGCCACAATGAGATAAATAGCGTTGGAGACGGCAATAGGACGAAAGTCGTCGAAGCGAAGAGCGGGGGATTTCTTCGGAATAAGCACGATGTGAGCCCTGTTGATACGATCAAAGCCATGGTTGCCTGAACAAAACTCGGAGACCACCGCGAGCACGTCCCTCGAGACCACGTCCCAGAAATCCCTGTAAAAGGAGATGGGAAAACCATCTGGACCCGGGGAGGAGTCACTATTCAGGCCCCACACAACATTCTTAAGTTCCGCCATGGAAATAGGGCGAGTGAGAAGAATGGAGTCCGCGTCCGAAACCCGTGGGGCCCCCTCCCCGAGCCACCGCCACCGCCGAGGAGGGAGAGCAGTAGAAGAACGTCTGAATTGATCAGTGATGGTAGTACCCATCGCACGATCACCCGAGAACACTTCATCATTGATGGAGATAGACCGGATATAATTAATGCGCCTCCGGTTGCTAGCCGCCCGATGGAAGAAGGACGTGTTGGCGTCGCCTTCTTTGATCCATTTTTCCTTAGACCTTTGACGCCATTCAATACAACGCTTTTTATCCTCGGTCTGAACCCGCGCAATAGCATTAGAGCGCTCATGAAGCTCGTCCATAGAAAGGTCACGTTCGTTTACCGTGGAGTCAAGGAGCACAATAAGATTCTCCGCATCGGTACGAATAGCCTTACGTGAATGTCTAACGGTAGCTTTGAAATCAGCAAGAACCCGACTCAGAGAGGAGAGCTTCTGAGAGAGTTTAGCCGCCGCCGAGCCCGAGGCCGGGAAATGATTCCAGTGGTTCATGACAATATCTTTAAAGGAGGGTTCCAATAGCCAGCTTTTTTCATATCGAAAGAGCCCACGAGGAGTAACGCTGGCGCCATCGTCCCAAATGATAGGCGAGTGATCCGAGAAAGCACGGGGACGCGAGCCAACAGAGCAAAGAGGGAACGAGTCCAAAGCCAAACCATTAGCAAGGAACCGGTCGATCCTGGATCGTGAAGAGTTGTTCCGCCACGTGTAGGAGATATCATTCGGTACCAAATTAATAAGCGCCAATTCATGAATTAAGTCCCGAAAATCTTGCGAGTCCGGATCGCGACCTCCCCGACCGTGAGGACGATCGGAGGAGTGGATGGTAACGTTGAAGTCCTCGCCAATAATCCACGGGATCCCGGAGAAAGAGTTATCCGCAGCACGTAATTCATCCCATAACTCCCGACGAAGAATGTGGCAAGAAGGAGCGTAAACACAGGAGATAGCGAGGAGAGAGCCCGAACGGACATTTTCCTGTACAATTGAGAGAACGTGTCAGCCAGCAAGCATAGATCTAAAGGAGAACGAGCGGGGTTGCCACGTAATCAACATTCCGCCCGCAGCGCCCACCGCTATAATCGCACGGAATTCAGAGAAAGAGCCGGCACCAAAAGAACGCCACGAGTAGTCATCAAGAGCTGCGAGTTTAGTTTCTTGAATACAAGCTACATCACACTCCCATTCCAAGAGCCGGGAGCCCAGAGACCGTCGTTTTACCAAGTCACCCAGACCACGAACATTTCATGACAGAAGCTTCATTAAAAAAACAAAGATAACGACCCGATAAAGGAATAGCCTCGCGCACACCCCATACATCAATCAGAAGCCTCCGACCCCTGCGGAAGCACCCCCTGCGCAACTTCATCCGTAGAATCCGTGCCTGCGGAAGCACCCCATACATTCGCCTTTACATGTCCCTTATATCAACGCAACAACTCGGCAGCATTGGATAGAATCCGGGAATCGATATGGGCATTTCGTTCATATGGAAAAGACAAACTTATACAACAAATATAATAAACATTAATATAACAACTTAATAAAAAATCATTTTTTGATTTTAAAATACCTCGAATTAGAAAGTATGGCAGCCTTGACAGCATAAGAAAGCTGCCGAAAGTCGTGGTTAGTGATGGGGACGCGCGCACGAGCAACCTGGCCAAGGTAGCTCTGAAACTCCATGGAGTTATCTCCAACCGCATATCCGCCAACAATACGCACATGTAACGTCTATCCGGGTGCAAGACGATCAAAAAATCTACACTGAGGTGGTCCACGTCGTCTCGGGGTACCTACACTGCCTGCATTAGAATAACCTCCCTGTGGTTGCTGAGGAGGTTCAGGTACCTCTCGAATATGTCCAGGTCTAGGAGCCATCTCTGAAATTCAAAAGAAGTTATTTCAAAAAAAAATACATTTAGATAGATGATAATAAATTCAATTATTTGAAATTAAAAATAAAAAAAATAAAATTACCGGATATTGCTAGTACCAACGTCGCTGTCTAATACTTGATGAAAAAAATCACTAGAGTTATTTTGGTATGCAACGTCATTGTCTAGTGCATCTTCCTCTTCGTTTACATTGAAGAATTATGTCAGTGTTGTTCTAATGGTATAATTCGTCCACTAACTGAGTTATCTAGAACATAAAAGACCTGTTCTACTTGACTGGAAGCGTATACGACTCATTGGTTTGTAACCGACCTATTTGCTTTAAAGAGAGAACTCAATTTCTATCCTTCTTTTAAGCTAATCCAACTCGATCCACATCGAACCAGATACAATGAATTAGAACACACCTTGCATCTTGTGTAAAACTAATTTCTAGTATATCAATAATCTTACCATAGTATCCGTCAATTTCAGTATTGAGATCGGCCTTCACTATTACTTCAGAAAGCTGTGATGCTTTATTTTCATCAATTAACTTTTCTCGAAATCTAAATCCATTAACGATATAGTCGGAATGTGATACTATTAATGAGTATGGACTCCTGTGGATTATATAGAGATTCGTGCTCCACCGTTCATCTTTGATAACTTTTAATAGTTCAATTTTATCCCCAAACCGTTTCAGAAAGTCTGATTTGCTAGTGGTTGTTGACTGAAACTCTTCAAAAAAAGAATCAACCTCGTCTACTTGTATCAAAAATATAATAATGAATAAGGTCTCTTTTTAATCTTCTGAAATACTACGACGGGTACTCTTTAGGATAGCTCGTCCATTTTGTTGAAAAATTCAAAGTTTGTTTAGATCTTATGTCCACAATTCACCATTATTATTTCGTTAGAACCGATCGAATCTAATACTCTTACCATCACCCATATACATATTACAAAATGTGATACATTATTCACATAAATATCCCTCGGCAATGCAACCTTCAGTTGTAGCTTTATTAAATACCATATTCTTTAATTTCCTTAGGTATCTTTCAATTAGATACATTCATCGATACTGAACAGGACCACATATTCGACCTTCGCTAGCAAGATGAATAATTAGATGTATCATTATATCAAAAAATGTAGGTGGAAAGAGCTGCTACAACTTACATAAAGTTATAACAATACATGTCTCTAGTTTAAATAACACTTCCGGATCTAAAGTCTTCGAACACGGGATTTTAAAAAACTGACTGAGTTCAATTAGTGGCTGCAAAACATCAGGATGTACACCTCCTCTAATCGCTAACGGGAAATGAACTTGCATCAGTACATGACAATCATGACTTTTTAATGTCGATATCTTTCTTTCCACCATATTTATACATCCGCTAATTTGAAAGGAGAATCCATCAGATACTTTAATTGATTTAATAAAATTCATTATCTTATCTTTGTCAGCACTGGATAAAGTATACACCGCTTCGGTAGTTATTACTTTAGAATTATCTGACTCAATCGGATGTAATTCGGGTCGGATACCCAACTGTATTAGATCACGTCTGACTCGCAAACTGTCTTTGGCAATACTAGAAATATTTAAAATCCAAGAATATTTTCTATAACATTCTTCTCTATATGCATCATATCTAAATTATGACGGACATGTAAAGTATGCCAATAGGGTAGCTCCTGAAAGAATATACTTTGTTTTCGCCATCCACCGGTTGCCTTCCTTTTAAATAATCGACCTAGAGAGTAGTCGCCCAAAATTTTTTCCATCCACATTGTGCTTCCTGAACGACGATTCAAAGTTAATTGACGTCCAAACGATTGTCTATCAAACTTGTAGTTATTTTACTTCTTAATCATCTCTGACTTATCGGTAAGAAACGACGATGTCCCAAAAAACAATGTTTCATACTCGCACTTAGCCATGTCGAATGTGTTTTATCAATAAAATCGGACATTCGAGTTTGCCTTTCGTACTCGATCCCAATAAATTGGCATATGTTGAAAAGACATTAATTGTCCACAATAAAGAAGCATGCATTGTAAAGAATTCTTTCTTTACCGTGCCATACGTACTTACTCCAGAATTCCACATAATCTTTAGTTTATCAATCAACGGTTGCATATATGTATTTATCGCATTACCTGGTCCCTTTGGACCAGGTATCAATAACGATATCATCATAAAAGAATATGCCATTGACATCCATGGTGGCAGATTATATGTAACAAGTATCCCAAGCCAAATAGAGTAACTCGTACTCATATTTCTGAATATATTAAAGCCATCAGAAGCAAGACCCAATCGTGCGTTTCTTACTTCTTTAGAAAACGATGGATAAATTTCATCAAATTCCCTCCCACTCCTCTGTATCTGATGGATGTCGCATAACACCGGTTACATCTTTCTTTTTGATATTACTGTGCCATATCATCATTGTAGATGTTCTTTCGTATGAATATAATTGTTGTAATCGGGGAATCAAAGGAAAGAATCGTAAAATCTTCTCTCGTTTTTTCCTCTTTGAATCATTACCCATATTCTTATATCTGCTACTTTTGCAGTCAGGACATTATCTAAGTTTGAATAATCTTTCCAATATAAAATGCAGTCGTTCGGGCATGCGTCAATTTTCTCGTAGTTTAGTACAAGTGCACGAAATATTGACTAAGCGTCCTTCCAGTCATTTGGAAAGTTTTCTGGAATATTTAATAATGTCCTAATCAACTGTAAGACATCTGTCATCGTAACCGCTGTACATTGATTCTTCACTTTTATCTTAAACATCTGCAGAAGAAAACGTAATCGAGACATTTTGACTCCTGAGCATAATGGCTTCTCTGCATCTTGTATTTTTTCAAGTAAGGTATCCAGAAGCGAATCCATCATTTCATCAGTGTCATGTCTCGAATATTATCTACCATCTCAAACATAGCATCACGGCCATGTGTTTAAGAGACATCTCTTTCAGTATCACCTTGGACATTACTATCTTCTCATTCACCATGATATGTCCAATTCGTATAATGAAGCCAAAAACCATTTAATATAAAATACTTGTAAACTATGTTCGATTTTGGGTCAGAATGTTTTTGCATCTTATGCAAGGACAATGTATTCTATCTCCTTCACCTCCTACAATATGATAGTGTGATTCATATCGAAAAGCTCAGTCTAAGAATCCGATAACTCCTTTATTATATGTCCGATAGTCATCGAATCTTTTGTTCATCCAACTTTTGTCCATTGCCTAAAGGTAATAATGTATGTTAGGTTATATTTTTTTGATCCTCCAGACTAAACTATTAAGCAATTAACTAATATGTTTTTGATCTAACTATGTTTTTTATCTAACTATGTTTTTGATCTAACTATATTTTTCTTCCTCTTAATAAAATATTTATCAATTTAAAAACTACATAACCAATACCTCTACTTTACAAAGATTAAACTATAGTTTAAAAAATATGTACAATCATAAACAAGCATAATATATTAATAAATTACTAAAAAAATAAAAAACTTACATCCAAATAAGATGACGAAATCAAGGCGGAGGGAGGCGGGAGACCAGGCGGAGGACGATGGACGGACGGCGATGGGCGGCGGTCGGGCGAGGCCTGAGGAGGAGGGTGATGGGGCTGAGTGGGCGAGAGGGCGGAGGCGGATGGCGGAAAAGGAGGGTGAGGGGGCGGAGAGGGCGAGAGGGCGGAGGCGGAGGGCGAGCAGCCAAAGGGGCGGAGAGGGAGGAGGAGGAGGGCGACAGGGCGAGGGAAGGAGGACGAGAGGGCGGAGGCGGAGGACAAGAGGGCGGAAGATGAGAGGGCAGAGGAGGAGGCGACGAGCGGCGCTGTGCGGAGGAGGAGGACGAGTTCGAGTGGAGGAATGAGGAATGGATTTGCCGGAGTGGGTATATGACCATCGGGGACGGTCGTTCAACCGTCCCTTTTAAGAATAATCGGGGACGGTTATAAGTGGATCGTCCCCTCTGGTTGCAGATATTTCCACCAACGCGCCAATTTGATTGGTTTTGGGGGCGGTTACGCAACCGTCCCATAAAACTATCTATAGGGGACGGTTACAACCGTCCCTTATAATTTCGTATAAGCGGCGACCACAATAGAGTAACGGGGACGGTTATGACCATCCCCTACAGTGTCCGGATAGATTTAAAACCAACTGGGGCTCTGCTAGTACGGGGCGATTATATAACCGTCCCTAAAGGTCATATTAAAGGCGACGGTCATTTATGACCGTCGCTAGAACTATACAGAAGGGACGTTCAGCATACAACCGTCCCCTACAGTATTATAAGGGACGGTTGCTCTATGACCGTCCCCAATAACCGTCCCCAAAGGCCGTCCAGTTTGTAGTGAACCAAGGGCTGCCTAAAGAGCCTCCGATCCATCATCGTGATATGGAGAAAAGGCGGATGGGATCTGGAAACAAACAATCAGCAAACAAACCCCCAATTCACCTACTCAACACTGAAAGTTGATGGTCGTAAAGGTTTGGTCTTTTATCTTGTCAATTTTATTTAGGTGAGCATTCAGTCTTGTATGGAGATTAAGCGAGCTGGTGGGGACCCGATGCTGGCCCAATCCCAAAACTAGATCTTTCCCAACCAGCACAAGTTGCGGACTGTTTACGGGCTACCCGATCAACCCGCTCTATTAAGGATATCACTGCCCACTTTACTAGAGACCGGAGCGTTCCTCACCGGAGAACGACTAACCCCAAGACCAGTAGTTTGATGAAAGTTTAGGTATGACTCTAGCATAGTGTGCGGGTCACTCTCTCGTGCAAGCAAACCAAACAATGAGGGGATTGCTCTCCCAAGAAAGATTTTTAAGTCAAGTGTCTTTTAGGGTGAAGTTTTTTTAGCAGTCCCAGTATTATGATTATCACTTTTTTGAGATATTTTTAAATAAGCAAACAAATGTCTAATGAATTTTTCGATCTCATGAATATTTAAAGTCCAAAAATGGGGGGAGTCAAAAAAGCTGATGCACGATCAAACACGATGATGCATGCAAAGTAAGAAATGCTTACCTGACTCCAGCACTCTATATGCAGGGTGATCCGCGCATAAAATAAAAGGCAGAAATAAAACTATCCTATATGATGCAAGAAGAAAACGACCTTAGATGGACAATTTCTAATCGCGAAGAACCGTAGTTAAATGGTTAGATAGAGAGGTCGGAGTCCGGTCTCTGATGCCGATCGGTGTCCGCCACAACGGATCCTGCACGCGTTGTATACGACTTCTAATGACATGTGACCTCTCAAGCGACCAAGTTAACTTTTTATTAATTTTATTATAGGTCTGATTACGAACTATAGGTGCATGCAAATAGTTGGGGATTGGGCTTTAATCAGTTACGTCACAATCAAGGAAATTCCTAAATCTAGGGGCCAAATTCTTCGAAATCAACAAAAATAAAAGGCGAGAAATCAAAACCAAAGAAAACTGCAGTGAGGCTCCCCGAGCACACCGGTGCTCGGCGAAACAGACCCCGATAAAAGCCAAGTCCAAAGTGTCCAAGGTCATGTATTATTACAATAATAATAGAATGTATTAAAAATAAACTAACTACTCTATCTAAGATATCTATGCTCCTCCTATCCTCCTACTCCTCTTCAGACGTGGGTCCTCCAACAAAAAGTCGCAAACTCATTGGACGGTCTCTCGCACAGAAAGTGAAACAGAAATAAGTCAGAAGACAGTTATAACAGATAGAGGATAAAAATGATCAAAAATAAAGCGAAAATAAAAAGAAGGGAAAACTGAAACCGACTACGAAGTTGTGCTCCCCGCCAACGATGCCATTTTGGGGAGCGGTCAGGCGATCGAGGCTAAGTGATATCAAAGGTCGTTACGACCTCAACCACCCGAACCGAGCTCAACAAGAAAAATAAGATCACGAAATAAACAATCAAGGTACATAATCTAAAGAAGTGGTCTCCGCTATTTATTTAACCTGGTATAGCGATCAGGGTCAAACACATGGAGCACGAGCTAAGCCTACACGGTAGTCGAAGATCAGAAAAGAAAAGGAAACTTTTTATGGTTTTTTTAATTTGCATTTTTATTATTATTTTCTAATAAGAAAATGAATAACAAGATAAAGGAAATCAACCTTGAACAATTTTTATTAATACTAAAAAAGGCTCAAAAATTGGAAATAATTTTTTATATATATATAAAAATTTGCAAGTGTTTTTCTTGATTTTATGGGATTTTTCAGATTTTATATGATTTTCTGAAAATAAAATAAACACAAAACAGAAGTTCATTGTTCAACCGTGACCAAAAGGTAAAATTAAAATGTTAAAATTGCCCAAAAGGTCCTAGTTGCTACTTTTATGAAAAGGTAGATAAAAGACCTAATTACATAAACTTGGATTTCACTTTTTAAAATTTTCTAGAATTTTAAAGAATTTCTATAAGATTTTTTTGTCTTTTATGTTTTTAGGGGTTTTAGAAAAGATAATGGAACAAAAATGGTAGTGATGTTAAAATAAATTAAAACAAACAGTATGATTTTTGGTAGAATTTTTGGAGGTATTTTTATATTTTTTGGGAATTTATAAAATAATTAGATACATTTTTAGAGGTTTTGATTTTTAAAAAATATCAAAGAAAATCAAATTGCATCACAAAAATTATTAAAAATATTAAACAATAGAAGGAGCTAATGGTAATTTTTGGGGAATTTTGGAGTAGATTTGATAATTATTTGATCTAAAACAAATCACACAGGTTGTAGGGACCTATTTGCAAATAATCTAAGTTTCTAGACTAAACCATAACACACGTAAAAAGTTCAGGATTATCAGTGCAAAAAGCCCACAAAATTCACACACATGTCAATTAACCACACACAGGGGCATCAATGCAAATACAAAAAACATTTCATCCAAATTAGAACATTTAAAAAGTCCATGTCAGGATATGCAAAAACACCACAAGGCACGTGATCGTGCACATGTATTCAAACAGGGAGGACTAAAGTGCAAATACTAGAAACATCATGGACTAATATGCAAAAAGTCTGAACTACAACTTTATTTAATAAATTAGAAAATAAAGCATAAAAATACAGGGAAGGAAATGCAATATATCCTCGCAGGCGCATGTGGTGTGCGTGGTGGTGGTGGGGGACACATGGCGGACGCTGGAGGCATGTGGACGTGCGACTCTGATCCTCTACGATGTTAGATCTAACGTCTCAGATGATGTCGAGGACATGGGGCGTAGATGTGTCAGATGTCAGATCTAACGGCCCGAAAAGCTGCTGCGATCGGTGGCTGAGATTGGATCTGGTGGATGAAGGCCAATCTGAAGGTGCTCAAGGAGTCTGGATGAACAAGGACGAGGCGACTTCATCAGAGCCTAGGATGGAAACCTTGGCTCCGATGATCGAAGGAGAAGCCCAGGATCAATCGTGGAGGTCCTCCGCGTCGACTGAACAGGTCCGATGGGAGAGATGACCGTCGGATGTGCGTGACGGTGCAGGTAGACCTGGAGCTCTTCGGTGAACCTTCTGGTGAATGGAATTGTGACTCCCAGCATGCGTGAACACCTGCAAAGGGAAGGCTTGACTCGGGGTGA
Organism: Ottelia alismoides; assembly: GCA_037367405.1. Lineage (NCBI taxonomy): Eukaryota > Viridiplantae > Streptophyta > Magnoliopsida > Alismatales > Hydrocharitaceae > Ottelia > Ottelia alismoides. The sequence goes on from JAZKJV010010469.1 coordinate 523,541, forward strand.
AGCTCCGGTCGAAGTTGTTTGAGATGAAATGCAAATATGCGACGTCGGGCGAGGTTTGATCTCCGACGAAGGCAATAGAGGAGATCAGGTCCTTAATCTTGACCCTAAGGGATGAGCCTGAGGGGGATCAAGATGCGGTGCAAGGGGGAGCGTGCGTTAGTGGTTCGATCAGAGCGGATGGATGTGGATGTGAGTGCTCCGACTCTTTGGTCGGAGCAGGCGAAGGTGCGGCGGCACAAGATGAAATGATTGGTGTGAATCAGAAAATGTAAAGGGAATGGGGGTACCTGAGGTCCTAGGCGAGCTCTAGAGCTTCGAGCGAAGGCAGTATGTGAGGTAATGGCCTCGACCAAGCTATGAAAGGTCGGGAGGCTGATCGCGATGGCGCACGCCAGCCACGAGGCTAAGCAGCGTGGCTATTCCTCCAACCTCCGATCTGAAGGGTTCGTTAAGCAGTTGTTACTCCATCGGAGGTGGCTAGGGATGAAGGGAGGCGCGAGGTACGAGCTGCTGCTCCTGGGAGGTGGAGAAGAGTATTTAAAGGGTTCTCAGGAGGCTGGAGGAATCGGGCGAGGGCATGCAACCCTAGGAAGATCCGCGCCTTCCTAGGGATCCGCAAGGGTCTTGGATCCAAGGAGAGTCCACGAGCAAAGAATTGGGGCGAGAGGATGCGTGATCCGATGGGAAGAATTTTGAGAAAACGGTCCAGCGAACGATGTCGGGTCGGGTCAAGCCTGGAAGAGGGCGTTGACCCGAGTCAATAAACTGACGCGGACCAATAAGATAATTCGAATGTACAAAATACTTACAAATTCAAAAAAAAATAATAAATGATTTTAAATCAAAATGTGTATAAAATGAAAAGTATTTGTTATTTTTTCAAACTATTTTTCTGTGATATTTATTTATTTATTTGAAAAATAAATTAATCTTTATACAATATTTTGTATTATATATACATGTATATTATACCTATGTATTTTGTACAATTGTTTTTTTATTTTCACACAAATATCCCAATTTTATATTTGATTTATTTACAGAATAGATTTTGGAGTATGGAATAATTTTTATTTGATTTTTATTATTTATTTACAGGTGTTTAATAACTAGAGAGTAAGGCATATATACATGTATTTTGTACAAGGGAAAGGGGATTTTATTTTTATTTTATTTTTCTTATTTTTATTTTATTTTTAAGAACATATACATGAGGTAAAAAGAATATCTTATTTTTATTTTATCAAAAATAATTATTTAATTACACAAATAATATGTATAATACATAGTAGGCCCTATCTCTCTCTACTTGTATTATTTGGCGATCAGGCCGATGCTTGACCTTCTCCTGGGTTCGGATCACTCTGTATTTATTCTAACTACCTCCTTCCTTTTTCGTTTTCTTTATTCTTTTATTTTTGCACAAATACATGCTAATTATGTAATATTAACAAATGCATGCATAATGCTATTTTATTGTATTTACATCTATTTACATGAAGCTTTGTCAGGATAAATAGCTAAAATAAAAGAATAAAGAGTGATGAACATGGATTCATCACTACATATCCGGATTTTATGGAATACTCTTTCTTCTAATACTATTGCAATAATATGCAAAAGGTGAATCGATGGAATCACATAATCCTTAGTGTTTGAAAGTACTACATATAGCTTAATACAAACGCACCACATTTTTTTTCATTTCATCCATTTTTTCATTTCATCCATTTATATGTCAACAAAATTTCTGTTCGAAGGATCAGTTACATAACAACACAAAACCTTAGATTTTAATTTCACAAAAAACATTCCACTGCAATCAACTACATTATGTCAACCAAAACCACCATCAAATTTCTGCTTAAAAAACAACAAAGCAATAACCAAAAGCAGCCATTATCAAATAGATCAAGCTCAAAAATCGAGCCAAAGGAGGACCACCACCACCTTTGCGGCCCACACTTTGACGTCGCTTCCAAATGCGAGGACATGCACATTCCACGCATACATTTATGCAACCACTCGCGGAACCGCTAATATTTCGATTAAATAAATGGAGGTTCATGCTAAGGAAAAAACCAAAAAAATCAACAAAACTTTATCAATGTTCAATAATCACAATAATAAAATGTATTTATAAAACAATAAATCGATAAAAAGCAAATACTACATTTTACATTTCTCAAATCAATCATAAAAATTGAGTATTTATAAAAAATTGAGTAGATTATTAAATATTTATCAATGAAGTGAAGAGTATTGTTTAAATTTATGTTCAATATTTAAGGAAACGATAACAATGCCAAAATCAATAAAGAACTGTCTAATCTAAATTTTGTGTAAATAATTCAATTAAATAGTATCAATATAAGCAAACTATCGAGTTTTACAATGGATGTTAAAATTGAATATTATTTTATTTTAAAAGATAAAAGCTCTCGAAATTAATGCCATTAGTGTATAAAAATCTTAATATGGAAAGATGCAAAAAATGGATACGGAGAGAGAAGAACATAAATTGTTGGGGAAAGAAAAAGATTGCGAGGAAGAGAGTATCCGCATTAAGATGGAGAGAGTGTAAATGACTCTCATATGTAGAAAGAGAGAAGTGGGACTCTCATCTCGGATTGATAGATAAGATACCTATGTTGATATATTTATACAACACACAAATATAGAATCAGTAATATAGATATATGAATATGTTAAAAAAGTGTAACCGTGTTCCTTTCAAATCTAAAAAAAAATTAGTGTCTATATCAAAATCCGTATGTGAAAAAAAATCTATGTCCCTGTCTGTCAAAAAAATACATATCTATATTTAAGTACGATGATGGATTGATACAGATGTACCGGTTGCATTCGATTGTGCATATTCGTCTTAAATTTGTACATACACATGCATTAACGCACATACATGCACACACACATATTCATGCATACTTATACAATTCACATGTATATGTATTCAGTAACACATAAAATGATATATGTCATTGTCGACAAAACCATAGCTATATTCTTGTTTGTATTATTAAAAACGAAAATATTTTAATCAATTAAGATAATCCTCATGCGATATAATATAGTATGTAATAAGAAACAACCTAAGATAAATAAATATTATACAAAAATATGACATATAAGTTTTGTATTGCTAATTTACAAAATATATGAAATAAAAATCACAGTAGTCGAATTGAGGGCAACAGTGAAATATTTCAAATAAAAATCATGGGGGGAGTGAGGGAGGAAGAGAGTGTTATCTTATGAAGGATTCATTTGACAATACATCTTTATGTGCACATTTTTATCTTATGAATGATTCATTTGATAATACATCTTTATGTGTATCCTTTTTATTGATGTCTTGTATTGCAATAAATTTATTTCTTTTCGTTTCATTATTTGAATAGTTTGTAATTGCATTTAATAAAAATTTCGAGCCTTTCGATTAATTTTTAGAATCAATTCCTCTTTGTTCTTGGGATTGATATTTCGAAAAAAAATTATCGATTCAAGGTATCGGGGTTAAAGAATTATCAATAACTAACCACATTTGATAATACTACTTTGTATATAGATATGATTATTCTGCACTATATAACATGTGAAATATATGTAATTTTTGAAAAACATCTATATTCATATATGTATGTATATATGATTAGGAAAAACATATAAATAAACGATTAGTACATTATACATGTAGAATGACATAAGTTAAATAGGAATCATATAATTTATCTTTTATATGTTGTTCTCTTTGTAGATATAATTATGTGTTATACTTGTATTGTGTGTAAATGTAAGCGTATAATATAGGGATCGGATTTATACCATCATATACAACATAAACATTTTAAGTGACCATTTGCGTTAAAATCTACTACAAGATATGTATACATGCAATTAAAAATATACACCCACAAAAAAGTGGTGTGTGATAATATTTTTAAAGAAGGCATTGGAAAATATGCAAATACATTAGACCGAGTAACTACTGGATCACCTATGTAAAAGTCCCACATACATGGAGGTATTTATAGCTTAAAATACATACATATATGTACATGCGCAGGCACACATATGTATACAGAGTTATTCTACCTAAAAAGTTCACGCATATAACTATATACATGTAGTTTAATACTTAACGGATTATATAATGTAACACATATGCGAATATGTTATACAAAATACTTAAAATCATGTGGGTAAGAAGCCGATGCAGTGGTTAAAAGCTAATATAAACTAGCACAAAAACATCATTTGTATTAATAACTCTACATGAATGTACATCAACTAATGTTATTATCAAGGTGTTCTAAACTTCTATGTAATGTTGAATATTACGATTATTTACGAATGATCCTACAAAAAGAAATGGGTGATATGTAACACATATACGGATATGTTTATACAGAATACTTAAAATCATGTGGGTAAGAAGCCAATGCAGGTTAAAAGCTAATATAAACCGGCACAAAAATATCTAATGTAAATTATTTAGAGGGTTGTGCAAGTAAGAAATGATATGTATGAAAACTAAAAAATCCAGTTTGTCATTTGTATTAATAACTCTACATGAATGTACATAAAGTAATGTTATTATTAAGGTGTTTTAAACTTATAGGTAATGTTGAATATTACGATTATTTACAGATGATCATATGAAAAGAAATGGGTGATATAGGACGTACCTATAAAATAGTCACGTGATGTTTAAATGATATTTACAGTGGCTATATATGAATTAGATGATTTTTACAATGTAATCAATTATGAAGACAATAAATGAGCGCTTAGTTCCTTTTTTATTACTTGTATCATATTCTTTATGTTATATCAATATTTGCATAGCCGCCTATAAATAAAAAATGTTATGAGACGTCGAATATGTAATAGATATAATGTCCATATGATCATATATATAAAGTTTCATGTGAAGGGTCATACATGTATATTGGCTGATCTATGTATTGCAATCTAAATAAAATTTAAAGGGCCGTCATTGCAACATGAAATAGCTATTGGGTGATATACATAAAAACGAATGCAAGAACATATGTGATGTTGAAATTAATAAAGTACTTTCAGCGGTATCAAATATATAATAATCATATATGCATGAAGTTTCTAGAGTAACAACCTTAATTTTGCAAATTTAAAAGATGAAAAAAATGCAGTATTTTGGAATTTGCTAAAACATGTTAAGAGAAATTTCTAGAAGAAACATATCGGTTAGACTTAGTGGTATTATAAGTAATACTTGTAAGGCATGTACGAGAAGAATTTAAAAATACCAATCTTTACTAATCTGCTTGAAAATGGTAATATAATTATTTTTTTCACAATAATAATGTACAATAATGTAAATTTCCAGAAAAAAGATGAGAGAATGAGGGAAGAGAAAGGTATAGATAAGAGAGAACTGGTCTTGGGAAGAGAGACTTCTGCGAATGGAGAGAGGAGAGAAATAATCTTATTTGCAATTGTGTAGAGAGAGACCTCCCTTACGGAAGGGGAGGGATGTAACTGCCTATTTTATAAATAGAGAGGATATGAAAGGGGGAGAGAGTGCGGAGAGAGAGAAAGGGATGGGACGGGGAGATCGTGTATTTTATGGAGAGAGAGGAAATGAAAGGGGGAGAGAGAGTGCACACATAAAGAGGGGGGAGGGGGAGATCATGCATTTTATGAAAAGTGAGAGAGGATATGAAAAGGGGGAGAGAGAGTGCGCACATAGGGGAGGGAGGAGGAGATCATGTATTTCATGAAGGGAGGGAGGGGATATGAAAAGTGGGAGAGAGAGAGAGAGTGCGGACAGAGAGAGAAAGGGGAGGGAGGGGGAGATCGTGGGTAGAGAGAGGGAGGGGAGGGAGGGGGAGATCGTGGGTAGAGAGAGGGAGGGGAGTGTGAGAAGGGGGAGAGAGAGTACACATAAAAGGGTCGAAAGTTGGATATGCCACGTGCCAACTTAAAGATGAAAGATGAGAAAATCCATATATATGTAGGGCCTATCCACGTGTCAATATAAGAGCTAACCCAGCTTTAGTATATAATATAGATTGTAATTTAACGACTCTTCAGTCCGTACAAATTATTGGATTACAATGATTATTTCAAGCGGAGTTTAACCTTTTATTTCTTATGGGAAATAATATGGATTAAGGTGCCATCGCTGTATTTTCACGAAAGACAGTTTGATCGGGAGTTTCCCCCAAAAGGATTGATATGGAAGTTTTGGATACATATAAGGCCACAACTATAAAGCTATCATTGCTTGTGCACCGGTAATGCATTGCTTCGACATAGGAAATTGACTTCCCATGCAAAGCACAGGTTCCCTACTGGTGATCTCTTAATATTGACACTGAACTCACACATCTCCCATGTGTTTGATTTACCAAACCATACAACGTAGCGAGTTGAACCACGACATTCGTAGTGCGGTCATATTATTTTTCACTCATACATACTTGTGCTTTCGTAGTGTATTTTGCCGACGAGGCTTCTAAGCATCGATCGTGTGTACTAATGTGATATGCTTTTATTTGTGTGCTAATCCACAATGTGCGTTGACATGGATGGAGCTAGAAAATTATATCAGAGGGGGCACAAATTAAACATAACCACATATCTATTAATGTAATAGAAACATCCAACATATGAAATAAATACAATACAAAAAAATGTTATAACTCTTCATCAAATAACCTCCCGCTCGTTTAAGATATCTTTCCATACTTTAAATGAACAAAGTGGAATTATTGGTTCCTTGACTTGCAAGTAACAAATTATTACAATAATATAAAAAATATATCTCATGCGAGAATAATAATCAAATTATGCAATCACCATTTCACATTTACGTATTGCATAGTTTATTCTCATGCTATTATATATGTTGACAAGTGCAATCATATATATCAATAAAACTTAACAAAATACAAATTCTATATATAACTTTGATAAAACTTTCTCAATGAGCAACATTACTAATAAAAAATCCATTTTCTTTTAAAGTTCCTAAACACAATCAGAAAAATAATATAATCAATATTTGTAATTACTATAATTTCTATAGATTTTATCTCTGTATATTTCGAAGATTTGCAAACTATAGCTTATAACTGAAATCCATTTAGATTGAATTTTATCATAGTAAAAATTAATTTCAGCATTGAACTATTCATGTTATATTTTTTTGTGCATACGGTTCTGCGATAGAGTTTTCTTTGTCATTCTTATTTCTATTGAAAAATATACAACAGAAACAATAAAATCCATTTGATTCAAATTATTAAATAATCTATTCACAACCATTTCTTTCCTACTCTTTTTTATTCGACTCTTTTTATCCTTTTAAAAAAGAAAGCAAACATTATTTACTATTAATAATATAAGTTTAATGTTTAAAAAAATACACATATAAGTTTAAACTTGGCCGTAGATGAGTTTAGTGTTTAATAAATGATGTAATTAAAAGAAGTCTTCTAAGTGATAGAGTATTGCCTTCTCACATAATGAATTTTGAGAAACAAAATAAGCCTGGAAATTTAACTAAAAGATAAGTATACATTCGCGTAAAAAAAGCAACAAACAACCCGCTAATAATATATATTAGGTACATTTTTTAAAAAGCACAACATTATCTGCTTATAGTACTCACCATGAAATAGTCACAAAGCAATCATTATTCTGAACTTTCAAAAATATATCATAATATATACATTTAACAAATATACCATCCCAACATCAAAGTATACACAAATATATTACACTAGCTTATCATACAAAAAACACCTTGACACACTATCAGTTTACATCTACATCCAAGCTGTGTCTTGTTTAAAATACAAAGTACCGTCTCCTTATTCCACGATAAATGAGAATTTACATCATTACATGAGGACAGGCTACCATGCGACAAGTGATACATAGTAATTACATCATCCATTAATAGACTCTTTTTATCCTTTAAACAAATAGAATGTTGATTTTTAATGGCAAACAATTCATATTGTTAGTGTCAGATCAAAGTATACGTGGTATCATCCTGTGGGTTTACTTGGAGGGAGCGGTGTACGAGTGCTTCTCAAGGTACATTCCTCGGTATGCCGTCCTCATTCAAGAACTTAGACACCTTCTCCGTCATTCCATATTTACAAAAGCCTTACAAAATATGATGCAACTTAAGAATTCTTCCATACATTTGAAATTTAACATCTCATTATTTTGACGTCTTTGTTGAAAAAAAGCAAAGCCTTGGGTTCGTTTAACATGGGTACTTCTTAAAGAAACATCTGGATGCTATGACCATTTTTTGAAGCTTAATGTGATTGACTCCGAACTTAATATTGCAATTCAATCATTTGCTTTTGAAATATTTTTGAGAAATTTTCACTTGTTATCCTAGCAATGGGTGCAAACATTCAGAACTCTGGTTCGTATATTATAAATGAATGGATGACAATCTTTTCTAAAAATATATCCGATAAAATGTACAATGAATCTCACTTTCCTTATTCGATCATATTTATCACCGATTACCGGAACTAGTCCTTAACCTGATATGGATCAAGGAATAAGTTTCCTTCCATGCCAACATTCACCTCGTCTTTGGAGAAAAATCCGCTAGTATCACACCTGAACAATGTAATTCATGCTACATGGGTGCATTTTTTTGGTTACGCACTCATTCAAGAGGCCGGTAGATTGACCACTAATTAAGACATGTAAATGTGCATAACAAAAGTAAAAGATTCTATGTAACATCTCTTCCTCGATCTGTTATCGAGGATAACTGGCACTGATAACTTGTGGAGTTCATATTTAAATGACAACCACTCAAAATGCTTAAGCATAAATTGTCAAGAAGTAATTCACTTATAAACTACACATACATTTCAAAAGTTTTAAATACGAACTATGCTCGAAGGTTGGAGTGCGTAGTTGTCAACTAATAATCCCACTATTTATAATCCACACCCACTAAACACTATTTATAATCCACACCCACTAACAAGCTTTAGACTATATTTAAAGTCGAGGTGTTATATTCTCCATCTTTTCGAGAATTAGGCGGTTCAAGGAAACACTATTTCCTCTATCTTTTCCGTCCCTGATTACAGATTCGCGCGCCTGCCACTCTCCGAGCGTCGCCGCTTCTCCACTCCACTCTTCCCCTCACCCCACCGCAAAACCCTAGCACCCCCTCAAAATTTCATGCCCGAGTTCCGCCTCGCCCAGTAGCTCCCGGTCATTCTCTCTCGCACCGCCGGAGATGGACGACAGCAGCAGCGTTGCCGCCAACGCGGTGCGCGCCATAGCAGCGGCCATTGACTGGAGCTCCTCCGCCGATGCCCGCAAGGCCGCCGTCGCCTACTTGGAATCTGTCAGACCCTCAAACCCCCTCACATTTTAATATCGTACAGACGTTCTATTTAATAAAGATGGTTACATTTGGCTTCTGTTCTTCGATAAAGATTGCTTCTTTTGCACGGCAAAGGTCAACTGCATATGGGATGATATCCTTAGAGAGTGAACAGATATCACGATTTTGTTTGGACAGTCTGCCAGTTACAGCATTCTGCAAAGTAGCCTCAGCACGAACCGTGATAAAAGTGGAAAAAAAATCGAGTAGAATAAAAACACATCCATTTGATGTGGATGACACGGACAAAACATTATACTCAAATACAGTTTATATCATATATTGTTGCGCTACTTAAATCCACATATTGAAGATGCGGTAGATATACTAATATCGTGCAAATGCAGTGTTGAAAATGCACAGCACTCTAAATCGCAAAGATGCTATGCACGAAGTTTTCGTGATAAATCCTCCAACTCTCCACTTTCAACGAATTATCCATAAACTCACGTAATTATTCACAGTCCTACAAAATCAGAAGACAATGGTACAACTAATAAGAGGGATGAAACATATATGAATATATTGGTATCCGATCCGCTATTGTATTCATTGTATACATATTTTTACATTTGTATTTGTATTCATTTGAAAGTGGATGCAGAGATGGATATCACTCTGGCATTCACTCTTATTCACATTCGTAAATCCATTTTCGTACATAAGAATAGTAACAGATTTATTTATAACTGCATGTAACAATATTTTATTATTGCATTTATGAATTTTGACATCATTGTTATGCTATAAATATACCCAATATATATATATATATATCTTATGTGTAAATCATCCTAAACACGTATATTTTAGTTGATCTACTAAATGTTTATGTTATTATCTGTATCCGATTAGTATCCGTTTTATATTCACATTAATTTTTTAGGATATGGTAACACATTGTTCATATATGTCAATATTAATGTCCACATTCGTATATTAAAGTGGACTAAGATACGATTTACCTATATTCACACCCATATCCGATCGTTTTCATCCCTAATTAGTATCCTTTGTCTAAAGATACACAACCACACTGATCAAAACATATTTACGGTATTCTGTTGATTGCATAACAAAACAACCTATTAACGTTTTACAAATTCCATCTAAATACTCACCCCAAAATACACACTTGTGATCCGTCTAAAAATTTAAACATCAGTCTTGACATTCTAATTATAGAATTTCTCCACGCATCACAGATGTCAAATAAATACTCGCGTATTTCTAAGAAATTAGTGTCATCCAATTATGTACACAACTATTACCTCCACTGCCTCCTTTGAAATGCCGGCTTTGATCATGTTCAAATTGCCAGTAGCAGTGCGTCTTGTTCAATTTATCCAACTTTTACCTAAAAATTTATTTCTGACAACTAGATGCTGAGAATCCAATCAAGTTTATCAATTTGATCATGTTTGAATGCTTTTTGGGTTGTCACACGCCTTTTAATCAGTGTCTGTTCATGCAATATCCCGATTCTTTTTACATTCAAAGGATTTGCTTATTATTAACTAAATATAGCTCAGGCTATGCATTTATGTTTTTTTTGAAGCTCAAAAGAGGGGGAAGCACTCGACGGTGTTCACCCCAATATATTAGAAAGAGAAAAAAGGAACAGAACTTACAGAGAGAGTTGTGAAAAATAACAGAAAGGACTACCCGCAAAGGTAGCCACAAAAAAAGAAACCCCCAAACAACCACAATGGCCTACGCTTGTGTCCAATCCTCCAGAAGACGCTTAGCCCGCAAAGAAATGTTCTCCCTGTAGAACCGCTGAGCCTTAAAAATGGCCTCGTTCCGCCCTAGCCAAATGCTCCACAGTCTTGCGATCGGATCAAGAAGAAGCTTCCTATCCCTGCCCTTAGAATTAACCAAGGTCTCGCACAAGGCAGGAAAGGAGGCGGTGTGAACCCATGGAAGATCCTCCCAAAGAGGATGAACATGGCCGCATTCGAAAAAGAGATGTGAGATTGTTTCCTGCTCCACATCACAAAGGCCGCACATCGATCCAGCGTTTGGAAAAAAAATTCGCACACCGATCACGAGTTAATAACCTGCCCCTACGAAGAAGCCATAAAAAGAATCCAATGCGCTCAGGTACTTTGAGCCCCCACAGGAATCAACAGTCACGCACCAATACATCGTCATCAACATTATGAGTAAGAGCGAGAGCCGAATACGCCTTGCGTGAAGAGAAAGAGCCATCCTTCCAGGCCCAGTGGTCACGTCCAACAGACGGTTGGGGAGCATCATCGAGCAGAGCCAAAAGCGATATGAAATCATCCAGCCGATGATCAGACAGGTTCGCAGCGATCCGAGGGCGCCAGCATCCGTTCGCCCAGTACGAGGCCGCCGACGCCTCTTTGTCATCAACCAAAGCAAAAAGACGTGGGAACATGACGTTGATAGCACCCCTACCGGACCAGTCATCAGTCCAAAATCGAAAGGAAGTCCCATTGCCCAACACTGGCTTAAAAAGAGAGCAGTTTTGCCTGAACACATTTGTCACTCCACGCCAGAAAGGAGATAGGCGGCCAAGCGAAAAGCCCCTGTCCCTGCCAAGCAGGTCCGCGCCCAGCAGTTCCCGCAAGACATTGATCATAAAATTCTCCTCATTCCCCCATACACGAGACGCCCATTTGAGCAATAAAGCCTCGTTAACTATATCCAGTCGCCGGACCCCTAAGCCCCCCAACTTCTTGGGCCGAGAAACAACCTCGCACCCCACCAGGTGAACCCCCCTCCGCCCTTCCCCCTTCCGTCCCCACAGGAATCCACACATACACCTTTCCATCCGCAATCGAATCCCCTTGGGCATACCACGGGCCGAGAAGAAATAGATAGGAATAGAGGAAAGTACCGCTTTAAGAAGGATCAGCCGCCCACCCCCTGGACAACAACACCGCGCGCCACCCCGCAAGGCGGGCCTCCATCTTCTCCACCACCACCTTCCAATCGCGAAGTCGAGTACGACCAACAACCAAGGGTAGGCCAAGATAATCAAAGATAAGAGAAGAGGGGCTGGACCCGAGGATACGAGCACATTCCAGAACCTCATCTTGAGTCATGCCGAAGGGGACCACTTTAGACTTCGACGCATTAATCAGAAGTCCCGAGGCTTCACTGAAAAGTTGCACTGTAGTTGCCATTCCGGATACGTCATCAGGACCCCCTCAACAAAGCATAAAGTGTCATCAGCAAACTGAATAGATGGGACATGGAGGTCCCCACTATAGCAGCCCCGAGTCAAGCCTGCCGCAGCCAAACCATCGATCATTCGTGGCAAAACATCCGCCGCCAAAACAAAAAGATGAGGGGCAAGAGGACACCCCTGACGCAACCCCCTCCTCGGCTGGAAGAACCCCCCGACCGTGCAGCCGTTCATCATAATGGAGAGTGAGGCCGTGGATACACACCACCACATCCACGAAATCCACGTCGCAGGAAAGCCCCGCCGGCACAAGACCGACCAAAGAAACCGCTAATCAAGGCAATCATACGCCTTAGCAAAGTCAATCTTCCAAAGGATCCCCTTAGCATTAGATCTCCTCCACGCCGCTACCAACTCCGAAGCCACAGCGAAACAGTCAGAAATATGACGGCCACGGATAAAGGCCGCCTGCGTAGGCGAGACAAGCGGCGCGAGGAGGGGAGCAAGTCTCCTGGCCAAAAGCTTAGTGATAATTAAATATATCCCATTCGAATTAGAAATTGGACGGAAGTCCTCAATGCGGAGATTCTTCGCCCTTTCGCTTTCATTTGGGCGCTTTGGATTGCCAGGAACGCGAAGATTTTCAAGGGTCAAAGATTCTACAAGGAAAATGTCTTAGTTCATGTGGACATGCTTTTGAGTGACTGGCTCCTGCTGTAGTGCTGTGGACGTGTGTTGCGTGTTTTTGGTGTTTTGGGGTTGGGATCCTCTCGATCCTTGCTAGTTGTATTTCCTCTCTTTCTCTCCCTCTTCGTTGCTTTTGATTAATAAAAATTTGGGGCGAACACCTGGTGGTGCTTCCCCCGAAGTGCCTTGCTGTCAAAAAAAAAAAAAAGTCCTCAATGCGATTTGCCGGATGGGCCTTAGGGATCAATACAATAAGTGCCTTGTTTATCTTATCGAACCCACGGTTGCCGATGTAGAACTCGCTAGCCACCTCGAAAACATCACCAGCGACCAGGTCCCAAAAATCGCGGTAGAACGCCACGGAAAACCCATCAGGGCCCGGCGCAGCGTCATCATTGAGGTCCCACACCGCGTCTTTAAGCTCCACCATAGAGAAAGGCCTGACCAAGTTCAAGGCATCGGAGTCAGAGATAGTAGGAGCCCCCCTGCCCAACCATCGCCAATGACGTGGCAACCTGCAGCCGAAGGCATTCTTGAAGTGGTCCACAAAGGCGTCGTCCATCTCCTTGTCGCCAGTAATAAGGGAGCCATTAACAAGAAGAGAACGAATGGAATTTGACCGACGTCTACCACTAGCCACCCAGTGGAAATATGCTGTATTAGCGCCCCCTCCTTAATCCATCTCAAGCGAGACCGCTGCCGCCATTCGATTGTGCGTTTTTTATCCTCCGCGTTTACAACATCACGGGCAACAACCCGCTCCAGGAGTTCGTCCGACACCAAATCGCGCTCATTCTCCATGCGATCCAGCCGCATAATAACATCATCCGCCTCCTTCCTAGCCGCCACACGGGCAGCACGCGAAACCTTCTTGAATGAGGCCAACAGCCTACGCAGCGAGGCAAGTTTGTAGTCCAAGCGACGAGCAGCGGAGCCCTCAAACGAGACCTGGGCCCAGTGATTCCTGACCAATTCTTTAAACCCTGGCTCCAATAACCAACACCGTTCATAGCGGAAAAGACCCCGTGGATGAAGCTCATCCCCAGAATCCCAAATAATCGGGCTATGATCCGAAAACGATCGCGGCCGAGAATCCACCTAGCACATAGGATAAATTTGCACGAGCTTGCCATTCGCGAAGAACCTGTCAATTCTCGATCTAGAGGCATTGTTCCGCCAAGTATACGAAATATCTGTGGGCACCAGCCCCTCCAATGCCAAATCGGAGATGAAGTCAAGAAAGTCACCTGAACCAGGGTCCTGCCCCCCGCGGCCACGCGGACGATCGGATGCGAGCGCAGTAACATTGAAGTCCCCTCCCAACAGCCATGCAATATCCGAGAAATCAAGGGCCATCTCCCTGAGCTCCTCCCAGAGTTCCCTCCGCAATAAGTGGCAAGTAGGAGCGTAAATAGCCGAGAAAGCAATAGAAACATTCGAGTCAATGCGATTCAATACCACAGACAAGGAGTGCCTCCCCACGCGCATAGAGGAGAAGGTGAACATCCCCGAGCGCCAAGCCAGAATTATGCCACCCGAAGCCCCGATGGCATCAACATATCGAAATTCGTCCACCGCGTGAGCACCTAAAGATCTCCACAAGGAATCGTTGACCCCTGAAAGTTTCGACTCTTGAATAAAAGCAACATCGCACTCCCACTCGGAGAAGCGCATTCCCAAGGCACGCCTCTTGTCAGGATCCCCGAGACCCCTAACGTTCCATGTTAGAACCTTCATTAAAAACCAAGGGATCGTCCCCCAATAAGAGAGAGGCCAGCCGCCTCCGCCACCGAGTCACGCAACGTCGGGCATGAAGAAACAAGGGGGGCGCCAAGACGAGAGTGAATTCGCCTAGAGTAAGTTATGCCGAATCTTGATGAGCTAGAGGCCACCATCGCAAATGGGCCATCCCCCGCCCTAGAAATGTCACCGACCCCCGCAGGTTGATCGGGTGTATAGATGTCATCCTCACGAAGCAAAGAGATAGCCGCTGGAGTCGAAGCAGGTTGAGGAGAAGGTGCCTGAGCCATCAGAGGAGAGGAATCGAGATCCTCGAAAAGGATCCGCCTAGTCCAAACCACCGAAGCACCGTGGCCCAGAGGGAGGCAAGGCCTGGGATCCGGAAGCATAAGCGGATCAGCTGAGACCCGCATCCGAGGCCACGACCCGAACCGCACGGATCCGATAGGGGAGAGCCTAGAATGATTGCCCACGTGCCTCGATAAAGAGACATGCTTGCAGTTAGTCGACAGAAGAGGTGGCTGCAGGGGATGTGAATCGACCTCGAGAGTATCCAGGGGAAAGAAATCACGCCTGTTAGGATCCGCACACGTCATCCGAGAATCGAGAAAAAGTGGGCCAGGGGAGGTACCCAAAGCAAGCGACCCC
The DNA here is from genome assembly GCA_037367405.1 of Ottelia alismoides. NCBI lineage: Eukaryota > Viridiplantae > Streptophyta > Magnoliopsida > Alismatales > Hydrocharitaceae > Ottelia > Ottelia alismoides. Next base: position 539,215 of record JAZKJV010010469.1, read on the forward strand.
TCGGTAGCCCCCCAAAAAGTGACACGTGGCCACCAGGAGATGAACCGTCCGCCCCCTCGCCCTGGGTCGAAGCGTCGACCAAGACTGCCGGAGACAATGACGCGGCCGCCGTCGCCGCCGCAGGAGAAAGAAAGGAGAACTTCAACCTGAAGGTCCAGCGTCCAATCTTCAAGGATTCGAAGAGAATCTTATCAACCGCAGTGGCCAAGAAGGAGGAAGAGCATTCCAGCAGAAATTTAGTACACGTCCAGTCTGCACTCGGAGATAACCCATCATCGAGGACAGCCAGGACATCCCCCCACGCTCCGACCACCGTCGAGAGTGCCAGAGCCGTGCGAGAGAGGAAAGGCACACCCCGCACTTCCGCCGCACAAACTTCCGAAGCAAAAGATGCACCGTCAGCGACCCTGAAGCGCCTCCACGCGACGTCGCCATGACCGTCAAAAGAGAGGAGCCTTTCCCGCTGATCCGGGGAAAGGCCATGGACGCAACAACGAGCCGAGTCTAGCACCACGAAGTCACCGCCGAAGAGAGGCCCCAAGAACTCCAAAGTGTTGGCTTGAACGGAATCCCAAGACATGCCGGGCCGCTGCAAGACCCCCACTGCTGCGAGGGAGCCACCATCAGCTTGAACACTCCCCATCTGAACCGCCGCCCCGCATATCGTCACCCCAAGCACCACCTTCCCACGTGAAAATTTCGGAGGCAAAGGCCAACCCCGACCGGTCCCTCACCCCCGATCGGTCCATCACACCGGCCCTCCGCCGCAAATGAGGTTTCCTTCAAAGCGCCATCCAACCCTTCCCCGACTCCGTCGCGCACCACCTGCGCAAAAGACCTCGAAACTCCATCGCCGAAGTTTTTTTTTTTGAAACTCAAAAAAAGGGGGAGACACTCGTTTGTGTTCGCCCCAGTATTATATACTACGAATGGTATAGAAAGAGATACTTACAGGGTTGAGGGGGGATGAAGGAGGGAAGAGGGAAAATCAAAGTTACAAAATACAAACGCGACAACCGGACCCCGTAGCCCAACTAAATACACCAATCTGAAATTAAACGGATGGCCGCGGAAGTCACATTCTCCTTGTAGAAACGCGTCCCTGAGAAGATAGTCTCATTGCGAGCCCTCCAGATAGACCAAAGGCGCGCAATGGGACCCAACAGATCAGAACGGGACCTCTTTCTGTTGACCCAAAGGATATCGCATAAGTCCTCAGTATTGGCCGCACGAGCCCAAGCAACATCGTCCCAAATCTGAGTCACCGACATACACTGAAAGAAGAGGTGGTCGACCGACTCATCCGACACCCCACAGAGCTGGCATTGGACGTTGGGGGTGGGAAGGAAAGAGGCGCACCGGTCGCGAGTCATCAGCCGCCGATGGCGAAAGACCCAAAAGAAGAAGGTGATCCGAGCGGGCAAGCGCAGCCCCCATAAGAAGGCGCAGTCACGAACCAAGGAAGCAGCCAAGGGAGGAGGAGGAGGAAGCAGAGCACAGAAGGCCTTGCGAGAGGAGAAGGGTCCGTCCTTCCAAGCCCAGTGGTCCCTCCCACTAGTAGGGGAAACAGAAGAGGAAAGAGCCTCCAGAAGGGAGGCAAGGTCGTTGGCGCGTTGGTCCGAAAGAATGCCCGAGAAAGAAGGGCACCAGCCGTCGTTGATCCAGTAGTCGGCAACAGAGGCCAACCGATTAGCCGCCAGAGCGAAAAGCCGCGGGAAGCGATTCTGGAAGGCGCCACCCCCCGACCAGTCGTCCTGCCAGAACTTGAAGACGGAACCCGACCCCAGCATCGGAGTGAACAAAGAGCAGTTCCTTTGATAAGCATCAAAGGCGTACCGCCAAAAATGAGAGGAGTGCACAAGGCAACTCCCGCGTATGAAGGTATTCCAAGCCTCGCCCAAGATCGCACGCAGTACGTTGCCAAAAAAGGAATCATCCTTGCCCCAAATCTTATGCACCCATTTCAGGAGAAGAGCCTCATTGACGCGAGCCAAGTGACGAACGCCAAGTCCGCCTAACCTCTTAGGCAGGGTCACCACATCCCAAGCAATCAAGTGCATCCCTCGGCCACTGCCGTCCGCACGTCCCCACAAAAATCTTCGCATGCATTTTTCCAATCGAACGCGAACACCCACCGGCATTTTCCGAACCGAAAGGAAGTAGACCGGAATAGCAGAGAGAACCGATTTAAGAAGGACAAGACGTCCGCCTCGGGATAGCAAAGAAGCCTTCCAGCCCGCCAAACGCGACTCCATCCGTTCCAGAATAGTCCTCCAGTCAATAGAACGGTTCCGGCCAATCGAAAGAGGGACACCAAAGTATGGGAGAGGAAGCTCTCCAATCTGAGAGCCGAATATACGACTGCATTCAACTTCCTCCGCCGCCGACAAGCCAAAGGGCACCATACTGCATTTATGAACATTAGTCGTCATTCCCGAAAGCTCACAGAATATAGAGAGTGTATGCGCCATCCCAACCACCGCGTCGGAGCCCCCCTCTATGAAGCAAATTGTGTCGTCCGCGAACTGAATAATAGGCACGCATAAACCTCCCTTCATAAAACCCGAAGTGAGGCCAGCATCAATGACGCCGTGCACCATCCGTGACAAGACATCCGAGGCAAGAACGAAGAGCAGAGGAGCCAAAGGGCAGCCTTGACGAATCCCCCTGCGCGGCTGAAAGGACCCGCCAACCGGACAGCCGTTGATAAGCACAAAAAGGGAGACCGTGGAGATACATCTGCGCATCCAAGAATCCAAACATTCGGGAATCCCCGCCGATGTAGAGCAGACCATAGAAAGCGCCAATCAATCGAATCGTAAGCTTTAGCAAAGTCGATCTTCCATAAAATTCCTTTCTTTTTCTCCCTCTTCCAATCAACCACAATTTCCGACGCCACAAGGATACAATCCGCAATATGTCTACCTTTAATAAACGCACATGGACCGGCGAGATGAGGTCGTCTAAGATCTGCGATAAACGGTTGGCCAAGGTTTTAGCCACAATGAGATAAATAGCGTTGGAGACGGCAATAGGACGAAAGTCGTCGAAGCGAAGAGCGGGGGATTTCTTCGGAATAAGCACGATGTGAGCCCTGTTGATACGATCAAAGCCATGGTTGCCTGAACAAAACTCGGAGACCACCGCGAGCACGTCCCTCGAGACCACGTCCCAGAAATCCCTGTAAAAGGAGATGGGAAAACCATCCGGACCCGGGGAGGAGTCACTATTCAGGCCCCACACAACATTCTTAAGTTCCGCCATGGAAATAGGGCGAGTGAGAAGAATGGAGTCCGCGTCCGAAACCCGTGGGGCCCCCTCCCCGAGCCACCGCCACCGCCGAGGAGGGAGAGCAGTAGAAGAACGTCTGAATTGATCAGTGATGGTAGTACCCATCGCACGATCACCCGAGAACACTTCATCATTGATGGAGATAGACCGGATATAATTAATGCGCCTCCGGTTGCTAGCCGCCCGATGGAAGAAGGACGTGTTGGCGTCGCCTTCTTTGATCCATTTTTCCTTAGACCTTTGACGCCATTCAATACAACGCTTTTTATCCTCGGTCTGAACCCGCGCAATAGCATTAGAGCGCTCATGAAGCTCGTCCATAGAAAGGTCACGTTCGTTTACCGTGGAGTCAAGGAGCACAATAAGATTCTCCGCATCGGTACGAATAGCCTTACGTGAATGTCTAACGGTAGCTTTGAAATCAGCAAGAACCCGACTCAGAGAGGAGAGCTTCTGAGAGAGTTTAGCCGCCGCCGAGCCCGAGGCCGGGAAATGATTCCAGTGGTTCATGACAATATCTTTAAAGGAGGGTTCCAATAGCCAGCTTTTTTCATATCGAAAGAGCCCACGAGGAGTAACGCTGGCGCCATCGTCCCAAATGATAGGCGAATGATCCGAGAAAGCACGGGGACGCGAGCCAACAGAGCAAAGAGGGAACGAGTCCAAAGCCAAACCATTAGCAAGGAACCGGTCGATCCTGGATCGTGAAGAGTTGTTCCGCCACGTGTAGGAGATATCATTCGGTACCAAATTAATAAGCGCCAATTCATGAATTAAGTCCCGAAAATCTTGCGAGTCCGGATCGCGACCTCCCCGACCGCGAGGACGATCGGAGGAGTGGATGGTAACGTTGAAGTCCTCGCCAATAATCCACGGGATCCCGGAGAAAGAGTTATCCGCAGCACGTAATTCATCCCATAACTCCCGACGAAGAATGTGGCAAGAAGGAGCGTAAACACAGGAGATAGCGAGGAGAGAGCCCGAACGGACATTTTCCTGTACAATTGAGAGAACGTGTCAGCCAGCAAGCATAGATCTAAAGGAGAACGAGCGGGGTTGCCACGTAATCAACATTCCGCCCGCAGCGCCCACCGCTATAATCGCACGGAATTCAGAGAAAGAGCCGGCACCAAAAGAACGCCACGAGTAGTCATCAAGAGCTGCGAGTTTAGTTTCTTGAATACAAGCTACATCACACTCCCATTCCAAGAGCCGGGAGCCCAGAGACCGTCGTTTTACCAAGTCACCCAGACCACGAACATTTCATGACAGAAGCTTCATTAAAAAAACAAAGATAACGACCCGATAAAGGAATAGCCTCGCGCACACCCCATACATCAATCAGAAGCCTCCGACCCCTGCGGAAGCACCCCCTGCGCAACTTCATCCGTAGAATCCGTGCCTGCGTCAATGACGCACACGCCCGCTGCCTCGGCAACAGCCTGTCGAAAGGTCGCGCAAGAAAGAACAACAGAGGGCGTACGGGAGGAGGTGATACGCCTGCTGTAAGTGGACCCGTACCGTCTGAAGGAGGAGGCCGTCCCTGCACCTGTAAGAAGAGCTCCCGAGACCTGGGGAGAGAAAGCCATAGGTGGGATAGGGGGGTCACGTAGCGGAGTCGAAGTTACCAAAGTGGAACAAACATCCAACCGAAGGGGCTCTATTTGAATCACCACAGATTCGGGGCGGGGCATCCGATACCCCCTAACCGACGCCCGCGGCCACGATCCGCGTAAGAAAGAGAAGGCGCTCCGAGTATGAGACAAATCCGCCAACGGGTTTGAACAACCGACCCGCACAACCGGGGCCTAACCGAATCTAATAGGAAAGGAAGTCGAATCGTTCTCGATACCCCCCAAGCCAACAACATCCGAAGATTCGCGTGTCAGACGCGAGACCTGAAGGGGCGTCTCGGAAAAGCCCACAACATCATTTGAGTACGGCGCCTCCAAAGAAATAACCGGTGACGCCTCCACGTAGCAAGAGGTGGGTGAAACGTCACGTGCCACGTGGGGCGGCGAAGACGAAGCGTCCACGAACTCCGGCAGGTCGTCGGCCGCCGTGGCTGGAGGAGGTTGGTCGTCAGTCAGCGACGGAGCATCAAAGTCCGTCGAAGGAGGCGGGAGAACAGTAAGAATCGGTCGAAAACTCCAGGAGCCAATCTTGAGAGACCCAAAGACGGAGCGCCCATTCGACTCGCGGAGGAAGGCCGGACTGCATTCGAATAACACCTTCACGGTCTGCCAATCGGCCAAAGGTGAGAGGCCGTCGTCGAAGATGGAGAGAATCGATCCCCACGGTGGAATGCCTTGTTGAGCACAGGAATAGATCTTGAGAGGAAAGGAACCCCCGAAATGGAAGCCATGCAAACCTCAGTCGAGAGCGAGACTCCATCAGCCACTCGTGGAGGACGCCAGTAAACAGCATCGTTAGAGCCATGAGAAAGCATGAAGTCCCGAAGCTGTGGAGAGAGACCACGTAGGCAACAATGGGAGGCGTCCAAAATGCAGAAGTCCCCAAGGAACGAGGGGCCTAACGCGCCAAGAACCAGCTCCTTCACCGCCTCCCAGCCGACGACGGGGTGACGAGCGACCCCAATAAGCACCATAGTAAATGACCCACTGCCCACAGCCGACGTCGAACTTTTACCGCCAACACCAGAAGCATCACCCAAATGACCACCGGACTCCGCCGCCACCCCAACAGGATACTGAGGTGGACGAGGAGCCACAACCTGCGCGTACGAACGCCCCTGGATGGAGGGACGGGAAGGAGGAGGATCAAGCACCGCACGCACCGAGAAGGAAGGTCGCTCGGACCTTAGCTCGCCGCGCTGACGAAGCCACCCGCAAGATGCACGACGATGACCAGTATCCCCGCATGCAAAGCAACGAGGAGGTTGGGGGCAAGCAGAGGCAATATGACCTCGCTCCCCACATCTGAAGCAACGTTTCCCAGCTTTCCGATGAGTAACCGATCTCCACCCAGCCGTCGAATCGTGAGCCATGTCCGTAGAACCCTCATGGGTGGAGATGATGTCCTTGCCCTTCGAAGCGCCAGCCGAGACCACCGCACTGCTGACCGCTACCTTCGCTCCATTGATGTGAACCTCCGAGCCCACTAGCACCGCCTTCGACCCATCAAATGACCCCTTCGAGCGCCCTTCATGAGAAGCTCCCACGACGACCGCCCGCGAGCCACCACCTTCGAAGAAGCCGCTCCCACTGGCACCACCCGCGAAGCATCCGCTTCCTCTCGCACCGCCTTCGAAACTCCCGCTTCCACTCGCACCGCCCTCAATACGCCCGCTACCTCTCGCACCCATCGCTCTCCAACCCTCGCACCGCCTGTCTCCTTCTGGTAATACTCCTCCATCGCCGAAGTTAACACCTCGGCTACCTTACACTCCTGGCGCATGCAACGGCATCGGCTTCGAACTCCCAGAGAAATGACGAGTAGCCCCAGCACTCCTGCATGAGATCATGCGATGGCCCACACCTCCGCATGCAAAGCATCGCGGAGGAAGACGACAAGAAGATGCCAGATGCCCATGCACACCGCACCAGAAGCACTTCTTCCCCATCTTCTTATGCGTCACCTTCACCCAACCTTCTTCCTCGCCGACCCGCGCCGCGCCAGACCCCACCACCCGCTTCGCATCCCCCCCCCCCCCCAGCCGACGAAAGCTCGGCACCTGCCCGCGTCTCATCCCCCAGCAGCCCCCCCTCGCCCTCGACGAACTCGCCTCACCATCGCCCTTCGCACGCCAGAGAGTCTTCACGCGCCTCTCCATCCCGCCATGCAATGGTTGCAGATGTAATGAAGAATACCGGTATGCATTTATGTTGCAATGGGAAATTCAGAGATAAGAAACGTAACTGTGAAACATGTTTGGATTCGCAACATTCACTGGCTTTGGAAGAACTAGAAAACAGATTGGATTCCACGGAAGAAAAGGTCAAGACAGGAGACTTCCGCTTTAGTTAATTAAATGGCCTATGTATGCACATATAATAATCTTAATCAATTAAAGCATGAAACTGAACAAATTATTTTACCATCATCCAACGCAATATAAATTTTGAAAATAAACACAACAATCCAAGAAAAAACCACATAAGCACATCACCCCATTATTTTCATCCTTTGATTTTTGATTTTGAAGTCCACGCATTGCCATCATCAATTTCAACCCTGAACCCTATGAAAGAGTCTTATTTGATCTAAGCTTGCCATCATCATTTTTTTGGCTAAAGTGTTGGTTTAGCCTTCCTACGCATTACCAAGTACTGTAGCATTTTTTCGACTAAAGTTTTGGTTTAGATTTCCATCATGTCAAGGCCCATTGGAATTCGTCTACTTAATGCAAGACATCTTCTACATTCTCATTGTACATTTTGAAATTATATGCCAATACAATATCATTTTTAAAAATTTGGGAGAAAGCACCGTTTGGTTCTATGCGAAAACAACTTTATTTTTAAACTATTTTAATGACTGCATAAAATGTATACAAACTGAAAAGGATTTTTTTTCTATTTCTAATTTTTTTAAAAAATGAGATTAAATGGTTTATAAGAGCCTTAAGAAGCAAAATGAGCCAAAAAAATAGATTTTATTGTAAAAGGAATAATAAAAGGAATTGAAAAAACACATTCATGTCGAAATACATGTTCTTCCATCTTTTTATTCTTTACGGAGTCAATAAATCCTGCTAAAGTTGGTAATCGATTTTCAGTCGGTTGGGTCAATGATAATCGATAGTTGAACGACAAATTAAATTTAATTGGACATAAGTTGGTTTTGTATCTTTCAAGTATTTTAAATATATAAATTCAATTTTGTACATTATTCATATATATGACAGAGTGCTCGTGTGCAACCTCGTCTGCAAAAGGTACATGGTCCTGCTCCCCATCATAATATCCATCATATGCTCCATGTGCTGGTACCTCATCACGCATATCATCAAATTGAGGTCGCTGAACCTCCACAGACTGGGGCTGCTTCTGTGATATTCCATCATGTGAGGGATGGTAGGTGAAGTCAGATAGCTCCTCAAACCTCATCTCGATATTTCCCTGACTGTCAGCTATCTCTGTCTGCCGAGTCCAGATCTGATCCTGCTGACCTCTCATCTCTAACTTCTGATCTCTCATAGTTGTCTGCTGTTGGAGATCCGTAAGTGTAGCCATGATACACGCCAACTGGTCTGCTATCTTCTGACCGGTCCTAGACGTTATGGTTCTATACAAGAACCAATATCATTAGTCATAATGGTGATTGTTTGCAATTGTAATGATTGTGCTTTTTTCTCTTCCCGAGATTACTATATGAATATTAAATGCAAATGTGATACATGTGTATTGGGTGTCATTCATTTCTTCTCAGACTCACGACAAGTTAGGGGTCTGTCGCTATTCGAGAACTTAATATGAACAGAAATATTATGATGTTGTGTAGCGGTTTACTGATCTGATTCCGTTCCTGTGATATCCCCGTGATCTGGGTTACCCGTCTACACAACATTGACACTATTTAATTCATGATTGATCGTATTAAGTTACAAATATGAGGAAAAAAATTCACTATCGAATCACATCCACCATTTCTTAACAAACCACATCAAGCAGTGAAGAAGCTTCTTAAGAGACTCTTCCCTCTTACTTTCCCAGTGGAAGTGCGATACAGGAGAAAGCTAGGTAAACTCCAACTACGCCCCTGAGACGGATGGGGGAGACTCTTCGGTACGAGTCACTCCAGTCCTGCCCGACTTGTGCAGGTACGTGCTAAACGAGCTCAAAGAAAAAACTAAGGGTCTTCGAGCCTAGGCACCCTAACAAAATACATGGTCAGCGGAACTGATAAAAAAGAAAATACATGGATCCCAGAGAAGCCGAAAACTGCGAGATCGTGATAAAACTACGGAAGACACTGGGATCCTAGACCCGCGCACTAGGCAGCCGTTGCCCAATATGAGCATCCTAAATCCAACCCAGTTGAAGAGCACCACACTCTCGCACAGTCAGGTGTAAGGAACACCTTGATCGGCACAAATAACTATCATTTCCGATTCACAAGTATAGAAGCACATTGATGCCATAATTTCTGCAATAGATGATGGATAAAGATTTATACACCCAAGTAGTGAGTTGATAATAAGTTAATTCTAGTAGATAGAGATTAGTAGGTAGAACTTGAAGATTGAATACATAGAGGTTGTTGAATATGGATAGGTACAACACTTTGGACACAGACCATTGGTGTTCAACCAAGACAATATAATCAAAACATGGGTGGTAAGATTATACTGGCACAAGACCTTGTTTAACTATATCAGGGTCTTAATAGAACCACTCCTTTGTTCAAAGGAACCGATATACCTTAGAATTTCCAAGAAAATGACTGAACCAAGAATTCAAATTATGCTTCTGTTCTGTTGGGATTGCAAAATTTTAAAGCCAATACCATGAGATTCTTATCCCCAAAATGGGGATCTAATCTATTGCTTCAATGCATCTGGCAATACAACGATACAGATTCACCCCAATCTTATGACCATTTGGGGAATGTCAATGAGCTGCAGTAACTTGCATTCAAAATCCCATGGTTTCAACATTTAAATTCTGAAATAGGAGTTAAGAAATTATACTTGGATGAGATAAATCAGTGACTTTTGAACGGCAACATCATGCATATAATTTCCCATGGAAATGCTTTGAATTCAATATTAAAACAGTAGCAGAAAATGCTTAAAATTTCACCCAAAATTTCCTCCAATTTCAGTATTAACACATCAACAGAAAATGCTTAGAATATCCCAAAATTTCCCCCAAAATTTAGTATCAAACAATAGCAGAAAAATGCTCAAATATCCCCATATTTCCCCCCAAAATTCAGTAGCAAATAGTAGCAGAAAAATGCTCAAATATCCTCATATTTCCCCCTAAAATTCAGTATCAAATAGTAGCAGAAAAATGCTCAAATATCCACATATTTCCCTCAAATTTCAGTATCAAACAGTAGCCGGAAAATGCTCAATTATCCCCACAATTTACCCCCAAAATTCGGTATCAAATAGTAGCAGAAAAATGCTCAATTATCCCCATATTTCCCCCTAAAATCCAGTATGAGATCATAATAGAAAAATGCTCAATTATCACCAAAATTTCCCCCAAAATTCAGTAGCAGAAAATGCTCAATTATCCTCAAATTCAACTTCTAAAATTTGAATTCTGGAGTTAAGAATTGGACTTGAATTAGCTTTATATTTTCAAATCAGTAAATAATGAGTCCAATAACTTGCATGCCACAAATCCTCAAGTTTTCATTTTTTAATTTTCTGAAATCAGGAGTTGAAAAATTTGGTTTTGAATTTGGAATCAAATTCTGTAAAACTACACAAATGGCATCAAAAGAGTGGGTAAGATTGTACCTTGAATCTCCAAAGTTAGAGGAAAAATGGAATTCACAGCTTTAGCATAACATGTGATGCAAAATGAAAATATTGGCTCGAGGGAAAAATAAAATATTTGAACGGTGGAAATTCGGTGGAGAAGATGGAGGGGTTGAGAAGAGAAGCTCGTCGGGAAAACGAGGGGTTTGGAGTACAGAAACGTGAAGACCATGTGGGGAAGGAGCGAGACAAGAGAGAGATGGAGATAAAAATCTCAAAATTTCTATAATCTGACCTGTCTAAAACAATAGCCTATCATCCCTTTATATAGGAGGGAGGACGTTACAAAAATAGAAACTCAAATTCCAAATTCAAACTAATTATCCTAATTTGACTCTAACCGACTAAGCGACTAATTTGAAATTCAAATTGAAAGTAACTACTTTAGAGATCACATGCGATCTCTGTTATTTGAATAAAATTACGACGACTCAAAATAAACGTAATTAAAATTAACGGCTAAAAATAGAAAAATGCGGCCCTATTTCTTCATTTCACGCTGCATCAATTCTCCCCGCTTGAAAAATTCGTCTCTCGACGAATTGCTGGATATGCAGGCTTGGAGGTTGATAAATTCGAATCCGCGTTCTCGGTCATCCCATGGAAGAACTGGTGTGGAGCAAATGGCGGGATCCATACGTGCGCGACGCGGGTGTTGGCGACGTGGGCTTCGTGGCGGAAGAGCAGGTGTGACGCACATGCGGGCGCCCATCCGGGTTTCATCCGCTTGACATAGTGCTCGAAGAACTGATGGGGGATTTTCATGACGATCAACTCGGCCTTTGGAGAATCTATAGCAAAGTAATAGCACAAGGAGAGTAGAGGAGGGGATGTGTCCAATAAATTAAGCCATGGGGCCTTTAAGTAGGTGTAACCCATGATCCTAACCTATTTGGATAAGGAGGCCTTCCAGGTTTATCTTTTTCAGCCTTTCTTTTGAAATCTTTTTGCTCCAGGTGGTTGGCATGCAAATTTCGTACCCCTTCACTTAAATAACATCCATAGCATAATCTATCCTTCAAATAACTATTTTGGTAAAAACTTTTGGGAGGAGGGGCCCCCCTGCAAATGTTACTGTTGACGCATATAGAGTACCTGTACCTCTTCGTTATTTTATTTTTCCAGTTGTTTACTTTATGTAATTTACCCATAGGCTACTATCCTTTATAAGAGAGCCTACGGTTTATGGAATAATATAAGTTATTCATTTTTCCCAACATGGTATCAGAGCGACGGTCCTAGACCGGATTTCTCGAAACCCTAACCCTAACCCACCCCACCCGCCGGCCTCTCCCTCTCCTTCTCTCTCTCGATCGGCGCCGCCTTTACGCCGCCGCACGCACGGCTATGCTGCTGCTCGCGCGCCTCCTCCTGCGCGTGTAGCTCGCTCCAGCGCCGCCTCTCCTGTGCTATCTGTGCCACGCGCGTGCGCCTGCACCCTCCAGTGCGTGCGCCTGCATCCTCCAGCGCGTGCGCGTGCACCTGCAGCGCACATAGTGCTCTCCAGCACCTCCAGCGCCTGCGCGCACATAGCGCCTGTGCACCCTCCAGCGCCTGCGCGCACATAGCGCCTGTGCGCATAGCGCCTGTGCGCAGTCTCCAGTGCGCGATCCTGTGCGCAGCCTCCTGCACGTGACTGTCTGTGCGTGAGTCTTGCGTGCGTGATCCAATGCACGCATCTCCTTCGTGATCCAGTGCGTTACTGGTGTGCGCGTGAAGACCGTAGCACACACATCTTTATGGGGATAGTTGCTTGAGGTCTACACATGCAACTAATCCCGCCTATGTCATTGTAGACGAAGTTCATCTTCTGTCAATCGCTCCAGTCTTCCATCTCCAGTATGTCAGAAAGCAAGGCTGATATCCCATCTATTGGCGCCTTTCGTGGTCCAGCGCCCATTGTCAAGATGGACGGTACAGACTATGAACCGTGGGCAATGCAGTTCATGAGTATGATGAAGTCAACAGGTAAGAAGCACATTCTTACCGAACCTGAGCCTGCAGAGAAGACTGGAGTCCATGCCTCATGGAGGCCGATGATGCATATGCCAAGGTTTGGCTATCTGGTACATTGGCTATTGAAATTGCCAATGACATCCTACATCAACCCACTGCCGAGGATATGTGGGATATTCTGGCGGCAACGTACTCTCAGGCGAAGAACGAGACGAAGATTCTGCAACTTCAACATGATATATTCACCAAGGCCTTACTTCGAGGTCCATTCCAGAAGTGTGCGTCCAAGCTGAGCATGATTGATATCTATGCTCCATCTTGAGGGGGAGTGTTGACGCATATAGAGTACCTGTACCTCTTCGTTATTTTATTTTTCCAGTTGTCTACTTTATGTAATTTACCCATAGGCTACTCTCCTATATAAGAGAGCCTAGGGTTTATGGAATAATATAAGTCATTCATTTTTCCCAACAGTTCCCAAATAACCTCCTATCCCTAATTTTATTTGATCCGACTCTTTTTGATAGGGCGCCTATTGTTAGGGCTTCTATCGGGGGAAACCTTCTAAGTTCCCAAGGGAACCGTTCTTCCCTCCCTCGACATCGGCGGCGCCAAACCCTGGGCCTAGGGTTCGGTATGTATCGGGGACTTGAGTTCGAGCCGTGGCGGCGGCGGCGGAGTTGGCTCGAGGCGAGGCTGGGGGGTCGGTGTTGATGGGGCGGCAGTGCGGGATCGACAACAGGAGCGGCGGGAGAGGGTGGCGGCGACGGGGCTGGGGTCGCAGGGGCGTGATCTTCGGAAAAGGGGGGTAGCAGTGATGGGGTTGGGGAGGTGGGAGGTTTTTCCGGCAATGGTGGGGCCGAGAGGGTGGTTGTGGGAGGGAGCACGGGGTTTAGGGGCTGTGCCTCAGGGGTTTGCGGGGATATGGGGATAGGGTGTAGGGGCTGATAGGGGCTGGATGTTGGGGGTGGTAGGGGTTCGGGGGTTGCGGTAGGGGCCGCTGGAGTTGCGGGGTGGGCCGCTGGGGTTACAGGAGCAGCGAGATGGGGTCCTGGCATTGCTGGTACAGCGAGAGAAGCGTCTGGGGGGTCGGGTGTAGAGAATGGGGTGATTGCGGGTTCGGGTACAGTGGGAAGGGGCGGCGACAGTGACGGGTCTTGAGGGGTAAAATGGCCTTGCGACAGGGTTTGAGGGGGTGGTGGGATGGTGGGGATGGCGAGGATGGTTGCTGGGTTGGCGGAAGGGGCTGATTGCGTAGTTGAAAGGGGTGTTGTTGTGATCGGGGATGGTGCAAGTGGAGGGGGTCTGCGAGAGGGCTGCGGATGGGGCGTAGATCGATTCCGACGGTTTTTGCGAATCTGAATATACCTGGAAAGCAAGGGAATCGGCTCTTTTTTCTTCCGGAACGGGCTGGACAGCGAACAATTCATTGGCGACGGCCTCTTTTTCCTCTGGAATAGGCTGGACAGCGAACACATCATTATTAACGGCGAATTTTTCTTCGTCACAAATCTGGACAACGGCTTTGGTAGTGGTAGATTTTGATAGGCGCACATAGTCTCGAAATTAGCCATCATCTCTCGCCATTCGGACTGGAAATCTTGATATTTGGACTGGAAATCTCGACATTTGGCCTCGTAATCTTGATATTTGGACTGGAACTCACGCCGTGCGTCCATCTCCTTGTTGTAAGCTTCCTCAGCTCGTCATTTCCGCTCCGACGAGTGATGGTGTTTCGTCACATGTCTGCGAGAATGTCTGGATGGATCGTCAGATCGTGAGGATGATCTGTAGGCCATGCTCTGATACCAATTGATGCGGATTTGAAAATATTGGCGCGATGGGAAAATAAAATATTTGAACGGTGGAAATTCGGTGGAGAAGATGGAGGGGTTGAGAAGAGAAGCTCGTCGGGAAAACGAGGGGTTTGGAGGAGAGAAACGTGAAGATCACATGGGGAAGGAGCGAGACAAGAGAGAGATGGAGATAAAAAATATCGAAATTTCTATAATCTGACCTGTCTAAAACAATAGCCTATCATCCCTTTATATAGGAGGGATGAGGTTACAAAAATAGAAACTCAAATTCAAATTCAAACTAATTATCCTAATTTGACTCTAACCGACTAACCGACTAATTTGAAATTCAAATTGTTTCTAACTACTTTAGAGATCACAGGCGATCTCTGTTATTTGAATAAAATTACGACGACTCAAAATAAACGTAATTAAAATTAACGGCTAAAAAATAGAAAAATGCGGCCCTATTTCTTCATTTCACGCTGCATCAACATGTAAAGCATCCACAACTGCTGAAAGACAACAACTACAACAACAAGAGTGTTGCAATGACAACAACAACACAAGGAGATCAGCTCCTTCGGTGGAGGAGAGAAAGAGAAGAAGAAAAAAAGCGATGGGGAAAAGAAGAGGGATTTGGGGTGTTATTTATAAGGATAGGGGGAAGTTGAGGTGTCGAACTTTAGGTAGAGAAGGGGCACACGTGGGTGTGCTGAATTTAACATATATTTTTTTAAACATTATTTCTAACTTATGTGAAATACCAAAGTTATCCCCATTTTCACTCTGAATCTCTAATTCAGATGATTAATGGCTCGTTTCAACCATCTCGGTGCGACGATCAAATGAGTATAATTTCATATTTTTCTGATCTAAGATGGATTCAGAAATTGACGAACTATGGTTTTGATTTATTATTAGATTTTGCGATTTAAATGGGTCAAACGACCTCTGACCGACAAACGATCGATTCTATTGGTTTCGTTTTGTCGAAACGAAATTTGTGATGGTCTCAATTTATTTTGCGGTTCGGACTGTCACAACTTTTCCGATGACACGAATTACGATGAAATCGACTTTTGGTTGATTATACCCAAACGAATTTGATTTATGATCTGTGGATCGATTCGGGTTATTTAATATTGATTGATAGTTTTGTCGGATCATATGGACCCAAATCGAGTTAGATTCGGTTTCAAATCCGAGTGTAACACTTGCCTTCTCCCATCTCTATGTTGAAGACGGAGTGTGATTGTGGTGAATGTTTATGATAACGAGCTAAGGAAGCTGCTGCAACATTTGTACGCAAAGTGCATTTTCCATCTATTGGGTATGCTTACCGTGAGCAAAGAGGATCAGGGTTGGGATCCTTTGAGAAATTCTGTCTAGGTTTCGAAGTTTTACAAGTTAATTGGGATGACCAATATTCTCGAGTAGTCATCCCTTTGGAGACAGAATCCACTTACTCACTCCAAGTAATTTGGGAAAATTCGAGGCTTTGTTTTTCTGGGCATTTCCAATCTAGACTCTTTTGTTCATTTATTAACTTTCCGGAAGTTCCCTTAAAAAAACTTTCCGGAAGTTCCTTAAAAAACTTTCCGGGAATTCCCTTTCTCAATCTCTAGTTTTTTGTTCATACTTCACTTTCTCTTGCCCACTCCGGATATCATGGGTGCTTTTAGTTATTTGGAGATATTTTTTTAAAGTTAGACTAGACATATCTGATTTGTAGATATTTCTTATTTATTAGTTTGTTCTTATTCAAGAGAAAAGATGGTTGCTATCTAATTAGTTGCTGAACTCCCTGTAAAAGTCCTGGCCATTGGAAAGTTATTTTATTAGCTGCTAGCAATACTTCATAAGACTCAAGCTTTTGGACCTGAAATTGTCTTTTTTCCCTCTTCTTATATGGTGGATCTTTCTAAAGTGCGTATGCGCAGAAGTGCTGCTGAGTGCAGCAAGGTTGTAAAAAGCGGTATGCGGTATTCAGTTGGTAGGGTCACTGATTACTGATTAAACGGTATACGGGAGTTTAAACGAAAATTAAACGGGTTAAGCGGTTTTGCATTTTTAATTAATAAAAAATATTACATATATATAATTAATAAAAAAAGTATAAATAAATAAGAAAAATAATCAGAGATCCACAATATAGATCAAATATTGTCAAATTCAAGAAATGTTTCATCCTAATTTCAAAATAGATAACATAAACAACTAGAATTCATAGCCAAATTTCGAAATAGACAACCTAAAAGTCATGGATAATGTTGATCTTTGAAGAAAGTAGATTGATGCTCGTAAAAGGCCGTTTAAGACCGTGTGAAAGACTGTTTAAGGCTGTTTAAATGGCTGTTTAAGGCCGTTCATGTGGCCCGGTCGTTTATGGACCGTTTTTTATTAAACGATGTGGTCGAGCACTGTTTACGTTTAAACAACCGTTTAGATCGTTTTTTGCATCCCTAGAGTGCAGCCGACTTTTATTATTATTCTTTTCTTTACTTCTCATTCATCATTTTTTGGATTGGGCTTCACATATATCTGACTCCGTCCTTTATTGAGTAGTAGTAGTAGTAGGTATGATCTGGACTCATGGAATTGTTTTTGGTGGCTTTGCTGCAACTGATTTTGATGTCATGTGCTTTTCTAAACCTTACATGGACGATTCTCTTAAAAGTGGGAGAAGGATTCACCACGTGGATGATTCTCTAAAATGTCATGGTACTTATCATTTCAGAGAAAATGCTATCTTTCAAAGCTGCCCTTTTTTGAGGACGATTTAGATTGTACTGAATCGAGTTGGAACGTTAAAAGTTGAAAAAATAGATTTTTTTAGAGAGATTGATTCCTTGAATCTTCGAATGCCACCATCTTTTTCCTCAAAAAAATTGACCCCTTAAATTTTTCATTGCTATTAGGCCTATTAAACCACCTCTTTGCATGTAGTTATGGTTGTATGTTGTTGGAGTATTTGGTTGTGCGCCTATTGAGTTGTAGATGGGTAAATGGATACCTCCAGGATCCATTTACCACATCTAAGAGTTTAGTCCCACATCTACCAGTGGTGGGACTTGGAGGCTCTGTGAATGCTATATAAGGAGTTCTAGACCTCCTGCAAGATATGCCCCTTTGAGGGCTTCTCCCGTGGTTTCATCCCGCTCCTTAGGGAGTAAGGTTCCACGTTAAATATTGTTCTTCCATGTTTCATATTTCTGTTCTTATGCTCTGTTTATCATTCCTCTTCCGCTTCCTATTTTCTAACATGGTATCAAAGCGGGTTCGATTCTCGCGGATTTGTTCTTGAAAATTTTTCTGTTCGAGAATCGATTATCAGATTCAAAGTGGTATTTCTGTTCATTATTTTTATCATGTTCGAAGATCTGTTCATGTTCATGTATCAGGGTTTTCTGAAACCCTAGCATGTTGTGAGGTTCGCTACACTGCCAAACGGAGGAGAAGAGGAGGCCGATGCATGATCGATTCTGATCGGAGAAAGTGCACTGCAGATCAATCCTTCCAACAGATCGAGAGGCGATCAATTCTCTGTGTATCGCATCTCTTCGAAAGCTCCAGCAACGACCCTATGACCCGTTGCACCAGCAGTGCCGTACGCACCTCCAGGCCGATCAACGGCGCATCAGGCGCCAACTTGTGCACTTGGAGGCAACCCTTCGAGGCGCCCCTCGTGCAACTCCAAGTCGAAGCCAACAGTCGCGCCTCCATGCGTTTCTCCCCAACGATGAACAAAGCTCCAGGCGGCACCTTCTGGCGACATCAAGCAGCATGCGACGATGCCGCTCCTCGCACGCGCTTCCAGGCGAAAGAGCATGCACATCATCTGGCGCCCACTGCTCCATGGTGGCGACAATGTCTCGATGCGACACAGATAGAGCGCGCTCCCGAGGCTGAAGCCTCGATCTCGCGCAGGAGGCGTGAGATCTCCTCATCTCCAGATCGAGTAGAAGCTCTCCTAGGCGGCGACGCGTCTTGCTTCTCCAAAGCGCAGGCAGCGCTGCATCCTTCTCCAAGCAGAGGATCTTCCAGCGTCGTGCGTGCCAGCCCTCCGCGAGCCCCGAGTGCTCTTTCCAATCGGAGGGCGGCGACATTAAAAAAGATGTGTTCCCAATGAGGGAAACCCTAGTCGAGTGCATGCAGTAGAGATGGGCCCGATGGCCATCTCTTATTTTTTTTTAAAAAAAGGGGGAACAAAAATATAAGGGCGTGTGGAACTGCTCTGTGTTTTGGGTTTAAAAAATGAAAGCCCAAGTAGCTCATGCCGGAAAAAAGGTGGCGCTAAGAGTTCTTTGTTAAAAAAAGGGTTATAAATGATTGCCACGGTTATAAAAAATGGAAATAACCGAGAAGAAAAAAAAGATGAAGAAAATGAAAAGCCAAAAAAGAGAGGCAACGACTTATTAAAAGAATGATTTGAGAAGCCAGAAAAAATTGGCATTTGTGATGTTTTTCTCCCCATATTCATGTATTGTTATTGTCTTCTCCCAACATGGTCGATATCTGCCATTCCGATCAATATGGGAGAAAGGTGGAGTATTATGTAGAGTCACATTCCTGTTGCAGATTCAGATGTCAGATTCCAGAGGCCAGTCATTTTTCAAACTCTACAGATTCAGTTATTCAGACTCGATGTCAGATGTTTCCGAGTCTCCATTTTCAGACTCACACATGTATGCAGTCTTCATTCAGATGTCAGATGTTTGCCATCTTTTGTCGTGGTCCGCATCATTCTTCTTGTTGTTGTCGGAGCAGAGTTTTCATGTGAGCCATAGGGACTCCAGAGTAGAGGACCATTCCCTATGCCATATAGGCAAGGTTTTCCATGTGGTATCATCGGTACTCCAGAGTAGTGTACCATTCTCTTTGCCAGATGGGAGAGACCCAGTTCTCCGACGAGGAGACTTTTTCAGACTCCATTCTTCATTGACCGTGGACTCCGACGAGGATTGCACTTCCACGGCCTTTTCAATTAGGCCCTTTTCAGAGATGGAGCAGTTGTCCACATTATTGTGTCGGGCCAGAGTACTCCGACGAGGAGACTCATTTTCAGTTGCAGTGACTCTGACATGCGCAGTTCAGAGCACGTGCTCTCCGACGAGGAGATTCAACAGACTCACACTCCAGCCCGTTTGTCCTCCTCACCTGCACGGCATGAGAAGCAACGTCCTCGACAACAACGGTTGTGGGTATTGAGTTGATATTGTCCGCAGTGTCCTGTAGCATTGAGTTGAGTTTCTTTCTGTTTGTCCAAGCTGAGCATTGCATGCTCCAGCTTGAGGGGGAGTGTTGGAGTATTTGGTTGTGCGCCTATTGAGTTGTAGATGGGTAAATGGATACCTCCAGGATCTATTTACCCCATCCAAGAGTTTAGTCCCACATCTACCAGTGGTGGGACTTGGAGGCTCTGTGAAGGCTATATAAGGAGCCCCAGACCTCCTGTATCCATTGAGAAAAAGAAATGCAAGATATGCCCCTTTGAGGGGTTCTCCTGTGGTTTCATCCCACTCCTTTTTTTTTCACTGATGAGATTCGAACCATGGTCCTTTAAAGTGGGAGCCACTGCTTCTACCATCAGACCATTAGAGGGGTTCTTTTCATTCCATGCCTTAGGGAGTAAGGTTCCACGTTAAATAATGTTCTTCCATGTTTCATATTTCTGTTCTTATGCTCTGTTTATCATTCCTCTTCCGCTTCCTATTTTCTAACATATGTTATAATAAGAGTGCCGCTCCCTTGAATTTTTTCATTGCTACGAGGTCTATCAAACACCTCTTTGCCTGCAGTTCTGGTTCTAGGTTAGAATAAGAGCACAACTCTGCACTGAACATTTACACTCCCTTATCATTACAAGAATGTTGTGCTTTTTGGTTGACTCTTGCAACAATCTGCTTGGTCTGTAGAAATCAAGATAATATAAGTTGACTTTTGGAATTTTCTCACATATTTTTTTTGACACTCTTTTCTCACATATTTCCCATAATATATATTATAATAGTTCGCCTGCAGGTCAAAAATGGAGATATCCGCACTTTAGCTAGTATATCCTTTATTTTGGTCAAGAAGGATCAATCGGCGGAGATACGATTACACGGTTTCAAAATGCTGCAGGTTAGTTGATCACTGCTCACAGCTTAGGAGGCACATTGCAATAGCATTGGCAATGATACTATAATAACAAATAAAATTGTTCTATTTGTTCTGTTGATTGAGGTCTCTCTGATTATGCAGAATCTTAAAAGATTTAATTGGTCCGTTTATTTATCTTGATGTTTCATGGGGCATATACAAATTCATAGGTTTTAGAAAAGAAATAGGTCATTCCTGAGAAAAATCCACCACTCAGCCTCATTTTCATCTTGGTTCATTCTTTGCTCATTCTGCATATATAAATCCACCATCTCCATCGTTGAACTTTTTTTTCATTGACTAGTAAATCTATCTAGAAAGTTGATTATGGTTTAGACATGTAAAACAAGTCAATTATGACTATATGAGTAGCCAGTATACCTGTTTACATTTTTTTTCATTTATATTGTAAATGCGATCTAAATACGTTGCTTCGGTGGACGCGCTCAGGGCGCTGGGGATGCGAAGCTCGGTGGGAGTTCGTTGGATGCGAAGGGGAAGGGGGTGGTCTTCCAAGACGTTGCTGGCGCTGGCCGTGGAGGTGTTGCTGAGGCCCTGAGGGGGAGTGGACTCTTGTCTCGCACAAGAAGGTGGGGAAGCGTTGCTTCAGGTGTGGGGAGTGGGGACATCTCGCTTCTCGTTGTCCCCTTCCTCTGAGATGTTTTGCTTGCGGGAAACCGGGGCATCGTCGCGCGTCTTGTTGGGGGCTCCGTAATCGCCGCATCATGCAGCCCGGGTTGCCATCTACTTCCAAGGCGCGTGCTTTGCATGGCTCTCGCTCCGGTCCATCCGCTTGGCGGGAGGTTCGTTCTTACGCTCAGGTGGTGGATCCCCATTTCTGCTTGTCGCGGGAGGGTTCCTTTGTTGCGGGTCTCCAGCTTGGTGGTGCGGAACTGCCTCCTCGCACCTCTGGTGGCGAGTGCCTTATGATGGCGAATGTTGGTTCGGAGGTCGGTGCAACTTCAGGTTCGCCTCGGGTGGCGTCGGCTACGGAGGTCATCTTCGGCGAGGAGCTGCATGGGAAGGTATCTGTTACGCGCAGGAAGGAGGTTTAGACGTGACCGGCCACTCGGTGCTTATCGGGGTGGCACAGCGGTGCAACGTCGATTGGGAGGCTGTGAGGTCGCACACTCAAGTTCTTCTGGGACCTCTCTTTTACGGGAATCTTGTCATGTTGGACTCTTCTCATTGTTGCGTGCGTGGCCTATCCCCGGAGCAGCGGGATAGGTTGTTGTCTAGTGGTTCTAACGACGAGGTCTTTTGGAGGAGGGCTCGCGTGGCTGATGGTGCTTCTTCTGCCACCGAGGTCTGCCTCGCGGCCACTACTGGCGTCCCTTTCCTGTCTAGAACTTTTTCCGTTCTCAACAAGGCGTTTCGCCGGTGAGGGGACATTCTGTCGATCATCGATGATGGCCTTGCTCCGATGGCTGACTGGAAGTCAACTAGGGTTCTCTTTGAGTGCAGCTCGGGCTTTCTCAAAGAGGCGCCAGGAAGGACCTTCTTCGGGTCCCTCAAGATTGGGCATTGGCGGTTTAAGCCTGAGCTTTCCATTATCCTACCTACGCCGGAGGCTTCGAACCAGGCGGTGTTGGCGGAGGGTCCGGTTATTCCGGCGGTGGTGCTTGGCGATGACGCGGGGCTGGAGCACGACGCTTCGTCTCCGCAGTGCCACGTGGAGCGTCATGTTGATTCTTCCAAAGAGTCTCTTTACGTGGCTGACGTGGAGGGGACCTTCGAGGCGTCTTCTCGGGTCCTGCGATAATCAAGTGCATCTCCTCGTCTCCCTCACGTGGGGATACCCGAGGTCGATTCACCTGTTCTCTCTCCTAAGATTGGGTCGGCACCAGCAATGTTTGTTGGTTTCTCGGGTCCTTCCGCGGATCTCCAGAATATACGGGTAGGCGGACCCGTGCACTTTGGATCTTGGCCGCGGGCCTTTCACCAGGATTTACGGGCATTTTCGCCCGACTCTTTGATGGTTCAATTCGAGGACTTGCGTCTCAACGTGGGCTCAGTTCAGGACTCTTTGCGGCTGGATTCTCCTCGGACCCCGGTGCGGTCGTCCCCTATACTTCATGCGGCCTTGTCTTCTGCTGTCCTCCTTTCAGGCGATGGGGAGGGCCCTTCCTTCAGACGTTTTGGGACTACTTACAGGAGGCGCACACTCGCGGGCCACGACGCTAGGGTGATTCACTCTTGTGCCTCCTTGTGGGAGGCCGTGGCGGAAGCCGCGGGCCTTCGCGACCTTGGGGGAAGCGATGGAGGCCCTGGGGAAGGAGGCCTTGGGGGGATCGACAGAGGTTTTTAATGAAGGTGCTCTCCTGGAACGTCCGTGGCCTCGGGGACTTGGTCAAGCGACGATCTTTGGGGTCGAGACTCTCTGAATGGTGTTGCGATGTTGCCTTCATTCAAGAAACAAAATTGCGGGATATAGATGATCTTACGTGGCGTTCTTTTGGTGCTGGTCCCTTTGATGAATTTCGAGCGGTGAATGCGGCTGGATCCGCCGGGGGCTTTCTTGTGACCTGGAGATCTCAATCGTTCTCTTTTAGTTCCATGCTTGTCGGTCGCCACATGATCTCTGTTGCTTTGAATCGGGTCGACTCCACTGACCCGATGGTTTTCTCGTGTATCTACGCTCCTACGTGCCATGTCTTGAGAAAGGAATTATGGGAGGACATGCGGGAAGCGGCTACTTTATTTGGGGGACTCCCCTGGATCTTGGGGGGAGATTTCAACGTCACCATCCATTCTTCGGATCGGCCTCGCGGCAGGGGTGGTCGCGACCCGGGTTCGCAGGATTTTATTGATGTGATTGATGCCCTGGCGTTATTTAACTTGGTTCTGAGTGACATCTCCTACACCTGGAGGAACAGCTCCTCGCGATCTAGAATTGACCGGTTCTTGGCTAATGGGATGTCTTTGGAGTCCTTTCCACTATGCTCTGTTTCTTCTCGGCCCCGTTCGTTCTCGGACCACTCTCCCATTATTTGGGACTCCGGCGATGGTATTCGTCCTCGGGGGCTCTTTCGGTACGAAAAGTGTTGGTTGTTGGAACCTAATTTCAAACAGGTCGTTCAGGACCATTGGACTCATGTTCCCGTCTCCGGCTCCGCGGCGTCCAAACTTAATCAGAAGCTTGCTTCGCTTCGAAGGGGACTTGCGGCCTTCAAAAGAACTTCCAGGCAGACTAGGCTTGCTGTGCGCGCCGAGGCGGAGGAGATTATCTTACATTTAGATGCGACGGAGAACGACCGCGAGCTCTCTCTTGACGAACTTCGGGAACGCAGTTCCGCTCTCGCACGGGTGCAGGAGGAGGACAAGAAAAGAACAATAGAATGGCGTCAGCGCTCGCGGTTAAAATGGCTTAAGGACAGAGATGCGGATACGACCTTCTTCCACCGGGTGGCGAGCAATCGGCGGCGCTATAACATGATGCGGTCCCTCTCTATCAATGATGTCCATTTCGCTGGGGAACGGGAGATGGGGCGCGCCATCGTGGATCACCTCAGGCGTACCTCATCTAGATCTACGCCGCGTAGGTGGCGTTGGCTTGGCCTTGGCGCTTCCTCTATCTCTGATGCGGACTCCGCGACCCTTATCCGCCCCATCTCGCTGGAGGAGACTAAAGCGGCTGTATGAGCTTTAAATCATGATTCTTCGTCTGGGCTTGACGGGTTCTCTGTCGCTTTTTATCGCGACTTTTGGGAGACTGTTGCGTGTGACGTTATGGACGTCATCTCTGAATTTTGCTCGGGTAATTATGGCTTTGATCGGATCAATCAGGCTAATATTGTCTTAATTCCAAAAAAAGAACTGGCGACGCGCATTGAGGACTTTCGCCCTATCTCGGTCTCCAATGGTATCTACCTTATCGTGGCAAAAATTTTGGCCACACACCTATCGCGGGTTTTGGACGGCCTTATCTCTCCGGTACAGGCGACCTTCATTAAAGGGAGACAAATTGCTGATTGTATTGTTGCGGCATCCGAAATGGTGGCGGATTGGAAAAAAGAAAAAAAGAAGGGGGTGCTATGGAAAATCGATTTTGCCAAGGCTTACGATTGCCTCGATTGGAGCTTCCTTTGGTCAGTTTTGCGTAGACGGGGATTCCCAAATTTATGGATTTCTTGGATGCGTAGATGCGTCTCCACGGCCTCGCTTTCTGTGTTGATTAATGGTCGGCCGGTTGGGGAATCCTTTCAGCCCCGCAGGGGGGTGCGCCAGGGCTGCCCTCTTGCGCCCCTCCTCTTCGTTTTGGCCTCTGACGTGCTGGCGAGAATGGTGTACCGTGTAATTGACGCGGGCCTTACTAACGGGTTCCGCAAGGGGGATGTATGCGTGTCCTTGATCCAGTTCGCCGACGACACGATTTGCTTTATTGAGGGCGGTCCGGAGGAGGTTTCTGGTATGGCCAATACTCTTGCTCTTTTCTGCGAACTATCGGGCTTGTCGATCAATGCTTCCAAATCCAACGTGGTGCCTTTTGGCTTATCGCCTGCGGATGCGGAGGAATGTGGCAGGCTGCTCGGTTCTTCACCTGGGGAGCTTCCTATTGCATGCCTTGGTATTCCTTTAGCGGTGGGGCGAGCCAGAACTAAGGCTTGGCGGATTATCACTGAACGGGTGGAGTCGCGCCTTGCCGGTTGGCGGGCGGCCTTGCTTTCTCGGGGAGGGCGGCTTATCCTTCTCAAATCCGTGCTCTCATCTATACCTGTATATTTCCTTTCTGTTCGAATAATGCCTACCGGGGTCCGCTTGCGTCTGGAGCGGTCTATGCGGCGTTTCTTGTGGGGGCGGAAGGACGGGAATGGTAAGGGCATGCATCTGGCCGCTTGGGATGTGGTGTCCATGCCTAAACGTTTCGTTGGGCTTGGTGTCCGCCGTTTGGACCTGGTAAATGACGCCTTCTTACTCAAATGGGTGAGTAGAATCTGGGGTAAGGATGATTCCTTTTTCTCCAACGTGCTTAGGGTGCTCTTGGGCAGCGATTGGTTCGGGCTGCAGCGGTGCGCCTTGCAACTTCATTATTCCCCTTTTTGGCGCAGTGTCTCGGCCGCTATGCAGAGGTATGTGGGGCTCTTCTGCCCGGTGCTGGGGACGGGGGAATCCTTCAAGTTTTGGCTGGATGACTGGTCGGGAGGGGGCCCTCTGCAGGCGCGTTTCACACGATTGTTCGCGCTTGCGTCGAATAGGCAGGCGTCTGTCGCGGAGTGTTGGGCGGATGGCTTTTGGTGCCCTCGGTTCTCTGCGAACTTCTCTGAGCAGCGGGTGGATGATTTTGTTTCGATGATGGCGGCTCTCGATACCGTTGCTAAGCCTACCTTGCAGGGGGATCATTGGCATTGGAAGGACGGTTCCTTCTTCACTAGGAAGGCTTACCGGGCTCTGCTCCCTTCTCTGCCACCTACGACTCTTCCACTTGTGCGTGACTGTGGCTTCATCTGGGGATTGCGCTTGCCGGAGCGCATTGGCATCTTCCTTTGGTTACTTTGCCAAAGGAGGTTGTTGACTCACGATCGTTGCGCCAGGTTTTTTCCTCATATCAGTGCTTCATGCCCACTTTGTTGCGACGAGGACGAAACCGCTGATCATCTTTTCTTCTGCTGCCCCTTGGTTGCGGGTGTTATGGATGATGTCGCATGGGTTCGCGCGGATAATATCAAAGGTTTCTGCGAGATTCTTTGGCTGAACAGGGACAGGGCCAGGCATGATCTCTTGGCTCCAATCGCGCGGTTGTGGTGCATTTGGCGTGCCAGGAACGACGTAATTTTCATGGGCCAACGTTTCTATCGTGAGAACGTTATCATTTCGGGTACTCGATTTATTTCCGATTGGTGTACTCCATAGGTTAACGGCTTTTTGGTGGCGTCTATTCTTGTTGTATTCGCATTCGCATTCTGTTCCCTTCTACCCCACCTCCCCTATGTAAGTAACTCTCTTTTCTCTCTTTTTAGTTATATTTAATTCTGGGGCGAGCACCAACGAGTGTATCCCCCTTTTTTTAGCCTAAAAAAATGCGATCTAAATATGTAAGTGGTTCATCCACGCGATGCTAGCGGTCAATTAGGACTAAACTAGAAGAGGAATAATGTGTATATATTTATTATTATAGTGATTGTACATGCAAGAAAACATCAACTTAAATGACAAAAATATTGCTTGTATGGTTAGAACCATTGCTGATTTTCCTTGGATCACGCTGAGTACAAATAGATCGATCTTATTCTTTTAACAAGATAAGTGGGACAGGTCCAGTTTCATCATCTGTCCCTTCCAAATGCTTGAACATTTTGGATCTTTGTGGCTGTTTCACAATTGTTGTTTAACGTACATCTGAGGGCATCCTAGATGCCTAATTACAGCTGGGTGATACCTCTCAGCGAACAACTTAGTAGGGTGATGAATCTTTGGGTGTTGGGGCTTTTCATGCCCAATTATACATGAAGTTAATATGCATATTCTTTGTGTTATATGCGGGGAACAAAACGTGGTACCTGTTCAACATCTGTTATTTGTTTTAATGGAGCGTTGACTCATTTGTACTACCTTACTTTGGAGTTGGAACTTATATTTGAACTTTGCACCATGATTTACTGCAGCATTTGGTACGATTGAGGTGGGAAGAGTTTTGTATCGCGGAACGAAGAAATTTCGCTGGTGCTGCAATGAATCTAATAGCTGAAATGGTAGACCCTCGTGAAGAATGGGCGCTGAAAAGCCAAACAGCTGCACTTGTTGCGGAGGTATACACTTCTGATTTTCTTATAACTTTATGTAGAAGTAATTAAATTCTTAAATGACAGGTTTTAAGAAGAGAAGGGTTATATTTGTGGCAAGAGATTCTGCCTTCTTTGACTTCAATTTTAAGCAGGGGCCCAGTAGAGGTGTTTGTTAACTCTACTTATTACTCAGTATATCTTTATAGGAATGTACCTATAAAGAATAAAAATAATTTTTTTCTAATTGGCAGGGCGAGTTGGTAGCTATGCTGCTTAGATGGCTTCCAGAAGATATTACAGTTCATAATGAAGACTTGGAAGGTTTTCGTTATCCTCCACTATTTGTATTGATTAAACTCAGTTTATGGCATGGATATGAAAGGTAGTACTTGATGTGTAATATTATTTGAAAAGCAACTTGGTCTACGACGCGCAGGAGATCGACGGAGGGAGTTATTGCGTGGCTTGACTCAGTCTTTACCAGAGATATTGCCTCTATTGTATATGGTAAGTTGCATCTTGCTTATTTAAATTGTTGATTCGATTTGAAGTTTCTATAATAATCACAAACTCAATGCAGCTACTTGAACGACACTTCGGAGCTGCAGTCGCTGATGCACAAAACCAAAACTTCAGCGAAGCAAAATTAAATGCTGCCACAGTGACGGCTACACTAAATGCTATAAATGCATATGCTGAATGGGCTCCTGTCTCCGATTTTGCTAGATATGGTTTGATTAAGGGGTACATGGTCATGTATTCTTCTCTCACTCGAGTTGAAATATAATGAAATGCTAATTTTTATCAATTCAAAAACAGATGTGGTTTTCTGCTTTCATCCTTTGAATTTCGTCTCCATGCTTGCGAATTTTTCAAGCTCCTGTCTCAAAGGTAGTCAAAATGAACCTTCAATGTACCTCAGGCATCCATCTCATCACATAAATTTTGTCCATTACATTGATTATAGTTATATGCAGGAAAAGGCCTGCTGATGAGTCTGCCTCTGATTTTGACTCTGCAATTGAGAGTATCTTTCAAATATTGATAAATGTCTCTGTAGATTTTTTGCAACGATCCAACGTAGATGCAGCCGGGATTGATGAAAGTGAATTTGAGTTTGTTGAATGTGTATGCGAAAGTATGGTCTCTCTAGGACTTTTGAGCTTGCATTATGTTGCTAGGAGAGACACCATAATTCCTTTGTATATGCAACAGGTAAAATGTAGAACCTCTGTATCATAATCTTTGCATGAATACTCGAATGGCTACCGTCGTATTGGTTAGCTTGAATTTTTTAGGCATAGCTTGGACACATGTTTTTAAGTTTTTTTTGATTTAATGAGATGCTTATAAGTAATTTTTTTACCATAGAAACTTTTGCACTTGTGCATTATAAATTAATGTGCCATGTTCATGCAATCCGTTAATTATGTGTATTATCATGGCGGATGAGTTTAGTCTAGTTTATTCACAAAGCACGGTGGACTTTAATTTGCCCCACCTATAATGTTGCCATGTTGACACAACCTGATTCATGCTAGTCCCAAACTCTAGGAGAGCTTGTGCTATTTCATGCATTGCTTTCATGTGTTGAGTTCCTTGAGGCCATTTATTCATAAAATGATCTTCGTCTCTATTAAAATTTGAAGAAGAAATTTCGAGTGAAAGAGGGTTACTTTATCCTATCCTTCTTCCCTCTCCTCTCTTTCGCGCTTCTCCTTTCTCTCCATCTTCAGAACTCTCTCAATCCCCCCCTCTTCATAATCAAAGATCTCTCCTCTCTTTGTTTCCCTTCGAATTAATCCTCTTATATCTCTCCCCTCTCTCTCGTCCTTTTCTTACCTTTTTCCCTCTCCCTTACTATATCTATTTATCTTCTCTCCTTCTCCCGTCCTCAATACTTCTCATCTATTTATCCTACTAGATCTTCCACCTATTCTCCGTCTCTTTTATATATCTTCCTTTCCACTATTTCTCTATCATCTCTCTCTTTCTCTTCCTCTACTCTCGTGAGATTCTCTTTCATCTCTCGAACCGGCTCAGATCGATGAAATGGGCGATTGGCGATGGGCGATTTGGTGATCAGGAAGAAAATGGCGATGGAGAGAAAACATTGAAGAAGAAGTTAGGGGCGAGCATGGATGCGCGATGCCTGAAGCATGGAAGAAGGCCTTTGAGAATCCTCTTATTACTAGGGTTTTGAGGTGGTTCAACGAGTCTTCTCGTGGGATTCCCTCTGGGCGCAATGGGTCCTGGAGATTCCCTGATAGGGACGTTTGATGCAAATAAGAATTTACAACTGTGAAAAAAATTAATTTGAACGGTGGAAAAGTATTTGGTGGAAGAATTTTGAGAGGGAGGGGAAGAGAAAACTCACCGGTTGCGAGGGATTTGGAGAAGAAGCGTGAAGATCACGCGGAAGGAGAAGGGAGAAAGGGAGACAAACATGATAAATCTCAATTTTTTAAAGTTCAATTGTTTCTAACATAAGACAACCATCCCCTTTATATAAGTGGAGTTGGATTACAAAAATAGAAACATAATAAAGCTCAGATCCCAACTTATCCTAATTGACTCTGGATAGACTCAAACCGACTAACTAATTGATTTGAGATCACATACGATCTCATTATTGAAATAGTAATAAAAGTTACAATGGACTCAATTAACTTGACCTTAATTTAATTAAACTTTACTTAATAGATGGAAAATCAAGCCCTAATTTTTTATTTCACGCTGCATCGGCTCTCTGCCGCTTATAAAATTTGTCTCTTGCCGAATGGTTGATTTTCAGATGCATCGAGTGTCAGATTTGATCCAATGAATCGTTAACATTTTGTTTACTCTCAATGTTCCTTTTGTAATTCTTGTTGAAAGATGGGCCTCCATGTAAATCTTCTACCCCTTCCATAGAATAAAGCCTTGTTTTTGTCCACTTAACTTTACCTTTTCTGATAAAGAGCTTTTGGGTGAGGTGTTTCCTTGCAAATATTCCAAAACAACTTCTTCTTTTTATGGGTTAAAAATCCCATCAAAATGGAAAGGAAAACCCATCTTAGGGTTTCTCTTCTTCGCACGCAGTGGGTCTGTTTGATGCTGGATCTCCATCATTGGCGGTGACCATGATGGCCACGTACAGGGCGACGGAGACCGCGCCGGGTTCTCTTCATAGAGAGCTTGAACCTTCGGCTCATCATTCCTTGCAACTCATGTGATGGTGGTGGCATTGAAGGCTCCATCGAGGTTGGCTGCAGGCTAAGGTGATGGTGGGGTTGGGACTGAAGATGGGATGTATGGGGAAGGTTAGGGGGTTTGTGGTTGTTGTGCGCATAGTAGGAGCGCGATTGGAGCAGCCTTGGTCGTCGAAGGTGGCAGGGTGGGGGGTTGCAGCGAGGTTGGGGCTACAGGGGAGGCATAGGCGTGTGTGGTGGCCGTTTGGTGACGTTTGACAATGACGGTGTTAGGATGGTGAGAAGAGGTGATGGTGGATCCATTCCGGTGGCATAGGGGGGATGCAAAGGGGCCGGAGGAGTTTGCGAGGGTGTTGGAGTGGCCAGAGGGGGTGGTGGAATTGATTCGATCGATTGTAGCCGATCTGAAATGTGGACAACAAGCCTAGACAATTTTTCTTATTTTCTTCAGTTTCGTCTCCCTAATGGCCTTCAATCTCACTTTGGACGAGGGTCGCACTAACGACAACAATTGACGATGGCGGTGGGATTTCCAAAACCTCATGGACAATAGCTTAGCAACGTTCTCAGTTTATGAACCATATATAGCAATAAAGATCAACATATATATTTATTTATTTATAAATTTTTTGATATAGAATTTAATGTAGCACATGCAATATTGTTGTCTTTCTAATAGATTTTGCTTTGATATGGCTCTTATCATTTGTCCGCGTTCATACTTTCCATTATGAATGTGAGATGTGGACTGCTGTCTTTTCATGTGAGTTGGTTGAGCCATCTAATGAAGGGACATATGATGTCCA
Organism: Ottelia alismoides; assembly: GCA_037367405.1. NCBI lineage: Eukaryota > Viridiplantae > Streptophyta > Magnoliopsida > Alismatales > Hydrocharitaceae > Ottelia > Ottelia alismoides. The sequence continues at coordinate 570,577 of JAZKJV010010469.1, forward strand.
TACAAAAGGAAAAAGGTTGACACTTCTAGTTATCGTGCTAGTGGCTCAATATTATGCGGATCTCGCATTTAACAAGCCAAAGCTTGCATATCCACAAACTTATATTGGATAGTGTTTTTCTAACGTCAGCACACCATGCACCGTCTATCGAACGAGATTCCTTGGCTTTGTACTTGCACCGCGTACATCGGTAGGGATCGTCAGATCGTGATGACGATCTGTAGACCCTATTCTGTTACCAATTGATGCAAATAAGAAATTGCAACAGTGAAAAAAACTAATTTTAACAGTGGAAAAATATTTGGTGGAAGAATTTTGCGAGGGAGGAGAAGAGAAAACTCAGCAGTTGCGAGGGATTTGGAGAAGAAGAAGTGTGAAGATCGCATTAAAGGAGAAGAGAGAAAGGGTGACAATTGAGATAAATCTCAATTTGATTTAAATTTGAACTGTTTCAGACATAAGTCTACCATTCCCTTTATATAAGAGAGGTGTGATTACAAAATTAGAAACATAATAAAATTCAAATCCTAACTTATCCTAATTGATTGTAACCGATCAACTAATTGATTTGAGATCACTGATGATCTCGTTATTTAAATAGAAATAAAATTTGCAATGGACTCAATTAACTCGACTTTAATTCATATAAACTCTAATTAACAGACGGAAAATTGAGCCCTAATTATTTGTTTCGTGCTACATCATCGGTGATGCCTTTTCTCTTTGGAGGGAGCTTATTGGAGGCAATGGGGGCTCTTGTCTCAAACACCAGTCGTCGGATATCTTGGCTGGTCCTCCGCTAACGAGCTTTGGAAGGCATTGTGCGGCTTCTGTGCCCTACCAAAACCCTTCTTCTTTTGCCACCTTGGTTAGGGATGTGGGGAGCTTGAAGTAGGGGAATGGCATGGATTGAAGGTTGGTAGAAGATGTCGTTGGGTGAAGGAGCTACACTGTTGGTGTTTTAATTGTCATGTAGACATCCATATGATGGACTATTGTGGTGAACAAATTTGCTTTTGTTGTAGAGGCACGAGACTAGGGATGTTAATTGAATCGAATACCTTCAAATCCACGTGGATTCATATTCAATTCATTTTAAAAGTTCTCTGATCTTGAATTGAATTTTAGATTAATTTGCTAGTTCATTTTGAGTTTTCAATATTCAAGTTCGATACATTTTTTTTCAAATTTGAAATGTTAATTGATTTTTTAAAGCTCATATAAATAACGTTAACTGAAGAATACTATAATTTTAAAGGTATAATTCTTATTTTGATAGATTACTAAGATAAGTTGAAAAAACTGTATAATCAAGGAAAATATCTAATTGAACATATACAATGGATAAAAATACCTAATTGTTACAATTATTATATATCTTGTACAATTTAAATATACTCTTTTTTCATGTGCTAAAAAAGATATATAAATAATTACGGCTACGGTTTAGGCCTTCGCACATCACAGAAGCATGAAAATCACATCACATGCGATCAAAAGCGACTAGTCATACTTGTTGCTCGGGGCAACGGAAATTAAATTTCTTTACAAAGATGAAACTAGATGATATGAGAACCATTCTCATACCGTTTCATCAAGATCACAAACGAGTAATAGAATTACCTCTTGAAGAGTGTTTGTAGTCGCGTATGTCTATAAGCGAAGAGACCTCCTATCTCAAGTTTGATCTGACGAAGGATGCACTTGCGGGCGCGTGGATGAGACGCATGCTTCCTGCAATTCAAGTTGAAGATACGAACACAGAGTCCCCTGATTTCGTCCCACGAAATCGATAGCCTTCCTCACGAGCAAGATGCTCCAAAAAGGTGGATATCCTCTAGCATTCGATCTGGAGACACAATGGCGTTGCGACGACTGTGAGGGTCTCTAGATCAATATGGGGGATGACCACAATATTGAGAGAGAGAGGGCGTGTGTGAGAATAAAGAGAGAGAGAGAGAGTTATTGCTCATGCAATTGTTGCTGTAAAGAAATAGCTAGGTCTAACCTTTCTTTTATAACATATTGGATGTCTATGGATCTCAATCCATGTGCACACATAATCAATGGTGTATATTATTTTGTGCTTTCAATTAATGACCATTATTTTGTTTCATAAATTTGCAACAACACAGTTAATTTAAAAATAAAAGTAAATATATTGAACTTCCATCCATATAATTTAATTTACATTAAATCAACAAATATGGAATTGCTTATAAGGAGAACAAGTCTCCTTCCATACATAGAATGGATGGCCACCAAGTTGAAGGACTCAAGGTGATCGTCCACTCTAAGTATGCTAAGGAGGCTTCTCGTTCCAATTATGCTGAGATCTCACATCGCATCATATATTCCTCATGTGCAACATCTTTTGGTGCAAAATTATTTACCAAAATAATTCCAAATTATTTTGTGATAATTTCAATTATATCATTGACAATTATGAATCATATTCGTACATCCAATATAAAATGTAAATCGCATTTACAATTAATTGTTCAATATGGATCCAATTCACATCAACATTTACTTTGTAAATATCGTTTACAACTAAATCTCTTTAACTTATTATAAATCATATTTATAATATTTATGATTATTATGGATAGTGATATCCACATTAATCATATCTTTGATAATTAAATTATATTTAATTATCTTAGATGACTATTCTCATGTGTTTAAATCATAGGAATCATATTCATTATTTGCGACAATTAAATCACATTTAATCATCAATTTCCCAATGCTCACTTATAATTTCAACAATGGAATTATTCTTGAACTCTTTCAAGAACAATGCACTTTCTCCGCGGATACTTGGAGATAAGGACATGAGGATTGTACATTCCATGTATAGTATCTTGGATTGAGGACATATCTCAAATCCAGATCTCGAGAACATCTCGAAGATGTTTAATTAATCAATCAGTGGATCTAATATTCTCATTGCATCTGAATCACATTCAGATCAATGTCCAGCATTTGGAATAAGATTGGATACTAATCTACTGAGAGGAGTCACTAAAATCCCAACTTGTTTCATCATTCCATCAGATTGGAAGTATCATGGTTATACATCATTTATGATCACATTACCCTCGAATATTCTTAATATACCCATACATCCTGTATACTGGAAGACTTAAAATAAACTCGAAGTTTTGGATCATATTTATACTGTCTTCATCACGGTTATGCCATTAAGTTTCTCATTCATTCATTGGGAGTTTGTATCGATTATATGCTTTCCAAAAGCATATATCATACCTATAAATTCTTGTCATGCTTCAAAGCAAGATGACTATGCATGGAATTTGATCGGTTCCCAATACCTCATGAGCGAGCTCTTGTCTTCCAGTTCAATAGTACATTTGTATGATTCCTTTGAGAGATCGTATTACTCATATGCCCTTGTATGCATCCTAGCTCGCCGGTGTAAAGACCTTGATTAGGTCATCAACCTAATGGTCTGCTTAATGTACATACTTAAACATATATTAATACATCTGTCTCCGGTTAGAGGATGCGTGCCTATATTGTGACAGGATACGACATAGGTCTTGGTTATCTCGATCTCGCCAGGTCAACTTTTTGACCTAACTTATATTTCACCTCCGAATCTTTATTCCTATGCAGAGGACCTGCATCAAGAGGTCGGTCAGATATCGACCTTTAGAGAAGGATTGTCATCTCCTTCTCAGGATGGAGATCATCTTTTAACAATCATTTGACGATGCTTGATAAGTCCTCAATCTAACTCTGTAGACATCATCCAAGGCTCCAAGCATCGACCTCTATGATTCAACCATTGAATCAACTACTGTATGATTATTAAGATGGCCATGGTACATAACCCTAATTGTACTAAGGGACCTTATCAGTGTATTTATTCATTTAATCTCAGACGAAGTGCAATAAACTAATAACCTTTATTGATATATCAAAGATTACAATAACATTTATTTTAGGAATGGTTCACCCTGGGCTCACATGGCTAACAAATACAATATAATTATATAAGGCCTATTAAAGAGAAAATATTATTGACTTCAATATCTTTCTTTGATTATATAATTCAATGTTGTTCCGTCTATGCACTGGAGGACAAATACAAGAAAGGAGCTTTCATTCCCAATATACCATAATTTAATATTTAAATTAGTATCTAATTAATATAAATAAACTTAGGGGCATGGAAAAATACGTAATTTTTTTATCTATCATATCAAAGTAAAGGTTAAATAAAAAAAATCAATATTTAAAGTTTCTTTATTATTTGATATGTTAGTTAAAAGATATAGTATGAAATTAGAGTCATAGGACAATTCATGATTCAAGTGGATATTAAAACTAGTAAAGAAAATATAAAGTTGAATACATTATGAGTACCATTACATGTTAAAGGAAGTCAATATTGAATTCATTTAACAGATTAATACAAACCAATTTTAAAAATTGGGAGGAAAAGATGACTTAGCAAGATAAAACTATGTAATTCATTGTGCATCGATATCTAAAAACTAATTAGGAGTCAATATACAAAAGAACAAGTTATATAATAACAAGAAGAGCTTGTAGATTACTCATGTAATAATCAACATTGTCTTGGCCGTTGTATACATCATCGTGAATTATCATGAAAGGAAAACCAAAATAAAAACAAGTGGATGAGGGACCACTATAAATGTTGAGCAACTTGAGGTAGCATGACCATTGTTTTCATATGCAAGGAAAATGTGAACCATTATCTACTCTGGGTTTGTGAGATCTTAGTCAATAATGAAAGGGAAAAGGTAGGTAAGGAATTCGGGAACGTGGAAATGAATGTGGGGCGTGGATTTGGTATAGAAATCTTAAAAATTCGTTCATTCCTAGTATACATTATGACTAATATTTTCTACTTTATTTTTTATCTTGAGTATTTTATCTTTAGTTGACCGGATTATAACACATTCATAGTAAATTGAGTATGGCTTGAGTATTTTATGATTATCTTTGTGCATTGAAATTTCTTAATAGCATGCTAAGATTGATTATCATACTTCTACTACGTAACTCATGCCCAAGCTGATGTCACTTGGCTAAAGCAAGAAATAAAGATGAGAACATAGATGATTTGTATATGATGCATGGGGGATCTCTTTTCCTGACTTACGATGTGTTTATGGGGTGAACTGCTTGAACTTAGTTTAAGATATTAACCAATCTTCTACCATAGTTGGATTGAGTGACTTTGAGGGAGTTTGGGTAGATTGAGTGGGAGGTTAACTTAAACTTGTAAGGGGGATGCACTTCAAGGGCCTAATGTTGCGTATAGACATCACACATTGACAATTCACATTGGTGTAGCTTGGGAGTAAGGTAATCATATCGGTGAAGTCTGGATTTGATAAATTATACCAGTGAAGTATAGGTATGATAATAAATTTAAAGACAACCTCTTAATAAATGAGGTTTTGGAGTATATTTAGATGCTTGCTAGAACAACAATAAGCTGATGCCTTCTTCTCTCATTTTTAGCGGTCAAAATATGGTTAATAACTTCGCCAACAAATAACTGAAATTGAAAATGAAAAATTACTTATTTTTCTTGTTATACTGGCATGGTATCCTTAGTGTTGCAATGCAAATACTAAATCTTTCAATGTGAATTAATTGATCTTCATTTATTATATTTTTTGCATTTATTTATTTGCTAATGAAATTGGATTAAATGCATGCCAACCTTTTGATGCTACTACACTATATAAATCCATGCATGGGAACTTCGAACATGATCCTGATATACCAAGGGCAAGGTTGTTGCATGTGTGCATGTAAACATGTATGTATTGTAAACATGCATTTATGTATGTAATATATATATATATGTAGATGCATATTTGTGTGTATATATAAATATCGAATCGAATTATTATCGAACTAATACATGTTAGTCCAAATTTGATTCATTTGGTATTCAAATTCAGTTCCTTTTGTTCTTAATCGAACAATGCTCGATTTTTTTTGAGCGGATCCTAATTGAACTCGAATGATTCAATTAAATTAGCACCCATATGGACTTCAAAAAAAAAATAGCACCCATACACGAGACTCCAAAAAGTGGAGTGCGATGTTAAGGGTGTTGGGATGAAGAAGTGTCAGCCAACGAATGGGGTACTCATTGGGAAGGGGTGACTTGGAGGTGAGGGAAATTCATGCGCAATCTCATCTTGGATTTGTTGGTGATGCGGTGAAGATTGACAAAGGACTAGTGTGCATGCATGGTCTATCTGCTGAAATGAGTGTATGAATGCTGGATGACGTTATAGATTGGGGTGGGGGGGGGGGTTTAAGTGGCACAAGTCGAGTTTTTAAGATGGTGCATAATTGAACGTGCATCACTTTTGAGTTGCTGTGAGAGGACTTCTACTGCGATACATGGGGTTTGCGATGGTGAGGGAGGTGCTTTCCCAATTGGAGGAGGTGGTAGCTGTTGTGCGTGAAGGCTTCTGGCTTGGTGGAAGTTATGGGTTCAGCATAGAGATCCAGAGCGTGCTTACGTTTCATGCTAAACATACAACCTTTCCATTAAGCTTATCAGTGGTTCTGAATTCTACGCGATCAGTGATGCTAGTGTTAGTGGTTGGCATGGAGGAGACCTCGCCAGATTGGGGGAATTTGAAGAGCCCTTTCGCTACCATCTTAGGATAAAAAATGGTGGAAGCTGTGTGTGTGGAAGTGTGGGTGGGCCCTAGATGAGTGAGATGGAGGATATGGTTTCGTGGCGTGTGCTCATTCTGCATCATTTTGGTCCAGTCTCTGATGCATAGTTGGCGTCTCTTTCTATGGAGATCAATGTCGAGTTGGCAAGTCTTTCTCTCGAGTGGCGTATTGGGGAGGTGGCCAGAGAATAGGCCTCGATGTTGCAAGCTTGCAACAGGTAATGGTGGGGATGTTTGAGGGTGGTGGTAGTCGTGAGGGTGAGCAAAGAATTGATTTGCGTACAATTAGAGTGGTTTACACTAGGAAGAGAGCTGGTGAGTTGAGGTTTTTGAAGGTTGGGAAGGAGAAGGTAGTTCACGTGTTTCAAAGAAGAGGTGGCGAGTGGATGATGCAACATAAGAGGATAAGGATTTTGATGATTCTCGAGCTACCTTAGATGAGAATGTTCATAAGGATCGAGTAGAGTGGTGTATAAGAGCTAAACCAGCATGAGCTACCTCCATGGTTGCGGATAAGGTGCATTTCCAATGGGTTCCCTCCTTAACAAGTGGATGGTGGTTGGCCTTTTAGAAACGAAGGTGGAGATTTGTGATGCTTATACTTGGAGATCTGTTGCTGGGCCACATTGGCTTTTGGGCTATTCCTTTTTCTGGTGCCTCTTGGACGATCTTTGGGAGTCGGTGGATGGGGTGGAGTTGCGATACTCTCTATTGTGGTGCTTCACATGAACTGGGATGGTGTGCACTTTATCTTCTTTTGCAGTTTAGGGTTCGCTTGGGGCTCGTACAACTGTTGACTTATGGGATGAGCTGGACACATGAAGGGCCTTCTTTGGAAGGTTGACTTCTTGAAGGCTTATGACAATGTGGATTGTCGCTTTCTTTGGTCAACAATGCAAATGCGAGGGTTCCCCAGATCTTTGAATTACATGAATGAAGAGGCGCGTTACTACATCGTCTTATTCGATCTCATTAACGGGCGACCCGTGGGGTTTCTTTTCCTACCTCAACTAGGGGTTCGAAAAGGATGTATACTGGCTCCTATGTTGTTTGTGATTGCTGCTGATGTGTTGTGCTGTATAGTCGAGCAAGTCATCCAACAATAGGTCATTGCAGACTACTCCCTTTATGACATTTCTATTCCTCTCCTGCAACACGTTGGCGACACTATATGTTTCGTTAAAGGAGGAAATGTGAAGTGATGGGATTGGCTGTTGTTTTTGAGAATTTGTGACTCTCTGGTTCAAATTGGAACATAAGCATGTCGACTGCGATCCCCTTTGGTTTGTCATGCGTGGATGCATTGGCTTGTGGTGTGGAATTGGTACAACCCGTGGTTCCCTTACAATATGTTATCTAGGTCTTCCTTTGTCCTGTAGCAGACTTAGAACCACTGATTGACTTCCTATCATTGAGAAGATGGAGAAAAAACTGCCCTACTAGAAGGTTTCCGTTCATTCAACTGGTCTTCTAGTACTTGTGAAGGTTGTTCTCGTGACAATTCTCGTCTTTTTATGTCTTCATGACTCCTTGTTGGAGTCCGTTGTCGTTTTGAGTTGATTATATGGAGATTCTTTTGGAGCAAATCTGGTCATGATAGGTCATGTATTCACTTGGTTGAATGGGATACAATCATGCTTCCCAAGGTAGCAGGTGGCCTTGGGGCATGTCATTTGGAGACCATGAATAAAGCTCTGATGCTGAAGTCGATTACTAGTTATTGGGACAGGTGTAAAGATGTGTTCCGGACTCATTTGCGGAATTTATGGATTACATGCCATGGGTAGCTTGACGCATCACTTGTCTGTTTTCACCTCAGCTCTTTGGAAGGGCATTTGTTCCTTGTTACCTTGGATGCCCAAGCTCCCACCCTATTCTTGGCGATGGTTGCTCTTTCGCCTTCTGGACAGACAATTAGAATGATGAAGGGTCTTTAACATCTTGGTTCCCATGCCTTCTTGCCTAATTCACGCAGTGTGAGGCATTGGTGGCAGATTGCTGGGAGAGTGGAAGTGGATGCCTTCATTTCTGACCGACTTCTCAGATCAGCGTATGAAGGATCTTTTAGAGCTCCTATCTTTTAGCCATTTCAATGGTCTAGTAGTGGGAGGGAGCACTGGATTTGGAGAGATGGGGATTTCTCTGTGAGACGTGCATACAAAGCATTGGACATATTACCGACCCTGAAGCATGATCATCTAAATCATGATGACTAGCTTGTTTGGGATCTTAAGATGCCAACTTACATCGGTGTTTTCCAACATTGATGTGCATGATGCATATCTTGACATGGGATCGTTAGTCTAGGTTTTTTGTGGGAGGAACTGCTGGCTGTTTGCTTTGCGATGAAGCGGTGGAGACTATTGAGCATCTTTTCTTTTCATGTGAGAGGTCAAACTCTGTTTGGCAGGGCCTTGAGATTGGTTGTGTGAACTTCTATGGCTTTGAGACTTTTTGGGACTTGATGTACAATGCTAGACGTTTTCCCTTCGATGAGGTCATTCTCCCGGATGAGACAATTCGGGCTACTTGGTTAGCGAGGAATAGTGTGATCCAGTGTTCAGAAATGCTGTCCATGAGGCCACATATGCGTATTTAGTCACTTGACCGAAACACATATGCCATATGCTGCAATATGCGGTCAAAACGCATATGCGGTCCGAATATGTGGCAGATGCGGTCGCATATGCGGGCGCGTATCTGGTAGGATCCATGTTAATCCATGACATGTTGATGACACATTAACTCGCTTTTTTTTCCGAGCAACTCTTATATCATCATTTACATTGATGCATCTTTTCATATTCTCGTATATGTTGCATTTGGGAATATAATCGAGGGTATTTTTCTCATATCCATTTTTTCAATTGTTCTCAACACTTATTAATGATTGTTTTTTGAATTTTCTATCTAATTAAATTCATTCTAATTCTTCAAATAAAACATGAGTAATTGACTAACAGTCCGCACTTTACATTTTTGTGCTTCTAATGCATTTTATATGCAAATACAATTTTCCCTATTATTTGTGTCAATAAGTTTTGTCCCTTGGAGATACATAAATGTGTATAATTTTGGGTGTATGATTTTTATACCTATGATTATTCTTTAGCTTTTGTTATCTATAGGATCTATATATACATTAAAGGTTTTCTTATAGAATTCATGTGTTCCCTATTGAATCCAAATTTGTATATGTATATATATGCATTAAATTCAAAATACACACTAAAAAATAATCAATTATAATATCATGCTTATATATCTTATTGATTATATTATCTTGTTCAAAATTTTTGATTTTGGATTCTGTTAGATCATCAACTTTTTTATGTAATCACATTTTATTGTTGTATTTTATAATATTTTAAATTAAAATATTATAAACCGCATAAACCGCATATACTTTCATATACTCCTATACATACCCGCTTATTCGCTTTAGACCGCATGACTGAACGAATACTGCATACCGCAGTTCTGAACATTGGTGTGATCATTTGCTTCTAAATGTTTCTATGTTGAAATGTATTATTCCACGCTAGGACTCCCCTTGAGTCATGACTCCTGTAACGTAACCTTAGTATTTCTCCTTTAATTTAATATATTTGGGGTGGATACTGTCACACCCCCAAATTCCGTGATCGAGAATGATCGAGCAGACCCGGTAGCGGATGCTCGAGAATGATCGATGGAGCTAGGACTTCAGGAGGAGTCCGAAATGCATGGATATCAGGGAGGTTATCCATGAGAGTCTGGAGGCTCTACCGTACGTGATGGAGAAGCGTCACAGGACACTGGCTCGGTAGCAGAGTGTCGTGGTGCTAATAGCAGTACGAGCAACGAGTACAGACAACAGTGCAAGACATGACGGTGGATGCATGCAGCGGTACGTACGCGAGCGCAGACGGGCGATACGTAGTGAAGCAGTACGCATCGAGGAGCAATGCGGTACGGTCACATAGGCGTACGCACGAAGGCGCACGGTATCGGTATTGATGCGTGGCGATCCAAGGAGGCATGGAGCGTTGCAGGTGCTGAGTACGAGCATTGTCGAGCATGCTCGGTAGTATGCGTACGAGAGTGGTCTGGAGGCCACGATAGCGAAGTTCTGGAGGACTTCCCCTTAGCATGCAGAACGCTAAGGAAGGGTTTACCGCACGAGGGTCTGGAGGCCGCGGGTTCCCTTATGGCACAAGACCATATGTTTGGTGGCACTTGGTGAATTATGGCAAAGCTGCATCAGCAGGGCGTTGGAGCGCATGCGTGCTGGTGACTGGGCGTCGACCGTGCGGGAAGACGAAAGGACAACAAGGGAGTCGAAGAGACGAGCAGACGAAGAGTTGCTGAGGAACGTGAAGGGTTGCCAAAGAACTCGAAGGGTCTCTTGTGTATTTATGTGTCATTATTGTAAATGTAATAATGAGTGCCCCTTGGGTTGCCTTGAGTCTTGTATAAAAGGAGAGGGGGTGGCTCATTTGTAAACACACAACACAAGTGTAGAGTGTCACCCACTCCAGAGAGCGAGTTCCCCTTCTAATAAGAGAAGAACTTTGTGCCCGTGCTTATGTGATTGCTTGGTTGAGTTCTTGAGCGTTCTTGAGCGTGTTCTTGAGAGTGTTCTTGAGCGATCCGGAGTTCGTGCTCGTGTTTGTGTTGGAGGCGTCGGTGTGCTAGCAAGCAGGAGTACGAGAAGAGTTGGAGCGCGTCCGTGACCGTTCTACTCGGGAAGGCTGGTTAGCTACGGGTTAGCTAACGCCGCACAGGATCGGTCGAAATCGGTAGCGGGATTTTGACCCTGTGACAATTGGTATCAGAGCCAGGTTGGTGCCAAGAAGCGGGCAAAGCTACGAGCGGCTGTTGGTGCAGACGATCGCGGGGACAGAGGATACTTGTTGGTGCAAGTACATCTTCAACCAACGGAGCGAAGATGGTGGGCGTTACCGATCGCGTAGCAGCATTGGAGCAGGCGATGGCAGAAGTGGAGTCTACCATTGGGACTCATGCCCATCTCATCGCCGTCTTGGAAGATCGCTCTTCAGAAGGATCGGATGTTGGGGACGAGACCCAACGCTCAGCGGAGCAGATCAAGTCCTTGGAGGACAAGCTGGAGGCGTTCAGCACGGTGATGGAGGATCTACGCAACGAGATCTCCCTCATCAAGAAGGCATTGGCGAACAACGGGAGCTCCACGGAGGTGCAGCGACGCAAGGTACCCGAACCCAAACCCTTCACAGGTACGCGGAGTGCTAAGGATTTGGAGAACTTCCTTTGGGATATGGAAGTTTACTTTGAGGCGACCAAGACGAGGGAAGCCGAGAAGGTCGGCTTGGCATCGATGTACATGTCGAGCGACGCCAAGCTATGGTGGAGGAGCCGTGCAGCAGTTGAGGCGAGACCGAAGATATCCAGGTGGGATGATCTAGTCACGGAACTGAAGGCGCAGTTCCTGCCGAAGAACACTGCGTGGATTGTACGGGAGGCTCTTCGACGCCTGAAGCAGACATGCACTGTTCGTGAATACGTCAAGCAGTTCACGTCCTTGTTGCTGGACATCAAGGGAATGTCAGAGGAGGACAAGCTGTTCAACTTCACGATCGGGTTGCAAAGCTGGGCGCAAGCCGAACTGCGGAGGCAGGGCGTGAAGGACCTGAATTCAGCGATCGTGGTGGCAGATGCGTTGGTCGATTATGAGGCGGTCCAACCAGGCTACAACGCTGAAGAGAGGGAGTTCACCGGCAAGCAGAAGGCACGGTCGAAGGACAAGGGCAAAGGCGTTGCCCTTGATCCACCAACGGAGGAACGGGAGTACTCCAAGAAGAAGGAGCAACCCAGGAGCAAGGGATGCTTCATATGCAACGGACCGCATCGGGCGTGGGAGTGCCCAAAGAAGGAGATGCTCAACACTCTTCGTACAGACGAGGAGGATGAAGAAGAAGGTGAGGTACGCTTGGGAGCAATCGGTGCTATGCGCAAGGTATGCCTCACAACACTTCGGGCTGGAGCTTCGAATTCGGTGGAGCGAGGGAACTCCACAACAAAGAGCTTTGGAGGCGCCAAGGCTCGATCGAGGATACATAGGAGTGCGCAGGTGCGTGCGGAGCACCAAGGTGTGCAATGGAGGCACACAACCAAAGCCGCGGATAGGAGAACATCCGTGCACGAGAAGGCGATGCAGAGCTCTGGAGGGCGATGCAGCATGGACAAGGAGCTACACATCCATGGGGGTGGAGCGGTGACGAACCACACCACCAACGATCTTGCAGGAGGCAAGATATCGAAGATGCTCGGAGCGCAGGAGGTGCTCACTTCCCAGGACACGGGTACGTCTACAGGGAACGATAGAGATCGTCAACGAGCAAGCGTGGAGGTGAGTACTCCACAGGTGGAGCTGGAGCTGCCACACAACAGCGATGGAGCTGCTGTATCCAGGAGGGATACATTGAGAACATGAGCTGATGAGGAAGCTCCATTTCTCACGATGAAGACCAAGTCATGGAGGGACGCGGTTCGTGGGAAGGACAAGTGCGGGAAGGGAGGCGGTGCACGCTTGCACCACCCTTCCAATTGAGCAGCATCAGGAGGTGCATAGCGGATGGAGGATCGTGACGGGACGCCAGCTGAAGTGGGAATGCTCGGTTGAGGACAACCGATTCTTCAGGTGGGGAGGCTTGTCACACCCCCAAATTCCGTGATCGAGAATGATCGAGCAGACCCGGTAGCGGATGCTCGAGAATGATCGATGGAGCTAGGACTTCAGGAGGAGTCCGAAATGCATGGATATCAGGGAGGTTATCCATGAGAGTCTGGAGGCTCTACCGTACGTGATGGAGAAGCGTCACAGGACACTGGCTCGTTAGCAGAGTGTTGTGGTGCTAATAGCAGTGCGAGCAACGAGTACAGACAGCAGTGCAAGACATGACGGTGGATGCACGCAGCGGTACGTACGCGAGCGCAGACGGGCGATACGTAGTGAAGCAGTACGCATCGAGGAGCAATGCGGTACGGTCACATAGGCGTACGCACGAAGGCGCACGGTATCGGTATTGATGCGTGGCGATCCAAGGAGGCATGGAGCGTTGCAGGTGCTGAGTACGAGCATTGTCGAGCATGCTCGGTAGTATGGCAATGGTTCTTGTGAGTCGACTACTTGGGGTGCTGGACTTCATCGTTGCACCTAGGCAAACAACATTCATCAGTGGGCGACCTTTAATCGATGTTGTGATTATGGCATCATAGATTGTGGTGGATTAGCGTAGGAGGAAGGTTGGAGGTGTGCTCTAGAATGTTGATTTCTCCAACGCCTATGACTATGTTGATTGGATATTTATACGAGCCTGACTATTGTATCGTAATCTTTCTGATGAGTGGATTGAGTGAATGAAGCATTGCGTGACGACGACCTCCTATTCAAATCTAGTGAATGGTCGAATGGTTGGTGGTTTTTTTAGCTTTAGTGTGGTGTACATCAGGATGCCTGCTGGCGCCACTGTTGTTTGTTATTTTGGCATATACTCTTTCGCAGATGTCACACAGTTGCTGGGGACCATTGTCATGGCTACTTTGTGAGAGACATTTTTGAGTCCGCTTCTTTAGTAATGCTGACAACACGATTCTTTTTGTACAGGGAGGGGTTAGAGCGGCTGAGAATGTAGTCGAAGTCCTTGAGCTGTTTGATTTGGTTTCTGGTTTGCAGATTAGCAATGCCAAGTCTATTTTTACTCCCTTTGGGATGAAGGAGGTCGAGATTGAAGCTTGCGATGCGACATTTGAAACTCAGACATGTTTGCTTCCTATAAGCTATCTGGGCCTTTCATTGGTTGGAGGGCGCCTAAAGTAGAATGATTGGATGTCGATGATTGAGAAGATCAATTGGAATTCAAGATTAGATCAACGTTTTGTTCGAAAAAGATGTATAATCCAGATTTGATTCTTGTGTTCTAAGAAAAATAGGAGAAGAATTAAGATATTTTTTTAGTTGAAACATGCTCGTTCATCCCTACTAAATTTATTTTAATTCTTAATTTCTTTTTATTATAGCTTCCCAGAGAATGAACTCTGGGGAATTGTTTTTCAATCATTGTTGCGTTTTATACATAGGGTTTTTATCATTTGTGCCCCTTCGAGATATTGCAATATCAGTTATGCCCCTTCCTTTTTGGGAATATCAGTTGTGTCCCCGATCTCTTGACGTTCTATCACTTGTGCCCCTCCGTTACTTTGACCGTCAATAAGTTGAACTTACCATGGTTTAATCAAAACATGGTGTAGTTAAGAGGGGCATATCTGGAAGAAATCCCCCACCTCCTCCTGGGAAGAATCACCGAGCTGATAACCTCGTTCGAAGGGTGGTAATCCTCCACCAGCTCAAACCCGTTGCCGAGGTCGTTTTCCTCCACCACGGGGTACATGAAGGCCCTTACCCCCGCAACACTCTGCAGTATCAGCATTGCTAAGAGGACCTTGTTCTTCGCCAGGTGCTCCACCACCCTCTTCTTCTCCTCCCTGTCCTTTCCCACCTGCACCACCAAGAATACCACGTCGTACTCCTGCATCTCCTTCCCGACGTCCATCACATCGCAAATGCCGAACACCATGCGCCTGGACAGGTTCTGGTTTGCTTCCACGAGGCGTGCCGTGCGGGTGTTCGTGGCAGGGACCATGTTGTAGTTGTGGAAGGTGGCATAACTCAAGTGGTTCCTGGCAAACACGATGGATGTGGGGGGCATTGGGCCGGAGCTGATGAAGGCGATACAACCAAAGTGACTGTGGATGTGGATTTTGGAGAGGATTGTGTGCTCGAGGAGCGTGAGCTTGAGGTAGTTGTTGTAATAGGGGAATAGGAGGCAGTGGGGTTCGTCGTGGGAGTAGAGGAGGTAGGAGTAGTGGGACTCGAGGAGGCCCTTCGCCTCGATGCAGAGGCTGATGAGGCACGAGCGTGCCTGCTGGATGTGTAGGGGAAGGGCGCTGACCTGGAGGGAGGGGGAGGGCGGAAGGGGGGGGTGCTTGGGGCGAAGGAGGGGGAGGTTTGTGGCGGAGGAGAGAGGGAGGCGGACGAGGGGGGAGACTGGAGGCGGATGAGGAGGTCGGCCTGGGGAGGAGGATGAGGGGAGGGAGGAGGAGGTCGACCTGGAGAGGAGGAGGATGGGAGGGATGAGGAGGTTCGCTTGGGGAGGAGGAGGTGTGCTTGGGGAGGAGTAGGTCGATCGGGAGGAGGATGTCGGACTGCAGTGGATGAGGAGGGGAGGGAGGAGAAGATCGGCCTAGGGAGGAGGGGAGGGAGGAGGGAGAGGATGGTTAAGAGTTTAGTCTTTTTTTTCTAATATATTTTCGCTTTTGTCCCTAAAGTTAACGTCCGTTTGCATTGAGGATGAACATCAACTAACCCGAGGGGCACAAGTGATAGAACGACAAGAAGTCGAGGACACAACTTATATTACCAAAAAAGGGAGGGCATACATGTTATTGGAATATCTTGGAGGGGAACAACTGATAAAAATCCTTATATATATTACTTATGGTTAACAAGATAATCTCTTTTATTTGATAATCTTATTGAAAATAATGTAAAGATAATTTTTATTTGATTCGGCTATTTGTGCAAATATTTTACGATTAAGAAGACTTGCCTCTTATACAAATCATCTATTAATCTACTGTAACTATAGGATTGATGTGATGTCGGCGGTTGAGAAGGTGGAGCAGAAGTTTGCTGGGTTGCATGCATCTTGCTTGATGAGAGAATGGCACCTTATTTTTAAAGTTAGTACTAGCTGCAGCCCTAATTTTTTCTCATTTCTAGGCTACTACTTTTGGGGGTTAAGAGTTGTTTGGAGAGCTTGATGTGAAAATTCTCTTGGGCATGGGCCAAAGACACTCGTGGTGTGATTTTGGTCAACTGGAGGATTGTGATGTTGCCAAAGAAAGATGTCGAGAGAAGCCTTCAGGAGATGAATCGGGCTTTGTTCTCGTAGTGAGTATCATGGGTCTAGGGTGATTATAATGATCTAGTGTTCAGATTCATGCATACCATTTATGGTATCTCGTCGAATTTTTAATGGCAGGAGGGTTTGGTGTCCTCATCGAATTTCCAAAAAAGGGTTGTTCCGATTTCACCTGTGATGTCATGATTTTTCATGCCGGTGTTGGATGATTAGAGAGGTTTTTAGTTCTACATGCAAGATTGGACTGGATGCATTGTGCTATGCGATCATTTCCCTCGCCTATTTGCATTAGCTACAAACAAAGGGCTCTTTGTCAGAGAGGCATGGGATGGGAGTGGCTGGTACCCGTTTTTTGCACTGAGCTTTCAGACTAGCGGGTGGCTGAGTTCCTGTTGCTCCTAAAGGTTTTGTCGAGGGCAAGGAGTCCCACCGTTGGTTTGGATTATTGGACTTGGAAGGAGATCTGCTTTAGTGTTGGTAAGGCCTGCTGGGCATTATATGAGATCTTAATATCTGACCCTTATTATTTCTTCAAACTTTGGGCACCTTTGGAAATGGAAGGTTCGACTACTAGTCAATATTTTTCTTTGGCTAGGAGGGTCAGATTTTTTTCGAGGTGTTGACGGCTTGTGGCATCGGTGTTTAACGGACTGTGAGGATGTGAACCACCTCTTCTTCACATGTAGTTTATCTTGGTAGGTTCGGAAGATGCAACTTTAGATATGGTGTCGAGGGAGACTGCATACATGTTGTGGTTTCTTCAGATCAACAAAGGAGTGACTCTGGGCTGCACAAGTTTTGGACGGTCGTTGTGATTTGTGCCATGTGGTTGACCATGATTGGTGTTTGTGATTTGTGCCATGTGGTTGACCATGAATGGTGTGATCTTTCGAGTGCAAGGTTCTATGTTGAAAATGTAATAGAACATGAGATGATCCTTTGGGAGTCCCGGTCCTTGTAATACAACTACAACATAGCCTTTTCCCACATTAAGGAGGGTCGGCTACATAGATTCTTTGCCCGCATTCAGATATATCTTGGGCCATTCTCAAAACTATACAAAAGGACTTCAGGAAAGACTATCTTTTTATGGAATTGAAGAATGATGAGTTCTCTTTACTATCAAGGGTTGATTTTTTTGTTGCTTCACTTCTATTAAAAAGGGAAACCTCTTCGAGATTGGACTATTGAAAAATGAAGATATTTGAACCACAAATATTTATAAATGTTCCGATTTGAACCTAAAAGATCTGTGTAGCAGATAATGACGCAAACAGAATCGAGAATGGATGGTAAAATGTGTTCGAAAATAAAATGAATCTTAATTTGTTTATAAGATGTTATCTTAAAATTTAAGCAATGTTCTTAAGATATCGTTAGCTTTTCCCTTGTTTAAGAATTAAAACATGGCTAATTCAGGTAATTATAGACATTTGTGTTTCTAAAAGAAATATATATTCACATTGTAAAACTAAAAGATTTTTACACCACAGCCTCTATGAACTTTGTCAATTACCCGCCGCTCTTATGTTCTTTGTAATATTCTAGAGCCCCTACAAACGGGCTCTATTCAACATAACAACCCTTACCGTTAACTTCACTCTTCTTGAGTCACTTTGCTTGAGATAATGTAGAGTTAATCAAACCAAACAAAACATCCAATAGTGGATTTTCTCCACTCTCTCTCCTTCCTTCTCCTCTTCTTCCTCTTCCTCTCCCTTCGGGGCAACCATCTAATCTTTTGAATGTGGTTGCATCTCTAGAGGTAGGAGGAGATTGAGGCTTCCATATCTTTGGTTGCCACCTCGTCCTCATACACATCCCGTAGGTCTCTTATCTCATGTGTTGGATCTCTGAGCTCATTCATCTATAGCCGAACAAAGTTCTTTCATGTTGGGATATTCTTCATCTTTTCACTATTTCATGTATTTCTTTTCTTTTTATATCTATTATGTAATTTGTCCACCATGAATTCTCCTCTCTATATAGAGAACTTCAGGGATCCCTCATTATGCAATTCATTACTCAATTTTCACATGGTATGACGGTCCTAGACCGGAGTTCTTGTACCCTGTGTCCTTACCCCACCCGCCGTCTCTTTTTCCCGACCTTGCGTCACCGTCAGCATCGCCTAGCGCCACCTTAGGGCCCTCAACCGGCGTCGCCTCATCGCCAAGGCCTCCTAAACACCACCACTCGATGCTTCAATGCTTCGAGGACCGTTACTGGTTCCTCCCTGTCATGCTCTATTGGCTGACGGTTGTCCCATTGTCCCATCCACCACTGCATGGACCTGCGACAATTCCTGCGGGTTTCCTCGCTGCCATCCACCAGCACTTATCATCTTAAGGTATATTTATGCTACATATATTGTTGAGAATAAGCCCTAGGTAGCACTGTTCGCAGCCATCAAGGTCTGATTCCGCTACCAAAGGGCCTGATTTTGGGTCATTTTTGTGAAGTCAGACCTTGTGGCTCTTCCTTGTACCCTAAAACAACACCTTGAATGAGAAAGGTTGTATGAGTCTACACATACAACTAATCCCCTATATGTTCATTAGACTAATTCAGATTGGTCTACACCCCAGTTTAGTTCCATTTTAGCCTCTTACCATCTCAGAAAACAAGGGTTATATCTTCTTTTTGTCCGGTACTTTCAAGGGCTAGCTCCCATCATCAAGATGGATGTGACCCATTATGAGCTATGGTCCATGCAGTTTTTGACCGTGATGCAATGCAATAACAAGAAAAGAACGGGAACTGGGCCGACTATGGTAAATTATTCAAAGTAAGACTTCACACTCAAACTATCTTTGCCGAGAGACCGGAGCATTGAGTAGAACCGTTGAACTACATGTCGCATCTGTACCGATGTGTTGGACATAGGGCTTGTGGTACATGCTACCCACCCTTACTTCGCTTTTATAATCTTATGAATGAAGAGTGGATATATTATAAAAGAATGAATGAGAAGGAGGTCCTCACACGCGCTGTTTTATAAAGCGACGCCTTAGGGCGCAAATCGCCTCGAGACGCACACCTCAGATCTTTTAATTGGGGCATATGCCTCGACTTGGCGTGATGCGTTCGAGGCGCTAGGCGCTCGAGGCGAGGCGGAGGCGTAAGCCTCGAGAACGATGCTTTTTTAAACCTTTTGATTATGTATTTTACACATGACCTTATTTTTTTCCTAAGCATTATATATACTTTTTTGTTTATCTTTTTTGTTTCTATGTTAAACCTTGCATATTTCTATATTTAGCTCCATGTAAAGAGAAGAGATCACCTGAAACAAGGAAGGTTGGGATAATTAGACGTGAAGTAAGGTTGTGAAGAAGCAATGTTTCTATATATCACATATATAACTAATGAAGGTTGAAAATAAACACGTGAAGTAAATAATTATTGCATTTTATTATGAATTGCCGAATAGAAACTGAACCGTTAGTAAAACAACGATACCCCCGTGTTGTTGGGTATGATATGCCAAGAGAGGATGCATACGACGGTTCTCTAAATATGTCCAGCATGATAAATGGTTGGTGTTGGGAAAAATAAGAGACTTGTTTTTTTCCTTGAGCCTAGACTCTCTTATATAGAGGAGAGGCCTATAGGCAAATTACATAAACCAGACAAGACGAAAAGAAAATAGATAAACTAATACAGAAACATAAATATATAAAAACATATCTCTACACTCCCCCTCAAGATGGAGCATAGTTATCTATCATGCTCAGCTTGGATGAAGACTTTTGAAATGATCCTCTTAGTAAGGCCTTGGTGAAATGTCTGTTGTCTGGTCCCCTGAGCTAACATGGGATGTAGAAATGAATTTATTCTGAATCATTTCACGTATATAGTGGCAATCGACCTCAATGTGCTTCATCCTTTCGTGGAATGCATGATTATTAGCAATAAACATGGCATCCTGATTGTCACATTTTAGTGATATGCAAGAGGTACATCTGTATGTAGATCTGTAAGGACTGTTCGAACTCACATCATTTCTGTAATGCTTGTGCCATAGTCCTATACTTATATTCAACACTAGATCTAGCAACAACACCTTGTCTCTTGCTTTTCCATGAGACAAGTGAATCTCCAACAAATATAGCAAATCTAGTTGTGGACTTTCTATCCTTGGGGCACCTTGCATAATCTGCGTCTGCACATGCTGAGATAGTGATGGTGCCACCTTATTTAAATAGCATCCCTGCACCTGGAGATGATGTAAGATACCTTAGTATCATTTGTATAGCATCCATATGAACCTGACGAGGTTGTTCCATGAACTGGCTCACCCGATTGACAACAAATGAAATATCGGGTTTGATAATGGTAACATAAAGAAGCTTTCCCACCAGCTCTGTATATCTTCTCCTGTCAACCTTATAAGTATCATCATCATATAGCTTCATGATTGGATCCATGGGCGTAGTGGCAGGTTGGCATCCAAGCATTCTCGTGCAAGGCCTTAAATATCGGTCTCGATCACCATTTCAGTGACTGACCGAAACGGAATTTCGATCGAAATTCAATCGAAATTTCGGTCATTTCGCTCATTTTTTGTACTAGGGCTCCCGTATTTCGGTTATTTAGGCCATTTCGGTCGAATTTCGATTTCGACAGGATATCGATATTCGACAGAAATTCGATCGAATTTCGCTGAATATTGAGGCCATGTTCCCGTGTCACTTAGCATATCAGTAACATATCTCCTCTGAGTCATCACGAGCCCTTGTTGATTTGTGGAAAATTCCAGTCCAGAAAGTGTTTAAGAGCTCCAAGATCCTTGATAACAAATTCACGACACGTGAATTCTTTTGCCCTTTTGATTGCTTGTATGTCATCTCCTATAATAAGTATGTCATCAACACACACCATAATTGCTATCGTACCTCTGGAAGTTTTCTGTATGAAAAGAGAATGATCTGCATTAAATCGTCTGGACCCCTGCTTCTCAAACAAATCTGAGAGCTTCTGGAATAAAGCTCTCGGGCTCTGCTTAAGGCCATAGATTGCCTTATGAAGTCAACACACCTGTGAACACTCCCCCTCAACAGCAAAACCCGACGGCTGTTGCATGTATATTTCCTCCTGAAGATTACCATATAAGAAGGCATTCTTGACATCAAGTTGAAATACAGGCCAATCTCTAATCACAACAACAGATAACAGGATCCGCATGGTAGAATGACAAGCAACTGGAGAGGTGTCAAGATATTCCACCCACTATGTCTGAGTAAAATCACAAGCTACTAGGTGAGCCTTGTACCGAGCAATATTGCCATCTGCGTTCTGCTTCACTGTAAACTCCCATTTGCAACTTACTATAGACACCCAGTGGAGGTCGGGACCAGACTCCAAGTGCCTCTAGTTTGAAGAGCTGCCATCTCCTCCTCCATAGCTAGACGCCACCTGCTATCTGTCAATGCCTCCTGGTAAGTCCGTGGTATGGCCACGATGGATAAAGCAGTAACAAACCTCCTGAAATCACCCGTCAGACGCTCGAAGGTGACATGAAAAGCAATCATATATGAGGCACATGAACGCTTCTGCTTCCTAATGGCAATAGGTAAATCAAGATCATCATCATCCCTGCCACCAACCTGATCATCAACCTCATGAGGCAACTCTTGCTGAGAAACAATATCAGTCCCATCACTAAAAGTAATGTTTTCAGAACAAATCTGGGCGTGCTGGATGACGGACCATGAGCATGAGCAGGAGTAGGCCGGGGCTGTAGTGATGTGGTAGTGGTGGAACCAGAACAATAGGAGGTAATGGAGCTGATGGTGGTGATAGAGGAGGTGGTAATGGAGATGGTGATGGGGGTGGTTGGCGTATGGGTGGTGGTTGAATATAGACCTCGTTATCCGAGTCTGAAGGTGTCAACCTGTCACATATAGGAGAAAAATACACGACAGACTCAAAAAATGTGACATATGCACTGACATAATATCTCCTGTATAGGGGATCATAACAACGCCAATCCTTCTGAGTTCTGGAGTACCCAACGAAGACACATTTGACAGCCCTAGGAGAGAGCTTGCCAATCCCTGGACACAACCGATGAACAACTGCAACAGATCTAAAAACACAAGGTCTAAGAGAAAACAACTCATTGTCAGGAAAAACAAGAAAAAAGGAACCTTCTCCCCCGGCACCGACGAGGGCGTACGACTAATGAAATAACAAGACATGAGAACTGCATCACCCCAGAAAGAATGTAGTGCACAACTCTGGATGAGGAGGGTACGGGTGATATCAAGAAGGTGACATTGCTTTCTTTCAGCAACACCGTTCTGTTGAGATGTATAGGCACATGGTATTTGATGAAGAATACCGTGAGATGATAAGAATTGAGAGAGCACATGAGTATAGAATTCCAATGTGTTATCAGTCCTTATTAGTGTTCAATAAATCGGCCGCACAGGCCGCATATGCGGCCGCATATGCCCGTGCGGCGTGCAGACCGCACCGATTACTTGAATCAGTGCATTATGCGCCCTCCCCGCATATGCGGCCCGCATATGCCCCGCATATCCCGCATATGCCCCGCATACTGCTCCAGCAGCTCCAACTTTTCAATCTTCTCATTCAAGTCCTTAATTCTATAACTTTGCCTCTTCATTCAATTGTTAGAATATGACATGCATTCCTATACCATTGCAATGTATTATACCATTATATATATATGCAATGTTTTATGTTTTCTCATGTATTATTTTCACGAGTATATGCAATGTATCGTCGAATATTTTTTATATATATCGATTGAGGTTTTGCTCATGTAGTGCATTTATGTGTATTGAAGTTTTGTTATTACGAATCATATAATGTAAATTTTTTATGGTAAATGTTTTTGTGATTAAATATGAGGCAATTAAAAGTATATATGCATACCCATCTAACATGAACCATTTTTCTTATATCTTCTTTAACTCCACTTAGATACATAACTTCATTGATAATGTTATTCATAGATATTTTTTTATTTTTAATTAAAAATTAGAAAACCGCTTAGAACCGCATATACCCCGCATATGCCCCCGCATACCGCTTAATTAGTATTCGGTGACCAGTCCGAATGCATAAGCATACCGCTTTCCTGAACCTTGGTCCTTATAATTTTGACAGAGGCTGAAAAACATTCTGCACTTCTTTAATGAAATTTATTATTACATTTTCAGCTTCTGATTTATTCTTCAATAAGAAAACCCAAGACAGACGACTAAGATCATCCACAACAACTAGATGGTATCTGTATCCTTTATGATCGGGAACACGACTTGGTCCCCAAATGTCTACATGGAAAAATCTCAAAAGGGGAGCTACTGTTCCAGCTTTGACTACTAGGGAAGACAGATCGATGATGCTTCCCTAACTGACATGCCTTACAATTGAATAAAAATGGGGTGGAATCTGATTAAGGACTTGACACAGTTTCTGAAGCGGAAGATGACCGAAGCGCAAATGCCAAAGGAAAGAAGAGACCGGTCCTGTGGAACGAGAGGATAGACCAGCGTACGGTGTTTGGACCAGTCGATAGAACCCACCCTGCTCACGGCCACAACCAATCACTTGGCCCGTAAGAATGTCCTGAAAAACTAGAGATGATGGATCAAATATTGCTCTATAATTTAAATCTCTAGTAATCTGTCAACAGTAAATTCATTGAGAAATCAAGAGCATGCAACACATTATGCAATCGCATAGAGGGCATCAAGGTGATCTCCCCCTGTCCTGTAATTGTGGAATGAGTCCCAACTGCTATGATCATCACAACCCTCCCTGGGGAAACCTGCTTGTAGGCTATGAGCTGATCTTTATCTCCATACAAATGATGTGTGTCACCAGAATCTATGATCCATTCTGAGATATCTGAACCATGATAAAAAGTAGAGGCATGGACACTACGTGAGGTACTAGCTCCTGTAGTAGCAGCGTTGTCCGAACTGTTCTTTGGAGCAGGTGAAGGTGTACTGGCTGGGGGCATGAGGTCTCTAAGTCGAGACATGAGCTCATCATGTCGCTGATCGGATGTGGATGGAGCTGTATAATGCTGAACCTGCTCTGCTATGCGTGCGGACGCTGGGAAACCATGCTTGGAGTACCAAGTATCTTATGAATGACCAGATCTATGACAATAGGTACAAGATGGTCCACGACCATGACCTCTGCCACGCGATTCTCTTCCACGGAATTGAGATGGATCACCTCTTTCACGAGAGATTGCCATGACAGAAGAATTCGGTACTGGAGCGGGAGTTGAGATATTGATCAGGATTAATCTACGGAAGGCATCTTCCATGGGAGGAATGGTCGCATCAACCAGTATTTGGGAGGAAACAACCTCATACTGTTAGTCAAGAGAGACCAGGAAGACTCCAACCATCGTATCATTCCAATATGTCTTCAATTGCTCTGGAGCATGGAAGAAATATCGTGATATATCGACGATATATCGCCGATTTATCGATATCGACATGGGACCGATATGGGCACCGATATGACGATATATCCCGATTTCCATGCATTTTCTTCACAAAGGCTCGTCAATATGGGCGATATTTCGGCGATATATCGTCGAAATATCATATTGATACGATATCGAAACGATATCGATATCGATACGGCCTTCCATGCTCTGGAGTAGCCGTGAGAGGCATGAAGCTTCTCAAATATCTCGCGTAAGGCAATATAATGAGCATGTAGAGGTCGACCATTTCGCTTTATTGTGAAGATGTCATGCTGAAGCTGTAGAATTTTTTTTCATTCTTGGCCTGTGAGTACATGGCAACAAGAATATCTCACATGGCTTTGGTAGTGGCTGGTGCTGGACATCATATGCAATGCCTGGTATCAAGGTACCAGACAACCAAACCTGAGCATATACGTCATCAGCCTTTAATGAGGCATACAACCCTTTCTTCTCCATCAGCTCTTCCTCGATAAGAATATGCTTCTTACCCATCGACTACATTAGGCTCATGAATTGCATGACCGACAACTCATAATTTGACCCATCCATCTTGACTATGGGCGCTGGACCTCTGAAGGCGCTCATGGTGGGGATATCTATCTTGTTCTCTGACATGTTGCCGATCGAAGAAGACAAGGATCATAGACTTGATGAAATACTTGTCTGCACGGACATAAGGGAGGTTGGTTGCAGTGTAGACTCAAATAGCAACCAACCCCATCAAGGAGAAGATGTCCCTGTTGCGACGATAGCATTGGCGGCTACAACTGCAAGTGGGGTTCTCACCGCTGGGTAGGGGCGACGTGTCCAGCCGTACGGGAAGGGCGACGGGTTCGGCAACAGGGGAGGGCCGCATGGGGGGCGACGGGCCCGCAGGCAGCGATGCCACGGGTAGGGCGGCTTCGCACGAGACGGCTGGAGGTGGGGCTAGGGTTAGGTTCCGGGTACAAGAGTTCCGATTTAGGACCGTCGCTCTGATACAATGTTGGGAAAAATAAGAGACTTGTTTATTCCTTGAGCCCTAGACTCTCTTATATAGCAGAAAGACCTGTGTGCAAATTGCATAACAAACAAGAGGAAAAGAATATTGATAAACTAATACAGAAACATAGAAATATTGAAACATATATCTACCGTTGGGATTCAAGGCATATCAACATTTTTTTTAATTTTGGCCATTAAAAATTATGTTTTTCTTGTACTCTTAGTATTAAGTATAGGCTTTAGTTCAATACTCACATAGAATCGTTGAGGTTGGAGTTGGAATTGGATATTCGTTATATTAGTAGCTTAATATTATGTTTTTGAACTTCAATGCTTTCATCGTTTTTGTGTTGTATCTTTTACTAGTGTGAAATTATTTTTAAATGTATCTTTGGTAAAACTTTATATTATTATATATTTTTTATTGTATTTTACTTTAATTTCATTTTATTTTTCAAAAAATTGAGGCTTATGTCTCGACCGCCTCGAGGCTTACGCCTCGCCTCAATTTCGGGAAAACGCCTCAGACGCCTTGTGTTTTTTAAAACCATGGAGTCGCGTACGTCGAGCAGTGCGGGAGACTGGAGAATGGGGAGAGGTCAAGTTAGCGTCAACAACAAAGGGAAAGATAAAGTAGAAGCCTGCCACCTATTATATATCTAACAGACGATTGTGAACTTTTTTTGTGAGGGGTTACAAGAAAGATTGGAAAGGAGGGCATATGGTCCCCCCACAAGGCACAAAGGGCGACATCCGGTTAGGAGTCTTCTTTCGAATCGTGAATAGACTTTAGCATGCTAATGACTTACATATGAGAAGGTAGCTAACTGCACCTAAATCATTCATTATTGAAATAAAGAATATTTTTCTGCTACTGTTAAGTATGTTTGCTCTAATAATGCCTTAGAGTTCTGCACTTTACAATTTTTTGAGTTCTCCAGATCTCTTAGCATCATACGCTAGACCTCGCGTGCATACACTTACCATTAGAACGGTATTGCAGAATGCACACTATCACTTACTTGATGTGACTAGGACATTCCTGATTCAGTATCCTGCTCCCCATTCTTTCTTTGGTGATGCTGTTCTCATTGCCTGTTACTTAGTGAACCGTATGTCGTCCTCAATTTTAGGAGAGAAGGTACCTTTATCGATTGCATCTCCTTAGAAGGACATGTTCTCCCTTATATCCCGTGTCTTTGGCTTTATGACATTCATACGACAGTTGACTCTTGGTCGTGACAACCTCTCTCCTAGAGTTGTCAGGTGTGTTTTTGTTGGCTATTCTCTGACTCAGATGTGGTATTGTTGCTTCCATCCAGTTTGATGGAAGTACTACGTCATTGCTCATGTCACCTTTTTTGAGTCCGCCATGTATTTCTCATGTATTAGTGACAAGTTGACTCCGTATGACTCTGGAGAGGAGGTATACGTGCCTTCTTCTCCTATGCCATCACCACCTCCAGCCCCAACACCAGCCCCGCCTGCTATACCACCACCTCCACCTGCTCCTGTGGCTTCTCTACCCCCGCCACCCAGTACGTTGGCTCAGTTTCTACCATTTTTTATATTCACAGACCTCCCACCGTTCCCTCTGCTCACGGGCTTCCCCATCATCCAGAATGCCCAAGTATGTTCCTAACACATTGTTTCTACTTATGACACTAGTGATTTATCTATGTAGTAGGTTACTGTATAAGACGAGTAGGTGCCTTCTCAGTAGGCTAGTTTACAAGTTGAGAAGGATGTAAATGACCTTGATGTGCCTGTTGCTCTGCGGAAATAGAGGCATACATTTGCTTCGTATCCTCTCACTGCCCATGTCTCTTTGGAGAGTCTTTTAGAGAATTTCAAGGGGCTTGTCGGTCTGTCAGTCATAGAGATTCCATGAACATACCAGGACGCTATGTGAGGTAGTCTGTGGCGTCTTGCCATGGAGTAGGAGATGGCCGCATTACAAACACGAGGCATGTGGAACCTAGTTATAGATCCTACATGGGCATCTTTGGTGGGATGCATGTGGGTGTTCACAGTGAAGCGCTGTGCATATTGCAATATTGATCACTACAAGGCGATGCTTGTGGCTCGTGGGTTCACCCGGACATATGAGATTGACTATCAAGATATCATCTCCCATGTAGCTTATCATTGTACACTGTAGATCATTCTCTCAGTTGTAGTGACATGGGACTGGTCCTTATTGCAACTTGATGTGAAGAATGCATTTCTCTATGGTGACCTACATGAGGAAATCTACATGCAACAACCATCGAGGTTTGCTGCGGAATGGGAGTGTCAGATGGTTTGCAATTTGCAGTCTTTATAAGGTTATTTATGGCCTTAAGTAGAGTCCGCAATATGGTTTCAGAAGCTCTCAAACTTGATAGAGTAGCACAAAATTATGAGATCGACTGCAAACCATTCATTTGTTTGTTTGGAGGACTCAGAGAGGTATATGTACTATATGTACCGGTCTATGTTGATGATATCATTGTTACAGGGGATGATGTGCGGGGTATTCATGCAATAAGGATTTCGTTGGACAATCGTTTTTCGACAAGGACCTTGCGATTTCGGTTACTTCCTAGGACTTGAGTTTATTGGGAACTAGCAGGGTCTTGTTATGACCCAGAGGAAGTATGTTACTGATATTCTCTCTGAGACAGTCATGGAGGATTGTAGGCCTACCACTACACCCATGAACCCTAGCATGAAGTTATATGATGATGATACATAGGAGGTAGACAAGAGGCAGTACATGGAGCTCATTTGAAAGCTCCTATATGTGTCCATCACCATGCCAACCATCTCTTTTTTAGTTAGCAGAGTTCATCACTTTATGGAGCAGCCTGGACATGCACATGTCGATGCAGTTCATATGATTCTGAGGTATTTGAAGTCCTTTCATGGTACTTGATTGTTCTTTAGCAAAAGGACATCCCTTGTCGTTACAGTTTACACATATGAAGATTATGCAGGATGTCCCAAGGACAGGAAGTGTACCTCATGTTTTGCAGTAATCATAGGGAGCTCCTTGGTGTCCTAGAAGAGTAGAAGCAAATTGCGGTTACCAGATCTAGTGCAGAGTCAGAGTACAGAGCCATGGCACATGGTACTGAGATGATGTGGGTCAGAACCATTCTGACTGTCCTAGTTTTTGATGTGCCTTTTCCCATGCATCTACAATGCGACAATCATATGGGCTTTATCTCTACTTCTCATGTCATCTCAAAGGAACAAACAACATATGTGTTCACCATGGCCTAGCCAGAGGGTCATTCCAGAGGTGTTGTTCCAAGTT